>JAADJZ010000016.1:0-600000 GCA_011032825.1 Massariosphaeria phaeospora
TTCGGTAAGAGAACACCCCTGATAACACTTTGGCTATACGGAACCACAGAATACAATGTACGCGTGCAGCCTCTCGCGTAGTATTATTGAGCACGGCCGAACTTTAGCCGGCGAAAACCAAAACTTGAGATGGCTACACCGCCACACTGGCTATGAGATTAATCAGCACGGCAGATGGCCTCCGTTCCCCGACTCCACTTTACGTTCAAGGCGCGATGGCAGGTTTATTTTTAGCCGCGCCAAGCCTTAAGCGAGCCACCCACGAATCTGACCTCGCTGGTTGCCTCACCAAACTTGAACACCTCTGCCGCACCCACTGCACCCACCAACCACGCCCTAAATACAATAACCCGTCTGGCCAATATTGTAGAGCTCGATGAGCCGAGTTGATTGCTGCAAAAGTTACGAAATTCCGATCGCTTTTGGTGGAGGCGCATTCACTTGAAGATTTCTTGCTCTTGGATCTCGCACTTCATAGCGTCAGCAGCGACCATCTCAGGACTATCCCAAACCGGCAACGAATGCTAGACTCTGGCGCCTGATTCCTCACTTGTTCCAAACTCGCCAAATGGCCTCCAAACTTGATGAGATTGACTCTGGATTGCCTGAGGACTTTGACGGTGATGCCCTAGACTAACTGTACAATCCAAAGGCGAACCTCCTAGTGTATTTGCCTTACAATCTTGACCACCATGTGACTGTCAGGTCACTGAACGACCATCTCAAGACCTGGGGATATGGGGCATCTATTAAGAAGCTGGTTGAACGCTGCGCAGGCAGGAAACGTATTCAAGCAGAGGTTATTGGGGTCAAGTTACGCTGCGCGTGTGGCAGAAAGTTCACCAAACAAGGCGCTAAGCGTAAAACTTCCTCTTGTATGAGCACATCTACACCTTGCCCATGGCTTGGGTATCTTGAAAAGTATTTGGATAAGAAAAGCGATCTATCTGAGTAGCAGTAGCGGATTACAGTACTCAATCCTACACACAATCATCCGCCAGCTGATCAATTAGCACTGCCTTAGTTTAGGCAGGTTGATAAAACGGCTATTGCGCTTATCTAGGAGGGTATCAACCGTGGCGACTCTGCTAGCAATATTCTTTTACAATTAATGCCTCTTGGATATAACATAGGAAAGATAGATGTTAAAAACGAGATGGCTAAGCTCACTCGTGCTACTTTGGGAGGTAGAAGCAAGATACAGGCGCTTCTTAATGAGTTGAAGAAACCTATAAAGGATGAAGATGACCTCAATAGAGAGACTATCACGTACTTTGAGCGGCACCAACTAGATGAGCTCAATCGCCTTAATATACTCTTCTTCGCTCACCTATACAGTATGGAGATCCTCAAGAATAACCTGGACGTTATTATGTTGGATTGTACTTACAAAACCAACCGGTTCAACATGCTCTTTCTACACATTGTGGGGATTACTTGTACAGAGAAAACGTATAACGTAGCTTACTATTTTCTGCCTAACGAACAGGAGATCTCTTATAACTTTGCTATTAAATCTCTACGAGAGCTCTTTACTAAGTGCGAAGTTACTCTAACTGCCTTTGTTACTGACTGCGAGCCGGCTCTCAAAAACGCGCTTTCAACTTAGTTTGAAGATGTTTCCCAACGTCTCTGTATTTGGCACGTAAACAACAACGTTGAGAAGAAGTTGCTAGAACACTTTAAAAACAAGACTATTTTACCGCGGCTTACAGAGGCAGAGCGCGCAAAGGAGGTAAAGAGACTTCAGGAGAAGAAGGACAGTTTCATGAGTAAATGGAATGCGCTAGTATTCTGCCAGTGGCGCACTGAGTTCAAGGAGCAGTGGATTAAGCTACAAGAGGAGTACAATGAGCTACTCGCTTTGATTACCTATCTCAAGGACCATGTAATGCCTTGGAGAGAGGAATGGGCCGAATATCTCTGCAAATACATACCGGATTTTGGCCAGCGAGTTACCTCCCGCCTGGAAGGCAGCCATACTTGGCTCAAGTCTGCTATTATGAACAAGACTGGCTATATTTACTATATTGTACTCTACATTTACCGCTGTACTTGCGTTGAAAGGAGAGAGTACAAGAAAGAGATATTACAGAAGTACGCTTAGGTGGCAAACGACGTTAAACTGCCTAAGTTTAAGAAGCTCCATTACAAGATTACTCCTAAAGGGCTACGTTATCTGAAAAAGCAACTCCTACTTACTAAATCTCTCAAGTACGATCAAAACACCGATCGCTGTTCTGGGGCGTTTAAGATTAAGTACAGTTTACCTTGCAAACACGTACTTTACGCGCTACTCTATCGAACTGCGTCATTAGAGTTGATATTGGAGGCAAGTAAAATAGGGCAACATTGGTGGTTTCACCCAGTTCGACTAGGAGAGGCACCTCCGCCAGTTATTCCGCGAGATCCGGTAGTAATTACCTCAGGCAGAGGGCGCCCAAAGAAAGGCAAAGGCAAAAAGGCGCTACGTGAGCTCCGCGAGCCAATTGGGGTTGAGATTGCTCGCCAACGCGCCTCTCAAGTTACTGGTACTCCTAGCGCTACTCAGGTTACTGCTACCTAGGCTACTTAGGCTGATGAGGAGGTTGAGGTTACTAAGAAAGTGACTACTACAAGACAATCTACTAAGAGGATTGTTAAGAGCAAGGTCAAGCGAAGTTAGCAACCTAAGAAAAGCGCACTTTCCGCGGAGGATCTCGGGGCTACGCTAAGGGAGATGAGAGAGGAGATGAGGCAAATAAGAGAGGCGTACTTGAACAGCGGCAACAGCAACCCTAGCGCTAGCGGCAGCCGTAAACGCCTTCTGCCTGTTGAATCCAGCTCTGAATCAGAGTATAAGTCAAGTGAGCCAACGCCTCCCCGTAGGCGCGGCAAACAGGCGAAAAGGTAGGCTAGCCGTGGCTCCGCGCATTGAGGTCTTGGGAGGTCTACGTTTTACTGAACAACAGCACAACAACGCTACATTAGATTTAGCTGAAATTCACAGCGCTACCTGAGATAGTGAATGCGAAAAGATATCTGAAATAATATTACAAAAATGTGGTGTGGTTGTGAAGTTCTATGAGGGGGGGGGTTGATCACCAAATGTAAATCGACCACCCGAATATGGCTACATCTAGAGCCGAATTCCTGCCGATTCAGAGGAATCTCAGCATTAGCGGCGCTAATCAGCCGTAGGCTGCGCCTCTGGCTGTGGCTAGTGTCGTCTCAAGTTTTGGTTTTCGCCGGCTAAAGTTCGGCCGTGCTCAATAATACTACGCGAGAGGCTGCACGCGTACATTGTATTCTGTGGTTCCGTATAGCCAAAGTGTAGTTCCGTTTATCCTTTGCCAAAAAAAAAACATACTACTTTGCTTAGTAAACTTTCGCTTACAAGCGCAGCGTAATTTAACTTTTATTACTTTTAGCACTAAACGTTTTTTACTTGCTAGGCGTTTAATTGCTTTCTAAATAAATACTCTAGTTATATTTTTAAGTTTTTAGATAGTTATTTAATACTTTTATAGTTACATAATAGTTCAAATCGAATAGCAAATACTTTAGAAAACTTACTTTGAGGTTGTATACTTATTTTAAAGTATTGTAATTATATCTAACAAGTAAATCGAAGTTAATCTCGTTAAGTTTAAGCGCTATTAGAATAGTGTTAAATTAAGCGCTAGAGTTTAACATTTGTTGCCTATTTAAAATAAACTTAAAATAGTTACTTTTAACGCTAGGTAGTGCGATAGCTAAGACTACAAAACTTTTAAGTAAATGCGCTTTTACTAAAAGCAATTGGATTTTTGTAATTTTTGCAGCAATCAACTTAGCTCGTTGAGCTTTATAATATTAGCTTAACGAGTTATTGTATTTAAAGCGTAGTTAGTAAGTGTAGTAAGTGTAGCAAAAGTATTTAAGTTTAGTAACGTACTCTACAAGCGAGTTAGTTACATAAGCGAGTTAGTTACATAAGCGAGTTAGTTACATAAGCGAGTTAGTTACATAAGCGAGTTAGTTACATAAGCGAGTTAGTTACATAAGCGAGTTAGTTACATAAGCGAGTTAGTTACATAAGCGAGTTAGTTACATAAGCGAGTTAGTTATATAAGCGAGTTAGTTACTTTGCTAAAACTCTACTAAAACGTACTGTTGCAAATAGTAAAATAGCAATAGCTTAACAACAATATAAGTAACTTGAATTTAAAAAAAGCACGTATACAGCTTGCGCTTTAGACTATTAAACAAAATGCAACTTTTTTTTAACAACGCGCTGCAGCTATCTACAACGTTTTTTAAACAATACTTAGCAATTAACGCGCTAGAAAGTAGTTTCAACGCAATTGCGCGCTTAACTTAGCAAATCTTTGTTTAATAAAAGAAAAAGTAATTGTTTAGCATATACTTAATTTTAACGCGCGAGAATTTCTACTACAGCTCGCTGCTGTAAAGAATATAGCTAATTTACTACGCAAAAAGCGTAGCTAACTACTAGTAAGCGTTAACTAAGCTTTAACTTTTGTCAAACGTTGCTTTAAACTTTAAGTTAAGTTTAATTGCAAGTACAACTACAAGCAAGCTTTCTGCAAGAATTTTAAAGTTATACGAAGCTAGTTTCAACTTGTAAAGAATACAAAAGCTAAGTATAACATTTTTAACAAAAACACTTACAACTTTAACGAGTTTAGCTTTATAATAGGCATAATATTAACTAGAGTAGTAAATACAAGCTCTAAGCGTTAAGAATAGCTAAAAAGCGTTTAGTAAAGCAATCGCAAGTAGACTATAGTAATCTAAAGTATTAACGCAACTAAGTAAGCAATTCTACTCTTTGTTATTTTTTAAAGCAAAAACTACTTTTTTGCTTAGTACAAAAAGAATAACCTACTTTGCAACTAGGTTATTGCAGTTTCTAAAAATAGCTAAACAACAAACAAGCTTAGTTTAAAGTAGCTAAAGCATTTTAACGCTTACACACAAAAAAAAACTATAAAAAACTATTGTTTGCTTATTATTAACGGCTACGAAAGCTACGACTCGCTTGAGTTCTAGCAGTACTATAAAAAAAACAAAACTATTACTTTTTGTATACTTCTTTACTTGTTGCACTTTTTACAGCTTTTTAATGTAAGTTGTTTTTTGCTATTAAAAAAGCGTATAGGCGCTAAGCTAAGAACTTAATGCGCAATAAAATTAACTACATTACTAAACTTAAGTTTTTACTATGCTTTATTAGTGCTTTTAAAAATGCTATTACTAAAAGCAATATCTAAAAAAGCTTTTAAAGTGCTAGCTTGCTTCTACTTAACCTAAAAGTAGTAATATTAAAGCTTAATATTTGCTTTTGTACGCTTATACTACCTACTACTAACGTTGCGCTCTAAGTATCTAAAACTCTAAGCAATACTCTAAAATTTAAGTTGCAATTAACGCTAATTTGAGAAAAAATTTAACAACACGTTGATAGCTCGCTTACTTACATAGTTAATGCAGTTAAAAAGCTTGCTAAAAGCGCAAAGATAATAGCGCATTTTTTAGTGTTAATAAGCAACTAAGTTAAAAAGCTTTAAGTAGCTAACAAAGCTGCTTTGCGTTGTAAATTGCGCAAAAAAAAGCGTATACAAGCTAAAAGAACTTTTACAGCTAAAAAAGCGTGCGCTTAACTACTTTAAAAGAGTTTACAGCGCGCAGTAATAAAAAAAAAGCAAAAAAAAGCGCGCGCGCTAAAAGCAGCGAGCTAACTTAAAAGCACTATAAGCGCTGCAACAAAGTTAAGCACAACTCGCGCACATGTAAACAAGTTAAAAAAATAGCTTTTAATTAATATACTCTACTATGCAGTACTGTACAGAACTTTAAAGTACAACTTTACTATTTGCAATAGTACGTTTTAGTAAAGTCTTGGCAAAGTAACTAGCTCGCTTGTGTAACCAACTCGCTCGTAGAGTACGTTAAAGCAACTAGCAAAGTTAGATTTGTAGGTAGCTCGCTTAAGGCTTGGCGCAGCTAAAAATAAACCTGCTATCGCGTCTTGAACGTAAAGTGGGGTCGGTGAACGGAGAGATTAGCGCCGCTGCTCGGCGAGGTGGCGGTGCAGCTATCTCAAGTTTTGAAGTTCGTCGGCTAAACCTCGGGCCGTACTGGAATATACCACCCGAGGGCTGCACGCGTACTTTGAGAACTGTGGTGCCATATACCCAAACCGTGGTGCCGTTTATCCGTCGCCATAGAAAATAAGAATTATAGTAGTAATACTACGTGCGCAGATAAACTTAGTAGACTAGATAGAAGAGATTAATATAGAGTCTAACTTTACTATCTTAAACAATTCGACGGCGTTTGGGCGGCCGATTCTGGAGGTTCGTGACGCCGTTTATGGAGGCTGACTTGCCGCAAAACCTCTCTAACCCCGCGGGCAGTGACTCGAGCGCACGTGCTCTTCGGCTTTCCTACCTCGACTAGCGTATGTGACAGGAGCTCCAAAGGCCAGATCCCGTTTCCTCGAAAAGAGGAACGCAGCGGCACGCCTGCGAGCTCATCCCGATCTCTATTCTTACTACCCATGATGCCGACCCAAACTGAGGCCACTCGACCAGTGGAGTACCTAAGGCTCCTCTCTCGCCGTCCACAGAGTCAAAAACAAGGACGGCCACCTCTTCTCTCCTCTTTTTGTGGCCTGCGTACCGTCTGCACGTCGTTCAAGCTAGAATCCTCCTCCTCCAGTAACTCTTCGTTCCCTTCACGCTCTGCCTCGGACGCCTTGACTCTAGACGCTCTCCCTCCGGTCGCTTTTGTGGCTTTACCTCTTCACGGACTGCTGCGACATGCGACGACGCTCACCGGTCGAGAGTTCCTCCGACGAAAGTTCCTCTGACGAGAGTGATTATACTGGGTCTGACGCAGACGATGGTGTTGACTCGGATACAGATCTGACAGACGTCGATGCATTTGCTGATAAGAATGACGAGGATGAAGCATGGCTCTCCCCTAACGAGGATCATCCGCCTGAGCACTATCTCCAACAGCTGAAGACGTTCGACGAACGAGAGTATACGAAAGAGGACTACAAGGACAGCAGTACTCGCCTGCTCGATCGTATGGAAGATCAGTGGAATCAGTAGGTCCCCCGTTCTCCTGTAGCCCGCGCTAGAGCACATAGGACTAACACAGCATAGATGCTGGACGTATCTCAAGCAAGACCATTACCGCGCCTATGCCACCGTATCCGTCGCCACTCTACACACGTTCTTCGACTGGGTACTAAGCCAGCGCCGAGGGAAAGGAGGGCGAAAACGCCGGGGGACTAAGCTTGCCAGCTCCCTAGGGACGTACTGGAAGGTTTTCCGCCTAGTGTATGAAAGAGCCACTGGTGTGAAGCTGGATGGGAGGATGAATCGGAGCATGCACAAGGTACGGATGGTCGGTCTCTTGGTTCCGAGTCTTACACGCGTGTCTACGTCTAATACAAAGGGTAGGTACTGAGAAAGCTGGCGAAGAAGCACGGTCTAAAGAAGCACGGTCGAGATAAGGCCTGTATGTACATCGAAGATCAGGCCCTAGTGCTGCAAACGAACCTGGAAACGACCGAAAAGAGATACCCCCACGGACGCTATAGGATACAAGCCCAACTCTATTTACAACTGGGCGGTTTTACAGCGAATCGGCCACAGGCTCTTCTCGGTCTCTGCTATCGGCATATACAGGTTACGCTGCTATGGGACCCAGAGGGTGGCCCTCATCGAGTTTTGCTAGAGTTCACCTTCGAATTCACAAAGGAGTTCCTTGGGATCAAAGACTTGTACGTTATCAAGCTCTCTGTCTGCTAGAGTTTATAAGATTGTTGGACTCTCTCTAAGGAATACCTTCCCTCTCCCTGAAATTATGTACGACGAGACTCTCATCTTCAGTCCGCATGTCTTCCTCCTTGGCGTGCTCTTCTGCGATCAAGCATTTGCAGCGTACAATCTAACCTCCCCAGAGGAACTTAGTAGGCTTGGTATTCCGCCACACCGCAACGAGCTACCACTACGCCTGAATCCGAAATTAGACAATGTTCCCCTGTTTCGGAAAGCGGTACGGACCCCTGACGGCTGGGCTATTTCTCCTATCGAACCTCTTCCCTACTCCACCTTGCTGCCCTGGATCCGAGCACTAGGGCAAATCACAGGGTTTGCGCAGGTCACCCGTCCTTATTCGTTGAGATATGCTGGAGGGAAGGCCTTTAATGAGAACGGTAAGCTCTGCAAGCTGTTGTAGGCAAGAGGTAGGATGCAAGGTGCAGGATTAACGTAGTATACAGGCAACGTTAGCGAGGCCATGCAGAATCTGATGATGGGGCACGCCAGCATAGCGACGTTCTTGAAGCACTACCTCTCACGGCGCATCACGGTTGACACGCAGGCTGTCGTACGAGGCATCCAGCCCCAGACGGCGCTCATGCGGGCGGCTTGTACCATGAGTCGTTCGATCGATCGTCGTCGGCCGCGACGACTCACACCGGAACAGTCGACGTCCGTGAACGATGATCCTACCGTTCGTTCCCTGCTCGACCGACGAGAGCATCTCAAACGTACCCTTAAGAACGCAACCAAATATCCAAAGTACAATAAGCTTAACTACCAAATCAACCAGGAAAGGCAGCGTCAGCGGCATGACCTTCTTCGGGTTGTCAAGGAACGCTGGGAATATGAACAGCCCGTGCGTGATGTCGAGCAGCAGCTTGCTGGCATTGAAACAAAGGACGACCTTGAGCAGGTAGATGGTGTCCTGCTCCTGGCCCAGAAGGAATTAGTTGATGCTATTCTGGCCCCTCCAGGACTCAGTCTAGAAGAAGAGATCCGCCGACGGAACAAGGCTATCCACGCCGTTACGCACTATTGTGGGATTGAGGAGGGTGGAGTGTATCCTTCACAGCTCAAGCAACCGAGTGGTCGCACCACGCTACCGGGTAAGAGCAAAGATGCTTCCCAGCCAGACATTAATAAAGAAGCGCTAGAAGCAGCCAAGGTGTTAGTGTACAAGGAGATAAGGCCGAGGGTATGTTTCGTCTGCGTGGGCAACGAAAATCTCCCAATAGAACGGCGCACATACTCGTTTCATACTTCCGGGGATCTCAGCAAGCATTTTAAGAGAAGGCACCTCGCAAATGTTAGGGGAGAGGAATCCCTTAGGTGCAACCTCTGTCGGGTCGACCTGGACAATAAGATGCATTAGCAACGACATGCTCATGAAGTCCACGGAACCATCTCAATAGGCACTACGACATAATTGTCACTCTTGGACGGCCAGTAGAGAGGTGGATTTTCCTTCCTGAGCAAAGGACCGTCAAGCTTGATACTAGAAACAATCGCGGATACTATAATGCACGGGACAAGCTCCAAAAGTCTAAGAAGAATGCTCCGAGCGTAGTCGCGAGTCGGTTTCATATGTGGACCTCAAGTTAGGAGCGAGTTGCTAAATTGCTGCTTAAAGCCTACTAGTTGTAAGAGAAGTAAAGACTACGTGGATTTATGATCCAGCGCGTAATTGTTCAAGGAAAAGAGTGCGCCACCAACTAGATGCTGACTTCCAGTAATAAGTGTCTGCATGCCTCCAGCTTTCGCCCCTATTTCCCTCGCAGAATCCAAGGCTTTCTGGATGTTTGATTCGTAGAGAATACAAGAATTCTGGTGAAACCTCTTCCATATCTCACCAAATGCCTTTTGCGATGCGTCCTCTGACTTTGCAACCATAGCTACATCGCAGTCAGTAGACGAACTTATAAGAATGAGGTTTATGTTCACCTGTTGCAGAATCGAAATCCTGCTCCGGATCGTACAGAGTGAAAATAACATGATGAATATGAATAGTGCTGAGGGTAGTGGCCAAGCGTTCGAGCACGATTGCCGCATCCCTCTGCTCCGAGACTTGACTGAAGATTAAGATCCGTACGAGGGGCGCCCTATAAATGTTAGTGATAGATAGCGGCGTTTGACCTGGCAGACTAAGCACCTCTGTCCCTGCGAGGTCTCAATGAACCATTCTGCAGCCTTGCTGACGCTCATCTCATTGTGTGCACCATCTAGGAACCAGTTGAATGCTCCTTCAACAACAAGTTGAAACCGTCCTGGCCAAGAGAATCGATCTATGCCCTGCAAGATATCCGAGGATGATAACGGCGCAGCATCTTTGGGGGCTTTTTCTTCGAGAAAGTGGCGAACTGTAGCAAGTGCAACAGAACAATTCATACGCTGGACATCCGGATTCAACTGTAGTGCATCTGCTGGGAGAGACAGATCATTCGCGATGAATTGGACGCTGATACCTTTCTCAGATGCCCGACTCCGAAGAATCTCAGCAGCGGAGGCCTCTTGAGGAGATGAAAGTGCACAGGACCCGCGCTTGAAAATTCCTGCTTTGTGCCAGGCAATATTCTCGATGGTGGGCCCTAACTGCTTGACGTGATCCATACCAAGTGGAGTTATGACAGTTGCGACAGGATGCTCGATCACGTTAGTAGCATCATATTCCCCTCCATGATGAGTCTCAAATATGGCCGCTTCTACGCCTTCTGTGATGAAGGCATGAAACGATACTAAAGCAATGAGCTGAAGATAACGAGGTAAAGTCCGTACACTGCTGTCGTCTTCTAATAAAGCATCCCACACTTCGAAAAAATATATTGCGAAAAGATCTCTGGCGATGGGTTGAAAATTGATGCGAATTCTCTCTTCAGGGTAGATGAGATGTGGCGAGGTGTACAGACCTGTCTTCCGTGGAAAGCCAGTCCTTTCCCCAAAAGCTCTGAGAAAGGTCTCAATGAATGCACATGTACTCCCTTTGCCTTTGGTCCCTGCGACATGAACGATGTTGAGGTTATCGATCTCGGCAGTCTTCTCTCTGTCAGTAAAGCTCTAGAGATTGCTCGGAAGGCACACCGAGTGACCAATCTGGTTAAGCCATTGCTTCATTCCAACTATGCTCGGAGTACCCTTCAGGTCCGGTTTTCCTTTCGCATCAGGAATACGGCTTAAGCCGGGTAGATTACTTCCTGGCTTTACACTAGGTCTTTCCGGGCGGCGTCGGCTGTGGAGGATGTTCATGGCGCTCTGAACAACGTTAGGAAGTCAGGTTAGATGTGATCAACTCTACTTCACCTTGTAGCTTCTGTCAATCGGTTGCGACGGCATGATTTTGTTCATTGTGAGTGCTTAGTAAGGCGATAGCTTGGGATTAACGTGATGCACGCGGAACACCAAAACACGACAAACTCTATTGTCTTCAACACGCGACAACTCCACCAATATGGACCCAATACAAGCTGCGATTGAAAAAATTAAATTGCAAAAACTAGAAGAAAATTTCTTATATACAGAAATTGCTACTAAACATAGTATTATGCGCTCTACTTTAAGCTCAAGACACTAAAGCTTAACACGCTTTAGAACTTTTAAATTTTTTAACTAACAAAAACTTAGCTTACAACAAAAGCAAAAGCTTGTACAATAACGTACCTCACGGGTAGTCGAGCCACACGGGTTCGCGGGACACTTTTGCCAAGCAAATTATCTAATATTATAACTTTAATACCTTTCTTAATAGTAGGCCTATTAGAATAATTTATACACTGTTTTAAAGCTCTAAGCTAGGACTTTAAAATCTACTAAAAATTACCTAAATAGGCTAAGTACTACTAGAGTTTTTAAAGTTTAAAGATAAAGAGCTCGCTTAAGCTCTATACCTAGTATCTAGTAGAATTCTACTATAATAAACTTTTATATTCTAAAATATTCTTATTTATACTATATATTAAAGTACTAGAGAGTTTTATAGCGTGTAGCCTAAGATTAAAGCTACTAGATAGGTTAGAAAGTAGTTTACTTTCTTTATACTAGCTAAGTATAAATATCTATATATAACTATTAAAACCTAATGTAAAACTACTTAATAATTTAGTACTTAGTATAATTATACTATATAAGCTTTAAAAAAGTAGTATTATTTAGAGTTATAATAGTACTAATACTTTATACTTAGTAGGTTTTATATATAAACTCTAATTCTATCTAATAGCTTTGATTCTAAGCTATATACTATATAACTTTCTAGAACTCTAACTTACAGTATAAATAAGAATATTTTAGAATATAAAAGTTTATTATAGTAGAATTCTACTAGATACTAGGTATAGAGCTTAAGCGAGCTCTTTATCTTTAAACTTTAAAAACTCTAGTAGTACTTAGCCTATTTAGGTAATTTTTAGTAGATTTTAAAGTCCTAGCTTAGAGCTTTATAACAGTGTATAAATTATTCTAATAGGCCTACTATTAAGAAAGGTATTAAGGTTATAATATTAGATAATTTGCTTGGCAAAAGTGTCCCGCGAACCCGTGTGGCCCGACTACCCGTGAGGTACGTTATATTAAAAAAAATTTAAAAAAACATAACGTACCTTACGAGTTCGTGCACTACACGAGTTCGTGCATTACTTTTGCCAAGCTCCTACCAAAACCACTTTATTTTAGCGCAAAACAGCTTACTTTAGCTCTGTGTAGAGTAATATAACACAAGATATTATTTAAAGTTTACTTTTACTACTTGCTTACACGTACGCGCGTTGTGCTTAGCTTAATAACACTGTTTACACTATTTTTAAAATAGTTCACCTACTTTAGCGCGCACTTGCGTTTTTAGCTTTTTTTTATTACTACGCGCTCTAAACTTTTTTAGAGTAGTTAAACAAGCTTTATTTTTAACTATTATAGTTTTTTCTACTTAAACCTGCTTTCTTTTATGCGATTTACGTTGCGTAGCAGCTTTATTTGCTATCTTTAGCTTAGCTATTTTTTATTGCGCTAACACTAGCTTGTGCGCGATAATAGCTACTTCTTTTAAAACTTTTTTAAAGGCTTTTACTATAAACGTTGGTAAGCTATTTATATACTTTTAAATTCTTGCTTTTACAAGCGTTAATTGCGACTCTAGTTTAAAAGTATTGCTTAAAGTTTGCAATTGCTAAAGCTTGTTGTTAATAAACAGTAGTAGTAATAAAGTACGTAGCTAAACGTTAAAAGCTGTTATAACTTGTTTTAGGTTAAATAAAACTAATCTAGCGCTTTGAAACTTTTTTTGAATATTACTAAAAGTAATTGCTGCATTATAGACGCGTATAAAGTATAGTAAAAACTTAAGTTTTGTAATGTAAGTAATCTAGTTGCGCATGAGATTTTTAGCTTAGCGCTTGTACGCTTTTTTTAGAAAAGCAAAACAACTTACATTAGAAAGCTGCAAAAAGTGCGATAAGTGCGAAAGCATGCAAATAGTAATAATTTTGTTTTCTTTGTAGTATTGCTAGAATGCAAGCGAGTTATAGCTTTTATAGCCGTTAATTGCGAGTAGTTAGTAGCTGCTAACTACTTTTTTCTTTGTATACTTATTAAAGTGCTTTAACTACTGCAGCTTAAGTTTATTTGTTGTCTAGCTCTTTTTAGAAACTGCAATAACCTAGTTTTAAAGCAAATTCTTTTCTTTGTACTAAGCAAAAAGGTAATAGTAGCTCTTAAAAATAATAAAAAGTAAAATAGCTTACTTTATTGCGTTGATGCTTTAGATAACTGTTGTTTACTTTCTATTGCTTTGCTATATTGCCTTTAGCCGTTCTTGTTTCTCTAAAGTAGTAACAACTGCTTTAGTTAATATCTAGCTTATTATAAAGCTTATTTTGTTAAAGTTGTACGTGTTTACATTCTAGATACTATACTTAGCTTTTATGTTAGCTACTAAGCGAAACTAGCTCTAAATAATCTTAGAATTCTTGCAAAGCGCTTTTTTGTAATTGTACTTGCAATTGAATTTTATTGTAAACTCAAAGCAGTGCATAACCTACGTACTAGGCTAGTTTAAACTAATCTAGCTTAGATTGCGCTTTGCGCGCAAGGAATTGGCTATATTAGCTATAGCTGCGAGTTTAAAAAGAAATTCGCGCGATATAAGCTTAAGTATATACTTAACAACTACGCTCTTCTTAGTCTTTGTTAGATTCTTTAATTTAAGCTAGTAATCTACTTGTAAAGTCTATTCTACGCGTTAGTAGCTTAGTGTTAATTAATCAACGTTGTAGATAGCTGCAGCGCGTTGCTAAAAAAGTATTGCGTTTTGTTTAAAAGCTTAAAAAGCAAGCTGTATTTAACGTTCTTTAGAAAGTTCTATTTAGTATTGTTGTTAAAGCATTACGTAGAAAGTAGAGTTTAGTAAAAGCTTAGCAAAAGTAATGTATAAACTCGTGTAATGCACGAACTCGTAAAGTACGTTAACGTACCTAACGAGTTAGCAAGCTACACGAGTTAGCAAAACACTTTTGCTAAGCTTTTACTAAAACTACTTTTATTTTAGCGCAAAATAGCTTACTTTAGCTTTGTATAGTAGAATACAATATAAAATATTATTTAAAGTTTACTTTTGCTATTTGCTTATACGTACGCGCGTTATGCCTAGTTTAATTGCATTGCTCGTAGCGCTTTTAAGTTAGCTTACTTTTTTTAGCGCGCACTTGCGTTTTTAGCTTTTTTTTATTACTACGCGCTTTAAAGTCTTTAAAAGCAGCTAAACAAGCTTTATTTTTAACTATTAAAGTTTTTTCTAGTTAAACCTGCTTTCTTTAATGCGTTTTACGCTGCGTAGCAGCTTTATTTGCTACTTAAAGCTTTGCAATTTCTTTTTGCGCTAACACTAGCTTGTGCGCAATAATTGCTACTTTTTTTAAAACTTTTTTAAAAGCTTTTACTATAAACGTTAGTAAGCTATTTACATACTTTTAAATTTTTGCTTTTACAAGCGTTAATTGCAACTTTAGTTTAAAAGTATTGCTTAAAGTTTGCAACTGCTAAAGCTTATTGTTAATAAGTAGTAGTAGTAATAAAGTACGCAACTAAACGTTAAAAGCTGTTATAACCTGTTTTAAGTTAATAAAACTAATCTAGCGCTTTAAAACTTTTTTTGAATATTACTAAAAGTAATTGCAGCATTATAAGCGCGTATAAAGTATAGTAAAAACTTAAGTTTTATAATGTAAGTAATTTAGTTGTGTATAAAATCTTTTAGCTTAGCGCTTGTACGCTTTTTAAAAAAAGCAAAACAACTTATATTAAAAAGCTATAAAAGTGCGATAATTGCAAAATATATAAATAGTAATAATCTTGTTTTTTTTGTAGTATTGCTAGAATTTAAGCGAGTTGTAGCTTTTATAGCTGTTAATTGCGAGTAGTTAGTAGCTGCTAACTACTTTTATTTTTGTATGCTTATTAAAGTGCTTTAACTACTTAAAATTAAGTTTATTCGTTGTTTAGCGTTTTTAGAAACTGTAATAATTTTGTTTTAAAGCAAGTTATTTTCTTTATACTAAGCAAAGAAGTAGTAGCAGCTTTTAAAAATAATAAAAAGTAAAATAGCTTAACTTATTGCGTTGATGCTTTGAATAGCTGTTGTTTACTTTTTGTTACTTTGCTGCACTGCCTTTAGCTATTTTTATTTCTCTAAAGCTATAACAACTACTTTAGTTAATATCTAGCTTATTATAAAGCTTGCTTTATTAAAGTTATACGTATTTTTATTTTAGATATTGTACTTGGCTTTAATATTAGCTACTAGGCTAAACTAGTTTTAAATAACTTTTAAATTCTTGCAAAGCGCTTTTTTATAATTGTACTTGCAATTAAACTTTATTGTAAACTCAAAGCAGCGCTTAACTTACATACTAAGCTAGTTTAAGTTAACCTAGCTTAGATTGCGCTTTACGCGTAAAGAATTAGCTATATTATATAAAGCTAAGTAGTTTTACGTATTTGTTTCTTTTTTATTAATAGCTACTATAGGCTACAATAGGCTAGATTAGTTACGTACAAAGCTTTTAAAAGTACCTCGTACTAAATTGCTACTAAAACAGCAATTCGCTTTTTTACACAAATAGTTATAGTATTTTCATTACTATACTATTAATCTGTTTTAAGTGTTATGAAACCTACGATTAAACGTAGTTTTACATTCAAATTACTTTATTAAAATACTTTTAATAAATCGATTACTTCGTTTACAATATTTAGTTTATTTAACAATTAAGCTACGTTGCTTCTAAGACACTTAAATAAAAGTTTTATTATGCAATTAAGCACTTCTTAACTTCTAGTTGTAAATAAAATTAAATAGAATAAAAATGCTAACGTACTTTACGAGTTCGCTGCCTACACGAGTTCGCTGCCTACTGAATTTTACTAAAGAAAATCAATAATCTAGAGCTTAATAACTCTTAACCTACTTAATAAAATTCTCTAAAATTTTTACTACTAAGCCGCATCTATATAAACTTTTAGATTCCTAGATTACTAAGCTACAACTGTAGTATTTAAAAAGTTATTAAAGAAAAGCTTAAATTATCTGTGCGCTCTAAGCTATCTACTCTTCTAGACTAGCTAGAGCTTAGTAATCTTAGAACTAGAAAGTTTATATATACAGAAATAATATATTAAATTTTTAGAGAATTTTATTAAGTAGGTTAAGAGTTATTAAGCTCTAGATTATTGATTTTCCTTAGTAAAATTCAGTAGGCGGCGAACTCGTGTAGGCAGCGAACTCGTAAAGTACGTTAATAAAAAAGTTTAAATTAGTAATAGTGCTAACGTTTTAGAGCGTAGTTGCGCTTTTAGCGCTAAACTAAGCTAGAATAACCTAGTTTGCTTCAAAAAAAATCTCAACACTTTACTTTTAAACAAAAAGAATAACAACGCACTATTAAAGCTCTCTACAAAGCAAGCTCTTAACAAGATAAAAACTTAGTACTAGAATAAGCAAAACTATACAGAACTTATTCGCTTTAAAGCGTTAAAGGTTTTATACTAAAACAAAAACAAAATAGCACTTGCTAAAGCTATTAGGCAACTAGTTGCGCTACTACTTGCTTGAACTATTTCTAACTAAGTTAATTTGCCTCGCTTTAAGCTACTGCACTACTATTTAAAAAAAAATTGCGCAAACTACAACTAATAAGTTTGCAATTGCAAAAGCTACTACACAAAACGCTTCAACTTCTTTAGCAAACTTTAAAAAGTTTTTTTTAAGTTAACGTACGTTACTAAAAACCTTTGTACGCTTTTACAAACCTATAAAATTTATAAAAAAATACGATTTTTTTTATAGTTTTCTACTTAAGCATTGCTTAAAGTGTAAAACTACGTTTAATCGTAGGTTTAATAACACTTAAAATAGATTAATAGTATAGTAATAAAAATAGTATGTTCGTGTAAGAAAAACGAATTGCTTTTTTAGTAGCAATTCAATGCGAGGTACTTTTAAAAGCTTTGCAAGAAACTAGTCTAGCTTGTTATAATCTATAGTAGCTATTTATCAAAAGAAAACAAACGCGTAAAGCTACTTAGCTTTATATATTTTTTTTTCTAAAAGCTCGAACGTTTTGTAAGCTAACTTCGTTTGAATTTCTTTAATAGAAGCTTATATAAGCTATTTGTAAAGCAGAATAACTTTTTAAAACTCTATACTAATGCTTCGAACTAGTACAAACTTAAGTAAAGTTAAAGTAAAAAAGTAGTAAAGTTTTTTTTAGTAAAGCTAGCGGTAAAGTGTACTGCTAGCAGAATCTAGTAAATTTTTAGCCTAGCGGCGAGTGCTACCTATAGTTCTTTTATAGCTCGTACTAGCTCTTTTTAACTTTTATTCTTACATTAACTTCGCTAAATTCTTAGATTTGAAAATTAGTTAACGTTAGAATAAGTAAGTTGATTTAGGTTATAATAAGCTATTGTAGAGTGTTTAGTAGCTAATAGTATAACTAGCAGTTTTTTTTTTGTATATTAGCTTGCGTTAGCTTTTTTTAGCTGCTTTAATTCTTTACTAGCTAATATAAACATTACTAGAGTTAGTAATAACATTCTAGACAATAGCAACTTTATAGTGTACTTTTGCGCGCGTTGCGTTGCGTTCTAGAGCAATAGAAAGTACTATTACTTAAGCTAAGTAAAATGCTGCATGCTTATTGTTAACAACTTTAACAAGCGTTTATACTAAAAGTAAATTGTTAAAAACAACAAAAGCGAAAAGCATAGATATCTAAAATGCTTCTAGTATTTTAATACAAACTAAAACTGCTATTTAGTGCGTATCTAAACTTGTTAAAAGCGTTATAAACTATTTTGATTTTATATAAAGTACTAGAAAAGCTTTAAATTAAGTTGAAAAAAGTTGTGCTCGCTTTAAAGAAAGTTCGCAACAAGAGTTATTTTGTAGTTGTTTTTAACTTTGCTTACAAGCTTCTGTTCCTTAGCGCGCTTAAAACTAAAAAAAAAGTTTCCAAAACTTTTCGCTAGTTCAAACCGTATACTAACAATAAAATAGAGTTTGCTATAATAAAAATAAGTAGAACTTGCAAAGACATTTTTAAAATACTTAACAAGTATATGTTATAACTTCTTAGAGTATAGCAAAGTGCTAATTTAGTTTTTAGTTGCTAATATGCTTTCTATAGCGCGCACTTCTACTTGCACAATAAATTTACTAACTTTAATAAAAGTTCTAATACTAAAGTTAAGCTAAATAGTTGCGTTTGTACTGTTAAAGCTACTGCTTTTTAGTAGAAGTATTTTAAGTAGTTGTTTAACTAGTTAGTAGTAGCAAAGCTCTAAAAGAATGTTAAGCAAGCTAATACTTTGCGTAAAAAAGTATGTTAGCTTATTATAAGCTACTATAACTTGTATTAACATATTCTAGTCTAAGAAAGCTTGCGTTGTTATTAATTTAGTAGCTAAAAAAAATTGCGAGCGCGCTTAGCTTTTTGCGAATCTTGCTAACGCAACTGCAAAGCGTGCAGTTAAAAAAAACAAAGTGCAAAAAAGTGTGCTTACAAAAAAAATTAAGTTACTTATAGCAAAGTTTATAAACTTTAGCTAAAAAGTTATAAGTAGCTTAGTAGTTTCTAGCTAAAAAAAATCGCCTAGAAAAGCAAGTTCTAGATAAAGAATGTAATAAATTCAATAGAGTTTATCTACAGCGCGAATAGAAAAGCTCTATATACTTTATAGTTAGTTAGCTTTCGAAATACCTACGAAGCGCTTTTAGAAGCTATATAAAAACTTAATACTACAAAGCTTTCGTTAACTAGAAACTAGCAAGGCTTTTTTATGTATCGTCGAAGCTATTACGTACAGCGTTAATAGCTACTAAAATTCTACAATTAAAGCTTTTTATTAGGCTTCTAGCTTATTACATAAGCTTTTTTTTGTAACTTATAGTAAAAGCAGTTTTTTTTGTGTCGTTATTAGCGATATTTTTAGAAAGCCTGCTTTCGTTCTAGCGTTCTTGCTAAAAGCGTGCCGTTTCGAAAGTTTTTTAGCAATTTCCTATTGGTGTTCTAGTAAGCTGCCGAAAATTCTTGCTAAGTAAATAAAGCTTTTGTGTTTTTAAGTTCTAGCGCTAGTTTCTATATAAGCTAGTTATAGCTAGTTTATTTAACCTAATATTCTAGCTTTTAGCTTCTTTTGACTTTTTTCTAGCGCTCGCTAGTAATGCGCTTAACTAGCTATTCTTGCTCGCTTTCTACGGTAACGCTTTCTAAGCGCTAATCGAATATTGTTTAGCTTTTCAAAAAATTGTCTACTACGAGTCTAAGCTTATTTATTGAAAATATTAAATTTATCTTTAGTAGAGTATTCAAAATAATATTGTCTAGGAATTTAACTTCTAGAACTGTATACTTGCTATTTTTCTAGTTAAGTTTTTTACTTAAGCGCTTATTAGAAATGTATTTGCTATACTGCAACTAAACTTTGTTTTCTACTTAAAGCAAAAGCGCTTTTTTTTTATGTTAATTTGCTTATTTTTCTTGCTTCTATTAGGCCTTCGCTATAGCAGCTTGCGCGAAGTTAATAACTTTTTTTATTTTTTTAGCTATTTCTGCTGCGCTTTGCTTGAAGTTCAAAGTTGCTTAGTAAAACGTGTTCGCTTTTTTCTTTGCTTAAAGCTAAATTAAGTTTATTTTATAGCTATGCTGCAAAAAGAAAGAGCTTACTTTTGTTAACACTGCTTTTTGTTTTTAAATTGCAATTTGTACGATAGAGTATAGCTGCGCTTAGTTTTTTTAGTTTTAGTTTACAAACAGTTTTAAAATAGTTTTAATTATTAAATTTGCTTTTTTTGTAGCTTCGTTAGTTTCTAAGTAAAAAGCTGTAGATAGCTACTTTACAATTTCAAGCTTTTTGCAAAGCGTTTTTCAGAATTTACTTACAAATTGTGCTTTTTAGTTGAAAACAATAGCGTTAGAAAGCTAGTAGTAAGCTACTACTTTTTCAATAAATACCTTTGCTACAGTTGCTGCGTTAATTTTCGCTATAGAGATTAAGATTATATCTTTGCTTAATTAGTTCGTAATAACTAGTAGGTTTGTACATTCGTTGCTTTCTAGCAGGTTTGTAATAAAATCTATAAACAATTCTTTTTAGATTCTATCTAAAACAAAGAGTAAACGAAAAAAGCTACTTTTTATTTTTCGCTATAGTTTTGCTCGTTTACACGCATCGTAGTTAGCAATGTACTATCAAATATCCAAGCTTATTCTTAGCTAGAATAAATTTCTTTTGAGAATATTGTAAGTATTCTTTTTGCTAGAGTGTTTTGCAATAAGCGAGTTGTAAGCTCTAAAAATTAATCTAGTACGCAGTTAATACGTTTTCGGCACTTATTTCTTTTTTTAATAAAGAAGCGCGTTGTTTTTGATAGCGTAGTTTGCTAAAAACGCTTTTAATTAAAAGCTTAAAAGAAACTTCTTACGAGTACTTTTTTTAGTCTAGCTTTTTTTTACGGCCTTTAAGGCTTTCTAGTACAAATTGTTTTTTTAAACTTTTTTATTTTAAAGTTTATCTAAAGACAGCTTTTTTGTATTATTCTTAGAATTGTTTTTTGTACTAGCATTTTTTTTTCGTTTAGCAGCATTTTGTTTAAAACTCGCAGCATTTTGCTTTTTAAAGCTTGCACTTTTAACCTAAAAAAAACATTTTGCTTTGAAACTTTCGCTACATTTGTCTTGTAGAAAGCATTAAGCTTACTAGCGAGTTTATTTAGCGTTAGAACTAAAGTACTATAGAGCAAGAACGCGCAAATTACGCTTAAAGTTTTTTTTGTAATGTTATTCTTGTTTAACACACTAGTTAGTTTGGAAAGTTAGAATTTACAGCTTTTCAGCCGAACATTGTTTTAATTTTAAAAGAAATTTTGCTTTTTTTGTAAAAAAGCGTTTGCTTTTTTATTAGCTACTTTAGAGCGGTACACAAACTCTAGGTTGTATTTAAAAAAAAATTTGCTTAGCAAACATGTTGCTTTGTTAGTAATCTCGCTGTAGTAAAGTACAAAAAGTTTTTGTAATTAGTGTAAATTGTAATCTTTAGTACTACTTTAAGCTTTGCTTTTTATTTAGTAATGCATTTAATTACTACTAATAATTTTTTGTTGTAAATAGTGTAGTTAAACTTTGCAAGTAATATTTTAGCAAAGTAGTAACGTACTTTACGAGTTCGCTGCCTACACGAGTTCGCTGCCTACTGAATTTTACTAAGGAAAATCAATAATCTAGAGCTTAATAACTCTTAACCTACTTAATAAAATTCTCTAAAATTTTTACTACTAAGCTGCATCTATATAAACTTTTAGATTCCTAGATTACTAAGCTACAACTGTAGTATTTAGAAAGTTATTAAAGAAAAGCTTAGATTATCTGTGCGCTCTAAGCTATCTACTCTTCTAAACTAGCTAGAGCTTAGTAATCTTAGAACTAGAAAGTTTATATATACAGAAATAATATACTAAATTTTTAGAGAATTTTATTAAGTAGGTTAAGAGTTATTAAGCTCTAGATTATTGATTTTCCTTAGTAAAATTCGGTAGGCGGCGAACTCGTGTAGGTAGCGAACTCGTGTAGGCAGCGAACTCGTAAAGTACGTTAAGTTACTACTTGCTACAAGTTGTTTTTTGCTTTTTAAAAAAGCGCTTTTCTAGTAGCTATTCCTAAAGCGTTCGCTTTAATAGCAATTTTCAAATTAAAGTTAAAATAAGCTAATAATAGTTTAGATATAAACTTTTTTTAAGCGTGTTAAACGCTTCTTGTTGTTTAAGCTTTTAACAAAATTCAACGCTCTTTTCTATTAACTTTGTTAGTAGAAAAATAATTGCAAAAAAAGCGCAAATAAACTGCTAGTAAAAGTTTGCAAAACTAACAAAGCTTTGCACTTTTTTAACTAAGACTAAAGCTTTTTATTTAAAAATTGCGCGAACTTTTTCTAGATTTATGCTAATTTCCTTGCCTACTTTAATAATAAAACTAAAGTATTTAGTTTTAGTTACTTTAAACTCGCATTTTTTAATATTAAGTTGTAATTTCGCTTTTTTTAACTTGTTAACAACTTTTTTAACACGTTGCTAGTAGTTCTTTTAAAAACTTTTAAAGTAAATAAGTACATTATCTAACTATGCAAAAGCGTTAACGTTAATGTAATTACGCAAAGTGTAGTTAATAAACTGCTAAAACGTACTCAAAGCGTTAGCAAAGCTAAATAAGCAAACTATTTATTCGTACAATTCAAATCTTGTACAGAAAGCTATTTTTTCTTTGTTTTCTTTAGCAATTTAGACTTTGTAAAAGGCCTAAATAACGTTTAGCTTAGTAAACTATTTAGTCTAGCTAATTTAATTTAGAGTTTCGTAAATTAAAAGCAGCGAGTATTGGTTTTTTTTCGTAATAGCGTTAAGCGCCTAATAGTCTACGCAAAAGCGTAGCTTTCTACTAGGTTTCTTTGCAAACAACACTAGCGCTCTAGCTTAAAAGCAACTTACTTTAATAAACTCGCAATTTAAATGCGCAGTAAGCTGCTTTTGCAAAACTAATAGTTCGTTTTTAAATATGTTATACAAAAGTTTCTATAGAACCTCTACTTTTTTTTTGTTCTTTTTAATTAGTTTGATGCCGTAGTTTATTATGCTTTGGTAAAAGAATAATTTGTTAGCTTTAAACTACATAGACGCTGTATACTAATTTTTTATCTAGTTAAGTAGCGTTAGGCGTAGGTTAACTACTACTTTAGTTTAAAAAGCTTTCTAGATGTTCGCTATAAACGCAGCGAAAATTTTAACGCTAAAGTTTTTTTTTTTAAACTACTACATTATTATTTTAAACGCAGCTGCAAACACTTGCTAAAGCTTTTGTTTAAGCTTTTTTTCTTTCTAGCTTCGCACGCGTGTTTCGGTTAAATAAATAAAAATCAATTTTTTTGCTAAATCTAGCGTTACCTAGCTTTCGTTTATTTATAGGCGCTTTAGAATAATATCGTATTTGTTATTCTTAGTTATAACGTACGCTTAAACTATTTGTTTGTACTTATTTAAGTTTATTGTAAACTAAGTAGCTTTCGTAACTTTAACAACTTGTTCGCTAATGCTTACTACAAGCTTTTCTTTTACTAAAATACGCAAGAAATAGTTTTTTTTACAAAACTTTTTACTAACAAAACTATAGGTAGTGCACCTAAAGTCGAGCATTGCTAAAGCAAAAATAAATTGATTAATAATTGCATGTACTGTAAGTAGTTTTCTATTTAGCTAGCGCTAGCGAAACTTTAAAAACTTATCTAATAAAGAAACTATGTTCTTTTTCTACTACTTTTAACTACGCTATTAGTTAAAAGTGTCTAGTTTTCTAAGTTTTTAAACTCAAAAACTTTTTCAACTTTTGCCGTTGTTTTAACTAGTTTAAAAGTTGCTTTTTGAGTTGTACTAAGCTTCTTTAGAGCTGCAAGCTCGCATTTATTAAACATGTAAGTCGCTAAACTGTATTAAAAGCAAAAGTAATTCTTTTGTTATTTTGTTATTTTTGCGTTGTTTGCTTATTTAGCCTGCTTTTTTTCTTTGTTGTTAGTAGCTGCGCGAACTGCTTAGGTAGCAGCTTTAGCTGTTAGTTTCTAGTCTATAGCTTCTATATCGCTTATCGATTAATTTAGTATTATTTGCTACTAGTTGTTTGCTTTTGCGCAGTTTAGGTTTTTTTTAATTTAAGTAACTTGTTTTATTAAGTTTTAGAGTTGCTATGCTAAGAAAACAATAACGCTAATTATTTTGTTCTATAGATTAGCGCGAAGTTTTGCTTTGTACTAGTTTTTTAATGTAGCTACGTTGCTTGTTATTTTTGCGTTGTACGCAAAGCGCATGAATTCTTTATTATACTTTTAAAAAAACATTTTTTTCTGCTTAAGAGCAAAGAGTTGGTTAAGCGCTTTCTGCGCTTGCATGTAGTTTTAGTAGTACTCGTTAAAGTACTTCTAGAACTTCTTTGCTATTTTGTTATAGTATTTTTAATACTAGGCGAGTTTAGTAGTAGCTACTTGCTTTATTAAGTAGTTGTAAATATAATCGCATAAGTTTCTAATTAGATTTTTGTTATTAAGCATTTTGTTTTTTACCTAGACTTTAAATTGTCTATAGTCTAACTTTGTTTTGTTAAACTAAGCTAGGTTAAGTATTTTGTTGCGCTTTGTAATTAGCGTAAAAGCTTTTGAAATACTAAAAAAAGTTAGCGGTATTGCTAGCGCAGCTTTTTTTTTCTTCTAAAGAATCTAAACTTAATTTTGCAGTATTTTAATAAGTGCCTAAAGTTTTGTACTTTCGTTATTAACTAGCTGCTTAGAATTTGAAAGTTCTGCGAAAACTAGCTTTGCTGCTAGTAGCTAATTGTTTGTTACCTTTTTAGGTAGTTTTGTTACAAGTTTTGCAACGAATATTTTCAAATATGTAGCTTTCGCTGCATTAAAACGAATCTCTTAAGTTTCTACATTAAGTTTGTTGTTATTTATTAGCTTTTGTAAAGCTTTTTTAATTGCTTTGCTACTTTAGCTTTTGCTTTCTAGCTTGCAAGCTTTTACAACTAGCATCTAAATATACTTATTCTAAGTACTATCTATCGTAGCAATTTAGTTTTAAAAACTTTTTTCGCTGCGTCGTAGAGTTTCTTGGAAGTTGCTTTTAACTTCTAAAAGTATTGTACTTCTTAAAAATCTTACGATCTTTACTGCGTAGAAATTAATTAAATTCAAATAAAAAAAAATTGCCTAGAAAAGCAGGTTCTAGATGAAAAATGTAATGAATTTAATAGAGTTTATCTACAGCGCGAATAAAAAAGCTTTATATACTTTATAGTTAGTTAGCTTTCAAAGTACTTACGAAGCGCTTTTGAAAGTTATGTAAAAACTCAATACCGCAAAGCCTTTGTTAACTAGAAACTAGCGAAGCTTTTTTAGGTATTGTCGAAGCTGTTACGTACAGCGTTAATAGCTACTAAAATTTTACAATCGAAGCTTTTTATTAGGCTTCTAGCCTATTACACAAGCGTTAAATTGCAGCTTTTTAATCTATTGTAGCGTTAAAAGCGGTTTTTTTGCTTAAATTAGTTTTTGAGCACAGCGTTAGCGTTTTAGAGCTTTATTTCGGCGCAACAAAAGCTAATACTTAGTAGTTAGTATAAAAGCAGTTCGCTTAAAAGTAGCATAGTTATACATATATTTTTAAAACCTACTTTGTTTTACTTTGCTATAAAGTGTGCTAATGTACTTTACAAGTAGTTAAGCTATACGAGTTCGCAAAATACTTTTGCTAAGCTTCTACCAAAACTACTTTATTCTAGCGCAAAACAGCTTATTTTAGCTCTATATAAAGCAATTTAACCTAAAATATTATTTAGAGTTTACTTTTGCTGCTTGCTTACACGTACGCGCGTTATGCCTAGTTTAATTGCACTATTTACACTACTTTTAAGATAGTTTACCTACTCTAGCGCGCACTTGCGTTTTTAGCTTTTTTTTATTACTACGCGCTTCAAACTTCTTTAGAGCAGTTAAACGAGCTTTATTTTTAACTATTAAAGTTTTTTCTACTTAAACTTGCTTTCTTTTATGCGATTTACGTTGCGTAGCAGCTTTATTTGCTACTTTTAGCTTAGCTATTTTTCGTTGCGCTAACACTAGCTTGTGCGCGATAATAGCTGCTTTTTTTAAAACTTTTTTAAAAGCTTTTATTATAAAAGTTAGCGAGCTATCTATATGCCTTTAAATTCTTGCTTTTACAAGCGTTAATTGCAACTTTAATTTAAAAGTATTGCTTAAAGTTTGCAACTGCTAGAGCTTATTGCTAAAGAGTAGTAGTAATAGAGTACGTAGCCAAACGTTAAAAGCTATTATAACTTGTTCTAAGTTAAATAGAACTAATCTAGCGCTTTAAAACTTTTTTTGAATATTACTAAAAGTAATTGCTGCATTATAAGCGCGTATAAAGCATAGTAGAAACTTAAGTTTTGTAATGTAAGTAATTTAGTTGCGTATAAATTTTTTAGCTTAGCGCTTGTACGCTTTTTTTAAAAAAGCAAAACAACTTATATTAAAAAGCTGCAAAAAGTGCGATAAGTGCAAAAGCATGCAAATAGTAATAATCTTGTTTTCTTTGTAGTATTGCTAGAATGCGAGTAAGTTATAGCTTTTATAGCCGTTAATTGCAAGTAGTTATTAGCTGCTAACTACTTTTTTTTTGTATATTTATTAAAGTGCTTTAACTACTGCAGCCTAAGTTTATTTGTTGTTTAGCTTTTTTTAGAAACTGCAATAACCTAGTTTTAAAGTAGATACTTTTTTTTATACTAGGCAAAAAAGTAGTATTAGCTTTTAAAAATAATAAAAAGTAGAATAGCTTACTTTGTTGCGTTAATGCTTTGAATAACTGTTGTTTACTTTTTATTGCTTTGCTGTATTGCTTTTAGCTGTCCTCGTTTCTCTAAAGCTGTAACAACTACTTTAGTTAATATCTAGCCTATTATAAAACTTGTTTTGTTAAAGTTGTACGTGTTTACATTTTAGATACTGTACTTAGCTTTTATAGTAGCTAGTAAGCGAAACTAGCTTTAAATAACTTTAAAATTCTTGCAAAGCGCTTTTTTGTAATTGTACTTGCAATTAAACTTTATTGTAAACTTAGAGCAGTGCATAACCTACGTACTAAGCTAGTTTAAACTAACTTAGCTTAAATTGCGCTTTGCGCGCAAGAAATTAGCTATATTAGCTACAGCTGCGAGTTTAAAGAAAAATTCGCGCGATATAAGCTTAAGTATATACTTAACAACTACGCTTTTTTTAGTCTTTGTTAAATTTATTAATTTAAGCTTATAATTTGCTTGTAAAAGTTGTCTAGCGCGTTAATAGCTTAGTGTTGTTTAAAAAACGTTATAGATAGCTGCAGCGCGTTGCAAAAAAAGTATCGCGTTTTGTTTAAAAGCTTAAAAAGCAGTTTTTATTTAACGTTTATTAAAAGGTTCTATTTAGTATTGTTGTTAAAGTATTGTGTATATAAGTAGAGTTAGTAGAAGCTTAGCAAAAGTATTTTGCAAACTCGTGTAGCTTAACTACTCGTAAAGTACGTTATACTAGCTTATAGTAGCACAAAGTAGCTTTTTTAACGCTATGCCTTGCGATAGTAAAATAATATATTATTTCTTTCAAAAAAATTCGTAACTTAGAAAATCTCAAATTTTTGAAAATCTTAATGCTAACTATGCATTAAGTAGTAGAGTAAAACGTGTTAGTTATTTTTTTTCTAAAAGCACATTGCCTAAAGTGCGTTTTTTATTTCTTTTGCTACAAATATATTTTTTTTTTAAAAATCGTTAAGTGCATTTGCACTTATATTTGGCTTAGGTTTCTAAAATTTCTTATTATCTAGGTATTTTTTTTTATTTAACGAGGTACTCTTAAGTGCTAATTAAAGTTTTTTTTTATTAAGCACTTTTTCAACGTAGTACACGTTGTTTTTAAAAGTACGCAATGTATCTACTAAAAGCTCGCTTTAAAAAAGTATTAACTTTTTTTAGTTATAAAGTTCTAACAGGAATACGTAAAAAACTAGATAAATACTTTTTAATTTAAAAAAGTTTACTTAGTACGCGTTAGTACTAATCTAGTTTACAATAGTGCCTAGCTCTACGTACTTTTAGTTAAGCTTTTTTTTTAGCCTAGTAGATTTTATGTAGCAGTTTGAAATTAGTACTTAGTTACTTTGCTTTAGCAAAATGTACTTTCTACGCTTGTTAAAATACTTCTTTTAATAAGCGTTTGCAGCTTTAATTTTGCGCTAGCATTTAGCTTAGAGAGTAATTATATAAGCTGCTATGCTTGTTTCTATAAACAACTATTTGTTACTAAAAAGCATTTTAAGCTAATTTAAAGCTTTTAGAAACGCTTTGTAGTACGCTACAAAAAAAGTAATTTTTGTAGTTACGTATTAGCTATTGTTGTACGCGAACTTCGCTACTAGCAACTACATAGTTTAATTATTCTATTCAAAGCAACAGTAACATCGAAAGTACTATTCTAGCGTTTAATTCTGTTTTTTAGTTTAACTATTTGTTTAAGAGTAATAAGTAAAAAAAAGAACGCTTATTAAGCTAAAATAGTAGCAGAAGCTGTTTTAGAACTTTGAGTTTGTAATAAAACTTTAGTCTAAGATAACGTTTTTCAAAACGCCGTAAAGTTTTACGATTTCTTTTATTTAAACTATTGCAAAGTTTTTTGTAGTCTAGTTAGCGCAAGCTAGAATATAGTAAGCTATTTTAGTTAAGTAGTTTACTACAACGAGAACAAAATCGTATACTTGCTTTATATACTTTAATAGTAAAAGTTTTGTAATAAAGTTTATTGTAATATTACACTACAAGCTATTAAGCGCTAGCAAAAGTATAAAAAGTATGTAAAAGCTATGTCTAGCTGCTACTAATTTGCAACACTTTAAACAGTTGTTGTAGTACTTTTTAACATTTCTTTTTATGCTTTTTTACTCGTATTAGCGTTTAACTTTTTCTAAAGTTTTTTTAACGCTAAAGTAACTAGCTATTGAGCTGTTATAACATTTTTAGAAAGCTTTTGCTTTCTCTTTCGTTGTATCGAAGTAGATTTTATTTAACTACTTTGTTATAGCTAGTTTTAGTTTATTTTAGGCTACTATAGGCTCTACTAGTCTAGACTCGTTTTCTAAGTTAAAGTTTAAGTTTAAGTTTAAAAAGTTCGCAAGATCGCTTGCTAAATTACTTAAAAGAACTTTATTTTTTAAAAGCTTAAGCTAGAGTGCTTAAGTTAGTTTTTCTCCAATGTGCATTTTTAAGTCTAAAGCTTTTATTTTCTTTAAAAAAGTTAGCAAGCTTAGTTTTTTTGCAGGTTAGCTAGTTAATTTTGTAATTGCTGCTACTAAGGCGGGCTTACTATAGACACTACAAGTTATTAAAGCTTGTAATAGATTTACGTAGATTTTATTGCTTTTTTGCGCAAAAGCATAGGCTTTCTTTATGTAGTCTAGTTGTTAAAAAAAGCTATTAGCTAGATTTGTCGTTTTAAGTTGATAAATTATAACGAAGTTGTACTTTGTTAACTTTTTGTAAGCGCAAACTTAATAATAATTTAGAGTTTTTGTTTTTATAAACTATTATAGGTTATTGTAGTTTGTATAGAGATTAAACGAGATACTTAAAAAAAAATAGCAAAAGTATAACAAACTTTTGTTAATTGCTAACAACTTTTTATTATAAGTAGTGTAATTGTACTTCGCCTTGTTTATTTTTTGCGAGAAAAAACTAATTAAGCGCTAATGCGCACTTTTTTCGCTATTTTTACCGTTAGAAACTTTTTAGCTTAAAATTCTACTAATAGCGCTTTTAGAAGCGTTAGTTTTGAGCTTTGTACGCTATTCTACTTTATAATAGGCTAAAATAAAAATATTAAAAAAAGCACTTTTAAGTTTTCTAAACGCTTTCTTAGCTTTAGTTTTAAAGTTAATTTGCTAGCTTTTTTTTTTCTTTAAGCGTGCTCGCTTCGAGCTGCTTCTAGCTTTTTCTAGGTTAGTTTAGTTAATAGTAGAGCAAGCTTAAAAAACTTGGTAATAAAGCGCTGATAATAGTTTATAAAGCTTATAAATACTTGAATATTTCAAACTATGTTTAGCATTGGCTACTCTTAGATCGTTCTAATTTGTTTTAAGTTTATTTTAACTTTTTCTAGGTATACAATGTAACCTAGGTACTTTATCTACCGTGTGTGCTACTCGCACTTACTAAGCTTTAAATATAGCTTTGCTTTACGCAAACGTTAAAAAACTTTTTTAACCTAGCTTACATAGGCTTTTTTTGTATTAAAAAACACTAGAATGTTGTTAAAGTATATAATGCAAGTTACGTTAACTAACCTAGCAAAGGCTTAGTTAATGTAGGCTTAAAATACTGCAAAAGCATTCGTAAAACTAAATAGCATAACAAAGTACTCAAAATAACTATATCGAGTTTTAAAAGCTGTTTTTTATTTGTTTTTTTCTTTTAATCTAGATTTTGTAATAGGCTTTACAAATGTCAAGCTTAGTATAAACTTTTGCCTTAGCTAACCTCTCTAAAAACTCTGCAATAAAAAGCAAAAAATAACGATTCTTAATTGTAATTTTGTTAAAGCTTTAATAGTTAACGCAAAGCTTTAAAGTGCTGTTTTTTTTCTTCGCGAAAAGAATTAGCGCACTAGCTGAAAACTTTAAGCGCTTTATTTATTCTTTATTAAAGTACTCGTCTACGTATTTGCAAAAATGCTTTAATTTCGCTGTTAACATGTTGTACAAAAGTTGATGCAAAGAAGTTGTACTAAGCTAGAATTTAATCGCGAGATTCTGCTCTTTATAAGACGCTATTACTAACGAGCTATTAGAGCTCGCTACGTTTTAGTACTTTTAATATTCAAGTTGCAAACTAAAGTCTTGCTTCTTTTAGTTGCTTGCTTTAAAAAGTGCACTAATTAAATAGACATAAAGCTTTGCATTAAAATATTTAAAGTTTAAGCAAACTTTGCTGCGTGTTTCATAGCTACTTTGGCATAGTTTAGTTTATTTAGGTTCTTCATGCTTCTAAAGAGCATGCGGCAACGCGAATAGTTTAACTTTAGCTAAAACTAATCTATTTAAAAGAGTTTAAGATACATCGAAAGCTTTTTGAAATTAGCTACTACAAAGAGAATTCTATAGGTTTGTACCTTGCTTCTAGAGTTTGTAATGCAAACTTCTGCTATAGTACAACTATAAATAGTGTAATCTAATTTACTTAGCAATATAAAAAGAATATTAGAAATTAGTTTAAGTACTAGATTCTGTTCTTTTGCTACGACAGCTAAAAGAACATTAAAATAAGCTCTACTATCTACGATTGCTTTTAAGTTTTTTAAACTTCTAATTTTTGCTAACGCGGTAAAAAACGTTGAGTTCTTGCTCGTTAGCATTTTACAAAAAGTACTTACTTTCTTTAACTATAACAAGTTAGTATAAGCTACAAAGTAAAAAGCTAATTCTTTAAGCTTTTGCTTTTTTTCTTTCTTTTCTCAAAGTAAGCGTTTTTTTTTGCTTTGTTAGAGTAAGCAGAAATAAAATAGCCTAGTTTGTTACATGCGTAGCAAACTAGCTCGTTAAAGCTTTTGTTTTTTTGTTATTACTTTTTTAAGCTTAAAGCAGCTGTTGCGTTTCTTTTTGTGCTATTTAGCATTAGAATAAGTCAATCTATGTCTTGTTAGCAACGCGGCTTGCTTTTTGTTCTTTTTAGTTTTTCTTTAGATTTTGCTATTCTATTGAAAGTTACAATAGATTTAATTAGCTTTTTGCTTTACTTAGTAGAGAGTAGTGCAACTTTGCAGCAAAAAGTAACGTAGTTGCTTTTTTACTTTTTTAAAAAGTGCTGTAGTAAAGTTTGCTGCTATGCTAAATAAACTTGTTTAGTTAATTTTAGTTTAAAGAGGTTGAAAAAGTAGAAGTAAGTTAAAAGAAGTTTAAAATAGCTTTTAACGTAAAGCTTTAATAGAATTGTATACTTGCTACTTACGTTCTTTAGAAGTGCCTAAGGTACTTAACATTTGTTTTTTAAGCAATGCCTAAGTAGAGGACTATAAAGAAAATCGCATTTTTTTATAAATTTCATAGGTTTTCTAGAGCGTACAAAAGTTTTTAGTAACGTACGTTAACTTAAAAAAAAACTTTTTAAAGTTTGCTAAAGAAGTTGAAGCTTTTTGTGTAGTAGCTTTTGCAATTGCAAACCTATTAGTTGTAGTCTACGCGATTTTTTTTCAAATAGCAGTGCAGTAGCTTAGAGCGAGGCAAATTAACCTAGTTGAAAATAGTTTAGGCAGGTGCTAGCACGACTAGTTACCTAATAGCTTTAGCAAGCGCTATTTTGTTTTCGTTTTAGTATAGAGTTTTTAATGCTTTAAAGCGAATAAGTTCTGTACAGTTCTACTTATTCTGCTACTAAGTTTTTAGCTTGTTAAAAGCTTGCTTCGTAAAAAAGTTTAATAGTGCGTTGTTATTTTTATTGTTTAAAAGTAAAGTGTTAGAATTTCTTCTAAAGCGAACTAAGTTATTCTAGCTTAGTTCGGCGCTAGAAGCGCAACTACGCTTTAAAACGTTAGCACTATTACTAATCTAGACTTTTGTATTAGCATTTTTATTCTATTTACTTTTATCTACGACTAGAAGTTGAGAAGTGCTTAGTTGCACAATAAACTCTTTATCTAGGTGTTTTAAAAGCAACGTAACTTAATTGTTAAATAAACTAAACATTGTAGACGAGGTAATTAATCTATTAAAAGTATTTTAATAGAGTAATTTGAATGTAAGACTGCGTTTAATCGTAGGTTTAATAACACTTAAAATAGATTAATAGTATAGTAATAAAAATAGTATATTCGTGTAAAAGAAACGAATTGCTATCTTAGTAGCGATTTGGTGCGAGGTACTTTTAAAAGCTTTGCAAAGAACTAGTTTAGCTCGTTATAGCCTATAGTAGCTATTAATCAAAAGAAAACAAATACGTAAAGCTACCTAGCTTTATAGTACGCTACAAAAAAAGTAATTTTTGTAGTTACGTATTAGCTATTATTGTACGCAAACTTCGCTACTAGCAACTACATAGTTCAATTGTTTTATTCAAAGCAATAGTAACATCGAAAGTACTATTCTAGCGTTTAATGTTGCTTTTTAGTTGAACTATTTGTTTGAGAGTAATAAGTAGAAAAGAAAACGCTTATTAAGCTAAAATAGTAGCAGAAGCTGTTCTAGAAGTTTAAGTTTATAATAAAACTTTAGTTTAAAATAACGTTTTTCGAAACGTTCTAAAGTTTTACAATTTCTTTTATTTAAACTAACGTACCTAACGAGTTAGCGAGCTACACAAGTTAGCAAAACACTTTTGCTAAACTTTTACTAACTCTACTTATGTACGCAATGCTTTAACAACAATACTAAATAAAACTTTCTAATAAACGTTAGATACAAAATGCTTTTTAAGCTTTTAAACAAAACGAAATACTTTTTGTGCAACGCGCTGCAGCTATTTATAACGTTGCTTAAACAATACTAAACTATTAACGCACTAAACAACTTTTACAAGCAAATTGCTAGCTTAAATTAATAAATCTAATAAAAACTAAAAAAAGCGTAGTTGTTAAGTATATACTTAAGCTTATTACGCGTAGATTTCTTTTTAAGCTTGCAGCTATAGCTAATATATCTAATTTCTTACGCGCAAAGCGCAATCTAGGCTAAGTTAGTTTAAACTAGTTTAGTATATAAATTAAGCGCTGCTTTGAGTTTACAATAAAGTTCAATTGCAAGTATAATTATAAAAAAGCGCTTTGCAAAAATTTAAAAGTTATTTAAAACTAGTTTAGTTTAGTAGCTAATATTAAAGCTAAGTACAGCATTTAGAATAAAAATACGTACAACTTTAACAAAGCAAGCTTTATAATAAGCTAGATATTAACTAAAGCAATTATTATAGCTTTAGAAAAACGAGAATAGCTAAAGGCAGTGCAGCAAAGTAACAAAAAGTAAACAACAGCTATTCAAAGCATCAACGCAATAAGTTAAGCTATTTTACTTTTTATTATTTTTAAAAGCTGCTACTACTTTTTTGCTTAGTATAAAAAAAATTACTTATTTTAAAACTAAATTATCGCAGTTTCTAAAAATAGCTAAACAACAAATAAACTTAGTTTTAAGTAGTTAAAGCACTTTAATAAGCATACAAAAATAAAAGTAGTTAGTAGCTACTAACTACTCGCAATTAACAGCTACAAAAGCTACAACTCGCTTAAATTCTAGCAATACTACAAAAAAACAAAATTATTACTATTTGCATGCTTTTGCACTTATTGCACTTTTTATAGCTTTTTAATATAAGTTGTTTTACTTTTTTTAAAAAAGCGTACAAGCGCTAAGCTAGAGATTTTATACGCAACTAAATTATTTACATTACAAAACTTAAGTTTTTACTATGCTTTATATGCGCTTATAATGCAGCAATTACTTTTAGTAATATCTAAAAAAAGTTTTAAAGCGCTAGATTAGTTTTATTAACTTAAAACAAGTTATAACAGCTTTTAACGTTTAGTTGCGTACTATATTATTACTACTACTTATTAACAACAAGCTTTAGCAGTTGCAAACTTTAAGCATTACTTTTAAACTAAAGTTACAATTAACGCTTGTAAAAGTTATAATCAACATTTTATAAATAGCTTAGTAATGTTTATAATAAAAGCTTTTTAAAAAGTTTTAAAAAAGCAGTAATTATTGCGCACAAGCTAGTGTTAGCGTAAAAAAATTTTGCAAAGCTTTAAGTAGCAAATAAAGCTGCTACGCAGCGTAAAACGCATAAAAAAAAGCAAGTTTAAGTAGAAAAAACTTTGATAGTTAAAAATAAAGCTTGTTTAGCTACTTTTAAAAACTTTAAAGCGCGTAGTAATAAAAAAAAGCTAAAGACGCAAGCGCGCGCTAAAGAAAGTAAGCTAACTTAAAAGCGCTGCGAGTAATGCAATTAAACTAAGCAAAACGCGCGTACGTATAAGCAAGCAGCAAAAGTAAACTTTAAATAATATTCTATATTATATTATACTATACAAAGCTAAAGTAAGCTATTTTGCGCTAAAATAAAAGTACTTTTAGTAAGAGCTTAGCAAAAGTGTTTTGCTAACTCGTGTAGCTCGCTAACTCGTTAGGTACAATAGCTATTAATAAAAAGTAAATATACTATTTTAATAGTACGTTTTTTTGTATAAGCGTTAAAGTACTTTAACTACTTTAAACTTAGTTTATTATTTGTTTAGCTGTTTTTAGAAACTGCGATAACCTAGTTGCAAAGTAAGCTATTTTTTTTGTACTAAGCAAAAAAGTAGTTCTTGCTTTAAAAAATAATAAAAAGTAGAATAGCTTACTTTATTGCGTTAATACTTTGTACTACTGTTATTTACTTTTTGTTATCTTGCTACACGATTTTCAGCTGTTTTTAACGCTTTAAGCTAGTAATTACTATACTTGTTAAAATCTAGCTTATTATAAAGCTTGTTTTTTTAAAGTTATAGGTATTTTTTTTTACTACGCTGTACTTAGCTTTTATATTTGCTACAAGCTTAAACTAGTTAGCTATAAGCTTAAGATTTTTACAAAAAGCTTTTTTATAGTTGTACTTTTAATTAAACTTAATCTAGAGCTTAGAGTAACGCTTAACGAACAACGTAACTTAGTTTTTTTTAACTAATAGCTCGCTTTGCGCTGCGAGTAGTAGGTTAGCTTTATTCTTTAACTTAGCAAGCCTAAGTAGAAAGCTTTGCGCGTTAAAGTTAATAGCATACTTTTTAATTACTATGTTTTTTGTTAAACAAAGTTTTATTAAGTTAAGTATACAATTGCGTTGTAAAAGTTTTTTAGCAAGCTAATTGCTTAGTGTTTTTTAAAAAACGTTGTAGATTAATGTAGCGCGTTGCTAAAAGAGTGTTATATTGCGTTAAATAGCTTAGATTGTAAGCTGTATTTAGTTTTTGTTTAAAGCGCGTAGCGCGTTGTGTAGTTAAGCTATTGCGTAGTAAAAAAAAAAAAGCAAGTGTTAGTAGAAAGCTTAGCGTAGGTAAGCAACTTGCTAGAAATCTACGTTAGTACTTTACGTTAGCGTTAGAATATTGCATTACTATTTAGAATAACGTATTAAATTATTACTTTAGTTAGACTATTACTTTAGTTAGTTTTTCTTAGCACAACTAACTTATTTTAAAGAATATTAAATTAATTGCTATTAAACAAAGAACCTGCGTACATCGTGCTAGTTTTAAATTTAAAAGCTTTTTTTGTATTCTTTTAATAGCTTTGAGTATTATATTTTGTATTACTATAGTTTTTACAGTGCTGTAGAGCTAGTTGTACTTTTTTTTAACTCTTTTTACTACGCGCTTTTTAAATAGCTAAAGTGCTATAGACGCTTTAGCAGCTACTTGCGCTAATTTGTTACTATACTCTATTGTGCTACTTGTTTAAATTCGCTTTTGTTTTTGTAATTCTTTTCTTGTTGCTTCTTTAATAGTTTTTTTAAAGCTAGAGATTTAATTGCGCATTAGCTTAACTTAATAAGCTATTTAGTAGAACCTTTAAACAAGCTAGTTAACTCTATTTTTTAGAAATAATAGAAAAGAACTAAGCTTAGTAGTAATAAGCTTTAATTGCGATTTAAATTTAAGTATATTAGTTAGAGTTTTTAACTGCTATAGCGTTTTTAGTATAAAAAGTAGTAGTAAAGTACGTAGCTATACTTTAAAGTAATTAAAAACTACTTACGCGTTAATAGAAACTAGCTATAAAACTTTAAAAGCTTTTTTGCAGTTTTTTGTTGTAAACACTTTAAAAAACGCGTTTCTAAAAGCTAGCAAAAAGCTTTTTTTGTTAATATAAAAAACGCGCTAGCGCGCTAAGTTTTAAACGCGTTAAAAGTACTTTAGCTTTAGCAGCAAAAAGCAAACTACATCTAGTAGCTAAAGAATATAAAATAAACAAGCTAGCATGCAAAGCGTAAAAATCTTGTTTTTAAAACAATAGTTTTTAAAATTCTAAGATTAGTAGCTCTTATAGCCGTTTAGAATAAGTAGCTAATAACTTTTTACCTAACGTGCTTTTGTATGCGCGTTAAAATGCTTTAACTATTTAAAACTAAAAGCGTTGTTTGTCTAGCTGTTTTTAAAAACTAAAAGCTTTTAATTGCTAAGTAACGTTATTTACTACTAAGCAGCGCACTTTACTAAAATCGTACTAAGAAATATAGTACACATTACGATTATACTGTATTATACAAGATTATACTAAATCAACTAGTATTATTTAGTATTAGAATTACTAGAAGCAACTACTTTATAGGTTTGCGTATTATGCTTTGTTCTATTGTAGCGTTTACAGCGTCGTTGTCGTAGTGCTGCACCTACTACACTATTACTACTTAACTTCTTCGCAACTATTTTCTACTTACTACTACTTTTTTTAATAGCTAACTTAGCTCTAGCTTCTATCGTAAGCGTACTTTCTTTTTGAATATACTTTTGTTTACAACTTTTACGCTTAGTTGCAGCTTCAACAGTAGTGCAAAGCTAGGTAATTTTATTAACTATTAATGCGTATTTGTAAGCTACTACTAACGCGCTTTTTTTAAGCTTTCGCAGCGACTTAACAATAAAAGTTAGTAATAAATTAACGCAGAACCTAACTTTACTACGAATAAAAGTAGATTAAGCTTTAAACTTGCGCGCGTTGCTTAGTGTTTGCGACTTCTAAATAGTAAATTGCTAAAGCAGCTAATTAAGTGTATAAAAACGCATATTAAGCTTTAATATTATAGTATTTAAGTTTTGTAGAACAAGCCTAGCACTTTTAAAAACTTCTTTAATGCTTTTTGCTATAAACGTTTTAAAATAAGTAGTTTTAAACGTAGTAAAGAAGTTTAGTTTAGCAATGTAAGTAACAAAGCAACGCGCTAAAACTATAATCTTAGTACTGTATGCGCGCTTTAACGGCGAAAAGCAGCTAACGTTAAAAAGCTATAGCAAGTGCAACGAGTGTAAAAGCATATACAAAGTAATTATTTTATATTCTATATAGTAATTCTAAAAAGCAAGCGAGTTATAGCTTTCGTAGCTGTTTAATATTAGTAGCTTACTACTTTTTATAGTACGCGACATAGTAAACGCGTTAAAGTGCTTTAACTACGCAATTTCAAGTTTATTATTTGTCTAGCTATTTTTACTAATAGTAAGAACCTAGTTGCGAAGTATAGAAACATTTTTGTACTACGTAAAAATGTAAACTATGCTAGCGTAGATAATAAAAAGTAAAATTGCTTACTTACTTGCGTAGATGCAACTAATAACAGTAACTTTCTTGCAATTACCTAGCTAAACTATTTTAAGTTTTTTACGTTTTTTTAAAGCTATAATAACAAGCTAAAAGCTTATAACGCTTATTATAAAGCTAGATTCGTCGAAGTTGTAAGTGTTTTTATTTAAAATACTATGCTTTGCTTTTACATTAGCTACAAGCTTAAACTACGCGTTTATAACTTTAAGATTTTTTTGTTTCTTTTTTTAATTATTGTAGAATTGAGTTTAACGCGTTTTAAGCTTTTTTTTTTGCTTTATAAACTAGTCTAGCTAGTTGTTGCTAACTAGCTTAAGCTTTTAGTAAATACGCAAGTTGTTAGCTATATCTCGCAGTAAACTTTTTAATAGTAAAAACTCTTTTGAATCTAGGTTAAGTATACGCTCTACTATCGCGTTTTTTTTTAAGTAGCGTAAATTTTTTGCAGTTAAACTTACAATCGCGTCGTAAGCGTTGTTTGTAGTTTTAATAGTTAAAAGTTTTTTTAGGCACTAGATAGGCTTGCGCAGCAGCTTGTTAAGAAAAAAACGCCTTAAATCTCGTAGCTCGAATAGCAATAGTTATTTTAGCTTTATTACTAGTTGATATAGTAGATAGTAGTAGTTGCATTGTAATAGTACTAGTGCTTTTAGTACGATTTTAGTAGAGTACGCTGCTTGGTAAAGTGCGCTGCTTAGTAGTAAATAACGTTATAAAATTTTCTTTGTACTATGCTAAAATATAAACGCGCTTTTTGTAGATAATAAAAAGTAGAATTGCGTACTCTGCAGCGCAAATGCTTTAGATAACTATTACCTACTTTTAATTGCCTAGCTAGATTAAATTAGGTTAAATACGTTTTTAAAAGCTTGTAACAACTTTTATAAACTTAATTGCGCTTATTTAAAAGCTAGTTTTATTAAAGTTGTACACGTTATTCTTGTAGATACTATACTTAGCTTTAGTATTCTTAACAAGCTTAAACTACGCGCTAATTACTTTAAACTCTTTCTATTGTATTTTCTGCTAATTCTTTGCTTAATTAAAAGCTATTTTAAGCTTTTTTAAACGCGTTACAAATCTTGTAGCTTATTTTTTGCCTACTAGCTCTCTACTTTGCGTAGCTACTAGTTTATTTTCTATGTTTTTTACTTTAAACAGCCGAAGTGCAAATTCTTGCAAATTAAAGTTAAAGATATATTAGACAATTGTTTGCTCTTTAGTTGTAGTAAGCTTTTAGCAGCTGTTGCGTTTATATTAAAAAAATACAATTTTGTTGTATTAATTAGTTAACGTTGTATGTAGTACGTTGAATACTTTAGCAACGCGTTAAAAGCTTTAAAATTTGTAATTATAATAAATAGAAAGAGCAAGCTCAATTCGGCTTTTTTAGTTAGACGCTATCGTGTTTTGTTGTTGTAACATATTGCGTTGATAGAGTTGGTAGTGCTCTTGGCAAAAACTAACCGAGGTGATAGTCTAACCGAGGTAATGATTCAATACGTTAGAGATGTAGGTACTAGGTAGAAAGTAGAGCAATAGGCAGCTGCAACGCTACATTAGATGTTATAGGCGCGTGTCGAAGAGAAATCACGACGCCCTGTTTGAACTGTAAAGGTCGCGTTCTTTTTCACAGTCTTGCCTCGCATGATAGTTAACGGAGCGCTGTCTAAACTCTCTTTAATTATTCTAGCTTTTTCGTCATGTCTCGAGCATCGGCAGAGCGTGCGACCAGAAAACGGCAGACCAACGTCGTCCGCGGCGCCTACAGAGGTGATGGCAAAAAAGCAGAATCGCTCGTGGGCAACCTGAAGTGAAAGGAACTGCTATACGTGGTCATTGAATAGAGGGGAGGTGGGTTCGTTCGGGTAGCCCACAGTGCGCCGCAGAATTTCGCCTAAAACTGTCGAAATGGAGCGCTCGCGAGGTGAGAGAGCACCGCGGACGGGGACTCGCTTTGCAGCTTGCGAGCTTGATGAGACTCGAGCTGCCGTTCTTCTGAGCGTAGGAGGTATTTTCTGGAGGACGAGTTTTAGCGACCGTTTGCACGCGACAGCCCGAGAGCAGACTCTGATCGTGAGGGCCCAAGCACAGCGGCGACAGCCGTCACATTGAGGGCGCGAGCAGAGACGTACGTAGTCTAACGGTAATGGAACAGGATGAGCAGCATGGAGCGTCTTCCAAGCTGAGAGCAGCAAGGCGAAACTATGAGAGCAGTAAGGCGCAATGATCAGAGCAGGACGGCGCCACGATCAAAGCAGGAAGGCGAAACTTCTTCTTCAACCTACCGCGCGTACGCAATAGAGTCAATGAAAAATTTTAAGTGCCAAAACGGCAAGCCAGCAAAAATTGCCCCAGTGAAGCCCCCGAAGGAGATTCAAACCAAGACCACTCCGCGCTGTGCAATGCAGGTGATCTCAGTTAACCAGCTGCAGACTTGATCGCAGAGGTTCCAAGAAGGTAAGTATGATTTTCAGAGAAGGGGCGGGGGAGCAGCGGGCTTATATAGGCAGGTACGACCGGTCCGTGCCTTCCTCACGTGCTGCGGCCGCCGGTCGCGCCTGCCTGCTCCGGGTTTCTGCCGGCCGCCACCGCTCTGCACGTGCTCGTTAAAGCGGTTCTGCCACGCTCTGCCGCCCTGGCTCCACTGAAAGGAGACCCCGCGCGGCTGATCATTGGTTGGAGGGCAGACGCTCGGATACCTAGCTCCGCTTTTCGCAGCCCGCTCAAGGCAACTGCGATCCTGCGGACATCACGTGGGCGGGCGGTTGCGGACCTTGGCAGTGTCTTTCATCATGCAGCTGCGCGCTGGTGCTTGAGCCTCCATTGTCGATTGTCTGTCTGCGAGGACCACCGACGCCGCTCAACTTTATCTGCCAACAACGCCAGGGCCAGAACTCCACGCTGCTCAGGTCTACCCGCCTAATCCCCAGCCACAGGATACATAGCCCTACCTCGCGCCCGCCATGAACGGCATCAAGCCCGACCCCGACGTCAAGATGGAGGCGGACGGCAGCACGCCCTCGGGCAGCGGCTACATGGACGACGAGTTCTACGAAGACACGGGCGAGCTGGCGCTCCCGTCCAAAGGCGTGCCCAAGGACATCTGGCTGACGCGCATCCCGGACTGGCTCTACCAGGCGGTGTCGAAGTGGGACGACCTGGCAGACGGCGGCAGCGACAACGACGAGATCCAGATCGGAGAGATCCTCGCCTTCCGCGACGAAGCGCGACAAGGCGTGAGCAAGACGCATCCCATGCGCGTCTTCCTGAGCGACCGATGGCGGGACAAAGCCCAGCTGCCCAGCGCGTTCGAGCTCACCATGGCCCCGTCAAAGGATGACGTCCTGGGCAACACGTACGTCTTCACCGAGAAAGACCTGCCCGGGTACAAGCCGACGGGATTCGCCGGATACGGTGGCTACGGTGGCTACGGCTTCAACAGGGGCGGCGCAGGGAGCAGCTTCGGCGGCACGCAGGACCCCAAAGCGCGCATCCAGAAGCGCGGCAAGTACAAGAAGGCGATCCCCAAGCAGACTGCGCTCCTCGGCTCCGCCTCGCGCTCCTACAACGCGAACCCGCTGCCGACCAAAGAATTCGTGGCCTTCAGCAAAGCGCGCACTAAAGTGGCCATCCAAGGCAACAACAGCCGCACCAACATCGTCGACAACCTCAACGCGCACAACGCGGGCGAGAGCGCGCAGAAGATGTTCAAGGCCTTCATCAAGCCCGCCTCGGCCCCGAAGTCGCAGCTCAATAAGGCGGCCCGCATCCCGCGCAACGACCTCATCGACATGCTGCACAAGTGCTTCGACCGCTACAAGTACTGGCCCATGCGCACCCTCAAGCTCGAGACGCGTCAGCCCGAGGCCTACCTCAAAGAGATCCTGCACGAAATCGCCCAGCTCGTCAATACAGGGCCCTTTGCCAGCTGCTACATGCGCCAGAACATGTATGCTAACGAGCGCAAGGAGAAGGACCAGGTCGCTGACCGGCCGCCTGGGGCTGACGATGAGGGCAAGGATTCAGTTGACGAGGAGATGGAAGACGTGGTTTGAGGGGGGCGTCTTGTACGTTTTCCCGTCAACCTACTGCATACTGTATGGCGTTTTGGGGGGTTCCGTGTAATACAGCCTATTCCAAACGCTGCTAGGCTTTTCCGTGGTCAAAATTTCCATGTTTCTGCGGGCATTGGGCAAGCGAGGCGTTAGGTGGGCTCTATCTCGGAAAACATTGTCTTCTGATCTCTTTCTTCCATTGTCGAGGGCCTATTTCGAATCTGAGATTGCTGCAGCGAGGAGGGAACTCCCTTTTTCGAACGTGTGTTCTTAGACTTGATAGTTCGTTCGCACCAATGATACAGTGTCATTCTTGGTCTGTAGATGGTAAAGGCCATTTGACTAAATATGTACATTCTGCGTTGTCTATAACCACGTTGAACATACAACCATGCTAAAGCACCGAGCCGCCGGTCGAAGCCCCATAAATATACGCGATTGCGCTGTTGCCAAAATACATATCCTTCCGAGCCATTTATTCCCGTACGCCGTTCCCTGCAGCCAGAACCACAACACCATGCAAATGATACACATCTATCTATACGAACTCAAATAGCGCTAATCCTCAATATCATCGTCACTCAGCACGAGATGTCCACCACCCGTGTCAACAGCACCCGCCAAAGCCGACTCCACCTCTCTATCTTTATCCTCGATGCGATTCTTCCGCCTCTTCTTTGGAGTCCCTGACTCGGGTTTGTCGGTGCTCCATTGCTCTAGTTCTCCGGGCTCCTGGTTGTCGCCCTCTAGATCGTCTTCTGGCGATCCCGGAATAGCTTTCCCGCTGAAGGAGGTCAGTTTTTGTATGTCGCGGATAGCAGCGGCAGTCGCTGGTGATCGCATCGAGGGTTTGCGGAGGATGGTCGGGAAGTACGGAAGGCGTTCGAGGAGCATCTCGTAGCGTGCTGATCCTCCGCTGCCGACGAGGACTGGGGGAGGCGCATCTTCTGCGGTCGTTCCAGTTGATTGGGTTGAAGGTGGATTAGTCGTCTTGGAGAAAACGGCCGTCTTTCTCCAGGTGTCCACGCCGCCTGTTGACGGAATGCCAGCTTTCGATATGTCAATGCCGGGGCTGAGCAGCTCTCCTCGCTGAGCCCGCGCTATCCACATCTCAAGCAGCCCGCCAAGCTCCTCTTGCTGGCGCCATAATCGCAGCGATGCCGGATAGTACATAACGAAGGCGCTTCCTTTGGACGCGCCTGGCCCTTTTGCTTTGGCGCCCATGATACCTGGCGGAGGAGCAATTCGCTTCACGGGATGCGGCAAGTTGTAGAGTATTCCACGAACGCTGGTCTCGAAGCTCATCTCGTCCTGCCGCAGGGTATCTGTACTTGTTCCTTGAAAGCTGCGTCTCGCAAAATCACTGTAACCAAATCGATCGGGTGAGAGGAGATCTGCATCAGATAAAGAGTCTATGCAGCCTCCAATCGCGTCCATCGTCTCCTCAATATCTCCTCCCTCGCACGACAGCACGTAATTCTCGTGTAGTGCGGCGATAAACGTCGACGTATCAGTTCCGATCTCGTCAATGAGGGAGTCGACTCGGACTTCGGATATCTTTGGCCGCCGACGTTCTGGAAAGCAGTGAGGCGGCTGTGGGACTGGGACTCCGTGGGGATCCTCCAGTAGCCGCTTGTTATAGACGACCCTACCCACAGCATGGAAGATTCCAAGGGTACTCTCTCGTTGCGTCACCAATTCCAGTGATTCTTGCTCCATTTTTGTAAGCGGAGTGTCTTTCGGGCCTTTCTTCTTCGTGAAGTTGACCTTACCACCCCATCCCTCGTCTTCTTCGCCTCTGACACACAGAAACTCTAATGACGAGATAGCACTCCGGATGTCACCCAATTCAGTAAGCTGCATTATGACCTGAGGGCCCACAGTCTTCTTCCGCCCGGATTTTCGTGCTTCTTTCAACACGATGAGTTCCAAGGCTTTGGACATGAATGTTGGGGCGATCGGGTTGAATTCAATAACAGAGACCCCGGGATGTGCCAAGATCTCAGCGCCGAGGAGCCGATGAGCAGTGAAACTATCGGCGGCGGCAGTGTTTGTAGAAAGAAGAGTCTCGGAGATGATCATAACGATTGGGGTGACTTGTTGTTCCGCACTGGCATTGGCAGAGAAGAATGCGGTAGCAGAGGGTGTGTTCGCGGCGAGATAGGTGAGGACTGCAGTTCGAAAAGACTGTACGGCCGAGGACGCACGTGCAAATGTATTTGGAAACTCCTCTACTAGAATCAGCTGTTTGTGCCTACTACTTCTGGTACTAGGCGGAGCTTGAAGTTGCGAGCTCTGGGCTGGTACGTCGAATGTAAGGCTCCCGAAAGTGCCAGTCCGGCCAACGAAGTCATGGAATTGAGCAGTGACAGAGGCGAAGCCATCGGTGGAAGAGGTCGATCTCGTGGGGTTCTTCCACTCGTGCATATCCAATCCCAGATCCTGAGAGAGGAGGCGCATGGTCGCGGTCTTCCCACTTCCCGCGGGACCCTTGAGGAGCAGTAGTCTTTTGCGCTCCTTGCCATTGAAGACGTCCAACAGCCAGGACCGAACATCTGAAACCTTCTTCTTATGCACCGCCAGCTCGTCCAGGGAGACGGGACCGAACTGCTCGTTCCATGGCCGCCCGTCCGGCTTGTCCAGCGGCAATGTCTGCGACGGCGGAGGCGTGCTACGGGCTCCAGTCGTCGCGCGGAGGAACCTCTGACTGCCTTTTGCTGACCCGTCCGCGTCGCCCGCCAATGGCTCCTTGCCTTTCCTGCGCACAGCTAGGGCAGTCGGGCGTCGGGTGCGATATTCATCATCCTCGGAGGAATCGAGGATGTCATCGATGTCCAGAAGCGGTGTACCGGACGCGGGTTTCTCGGGGCTGGGAGTCGGCTGGGCTGTCTGAGGGCGAGGAACATGCTTGAAGAAAGTGGTGATCGGCTTGTAGACGGACTTGGGCTTCGCCGGCGATTTGCCTGGAGATTTCTGCGACGACAGCGTGGGCAATGGCTTAGGTTTGGGAGAGGCCGCACGCCGGGTGCGGAACCGCGATGCCTTCGAGTCTCCGGCCGCCCCGTTGTTTGGGGCGCTGGTTAGTGCAGGCGGGGCCCTCTTCGACCGCTTGGGAGGCGGTGAGTGCTGCTCGTCATCGTCGGAGTCGGAGGAGAGCACGACGGGTTTCTTGCGGGCTGCCCGCGGCTTGGCCATGCCGCCGCGACTGTGCAGGCCGTCCGAGGCAAAGGGGCATGTCGAGCCCCGCGAGCCAGAGGGAGGAGCGAGCGTGGGCGTGGAGCGCGTTGGCGCGTTGTTTGTGCAGCCGTCGTGTCGAGCGCAGCCTTGGCGGGCAGTGGCGATGCGACGTGGGACGGGACGTGACGATGGACGCGTGCACCACGTGACCTCTCAAGGCCGACCTCAAGGTCGTCGCCGGCCGCGACGTGATGCAGGGGGAACCGTGCCCACCACTGCCAGCACATCGCACATCAGACACCACACCGCACCGTCTCGCCCGTCTCGCCCGTCTCGCCCGCTTCACCGTGTCTCTCCCTCGACCAGACGCTGTGTGCGGCATCCCGCGCATCCCGGCCCTCTGTGCGCGAGGCTGCTGCATGCTCGAATATGCGGCTGCCGGGCCCGCTTCCTCATGGCTGACGTCGCACCAAACGGATGACTCCACGCATACGCACCAAGTACCACTTGCATGGGGGCCTGATGGCCAGGTCGAGCATCCTCGAAATGCGCCCAACGGTTTGCTGCTCTGTTCCTCACTTCAGTCATAATAAGCCCATCCGTCCCGTCTCCAACCTCTCCCTTCAGTCGTGTCCGTCTGCTGGTCCATTGCCACGCACAATCGTGGCTCAATGACCGCACAGTGAAGCGGATACTGCTTCTCGGTGTGATCCACGTGCGCACTCCAGCTGCATCTGGAAGCCGCAGGCGTTTCAATTGGGGCGCATAGATTAGTCTGCTCAATCTGAAGTGCCAACTCAGTTCCTTGCCGCCGGCTTATTGGCCAGCTCACCAATTCGTGTCTGCCTATGCACGGTTTTCAAATATTCTCTGTGCAGCAAACCGTATATAGCCCCGAACACGCTTGTTTGGCTCTTGCGACATGTTTCCCTATTGACGTGCCACGCAACCTTTGCCCCGTCTCAGCGATACCCCAATCCATTGTGCGAGGCAAACATTCTTGAAGAGCAAGCTCTCGGTGGTCCTCTGACCCATTATAAGCAGAGAGCACCGCCATTCCAAGATGGCAAAGAAGAAAGGCAAGAAGATCCAGAAACCGGTGGACTGGACGTCCCCTCCACCCAGTCCGAAACCAGTCCCCGAAGACTCGACCCCTACAGCACCCGAATCATCGCCATTGTCGCCAGAACCCGCCGCGACAGAACCCGCCCAGGACGATCCTGTGCAGCCATTGGCTACCCCGCCCGAGTCTAAGAGCGAGGACGCCCCAGTGGAATCACCGACAGCCAAGCCCTCTGGTCCAGACTCTACAGCTGTACTCGAGGATCCAGAGCTCACAGAGAAGAGAGAAGGACAAACGACAGTGGAGTCGACACCGGACGCACCTGCACAGGTAGAAACCTCGACCCAGCCAGAGCAGAAGCCAGAGGAGCAGCCTGAAGAGAAGTCAGAAGAGAAGTCGGAAGAGAAAGTAGAGGAGAAGCCAGAAGAGAAGCCAGAAGACAAGTCAGAGGAGAAGCCGGAAGAAAAGCCGGAAGAGAAGCCGGAAGAGAAAGTAGAAGAGCAAAGTCTCGCAGAGGAACCGAGTGTGGGAGTAACAAACGAAGACTCGCCCACCAGGGAAGCTTCAGTATCGTCGGATCCAGCTCCATCTATTCCAGATCAAGCCAACGCCGTAGAAGTTCCTGTCCCTAAAGTCCCCGAGCACAGCGCAGCGCAACCCACAGAGTCTTGTGAACCATCAACTGCCCAGACCAACCTCCCTGAGCCTGCCCAAGCCACTCCAGTAGCTGAGCCGGTCTCGACAGGTGTGGCTGAGACTCCTACGGAGCCCGAAGCTGAAAGAAAGTCTGAACTCGAGTCTTCGCCGAAGCCTGCGCGGGCAGTACCATCAAAACTTGAGATATCTCAACCTGTACCAGCACCTCCGCCAAAAGCTCCATCGTTCACAGATTCCCCGCGATCAGTAGCAACGGAGCTCTCCAAATCTAGGTCGTCCGTTACATCGGCGGTGTCTAGATCTCCAAAGCCAGAAGCTATAAGTCAAGTACATGAACACATCCGACCACCAGCTCCGGCTCCCACTCCTCCAGTAACCAGAGCAAGACCGCGGAATCCCGCAGCGTTTGACGACATCGACACCGACGACGACGATTCCGCTTTGATACATCATAGACGACGAGGTGATAATCTCTCACGCGACGCGTCACGGGGATCGACATATCCGCCACAATCAGCACATAGCCGCAGCTTGTTCGCTTCTCGAGTACCAGTGGAACAGTATCCAAATCCGCCACCACCACCTCCACCACCGCCTTCCGGTTACCACCCAAGATACTACCAGACCGCAGCGCCACCGTACTACCCTAATCACAGCCACAGCATGAGCCAGTCTAACGGATACCCGAACGGACCTTCGTACGGTCCTCCCTCGCACGCTTCCTCGCCCTACCAGGAGTCTTGGAACCAGTTTGGACCAACATACCCTCCCTATGGAAGTCCACCTCAGCGGCACGATTCCGTGGGCTCAAGGGAATACCCGATGGCGCACGCAGCCATTGAGAACGGCTCAACCGCTGACGATGATGCTGGTGACGTTTTCTCTCGCATATCGCAGGCTATACCCGACTTGCATGTCCTTCTCGCCAAGTACAAGGAGACACACGGCCAGCTGGGTGTCCGAGAGGAATTGCTTCGTCGAACGTCATCGGAGCAACAAGAGAAACTGAGAGCCAAGGACGATGAGATCTATCACCTGAAGGAAAAGGTCAGCACTCTCGAAAACAAACATGCAGGTGAGGTCAGCAGGCTGCGTCTCGAGATTGGGAACATGGAAGAGCAGCTGAGGGAGCTCAAGGAACAAGTTGCTGAGACCGAGAGGTTCAAGAAGGAAGCTGAAGAGACTAGGTTGGCACTCGAGGCAGCAATGACGTCCTGGGAGGCAAAGATTAAGGAGTTGGAGGAAGCCAACTCTTGCTTAGAGACTACAGCTGCAGAGGAAAGAGAGAAGGCCGAAAGAGAGTTTGAAGAATGGAAAACAACCTCGGATACAAGGAATGATGCGGAAAAAATTGCTCTCGCTATCCAATTCGATAAAAAGCTGAAAGAAGCTGATGTCATCGCGGAAAACCAGCGACAAGAAGCGGCAGCCGCTTTCGTCACGGAAAAGGACGGGTTGAGGAATGAGCATCAGAGGCAGCAACGTGAGCGAGAATCAAGCTTCGACCGGATCCGCATGGAGCTCGAAGGAAAGCTTGGTACAGCTCAGAAGGATCGTGAAGAGGCGCTCAAGCATGAGCGAGAAAGCAGGGAATTATGGCTGACCGAGCGGGAATCGCTCACTAAATCGCACCAGGAAGACCGAGACAGTCTTCGCAAGGGATGGAATGAACAACGTGGGCTCTTAGAGACCCAATACAAGAAAATCAAAGAAGAGTCAGACAAAGCGTGGATCGAGCTGCATGCCGATGCAAACAGGAAGGCAGAACAAGAGAGGGCTAGAGCGGAACAGATGTCGAGGGAGAAGGAAGAATTACAAAAGATCTACAACGAGCTTAAGGCGAATAGCGAAAAGGAGAAAGAGGTTATCAAGAGCGTTGCCGGCAATCTCGAAACTGAGAAGGCGAGGCTCGAGAAGCTGATGGAATGTTATGGGGATGTGGCAGAAATCAAAAGCAAAGGCGACACATACTAGTAAGTCAGAACCCAGACTATCTGATGCTGTTGTGGTCTCGGAGGGGTATTATCATGTGTCTGAAGCACAAATTGTCGTTCTGGATGAACTCAGGGTTTGTCCACAAAATCACTAGCACTTACTTGTCTCTTAAATGCAATTGTTTGTTCTTCGTCTGATCCCTGCGTTCCTCTTTACAAGCCTTGGCTGATCAAATTGGCTACAGTTTTGTATCCTTCTCTCAACTCCAGAAGCAGATCATGGATCTCGCAGCGACCCACTTCGTTCACCTACCTGTTAGTCCACCACCCGAGGATCTCGCTAGTGTCCCCTCGGGGCTGCCATCATTTCTAGCAGATACTACGGCATCGAGGTAGGAATTCAGATTACTTCTGGTACCATAAGCTTACTAGCCTGCAGACAAATCCGCTCAGCATACATTGCACACACTGTGTCCAAGCTGATCACCTATCGCGTGTTCGGGCCATTTTTGTTCAGCCTTGGGCATAGCTATGACAAGGCCGATTCGCTATTTCTCTCCATGAGCAATCACATCCGCGATAAGAGCACTCGCAAGGAAGCAATCTGGCGGCAACAAACACTCCTCGCTGCGTTCACGAGTAGCGGCGCCAAACAACGCATCAATACTGCAGCTGGAACAGTCGTTGAGGAAATTTTCAATGCGATCAGGCATTTCGCAGATCCTAGGGAAGAGGAAGGAATCAAGATCGCGGTCAAGAGGATAGTGAAGCTTGCCGCGGAGACGTGGCGCTTCGCTCGCCTTGAACGAGAACTAATCACGGCCGCTATGCCAGCTCTGCAGGACGAGGAGCATGCATTTACAGGACCAGAATACTGGCCAGGCTACAAAACAGAGGGTACTCCTATTCCCTCGCTAGTTGGCACAAGCGCGCCCTCGGATGAGCCGCCGAAGCTTCTACTGCGGATGTTCCCCGTCATTGTCCGCGAACCCAAACATGAGAATCCTCGTTCTGAGGATGATACCCCAGACGATGGCTGTGTTTATCACCATGGTTTAGCTCTATACGACGACGCCGAGCCGGTGGTGGCCAGGGCGGAGGAACTTAAATCAGCTGGTTTGCCTCCACCCACCACTACTTCCCCGACTACTGCTGATTTTCCGCCGCCTATGATCCCTCCTCCGCGAGCATCGCCTCCAGCCGCGCCGGCAGTCGCTGATAGGCCGTCGATCGGGTCAAGATCTAGGACGCGTTCGGTGTCTGACAAGGCATCAATTCGGTCAAAGTCCCCCGCAGCGTCCGAGAAGGCGTCAGTCCGGTCGAAATCCCCTGCCGCGTCTGAGAAAGTGACAGTCAGATCAAAGTCCCCCGTCGCGTCTGCAAAGGCGTCAGTCAGATCAAAGTCCCCCGCCGTGTCTGAAAAGGCGTCAGTCCGATCAAAGTCCCCCGCTGCGTCCGAGAAGGCGTCAGTCCGGTCGAAATCCCCCGCCGCATCTGAAAAAGCGTCAGTCCGATCAAAGTCCCCCGCAGCGTCCGAGAAGGCGTCAGTCCGGTCGAAATCCCCCGCCGCATCTGAAAAAGCGTCAGTCCGATCAAAGTCCTCCGCCACGTCTGAGAAAGCGTCGGTCAGATCGAAGTCTTCTCAGCATGAGACTTCTGGCCGGGCGTCAATCAGATCTTCATCTCCACATGAGAACTCTGAGAAAGCTTCAGTCAGGTCGACGACCCCATTGCCCGAAGCATCTGAGGAAGAGTCTATCAGATCGACCTCTCCTGGGCCTCCTCCCTCGGCTCCTTCAGAAGCCGCGACTTTGTTGCAACAGCTATCGTCCGAAACCTCAAGAGGCCAATACACACGACCAGTTCCCGGGCCTATAGATTTTGCAACGTCTCGGGATGCTCCTTCTCTGCCTCCACCTACTGAGAGTGTTGTGGGTCCACCATCCCATATATCAAATCAATCCGCGGTCTCACCACTTCCTCTCCCAACAGAAAGTGCCATACTCCCCCCTGCTCCGATTCCAGGTTCAACAACCGATCTTCCACAAGCTGCGCCAACTGAGAGTGTCATCATTCCACCCTTTCTTCCCGGTCCGTTGTCGAATCCCGAGCCATCATTGAAGCGTGTTGAAAGTCAGAACCCACCTACACCACCCAAATCTCGAGGCGCTACGCCGCCCCCTGAGAGACCTGTCTCGCCCCTTTATCCAGTAGATGACGAGATTCCAGCTTTGACTGTTCACCGCAGTCGTAAGCCTTCCACTTCCCACCGCTCCGCACCATCCCGCACCTCTCATGAAGAGCTCCGAAAAGAGCGACCTGACAGAGGCGAGAACACTTCTCGTAGGACTAGCGGCTATGCTCTCAGTAATCGCTCGAGCATGGACGGCAGTCAGAGGACCGACCGTACCGACCGTACCGATAAGACTGATAATTCCGGACGAAGCTCGAATACTCGGTACATGTGTGAGAGTCGCAGCGCGGCCATCAAAGCCCTGTACCCTAACAGTCCACTAGCTGGACCGTCTCCGAGCATGAGTCGAACTAGCTCACAGAGAAGTGAGAGGAAGAGGACGATGGATAGTGCGACTTGGGATACCAGTTCGTATTCTCAGACTTCGCAACAGGCGAACCAGGATCCTTCCACGCATACCTAATTCACTCGCCCAACTAGTATATAAACGCGGCTATATGCCAATCCGCGATCTCTTTCCAGATATATTCAGTGTTGTTGTTCTATTATCCAAGTTGTTTTACCGTCAGTTTTGAGCGCTTTCTATCCTGTTGTTATCTTCTTTTGTGGAGGCATTATTGGCGTTGCATGAACAAGATCACTGATACGAGCATGTACGATGGCATTGGAATGGCGTTTTGCATCGATGCATACATTCATTCTCCGCCATAAGCGAGGGCGCTCTTGAGGGTTTTGGATAGTTTTCTGGACAGGAACAAAATAAAGCCGATCTGGTCTTCCTGGCAACCGTTCTTGGCGACTTGGACTTAAGTAAAAGCAAAATATTGTTGTTATAGGTGTGCTAGACGTAGTCATTGATGCCTAGCTATGTCATTGAATGAAATCAATTGGGGTTTGGAGTACACAGGCACGTTTCAAGAACTCAGTAAATCCCTTTTGATATAACTTTTGGGTGACTTTTACTACTCATGGACGACAGCGTATGTTCCTTAATTTCCATCAATACATTCTCAGAGGTGAGGGCTAGAGCTATTGGTGACGCGATTCTTATCGATAAACACCTTTTCACTGCGGTGCGGGCAAGAGCACCACCTCCGCAACAGACTCCCTCGAGTGAAGCCCATTGCACTTTCCCACATCGTTTACTCTACACAGACTGCGCTGTTTTCTATCGCATAGATTCTTCTAATTCCACGCCCGTGCCTCGTAGTGTTAACAAACTACGACGTGCTGCCTGGAGCTTCCCCACCTCGACCAAAAGGTCCCACAACAACCTACCCTCTGCAAACCACTCAACATGGTCTCCGAAGAAGTGAGCTCAGCTCTACAAGCTATAGAATCGGCCTCGGTATCCGAAAAGCCGTCCCGATATACCGCGCTCCTCCAGCAAATCGCCAGGTCCTCGTCTGACCCCGCCGACGACCTCAATGCGTGGACCACAGCGCTTCTCGACGATTCGCTCGGCGTGGTAGTCCTCCGCCCACTCCTCACCTCCTTTGTCGACCACTACCGCTCCATCGAAGCCGCCGATGTCAAGATCACCGTGGGCGAACACGTCATCGAACTCCTGCGCTCCAAAGGCATCGGCCAGTACGAAGAGCAGGACACACAGGTCAAGGAGATCCTCGCCAACGCCTACGAGTTCACCGAAGACTACCGTAAATCGGCGCAGACACTAGGATCCATTACGCTCGAGAGCACGCAGAAAGCGCGATCCGCTGACGACAAAGCGAAGGTCTGGATCCGAATCGTGCGGTGTTACCTGGAGGAAGATGACCCGACGAGCGCGTTCACGCACCTTAACAGGGTCAAGAATGTGATACACAGCGTGCAGGACAAGCAAACGCGGTTGATGTTCCAGCTCAGCCAGGCCCGCATCTACGATTCCCAGCGCGCCTTCCTCGACGCGGCACAGGCGTACTACACCCTGAGCTTAGAATCGATGGTCGACGCAGACGAGCGACTCCAAGCTCTCTCGTCGGCATTCATATGTGCGGTCCTGGCCCCAGCGGGTCCGCAACGCGCAAAGATGCTGGCGAAACTATACAAGGACGAGCGGGCGAGCCAGGTCGAGGATTTCCCGATCCTGGAGAAGATGTTTCTGGACCGGTTGCTGTCGCCTGCGGAGATCAAAGCGTTCGCCGCGAGACTGCAGCCGCACCATCTGGCCAAGACGGCAGACGGATCGACGGTGCTGGACAAGGCCGTGCTCGAGCACAATCTCCTCGGCACTTCGAAACTCTACAACAACATCGGCATCGACCAGCTGGGCGAGCTTCTGGGCGTGGATGCCGATAAGGCGGAGGACTATGCGGCGAAGATGCTGGAGCAGGGTCGGCTTGCTGGATACATCGACCAGATCGATAGGCTGATCTTCTTCGAGGGCGAGGGTAGTGGAGAGCGGAAAACGGGGCATGCGGAGCGCGTGGTTGGCAAAGAACGGAGGAAGTGGGATGCCAATGTTCAGGGGCTTGCTGAGGAAGTGGAGAAGGTCACGACCATGATTCAGAGTCAACATCCGGACTTCTATGCGGCCCAAATGGTGCATTGAGTCGTTGGGTGATGTCCGGAGAATTGAGAATTCGCAACTAGATGTGAATCCTAGAGAACCAGAATTTGCGGCAAATGGCCAGAAGAGGCATGCATGGAATTGATTCCAGCACAACCGATTTGCGAAAGCGGAGCTCAATGGGGGCAATTTGCTATCGTTTACCGCAGCATAGACAAGTCGATCACAATAAACATCTCAAAGCATTGAGGATGAGAATTCATAATTGTTGTGACTGTTGCACATGCTTCTGATATTGGTATCATAAATTCGAAGTATCTGTAATTCCTTGAAGACTTTGCAACCCTTTTCTCTAACGCTGTAGCTGCATTGCGCATTCACCAATCACTTGCAAGCTGGGACGAATTCGACATTGTCCGTAACGCCGTTTGAGACCTTCAATCGTAACGCCGCTACTATGCATCTCCTGGACAGTATAACGATACCAGCAATGTTTGAGCTGCTGGTGTACTTGACTTGTAGGAGGCAGTGTTACGGTAGATGGGGCTATGCACTTTGACTTTCAACCTCGGAAGGTTTAGACTAGCAGAACGGCATTGAGGCACTGTGCTAAGTTAATACCGGGGTAGCACAACAAACAGGTGCAACTTACGCCGTCGTTCTCGGGGTTGTTGGTTACTTGGGCATATCGGCCCCAACCTGACTTCCAGTTAGCACAGCTTAGAGGTATGAAGGTCTAGCGCCCAGGGCCTCTTTCAACTCATGTGTAAGAGCCTGAGCAACACCCAACCAAGTCGCTTTGCATGTGCGGTGCCGCTACAATTGAGAAGTGAGATTGAACCTACACACTTTGCCTCCCGCAGTCACAAGACCTAGTTCGGATACGTTCACTTCAATTATAGTCTGTGCTGCGTTAGCTTCCATAACGGACTATTGCATGTAGGTCTGGACTATACTTACACCCTTGGTGAGCACGCCCAATTGTGTGTATAAGGGGTTCTGTGGATTCTTCTTCACAGACAATATAGGCAGTTGGACCGTGACTCCGAGCTCCGGGTGTGTCACGTTGGCCTAAGGAATGTTAGTATACACCGCCGAGCAATGGTGCAGGTGGAATAAGTACCTTCTTGTATCTCAAACCCACTATTATATAGTCAGTAATAGCAAAACATTACTCATCAGAATACATACTTGGACGAATGAAGCGCTCAAACTTTACAGGTCTTCTTGTAAAGCCGGGACCGACAAATGCTGAGTTCAACGTTAGTATAACTAAGTCTGAGTTGTTATCAAATCAAGTGGTCATACTGGGCTTGGTTATTGTGCGCTTCCACGATTTCTTGTGCGTCTTCTTTCCTGTCTGTTCCAAATTAGCAAGTTGAACCTATCCGGCCCTACAAAAGCGTACCTTGACAACCGCAAACATCTCCTCCTCACTGATCCCCTTGACCTTAGGTATAGGTACACTGAATCTGGCTGCCTTCTCGTTTCGCTTGGACTTGATCGCGCTACTAAGAGCCTTCGCCGACTTCTCATTCGACCGATCAAGCAGGTACTGGGGCAAGGCCTCGGTGGCGGGTTCGGCAGGTTCGCTGGATTTGACATTCTTCTGTTCCTTCTGCCGGATTTGTTTCTGGAAACCTTGGTTAATATCCGATTCCCCCCATGGTCAACCACTTGCTGTACCTTCATCTGGATCTTCTCCTTGCGGCGCTTCTCAGCGTAGAGCTTGGCCCGAAGGCCCCGGAAGTTCTGTGCCCGCTGGGATGCATTGTGCCCTTCTCTCGCTTCGCGCTTGCGTTTGCGCTCGTCGTAGTCGAACCTCTTTCCGTGCAGCTTTTGCCACCGCTCGATATACTGTTGCAGAGGTTAGTCTAGCGAAACTAGAGACTGGTTCATCATCTTACCTCTCCCTGAGGCATGTTGGGCGCCTGGTGAAGTTTCGAACTTGTGATTCGGGGTGCCGGAGGTTGAGCGGCAATACCGAAAAATGATAGAAGCTGCGCCAAGATTTCGTGGCACGTGCGGGAGCTAGCTCCGCTAGCGCGATACAAACCGCATCCGACTTCAAGAAAGTGCCGCGAGCTGGCATCCCACCCATTGCACGCATTAACCATGGCTCTGCTCGGCCAAACACTCCGGCGCGGACTCTTTGAGACACGACCAACGCTTCCACCGACATTCCTGCTCCCATTCCGCGCTGGTCTAACAACGATATCGTACTCCTTGGAGACAGGCAACGTGCCGGAACCGCTTATCCAGTCCGGCCACCGCATCTCCGCAGATCTCAAGGAGAAAATACAGTCGCCTCCACAGTTTCCCAAGGGGACCCTTCCGCCTGCGCCATCCGCTGCAAAACCCACACACCACGCTCGCGAAGACCAAGTGTCGAGACAACTTACCCCGAACATACGACAACTCCTACCGCTTCTACATTCCCAATCCGCACACTACCTCACAATTCACATCCATGGACGCCCGTACCTCGTAACCCAGGGCGATACCGTACGTTTGCCCTTTCTGATGCCGGACGCCAAGCCCGGAGACATCCTACGGTTGAATCGCGTAACACACATTGGGTCTCGAGACTACACGCTGAAGGCACCGGAGGCGGAAAAGGGAACTAGAGATCATGGGAAAAGGGTGTTTTATCTGGACGAGCGGTTGTTCGTGTGCCGCGCAGCAGTGGTAGGGATCGAGAGTGAGCCCATGCGAGTAATGGAGAAGACGAAGAGGAGGCAGAGACATGTTAAGCATGTGAAGAGTATACTCAAGTACACCGTGCTGAGGATTAGTGAGGTGGAGGTTAAGAGCTTGGAAGAATATGAAAAGGAATTCGCAAAGAACTAAACCATGGAGAGGCCGACGAAAACGACTTGTGCTGTACGGGTACTCATCTGCAATGCCGAATTTAGGTATATTTGTGATTCCAATGCGGTGTCCAGTCTGTTATCCTTGGTTGTAGCCTACCCTAGAACCGATGAACTGCCCGCAATGTAAACTTTGTAAGGTGGGCTAGGCATATCACGGCGAAAACCAGTTAGTCCTGTGTGAATACCTTGTAGTAATATAAAGAACTGGCAAGAAGTGACCCAACTGGTAGTTTGGCTGCAAGTCCCTGTATGATCAACACTCTCTCCTGACAAGGCTGCCTCGAAGCACTTTAAACAACAAAATAGCATCGAGGCCGAAGCGTCGTTTCATCACCGCCCAACAGGATATATACAAAAAACCGAAACCCTCAACAAGAAACCCACGTCCCAACACACACACACCAAGCGCCAAACAAATCAAAATACGCTGAAACGCTCCCAAGCTATGCTCTGAATGTGGCTGGAGGAATAAAAACAAAAAGAAACCGTCAGAGTGGACCAAAGTCAGATCAAGACAACCCAGTACGCCAAGTCGTTGAAATAGGGATTCGCGCTAGAAGAAGACGGTGGGCGTAGGAGGACGTTTCAAAAAGAACCCCGACGATGCTACTGGCTCTCTAATAGTTCTCGGACTTTAGCGTAGAAGCTCGCGGGGTATTGACGAATCTCTTCGTCGGTTGGTACAGGTTTGTTAGGGTCTCGGAAGCGGTTTGCCACATTTCCGATTATTTGGCCGAGCAACTCTTGCGGGATGACGAGATTGTCTCCGCCGTCTGGGTATATGAAGGGATCCCGCTCATCGAGCAATTGTTGTACTGTCGGTCGTTTTCGAGGATCTCGGTCGAGGCAATGGCGTAACGTAACCTTTAGCCCTGGTGGTACTCTTACTTCTCCGACACCATAGTCTTCGTATTTGATTTCGTAGTCCCGGTTTACAATGGCAAGAACACGGGCCATCTGGTTGGCGATGTGAGCAAAAGGTGGTCGGCCATAGACCATCTGGAAGAGGATACAGCCTAAGCTCCAAACATCGCTGGGTTTGCCTAGTTTCATGTCCTTGGGCCCATTGCCATTCGACAGCTGGCCTCGAGCACCACCAGCACTGTCCTCGAGGCTTTCTGGTGACATGTAGTTAGGGGTGCCAATATGTGAGTCACGATGCACATTGACTGTATGGTCCACTTCTATAGCGCCTGCAATACCGAAATCGATGAGCTTCAAGCCGCCGTGTACTAGCAGGAAGTTCGCAGGTTTGAGGTCGGAGTGGACAATATCATAGTCGTGGACCGTGCCAACACATTCGAGCATTTCTTTCCAGTAATAGCGGGTAAAGCTAAGGTCAAGTTTTGCGTCAGAAGGATCAAGCTTCATGCGTATTATCCGAGCGAGGTCAGATTCGCCCAGTTCCATGAGCTATAGCGCGTTAGCATGTCTAGTTATATGTATTGGAACAGGTAGACATCCGGATAGGAATAGGGGATCATAGTGCCGTCCCATTGTTAAAGGAGGGTGGCCAATGTTGCCGCAGAGGGAATGAGAGTACTTACCACACTCAAGACTTGCCGCTGCTCATCCACCTCAAAATCGTAGAGCGTCACAACTCGATCCACATTTTCAAGCTTTTTTAACAAATCGATTTCTCCCTTGTACCCACGAACCGCTGCCTCATCGGCGTCCTCAAGCTTTACCCTCTTCAGCGCCAACAGTTTAAAGTTTTCCGCCATAACACGGTATACAGCCGAACTTCCTCCTCTTCCGATCCTATCCATCTGATTGTATTGTTTGCCGTTGACCGTAACTACAGATCTCTTTTTCCTTTCTCTTGTCTTCGTAGTGGCTGCACCCGCGGTAGCAGTAGCCGTTTCTAACGCAGACATCTTCGGTGGAGGTGGTGGCGCCGGCCTCCGGGGTGTATTTGCGCTAATCGTTTGAAGTGGCATTGGTTTCTCTTGTCGGTGTACGGGTGAGTGGGGCTGCAGAGGCGGTCGCATATTGTTGTTACTGTCTGCTGCTTTGACGATGGGATCTGTGACTTTCATCATGGATTCCACGCCGTGCGCAGAATCCACTTTCGCAACGGACATGGGCAGATTCTCCTGGTCCTGAGAAGGCGGATGGTCCTCCTCGCTCTGGGGCGTCCTTCTTAACCTCCGCATAGGCGCACCGCGCACAGCTGCTCTTTTGATACGTAAACTCGGCGCAGGAGTAACGGTGTCCTGTACTGGTGTATTTGAGCCCGATCCTCGCGAGATCTTTATCTTTGGCCTTCTTGCTGGCTTCTCGGGGGAATGCGGATTGACTTCGTTTTGCGCCAGGAGTGCAGTGGTGAGGGCGCTAAGCTTCATAGGTTGCGGGATCTCGTCGTCGTCCGAGCTGTCGCCAATGTTTATATTTTGCATCATCGGTGCGTCTGCTGAAAAGCCATGCGATTGACCTAGGACAGATAGCGGCGACTCTCGCCGCTGGCGGACAGTGGACTGTGAACGCATGCGACCTAGGCTACCATAGGAGCCGCCCATAGGCGTCGGAGACGCCGTGGCCATTTTCCGAGCAATTGAATCGTGATAACGAATGTCGACTGTATATTAGCTTTCCATAAGGCGCGGTACTCGAGGCGGCTGTATTAGTAGCGATGCGATTTGGAGGAAGTTGTGGAGGTCGAGGCGCGTGCGGCCCGAACATCAGGTTCGCGTGTTGTTGTTGCCGAGCAACGGCGGGGTAAACAAACAAGGGTCTGGTGCAGTTCGGAGGGAAAGAGCGATTCGTCTTACATAATACATATATACATACCTGTGTGATCCATTTGATATGATCGCATATTCAGTTCTTCCATCAAGCACGCCACACTCATCCTTGCTGTCTTAGCATTGGCCGATCAAACGGACCCTCGATGCATACAGACAACTGCCCTCCACCGCATGGGAGTCTGTGGATTCGGCTTGTATATCTTGAAGTTGCAATCGCTCCTTATATGATGCAGACTAATTGCAGTATTTTGTCCACACGCAATTTTTGACTTTGACTGTAGGCTCAATCAAATTTCCTTTGCAAGATAGAGCAGCGTTCCACTGCCCACGCATTACATTATAAAGACCCTAATCACACTTATCACCGACACTCGTTGGCACCTATGGTACAGAGAAATCGACGTGCTTGGAAGCAAAAGATGCAGATGGATACATTGTGAAAACCCTCACCCGTATCATACATCTAGAAGACATCATCTCTCGCTAGTCTTTTGTCAAAAAGCCACACCCAACAAGCAAGACCCAGCCATCCAAGCCGCTTATGCGTCTAATGTGAGCGTACCATATACCCGGGTTCGTCTTATTCGCACAACGCCAGCCCATAACATGATACAGAGACACAGAAATTAATACGCGCAACCTTATGAAGCAGTGCCCTGAACCACAACCACCACTAGTGCAGCGATATCGTCTGGCTTCCCGCCGCGCCATCTCTCATTGGGGTAATGTTTCTGTACTTCTTTGGCGAAGGGTCCGTCCCGTTGAATGTTGAGGCTCGTTTCTTTCGCTTCTTTTGCAATAGCAGTGGACAGCTTCGCCTGCAGCGATGAACTATTGGCTTTTCGATCCGAGTCCGCTTGAACTAGTTTGTGTAGCTCCGGGCTGACCTCTAAAGCGCCATCCCTCTCCACCCATGCACCAAGATCAACCATGTTTCGGCTGACAATACCAAGCGCATCTTGTGGACTGAGGTTGTCCCAAACCCCGTCTGTGGCAAAGACTAGCACGTCTCCATGGCGCACTTGATGATGCGATACATTCGATCCCTTCGGAGGGTCGGAAAGAGAGGCCGTGCCACCAAACACTGCCATCTGAACTTGCATGCGCTTAGGGGTTTTGGAAAGTTGATATGGTGTGTTGAACGCATGGGTCTGCGGTTGGGTGAAATGTCGTACGGCGTTCAATCCCAGATGCATGAAGCCAGAATCGCCTAGGTTGGCCACCTCGACGTTGCTATCAGGTTCTGCGACGGCTAGACATGCGGTGCTGCCACCTCCGAGGATGTTCTTGTCCTCCATAACCTCGTCATACCCCACCTGAAGCAGATCCTTCGGATGTAACGATGTGGTTTTGGCTCCATGCGGCCATGCTCGCGCAGCGCAAGCCATGTACTCGCACAGACCGTGTGAGAAGTCGGAAGGGTCCACGCCAGAATCTACCCAACCGCCTACTCCATCTGCAACGCCGAATGCTGTGGATCGTGTGTTCCCGACCTGGCTGAAGAAGAAGGAGTCTTGTCCGCTCTTTGCCCGTGTTCGCCTATCTTTGAGACTCTTGCACACTTTCAGGTCTGTGATATTGCTCTTGCTAGCATCAAAAACGTCCCCAGTAAATAGGTTCGCTCCGGCGTTGAACTTGTGTCCCTTGGCCGAGTACGATGCCGCCACATGGTAAGAAAATTGCGGAGTGCTGCTCCAGTCATGCGAGGACGAGTGAAAAGCCCTTAGACCTGCGACTGGTGCAGGACAATTATCCTTATTCAGTGGACATGTAGGTAACCGAGAATGGGATCCTGTTCGTATAGAATGCACGGGCGCAAATATTGAGGACGTCAGGCATAGAACGATGCCAGTCGAAGTATATCGGCGCGAGCCTGTGCGAGATAAAAGCCGAGTGGAGGGCTCCAATGCGCCGGCTATAGCAAACGACATGGCCATAGCCCAAGTCTAAAGAATGGTGGAAATGTCAGTGATACGAAGAACGGTAGTTACAAGCATACTCGCGGAGCATTAACTGACGGTGGACTACCTTTGCGAAACGAGCAATGATATGAAGAAGACTTTCGGACCCAAGGTAAGTTTCAGGGCGCACTGGTGTCATGCCGATCTGACTAGTCCACTGGGGTGGCCGGCGCATTATCTCCGCAATATGTATTCACTTCTTGACAAGCTCGGACAAGAAGTAGGTTTGTGCACGACGACAATTCTAGCTGACGCTGTAATCCGGCCAGTTTGGCAAACCGCGCCTCCGGTACGCTGGCGGGCGGCTGACTTCTCCCTGGTCGTCTTGTGGATCGCGGACATGAAATCAAGCTTGGCGCGCAGCCCTGTCGGGTAAACTGCGGCTCTCGGGCAACTTTTGAACATGGCGACCGTCAACTCCACCACAAGTGCGTCTCCACCACGCGGCGTGAACCTGAGCCAAGATGAATATGCATCCGGCGCGGCAGGCATATGTGGAGGAAGGTGCTGGCGAGGATGAGGACATGGCAGATATTGACCTGGCCAACGTCCGTAAGTATTGATCTCCGCGGTCCTTGATCACAGCTAAGACATTCAGCAATCGACCGCGATCACGAAATCCTCACCGGCGCTCCTGGAGGTGTCACACAGAAGGCCTCTGAAATCCTTGGACAATTTGAGCGGAAGCGACGAGCCGCGCAACTTATAGTTCCCACCGCCGACCGCGACATCAAGGCACGCCTTCGCTCCCTAGGCGAACCCATTACTCTGTTTGGCGAAGGTCCCCAAGATCGGCGTGATCGACTTCGATCTCTGCTTCTGGAAGAAGCCGAAGCGGCTGGTGAGGATGGCGATATGCAAATGGAAGAGGCGGAGGCGGCTCCTGGGGAACAAGAGGAGGAATTCTATACCCAGGGAACACAACTTCTCCTAGACGTTCGACGGGATATAGCGAAGTACTCTTTACCACGGGCAAAACAACGGGTAGCTTTCCAGCGACACGAAGCTACTATCACTCTAAAAACTCACATCGATTTCCGCAACCAGCTCAAAAGTGGACGAAAGGACGTCGAACTGTACGGGTCTCAAACCTCGGATAGGCCGGTCAGTATTGTGCGCTTCTCTCCAAACGGCCAGTATGTTGCGTGTGGAAATTGGGGAGGGCAAATCAAGCTCCTCGAAGTGCCGAGCCTCGAGCTAAAGAAAGCCTATCGCGGCGCCCACACCGAGCGCGCGACCGGTATTGATTGGATGCCAGGCGCAACACTTCCAGGCAGTACAGTTTCTTCATCCAGTGTGAACTTGGTATCAAGTGGTGGTGGGGGAAAGATTCAGTTATGGTCCTTGGACGATGAGAGACCCGTTCGAACTTTAACAGGCCACACCGAACGCGTCTGCAGGATCGCATTCCATCCATCAGGTCGTTATCTCGCTTCTGCGTCTGACGACACTACCTGGCGTCTTTGGGATGTGAATACTGGTCAAGAGGTTATCACGCAAGAAGGTCATTCGAAGGAGGTATACGCAGTCAGTTTCAACAGCGATGGGTCTTTGGTTGCCAGCGGTGGCTTGGACAGCATAGGAAGAGTGTGGGACGTCCGTACTGGCCGCGTTATCTATATGATGGAGAGCCACATCAAACCAATCTATGGACTCGATTGGAGTACCGACGGTCACCGCCTACTGTCAGGATCAGGGGACGGTTTCATGAAGTGTTGGGACGTGCGAGCGATGCGAGAGTCGAACTCCATCGGCGCAAACTCCGGAGGCGTGACTGATTTACGATGGTACAAGGGTATGGATGGGCCAACAAGCGGTGTACCACTGCAGAAGAACGACAACGGAGAGTTGATTCCAAAGAAAGCTTCGACTATGGTAGTCTCGTCCGGTTTCGACAAGAACATCCAAATATTCTCAGCAGACGACTGGGCTCTTATCAAGACGCTGAAAGGACATTCGCAAGCGGTACTCAGCACTGATATTTCTTGCAACGCTGCTTGGGTTGTCAGTGGCGGTAAAGACCGGACGGTAAAGTTGTGGGCAAGGGATGATCAAGAAGGATTATGAGCGAGATACCCAACGAGAAGCATATGGGCAGGCAAAAGAACTCTGCCGAAGATTAAGACTTTGATCCCGCCCGTTACAATAGCGAGCAACTATCAAAACACCAAAAAAATTATAATTCCCCACCACGAATATTTATCACGGTGACGCGCTTCTTCAGTGGCAGGAGTCGATCAGAATCCATTACCACCGCCCGGAATCAAAGCCATTGAAGTCAGATATACGCGCTACTGGGCTATTAGGTGCCTTTCCACACTTGGTCGCACAAGACAAATCACGCTACTCCCCTCGCGCAGACTTGGGAGAAACGAGATTTGTGCTACTTATGTCTTAGGTACATCTCTACCATTATGTGTGTTTGTTCGCAAATGAAACAGCCACTATGTACGTCTAAGACCTTTGATGATCGTTCTCTTCACCGCTAATTGAGCAACAATTCGAGATGATTTTGTGTCCATCTCCGCCACTATCAAGCCTATAGAAGCGCGTCTCGGTCGTCAACCGGAGGCCTCACCGCTTCCGCCTTGAAACAACGGCTCCACTCTGGTACAGAAATAGGTGCCAGAAGGAAGATGACTGCGGACGAGCCGAGGGCAGGAGTCTGTGCCGTGCGAGCTTGTCGTCATTGCCTCAGGGCCCTGCTCTATCTTCAGTCTTTGACTCATAGCAGTAGAGACGTGTTTTTGCTGTGCCAAGACGTCAACAACTTGAAAATTCTCTAACTAACACAAACGCTTGATGTAAAGCGTAGCTACTGGATGAGCCAGTCTGCAAGTACGCGGCCGTGCAGCAAGTCTAAGCGCGGCCGGTTACTTGTGCAGAAAGCCGAAAGTGGAAGACTAAGCGACCCACTCACCGCTACAGCCTTGACTTTTGGCCAGACACATTTTACCGAATTGGAAGCCTTGTGGCTTTCGCCTCAGTTGTTGGGCTTCAATGCCCATAGGGCTTGGAAACATGGGTTTGAAATCAACAAGGCTTCCGGTCAATATTGTGCCGTTGTCTGGGAGCAAAGAGGTCGGAAGCTGGTGAAGAAACCGAGTGGACTAAGGTAATTTAACTAACCGTCAGCTCTGATATTGCCCTGATCTACTTACTCGCATGCCAGGTTGGGTATGATCAACCGCAGCGTCGATCCAGATCCAGAGCCACCATGTCTCTTCCCATGGGCTCTTGCAGTGGCTGCGCCTGTACCCGTCCGGATGATCCTGGGGTCAGGAGTGGCCATGGCATGTTGCCGTCTTCCTCGGTGCAACGCGACTGAGGGTTTTCGGCTAGGGGTGGGTTGTCTTATTCGCGGCGCTATGGGTTACACGATTGAGGGAAACGGCCACAAACAGTGGTAGAGGCTCTTCTAAATGCGCGGCGGCTTCCATTGGAGCGCGAAACAAGCCTTTGCCTTACTTTCCTGATTGCAAGTGTCAGGCGCGAGCTGGCACAAACCGTCCTATCGTCCTAAAGTCATAATGAAGATGAGACGAAAATAGACAGATTCCAACAATGATAGCCCAGAGGCAAGGTAAGCAAAGCAGACCCGTCGCAGCGGTACCAGAGGATTGGGATATCGATCGTGGCACAGGAGGGTAATTTACTGTGGCTGCAGTGTTTGCTTCGGACCGTTCCAAGAAAGACGCGCGCCAGCCAGATGGAGAAGTAACCGGCTGGTACCTTGCACCAGGCGCTCTTCACGATAATGAGAGAGAGCACAGAAAGGGATGTCAGTTTACGAGGATGAGCAGGGGCGCGCGTTCGCGGGGAGCGGTGAGATGACTCGTGCGCTGCGAAGGGAGCGGAGAAGTTGGACAGATGACACAATCATGGACGACCACAGGCCCACAGCGAAAGGGTGCACCTTGCGAGCCACACGAGGCAGGGCACGCCGAAACTGGGAAGCGGGAGCGCAGTCGCCTGACGCCCGGAAGAATGAAACCGTCATGGCGATGGGAGGCGGGCGTGTCGGCAGGGCGGGGGGGCAGACGTGGGAGTTTTGACGGTTGTTGGAGCGTGAGCACGCGGCACGGTGGATGAGGATGGGTTGTTGACGTCGGGCTGTTGACGTCGGAAGCGGGCGGCCCGCGTCACTTCTCAGCAGACCCCCGGCCGCACTCATCATTAGTCCACGGGCACCCAGCCACAGCGCTCACGAACGAAGCCCGCTCTGATGCATCATCCATGGCGGATCTCCTCCATGTAGCAGAGTTTTCACGGCAGCGCTAGGCCAGCACTGCACCTGAGGCGCGTCTCTCGCTGGGTGGGCCGGCCCGCTGACTGGCCTCTCCATGCTCCATCCAGCCCCCAGTAGTGCGCACTGGCTATCGATAGCTGGCGGCGGGTTGCACCGGCACCAGAGCTCCAACTTCCAACCGCTGTCGCACCGTGGGCGATGGGTGATGGGTGGTGATGGGCGACGGCTCGTTACCGGCGCCCGCGCAGAGCAGAGCAGCCCGTGGTCACTGGGGGCGAGCCGCGAGCGGAGAGCCAGGCCAGCGGCACCGCACAAACGGCGGCGGCAGTCTGACAGGCCGGCTGTGAATCTGGGTGAAATCTGTGAATCTGCGCATCCGTGGTGGCCGATGGGCAGACGGGCAGATCTGGATGCTGAGGGCAAACAGGCTGTCTGTCGGCGGAGCGCTGGGGAGCGCGCGCTGCGTGAAGGCCATGGCCCGTCGCCCACAGATGGCTGGCTGCAGCGGCTTCGACTCGCTGCGCGCTCTGGCCGTGACCCGTCTCTGGCTTGAAGCTGCACGCAGCGTCGCCGGCAGCCAGTCGTTGGGGCAGAGGCCGCGGCGGTGATGCAGGCCTACCCGACGAGGCACTGGGGCGTCGAATGGCACGGCGCCCCGGCCTGTTTCGCGTGCATCCCACGGAATCGCTCCCCAGCTCGTCCAAGCCTGCAAGCCTGCAAGCCTGCAAGCCTCAAGCCTCTCTCTCATGCCGCTGCCGCTGCCCCCCTCCGCTCCCCCCGGCACAGTGCACAGTGCACACCCCACCGCAACCCTCGCGCTGCTCACGCTGCCCGCTGCCCGCTGCCCGCTGCTGGCTCACTTATCAGTAGCCCGGTCCCGCCAGCACTAGCCCTCCGCCTGCTCCCCACCTCGCACACTCGCACACTCGCACACTCACACCACACCTCGCTGCTTGCACGCTCCGCCGGCCCAGCAGACTCATTAAAACACCGCTCGCTCGCTGCCTGCCGACTGACGACGCTGCCCGTTTTCCGGCCCCGTCGCACGCCCGTTTCTGCTTGTTTCCCCCCCGCTAGGGCCAGCCCGCCATCCCGATTACCGAAAAGAGCAATCCACACCGCCAGTCCCGCGCCCACACCGGTACTTTGCTACAAGAGTCCGCCATGGACTTCTCCTCTGCCAACCCTACCCACATGGACTTCCACCGCCCGTCGTCCACACTAAGCTCAGTCGACCGGAAACCGTCTACTTTCTCTTTCGACGACACCACGACGCTCGACTCCAACATCCTGGACACGCCCATCCTCATGTCGCCGACCACGAGCACCCAGGGCATCTTCTCTCCCGATACCTCCATCTGGGAAGACTTCTCTGCCGGCCAGTTCATTGAGCGAACCGCATCTTCGTCGGTCGTCAACCACAACGGCAACAACCCCTTCTTCACTGAGCAGAGCAACAACCCCTTCGCGCGGCTCCCTGCCAACCAGGCGGCTACCTATGGCCAGCAGACATCATGGCCCATGCAGGACAGCTCGGGCTCCAGGACGCCGACTGCATCCAAGCCACTGAACCCGTTCGGTTCCGGAGACTTTGGTTCTGCTCCCCAGTCCTTCGTGGCCGAGCCTTCGCAGATGGCGTATCATGGCCTGCCTGTCCAGGGCAACGTTAGGCCAAGCTCTGTGTTCCCCCATGTTGCTCCTGAGCAGCCGCTCTCGCCACACAACAACTCTGAATGGATGGCATTCAACCAGCAAGAGATGGATTCACGGCCCGGTCCCAAGCGTATGAGGCCGAGCTCCCCCCCGCGGTCCTTCTCTCCCCGCCGTGACGGAGGCATCAGGAAGAAGAACGCCCGCTTTGACATCCCAGCCGAACGCAACCTGTTCAACATCGACCAGCTCATTGCCAACTGCCAGAACGAGGATGAAATGAAAGAGCTCAAGCAACAAAAACGACTTCTCCGGAACAGACAGGCCGCGTACGTACTCCTTTTGGTTTGGCATCCTGCATTTGGTCGCCATTTTGGTTTTGTCGTGCCCGTTTCGTAGCTAACGTACCTGCAGTCTTGACTCTCGCCAGCGAAAGAAGAAGCACACCGAAGACCTTGAGGAAGAGAAAAAGGCATGGAGTGACAAGATCTGTCAGCTCCAAGACGAGTGCAGTACTATGCGCATAGAGTATGATAACCTCATGCACGAAAAGGAAAATTGGCAGCGCGAGCACATGGAGATGGTGCACCACATGAACCAGCTCCAGTTCGACAAGGAAGAGCTTGTTCGCACCCATACTCTTGAAACGGGCGAGCTCCGCAAGAAAGTCTCTGTTCTCAGCGAGAGGCTTGAGTGTGCCAGCTCCAACGCCATGGCCGTCGCTCCTAGCTCAACCTTCACCGACTTTGCTTCTGAGATGGACAACCTCAACATGGGCCACAACGAATGGGACAACTACATTTTCGTTGACAACTTTGATGATCAAACGCCCGCACCACCGCAAGAGCAATCCCTCGTTGTCGCTTCCCGAGCCAAGGACGAGGAAAAGCCTGTTGCGTCTGGTCTTCTGCTTATGCTGCTCCTTTGCGGCGCATTTGTCGCAAGTAAATCCTCCGGCTCCACCGCTCCGCCGATTCCGCGCATGCCTGACGAAGTCCGCGCCGCCTCAGCCACTGTTCTCGACAGCATCTTCAAGGATGCTGGCGTCTCTCCGACCGTGACTGAACAAGGCCTCCTCGCCAATCGTGTTTCGGGTGTTGAGCCTGGTCCCTCTGGCATCAACTGGGCAAAGTCCACCATGTCTGGTTCTGAGCTAGCCGGTGTTTCCGGGTCAAATCTCGACCAAATGCATGCCCAACTCGCCGCACCATCGAAGGACCAAGAGACTGAACAGCTGTTCTCCCTCACGCCCGCCCAGTATAACAGCATGACTTCCATGGACTTCTCTCGCCCGCGGTACAGTATAACCAGCGACGATTTCAGCGATCCCTTGTCTCCTAGCTCACAGCCTTCCCATCGCCGCAACCTTGCCGAAACTCTCGCTGCTATGCGCGAGCAAAGCAAGGGTGAGTCTGCTGCCGATATCTACACGCGAAGTCTCCTTTGGGATAAAATTGCTCCAGAAGTTGTTCACGAGTTCAAACGTATCGTCGAAGAGAGTGCTGCCTCATCCAGACCTGGTACTTCGGATGGAAATCTGGCCAAAATGGAGCATGTCGGTTGATTACCGCACCGACACCACCACAACTTCCCTATGTCATCTCGTCTCCTCGTTGCATAGTTTGGTTTCGACATCGCCATTCAGCATTTTGGTTTCTTCCCCGCCATAGGGATCCTATAGGGACAAATCTGCATTTTGGGCTGGATTCGTCATTTTCCGCGCCGGGACAACGCTCCTCAAGAGCTAAGCTTCGTCATCGCCATCTCCTTTCTCCCTGTTGCGCGTTTGCCTTCATGTCTAGTCGCTTTATTGAAATACTTCGGACGGCAACGTCGGCTTCGCATTTCGGGGGTACCGCCTATTCTTCGCCTCGAGCATTCAATCGGTTTGGCGGGTGGTAAATTGCTTTATCGCGTCGATGACGATAGTGAATTTGCAAACGCTCATCACGCAACGGAAAGTTTTCGTTTGTCATTCTATTTCATACGCATTCTGACGCCTAGCAACACACGTAGATTGCACATCATGTCGTTGTATGGGCCGTTTTTTGATTGGTTACATTATTTCTTCAGATATTCGGGCTCTCGTTTTTAGCAAGCGGATTTGGTACATTTGGGATTTGATTATCTGATTTTGCAGAGCGTAGCGAGCGTTGTCATCCCACATTTTCTTAAGCTCTCACGACTGGACTGGAACAGGAACGAACGGCAACCCGACACATTGTGTCTACAGCGATATGGGCCAGTGACGACGCAGACATGTGTATGTTTTGCTACGACCTTTTGTAAATGATGCATGATTTGAAGATAAGCTATTTCTTGGTTATCTATTTTGGTGTCGACGGAGGAAATTGGACAATGATGGTTTATTGATTGACTTGGTACGGAAAGATCGTATGATCAAGAGCTTTGAGATAGTATCTATAGGATCGCGAGGCCGTCTCACGGCGATCTCCCACACACGACTTCCTTGGGTTTCCACAACTGCGAGGTTTATGATTTCTTCCCGCCGCGCGCGACGCGAAACGGCGGATCTGGACACAACGTCCCGCGAGTCTTTTGAGATACCATGACATGATTTGACCAGGCTTTTGGGCGTTTCTTTTAGTTTCTGATGAGTTGCGGGCCTGTAGCCAGGCACTGCCGTTATTAGCACCACTTTTCTCCATAATACAATCCACTATCGTCAGCGCATCCACAGCAAATGCCTGACCGCTTGCATTTCTAGACTCGTGGTCCCCTTCTCACCACCTTCACCCCACGCTCCAAACCAAATGCATTGCATCTACGAATCGCGAGACTCCCCGCCTCGCCTCAAGCACTGCACTGGGCTCACTCCACTCTCCGCGAATGCTGCTGCGCTCAGTCCGTCTGCGATCCGATTCAGTGCTCCTACAGCATCACGCTACATGCTAGAAACCATACAAACCTGGTACTTTTGACCCCATGCGTCCTGCGGTCTGTATTCTGCACCGCCTGCTGATTTGAATGGCAGACAGCTGTACCCCAGAATCCCACTGGGCGGTAGGCTGGGGCGCTTCGAGGCGGTTTCGGATGCAGCACTGTGGAGAGCTATGTACCGTGGATTTGTTTGCATGTCTAACGAGTGGCGTCCACAGAGTTTTGGCGCAAGTGAGTGCACGTTAAGTTGCGACGCACAGCAAGCCTGCGTGCAGTGTTTCTTCTCCACCCCCCACGCGACAGCGCAGACGTTGCATGCTTATACTCTCCACGCACCCCAGACTCGCGAACATACGATTCATTACACCTACACACCACGCCCTTGCCGCTCGTAAAGTCCGCCATGCGGCTAGCTTAGATGACGAGGAAAGCACGATAGATTAGATCGCCCAAAGTCTCACACGCAGCATCGCAGCCGTACGAGGGCCGCCCCCGATTCCGAGTCCAAGACATCACCCGCGATGCTCACGCTCACAACACTCACTGTGGCTTAGCCCAGCCCAGTCTACAATTGCGACGGGCTGACTCGGTTGCAGCGAAAATAGAAATAGCAGTCAAGTCATCCATCCATCAGCAGTAGCGTTAGTACATAGTCGTACTCGTCATCACCCATCCCACTTATCAGCCTTAGTCTAGCCAGCCAGCCAGCCAGCACAGCGCAAAGCAATCCTGAAACAGAAATCAAGCGCTTTTCAACTGAAATACAAGTCGTTAACATGCTAACGACTAGACTACGGTCTACCTGCCGATCGCCCCAATACCTTATCCGAAAGCGTAAAGTACACGCGAAGCACAAAACAGAAAATTGAACAACGCATGTGTGTGATAGGCTCAATTTCAGAATGCGTTGTTGAGGGCATTGATTATCATCATCACCAGACCCAGACCCACACCCAAGTCTACGTGATATGTGATTGTACGCTGATTGTGACTGCCCACCCACCTACCTACCTAACATCTTGTATCTAGCTGATCCCAATAAAGGTAAAACCCCTCCGAATAGGAAATCATGCCGACATCGTACCATCAAACCACCCTATCACGCTTCACAGCTTCCACAAATCTGTATGCACCAACCAATACAATCCGACCTTTATTTCCCGTCGACGTCTCGATCAAAAAGTAGGAAATCCCATGTCCAAATACGGTTGGTATTTGCAGTGAACTAAAAACAACACCCACCCACCCATACGGACACATAATCCAGAATCGTCTCTCGCTAAGTTGCATCCCAACATCCGTCTTGTGCCACCACACCTTCACACAACCTCCTCCGATCACATCACATCACACCCCACCCGCAAGAAAACTAACGTTCAAAACTTGGTGGTGGTTTAGTTTTGGTTTAGGTTGGTTGCACGCCACTTATGCCCAGTTATCCCCTCGCTTTCCCACATGCAGCAATGCTCCCGCTGCTCTGTGCAACGTCTCTATTTGTTTGACGTTCGCAGAGGACCAAGTACTCACTCATCACAGACGGACTAGACTACTGAACAAGGTAGGAGAAACCCGTAAAATAGATGAGACCCCAATCTACGAAGATGCGAGATACATGCGTACTAGTCGAGTAAGAGACAACTGAATCGGAAAAACTAAACTAGGCCTACTCCAGCCGAGCCGAGCCGGCGAAGGTGTAGGCAGGCAGGCAAGTGGGCAGAACCCCGCGCCACCTGCACTCACTCAACAAGGCAACACCACCACTTGGGATGGAGCTGGCTAGATTGAATCAAGGCAAGGCAAGGTAGCTCACCGATGACGAAGAAACAACAACGGCAGTCACAATTCTTGCCATGCGGTACGATAGGCTTCGCAACGGAAACGACTCACTCAGCACGGAAGAAAAGATAGCTAGCCATCCCATGCCATCCCGTCGACCATCAGCCCACCCGTTGTAAGACATACCGCAATAAGCAAAGCCAGCCGCGGGGTAATCCGCTCCATCCATCACCGTGGAAGATTAGTCGAGCTGGGTAGATTAGACTGTAAGATTAACCTATTGACGCTATTTCTGGGGGGGGGGAGGCAAGATCTGGTCATGCGGTGGACGGGAAGAGCGCGGGGTTGCCTAAATGGGCTGAGCAGTATTGTATTGGCTTCTTTTTGGGTGTGGACTGGACAGCAAGCTAGATAGATAGATAGATAGGGTCTGTGATGCCTATGGTTTGGGGTTGTATTTGTCTTTCCAGATCCTGTGGGCGGGGGGAGATATGGTCAGCACGTGCTCAGTTGTTATGTATAACTTGACTCGTTTAGAGGTGGGAGAGTGGAGAGAGAGGAAAACGGGAACAGTGCGGAAGAGGGAAGTGCTCGGTGAGGTGTCAGATCCGTCAGGGCCATGCCGCTGGCATCCATGGGGGGATGGGGGGAAAATGTCCACGACCAAGCCATCCTGCAGACGGTCCACCAATCTCAAGCGGAAGGTCGCAATATGGGCAAAGTCTGACTCTTTGCTGCCTGCCCCAATCTGCGTTTCCAGCAATCGTGCTTCAGCTCCGTCATCGGCATCCACACAGCAGTGTAGCATCTCCATGCCGCCTATTGAGTCCGGAACCGAGACGAACGAAGGCCCGCCACGTGTATGCGTCAACAAGCTTGGCCGGCCCAGTGCAGCGGATAGGGTGCCAGGCCGCGCAGCATGACAGGCCGAGCCGGGCCCAGAAGAGGTCTGGTGGCATGGGAGGGTGATGTGATGGTGGAGAAGCCGACAGAGTGTGACAGGTCCTGCTGCGGCGAGGGCCGTCCAGTCCGCACCGGCTAAGCGAAGGTTGCCTGAGATGGGGCGTCCAGAGCCAACCGATGCGTCTTGGCATCTGCGCGTTGAAACCAGTGGGCATGGGTGTGCAAGCGGGCACGTATTGAGGACTGGTGATGGCTTGGCTTGGTGTTGTGGATGGTGTACGTGTGGTGTTGGAGTGACGGAACGGGATGGTGGCCGTGCGATAACGTGACGCCGGTGCGACGGCATGCGCGGACGTCCTCTCGTTCTTCCGCGATCGCGACCTCGGATCTCGATGGCAGTAGAAGGTGTGATAGGGTAGATGGTGTGATAGGCGCAGAGATGGAAAATATGGGACTTACCAGGTATTGCCTAATGTCTTACTGCCCTTCTGCTCGGCGAGGCGTAAAAACTGAGCCGCTTTGAACTGTGAGGCGTAGCAATACTCCGTCAGCCGCGTGCTCCAGAAATGCTAAATGCTGCCCAACAAATGAGGCTGAGCGGGGGATTCTGTGGCTCAGAAACGCTCCGCGTGATGGCTGGGGCCGTGGAGCGCCACATCAAGTCCACCGTTCACGTTGCATGAAAACACTTATACAGACCGGTGAAGAGAGCACACTCTCTACACAAGATAGGAGACGGAATACTGACCTTGTCTTTCTTGGTCCCGAAACCTTCGAGATAGCACCATGCAACCTCGTTCATACCATCGGTGTCGCCCAAATTGGCGGCCGTTTCGTAATACTGCTTCGCAGCCACCGGGTCCTTCTTGATTCCCCAGCCGTTCCGGAAACAGTTGGCCAGCTCATACATGGCGAGAATGAGCTCCCCTTTCGCAGATCCGCCTTTCTTCATGCCAGCCGAGAGGGCTTGTGACTCAATTTCGGCGCTATTGGAGGCAGCGTACGACAAGTATGTGACGGCTTGCTCCTGGTCGGGTACGCAGCCCCAGCCGTGCCTACTCTATCGTTAGCACCTTCGAGTCAAAAGAGGGCGCCGTTTGGGTATGAGTATGCCGTGGGTAGACATCATCGATGAGCAATCGGACTTACCGTAGAGCAAGACCATATAGGACTTGACTCAAGGCATTGTTTGTGCCATTAGGATCCGCCAGTCTACCAAACATGGCGGTTGAAGCTTCTAAATCTACCCATAGAGTGAGTAAAGTGTCTGCTGGGATTCAATGTGCACTTACTGCCTTTCTCGTGCAACCGAATGGCCTCTTGGATGTTCTCCTGTTTCGCATAAGATTTTCATATGCTGTGGTGCCAAAGACGCAGACCTACCTCGTCAGCGGGTGTGGAAACACTGGCACTCCTGCTCCTACGGCCCTCTCCTATCGGATCTGGCAACTCAATCCTCGGCGTCGTGTTTGGGCTCTTCTTCAAGGTATTCGACCGAGCCAACAACGTCGCCCTCTTCTCCCATTTCGCCTCTTCCTCCTCGTTCCTCGCGACCCCATCCCCGCCTACTTCTGGCAAGTTCTCTGGGACATTGACCGAGGTCGCTGATCTGGTCCGCCCGAACGCGTGCGACAGCCTATGCTCACCCTTGGCTTTATGCTCCTCTCCCCCAGGTGCAGTCTGCGCGGCGTTGCTGTGCCTTCTAAATCGGCCCAGTTTTCCTCGCGGCGGTTCGGGGGAGAGAAGAGGTGGTTGGGGACGTGTCGGGTCGCCGGGGAAGCTTGGGGGTTCGATCGCTTCTTGAGTTGTGGTCGTCGTGCGCATGAAGGTGAATTCTGGGATGCTGGGCGACAGCATGGGAACCTTTGGTTCGGCTTGGGGAGTAGTGCCCTCGTCTTTAATCTTTTCTTTCTTCTTCAGTAGATCCTTGAGCGTCATATTGCAGCCTGTTCAGCGTTGCGCAGCCGGCGCGTGCAGGTATGTGTTGCTAAGATCTGATCGCGATATATCACAACGTTGCAGTCGTTACCTGTCGTAGGAATGATGTTATTCAATTTCGAGTGTTGTCTTGTATCTGCGCAGCCTTCTAGCGAAAGTATTGGGGAGCATTGATGTTGACTGTACAGGAGCGAACAGTCAACCCCCAACGGGCGATGCGCGGCTGTGCTTGGCCTCAGCTTCCAGCACGACGTCTTTGTCAGACGTGCGAATTTTGACAGCTGAGCCCCTATTGAATTCTGGCGCATCAAATGGTCACGCAAGACAGTTCATCCCTTCGCATACAATGAATAGCGTGGTGATAAACACCATACTTGGTAAATCTTCGCATCGCCGTTTACATCTGGGCATCAATGCCAGAAATTGTTAGATGACGATGACGATGATTGTTTTGAAATGTCCATGTCATTGAGTTATTTGCGCGTACTACCTATGGGTTCCCGCTGTAAGACACCTGCAGTGGAACTACTGTTGCCTAGCTACGTCTAACAAGACATTACCCACCTGGGCAGCCTGCCAGCCACGCGAAGTATACACCTACACTATACTTGAAATCTTATAACTCCAGGAGGGTTGCTATCTCTGAAACACTCCATATAAGCGTCGAGGGTTTGAGTCGTTAGCTGACAGCGATTGTCATTACCAGAATTACGTGGAGGACAACATGGTAGCCTTGAATTGAAGATGTTACTGCGCATGAGCAATCCAAATATGCCTCAGCTCTTCGATTAGTATCAACAGAAGATTCTTGTAGGGCTTGACGTCTTCTAGGACTTGACGTCTTATTCCTTTCATTGTATAGTCTACCTCGTTGTTATCACTTGCATCATAAGCTGGCCCAGTGGGCTGAAAGCGGTACCCTCTGCAGTGAATATACGCTTCGGTATCTCGAATTCGACTTCGGGCTCCTTTTTAAGATCCCGGTTCAATTCAGTGTCAAGAAGCTGCAATTCCTGTCAGCGTGTGAAATTCGGAAAGACCGATGTACATACCGCACTGTAGGAGTGATCCAAGAAATCCTCCAGGTTGTATGAACGTTTCGTGAATTGGTCCGAGACAATCCTCGCGAGTGTCGCTACATTCGGATGGTAGTGGGATTGTAATGATTCCAGTTCCCATACACTGCTCTCGATGGCTTCTGTGAGCATGGGATCTGGTTCGTCCATGCTAAATGGGTCGTCCATGCCTTCCTCCTCCAGCTGTGCTTCCAGGTCCGGGCCACGAATTTCTCTATGCATCATGAATGTGCATGCTGGATGGCGCTTGAACATATTATATATCCAAGGCAAAACCACGACAACGCCAGCCGGTGGTCCATGGAGTGCCAACCTAGAAAGACGCTTTATGAAACTGGCCACAAGAGCAGCGGGTAAATGTGTGGATGACATGAAAGTATCCAATAGCCGAAAGAAGCGAGATCTATGCTTAGAGTGTAGCAGGCCATCATCTAGTAAGGAGTATAGTTTCAGATAGAATGAAGGATAGTCGAGGTTCTTCTCGGATATGAGATAGTAGAGTCCAGATAGGGCGAGTAGAGAGGTCGCTCCACCGACATTGTATGAGTCAGTCAAAAAGTCCATGACCAATTCGGGTTGCTGAAACCAAGGTGCAATTTGGTGGGAAAAGACACCAAGCACGGCTTTTCTCTGCTCTTTTGTGAGGCCCGCGCGTAATGTTGCAAGCCAAGCTTCTTGGGCGTGAGATTTGTACACCTTCAGCGAAGGAATTGGGTTCTTCGAATGTGTTTCGGTGAAGAAGGCCTGCGTGTCTTCTTGTGACGTGGGGACACTGTGTAGAGACATGAGTAATGACAAGCTATTGGATGAGGCAAGCTGCTTGGTTGGAGCTTCGAGGTCACCATCAAGGAATTTCCTGCCCGTGTCAGACCAGGTCCTCACAGAAAGCACGGGAGGTGCCGCTTACTTGAGTGACAGAAAGGTATGGAACCGAACATCATCAAATTGCTTGAAGTATTTTTCGGCGAACTCGTCTCGAGTCGAGTCGTCTTCCGGAAGCAGCAATATGATGTCCACAAGCTTGGTGAGTGGACTGTTACTCAGGGTATGGTCCTTGTGCGCCTTCGACTCTTCTTTCAGCATCCTCATGAGCAAAGTCAGAGCTACTGACTGCTTCGGCGCATAGCCGCCGCGCAGGTACTGATCCAGTAGAACATCCAGATACTCCCGATGCCTCTCTTTCAACCACTGCACGATTACAAGCTCTGATTCTGCCATCCGCTTGCTTTTCACCATATCTCCGGTTGAGAGCAGTCGTGAAAAGACGCGACAGAGCGCTACTGCAGCGAGAATTGCGGTCTCATGCTTCTCCGCCTGTTGTTGTGCCCGCTTGAGAAGCGTCGCGATGTTGTTGTAATGTCGACGCGATTCGAGAATCTGTGCTTCTAGTTGCAGGATTTCCGTTTGAGGGTCATCGCCATCGGCGCTGGGAGACGTCCGGCGGGTTTTCGATTTGGTCAGTGGGCGGCCCGTTTTGCTTGACTCCCTCTTTCGTTTGGCACCAGCGAGATGAGTCGCTTTGCTGCCCGGCATCGTGACGCAACGTCGAGCAACGGGTATGCTGGAACGGGTTCGCAGTGCTGGAGGCCCGTTCCCGTTGATGGTTGAGAAAAGTTGTGGCCCGGCACCACTTCGGCTAGATGGCGCTCTTGGCGTTTTCCTCTGCAACCCGAAAGCGCTGTTCCTCAGGTCGTCAAACCACCTCCAAGCCTCCCCACTCTCATCTGCAGCAATGGCATCCCGTCTCGCAAGGAGCGCGGTCGGTAAGCGCACCCATTCCGAGACTGCCTTGATGCCATTGGCCCCCATGCTCACGCTCAGCAGGCGCCGCACGCCTCCGCCCAACGCTCCCTCTCCGAAGCCTCCCAGCCATCACGGCCCAGATCACACCGGCCCGCTTCAACTCCAACCTGCCCGAGGACCCCAAGAAGAAGGCCCAGTCGCTCATGGATGCCATACCGCTGCCCGGCAACAGCCCCCTCACAAAGGCCGCCGCGCTCTCCGCCGGAGCTGGTTTGAGCGTTGCTGCCATCAGCAATGAGCTCTACGTCGTCAATGAGGAGTCCATTGTGGCCTTCAGTCTGCTGACCATTTTCTGGGCCGTTGCTCACTATGCCGGTCCCGCCTGGTCCAGCTATGCGCAACAACAGGCCGAGAAGATCACCGGTATTCTCAATGCCGCTCGCGCCGACCACACTACAGCTGTGAAGCAGCGCATGCAGAGCGTGCAGGACCTTGGTGGTGTCATTGACATCACCAAGACTCTGTTCGAGGTGTCCAAGGTGCGCTACAGCGAATTCTGGGGGCTGGCCGCGTCTCCGCTAGTCCGACCGTGACTGATAGTGAAAATAGGAGACTGCCAAGCTCGAGGCTCAGGCGTACGAGCTGGAACAGAAGACTAACCTGGCCCACGAGGCCAAGACCGTTCTGGACTCGTGGGTGCGTTACGAGGGCCAGGTCAAGATGAGGCAACAGCGCGAGCTCGCTGAGTCCGTCATTGCTAAGATTGAGAAGGAGCTTGACAACCCCAGGGTTCTCAAGCAGATCCTCGACCAGAGCGTGGCCGATGTCGAGAGTAGGTGCATTCCGCACTTCCTTCACTAGTCAGTCTAACTAACACTCTACAGGAATCGTTACACAGAAGGCATAAGCATCAAAACGCCTCCTTTCCAGTCAACCCCATGTTACATAAATCTGTGCAATAGTCAACCTGATTCAATCGAGTACCCTCAGGCTTTGGACAGTAGCCGATTCCGTTCTGTTCAAACTTTTGCAAGATGGCTTCACTGCCAATGATAAGAATTATTATTTGGTTTCCGTCCATCAAAGTGAAGTGCTGTGTCCAAACCTGTCATCGACCCGCAGAAAGACTGGCCCGGCTTATGCTCTCGACGCTTGAACAACACTCACTACCTCGACGAAGTGTTGCAATTATCGAGGCCGTCATCAGAGGAACTTGTACGGCTAAGCTGGATTGGTACATGCTGCATGTGTCTATCAAGCTGTCATAGTCTTGCGCAGATGGTTAGATCTCATTGGTGCAGTGTTGGCGACCATGCGGTCATTTTCTGCGAATGAAGATACTCTAGACTACGATAAGGGTAGTATTGCCTGGTAAACTTCCTCTACCCTTCCTTCACTATTGGTACCCCAAATCAGTCATAGGCCATTCACATTCAATAAAAGAGCATATCAATTAGAAGAAAGCGCGTAAAAAAGCATTGTTTCATTGCTCACTGTCTTGCTCTGACCCCTGTTTTCGAAGGGGAGTTTGTGTCTCGGCATTTGAAAGGGCGATTGCCCTATTCACGTGACGGAAAGGGACATTTGTCGGACTCCCTTCTGCTTTCACACCCTCACGCAACTAGGACTAATTGAAGATATGGCTAGGAGTGGTGGTAGTATAGGAGAGATGAAGCGTCTTTGGTAGGTTATTGACTTACTATAAGTCCCCCTTTGCCTGGTCGACGTTCTTTTCCTATACAATAATCTACCAGAGCACACACTACCGTTGCTGCACTACTACTACAACCAGGCACTCGACAAGCATACTCCGATCCTACAAAGCAAGCCAACAAAGCTACCATCGGCACAGTACCTATCCGTATCCAAAGTTTTCAATTCTTCAAACTACCTAGTATGATGAGGACTAAGGGCTACTTGTTTTCGCGGGTCAACCATCTTTACAACGGATGGCGATGCTGTTGGTGCGCCAGGGGCAGTAGCTGGGACCTTGAGTATTGTTGGAACTGTGAAGCACCACGGTGTAGAGAGCATCATGGAACAGGGCCTGGGTCATGTTTACAATGAGCAGGGTTGCCTAAGCTACGGAAGAGGCACTGGGGCATTTGTATCTGAGACACGGACATATCGATAACCTCGGGATACACTCTGGACCGCAGTCTCTGGAGCTGCAACTCAATATATTCTGTGTCGATTGCATTACCAACTACAAAAGCCCCTCAATCTTCCTAGCCCATCCTGCAGCAGCCTCGCTCGAAATCGCATTCAAATCATACGACACTCCAAAACTGAGTATCCCATTGGAATCCGACGAGCTGCCAACCAAGAACTCGTTGTCTCGGGCCCGCACACCCAGTTCTATGCTTCGGAAATCCGCAACAAAGTCCTTACCAGGCACGGTGGAGATGTCGTTGAAGTCGTAGGTTCCGGGTTTGAAGAAGGCGGCGTTGGAGCCCATGGAGCTTACGCCGCAGGTAGCGCCGAATGGACTTTTACTCGCTGGGAGAGATCCTTGGGGTTTGAGTTTTGTCTTTCGGTCTGCGGGAAGTTTGGCTTCGACGCGTTCGATTTGGAGGAGGTAGCCGCTTGCGAGGAGACGGGCCGGAAAATCTGTTTCTAGGCTCATGTTCGTTTCCGCGGCCTTGAAGCGTTTCTGGTAGATGCGCAATTGGCGGTTCGCTTGCCGGGCTATGAGTTTGAAACGGCTCTCGATCGGGAGCGAGGATGGTAGAAGAGACATTACTATGCCATCGCTGAAAGCTAGCATGCAGGAGTCCGCTGGCGTGGTGAAGCCGAAGAAGGCGCGGGGATTGACTGGGAATGAGGCGGTGAAGGGTTGTCGTTCGGAGTCTGGGATATTGGGATGACGCTGCTCTTCTATTTCCATCATTGAGATGCCCACGAGTGCAAAACATCCGGCGCCGACTGAGACCTTGATTGAGCGGCACAGTTCAACTAGACGAGTAGAAGCAGTTTGGGAAAGTGACGCTATGCAGTGACCGGAACTCATAGGCGGCCGCATCTCCTCTGAGTAATCGAACAGTTTCGAGAACTTTGGCTCAAGTGATATGGCTTCTATGAGTCTCTCCTCTCGTCTTATTGGGTTCATAAATGTAGGCGGGAGTGGCTTTTTGACATGTCTCAGCACGCGCACAATCGCCCAGAACCACCTTTCCCTCGCCTTATTTCCCGTAACCGAAGGATACAAGTCTTCTTGCGCGGGTGGTGCTCGTGTTGCTAAACTCTCCTTGGTCATGAAGTTTGCAATATCGCGTTCAATCTCTGGGCCTGGTGTGTTAAGAATGCGAAGGAAGTGAGAAAACCAGTTATAGGCGGTAAGCCCGTCGGATATTTGATGTCCCATGATGGTTAAGAAGTTAAGCTCGTAATTGCCGTTCGGAAGCTGGATAAGCGGGAGGACGTATAAGCGTGAGAGGCATTGTGAGGGTTCGATAATTCGGCCAACGTTTAGACAGTGGTGGTGCAGTTCGTAGGCATCGACGTCCGTATAGTAATCGTCAACCCAGACGATAGATCTTATAGTCTGCTCGATGACCCCATCTTCACTATTATGCAAGTCGACTATGAAATGCCGCTCCCCTGTCTCTTTGTCCTGGTAGACCCTGCTCATAAGCATGATATGTTGTAGCCGTAGACTGGTCCACGCCAGTCCAATTCTTCTTCGCAACTCTTTTTTTGATAGCGTGTGTTGTACCTCAAGAGTGAAAAGCTCGTTCATGTCCGCTCGTCCTCCAAAGTCAGTACCATCTTTGTCGAAAGAGTATTCTACTAGTCCCAGTGGTCGTCTGTAAACCCATCTGCCGTCCAGAACCTCTGTTTTCCATGCATGATAGTTGCTGGCGTATCTGGCGAGCCAGTCTTCTGACTGTTTCTGTTCCATACCTAGGTTCGGTGGTCGACGAATGAGAGACTATGACATCAGCGAAATGCGCGTCACACAGAATCAACATGCATCTCTGCAAAAAGATGTAGACTTCAAATAGAGGGTAATTCTCCAACTGAACTGAATTGATAGAGGTTTCACGGAAATAACGTGGACTAGACTTGACTAGTGGTTTTGTAGGAGTCATTGGCCCACTAGAAGGCGCTAAGCCGTTTTTGCATTGTGGAAGACTAACTTTACTTCCTTTAGAAAGCCTCAAGAAAGTAGAGGTTTCTGATGTGAGATGTCGCAGAAACAAGCTACCAAATGTGAGACTTCGTGCAGTGCGTAACGGGTCGCGCACCATAATCTCGTAGAAATTGCATCCTCAAAACAATCGTGAGTCAAGGACTATTGTACAAGGGAAATTACACCAGGACTAGATAGTGCATGCAGGCTTCTGTATAGTTGAGACTTGCTCGTGCAGATAGTACGATTATGAGTTATGTGTTGACTCAGACTGTTGCGATTTGCATCTACGTAAGACATTCATACGCACGCAACGCAGATACAATTGTAACAAAAACAAGGACAAAGTAATCAACAACAAAATACTGTATAGTTTCCCGCTTAAGGCCGGAGTCTGACTGATCACATCGCAGTGACACAAGCAAGCTATATTGCAATCGAGGCTGATCGCCTATCAGAAGTATAATCCAGGGAGTTTATATCAAGGTACTAACCGCGGAACAGATGGTAGCTAGGTAGCCGGCTGGCGTCCACATCATGCTTTCAGCATTTTGATCGTACACCCCTCATAGGTAACGGCCATCTACGAGGGGCCGTATCGTGAGCGCCCAAAGAGGCTGTGTTAGTGGTCCTCCGTATGTGCTGTTCCTCTCCTGCATCTTGATGATCTCAGTCTCTTACGCTATCCATCCTGCTCTCCCTCTGGGACCGTCCTTATCCGCATCATCGCGCATAGCATCTACCTTGTGTGTCGCTGTTTCCGCGATAATGAGTATCCCCCATATGCCAATTACACAGTCCTTCAAGACCATGATAAGTAATATGCTTCTCTCAACCCTCCTGCTCCTCAAACCCCAGCAACCCTCTCAATAGCCGCCCTCGCCTCCTCCAGCCCCCTCCCCAGCTCCCCCCTCTTACTCGCCTCCCGAACCCCATAATGCAACTTGACAAGCTCCTTTGCTCGCTTCAGATCCGGGTCCTGCTCATCCGTCTCTGTTTCCGGCGCTTTGTCTTTGGGATCAGTGGGTTTGGCGGTCGAGTTTGGACGGGCGGACACGAGAGCGAGGGCTGCGGCGGGGTCCTATTACGATGGCGTTGTTAGAGCTGGGTGACATGGTGTGTATCTATGCGCATGGAGCTGGGCAAAAACGTACACACACGCGTAGAGATACAAGGTCGGATAGGATCTCTGCTAATTGCATTGTATTCCCCACGGTTGCGTTTGACTTCTGGTGCGTTGACATTTTTGTTTTGGATTCTCTTCGTTCCTGGCTGGTGACACTTTGTGGACCTTCGGTAGATAGCTGATGTGGGTGGAACTGGACTCGAACATCGAGCTTCAATGATTAATGATCCACTTGCCAAAACCCGGCTACGCCAAATATAGCTAGCGGCGGCGGGGGCTGTCGAGGTAAACTTCAACATCAGGTCTTGCAGCTCCGCAATTTTCAGCGCTCCGCTTTGCATTTTGTTCATGTATATTGCTATCTAGACACGATATGGCTACTATACAGTCTATCAGGGCCAATTGCCGCAAGGTACGTGATTTCACAATTGTCTTGGGCGTGATGATTATTGCAATTGAGTACCTAATCATGCTCGACCTTGAGGTTTGCTCGTGAGCAATTGATGTACTTCCTACATAGTTAATATACTAGAACCTTAGGGGATCACTTGGAATCTGCTCGTTTTACATCCTCCAAGCTTTGGTGCTGACAGAGAGTCAGGTCATGTGCATAGGCCGGAACTATGCGTGAGCTCCCTGATATTTCCCAAAACTCGAACAATATCCTTACACCATGCGAATAGCGACCACGTCAAAGAACTCAACAACAACAAGCCCAAACAGCCGTTCTTTTTTCTCAAGCCGCCATCCTCGATTTTGCTTCCTGGCGCAGGCCCTGTCCTGGCTCCAAGGGGTGTGAGTATGCACTATGAAGTCGAACTCGGCCTGGTCATAGGCAAGACAATACGAGATCTTCGCAAAGACAATACCCAAGGCGCACTGGATGCAATCGAAGGTGAACATACGTCTTTAAGGGGACCCAGCGGCATTCGATTAACACTTTATACGCAGGCTACCTATTGGCGATTGATATGACAGGACGGAACGTACAGGAAGAAGCCAAAAAGAAAGGACTGCCCTGGTCTATAGCGAAAGGTTTCGACACCTTCCTACCTATCAGTAACTTCATCCCGAAATCGCGCATCCCAGACCCTCAAAACGCACAGCTCTGGCTAAGTGTGAACAACGACCTCAAGCAATCCGACAACACTGAACTGATGATTTTCCGCATTCCGCGACAACTGGCCGATATTAGCCAAGTCATGACTTTGGAGAAGGGGGACATTGTACTGACCGGTACGCCAAAGGGAGTGGGCCCAGTCAAACCGGGAGACATCATGAGAGCTGGTCTAAAGGTCAATGGTAGAGACATTGAGGAGGCGAGTATTGAGGTGCCTGTTGCAGATCGTGGGGGGTCGTACGAGTTTAAAGAGACGTAATTGCTAGGTCTAAATTGGTGGTCCTTGTGAGTCTCGCAGCCTCGTCCCCATTTTGATATATCTCTTATATCTGGTGTATAGATGTTAATTCATGTCTAAGACCTCCGAACTAATAGACCGTCTACTGCTCAGGGTGTGCCGCGGCGAACTCTTCGTAAGTCGAGTACTGACTAAGTTGTCGACGGGGTCTTTTCTTTGGCGGTCGTCTCGTGGTAGGGGCGGGAGGGCGGTTCGCGCTCATTTGCTTGGGTCGTAGCCTCGTCGAAACTGGTTGCTGTGCGTTAGGGTCCTTGACAGCTGGCCGAGTTGCTGTCTTAGTTGCTGGAGCTTGAGGAAGAGGTAACTTCACAATCAATTTCTTTGGCTCTGGCCTCTCCTGCGCTGGCCTGGTAGGTCGTAGATTCATTTGGGTGCCACTGATGGAACCCGATCTGTTGTTGATGGGCTGCATATTCAACCTATTCCTGGGCTTATCTGGGGCGCGCTGTCCCTGGCCTTCAGCCTTGCGCGACCGAGAAGGTACTGCTCTTGGTTCGTTAGGTTTGTTGGATTGCTTCTGTGGTTGCTGTAGATCATGCCGTTTGCGCTTTCTATTTTCGGTTGTGTCAATACGTGGAATCTCGCTGCTATTAACCGGCAACTTGTAGGACACAACATCCAGGTCGGGCGTTGGGGAGTCGTCCCGAGAAGATCGAATTTCCGTTTGTGGAACTTGTGCATCCTGTGGAGGCTGGCTTACGATGGCCTGAATTCGGGCCGACTTCCTCGGATGTGAGGTAAAGGTTCTAGGCAAGCTGTCAACACTGTTAAACCAAGTCTTGACGAGGAGCCTGAGTTCTCACCTTTTTTGCGTTTGCTTGGGACGCGGAATTGTTGGTACCTGTACCTGTGCAATTTTTGACTTTTCCTGAATCGTGGTCTCTAATGACAACCCTGGCCGGGCAGCAGTGTTATTGTCGACGGCTTCTAATCGCGTGATCTCCGCAACGAGCGCGACGTTCCTAGTAGTATATGACTGGCAAGTCTTCTGGAGCTCCGTTACTGTAGTTGCCACCTCGTGAGCCTTCCTTGCATCTTCCGATCGCTGGATCTCAATCTCATCCAGACGGCGCGTCAGACGTTGTATGTGATCAGCATTGCACTTTTCCAATAGTGTCTGTAGCGCGGCGTCTAGTCTCGCAACTTTCTGAAGGCTTGACATATTGTCTGTAGACGCCTTGTCGATATCTGCTTCCTGGCTCTTCAGGTGTTCCTCCATTGTCGAGCACTTCTTTCGGCATCGTTCCAGCTGCTTTTGGATATCTACCATCTCTACACCAATTCGCTCCTTGAATTGAGCTTGAATATCGCTATCGTCGTCTTCGATGGCTCGTATACGCTTGGTCATGGCATCCACCTTCTCTTCCGTGGCCACCACTGCTTTGGCTGCGTATTCAGCGGACTTGATACGTGCGTCATAAGCATTGTGTTGGGATTCCAGCTTGTCCATTCGTGCCTGTAGATGACCATGTTGGCGTTGTAACTGGTGCGCCCAGAGTAGCGTCTCGGCTTCGCGACCTGTTGGTGACATCCCGACGATAATCCCGAGAGCGAGGGTCCGAGAAGTGATCGCAGGTAAGTGAAGACAATCGTCAGATTCATAAAGTGAGGCAAGAAAAACGTTGGGAAAGAAATTAGATGTGTGCCTCGCATTGTGGGGCGCGAGGTGGCTCGAAACGAAAGCCGGTAGGTGCGTGTCGAGCGTGCCTTCCGTGTACAGTCAGTCTCACCGCCTCAACCAGCGCAAACCTCAAAACGTTCGTCATGAAAAAGTTTATGCACAATACAGGGCCCAGGTCTCATAGATATGAAGTCTCACAGGAATCGGATGGTCAAGGTTTCTTATTTCTTTGTACCTACTTGCACGGGTCAAAACCCAGCTCGTTTGGGTCCCTTAGGAGCATCTAACACCTCGTCCCTTCTCATGATCCTGACCTTCATGTCCTTCTTGATACTATCCTGCTCACTCGCTGAGCCACCCTCACTCTCCTTGGCCCGCTCGGCAACGCTCTTGTCATAGCTGCTTGGATCGATTCCCAGGATACCGCCAACGTTGTTCCGGTCTCCGGGTACAGAGAATTCACGGAAGGCATATCGCCATTCGTTCAGAAAACCGCGGATGGCCTTGCCTACCTTATCCTTGCCGTTTTTGGAATGGTGTCCTGTACCGGTGATGGCATACACAGGACGAGTTGAAGAGCTATGTTTGAGGAGAACACCTTCGAGATAGGAAACTGCCTCGTCTGGATGCAGACCTTGAAGCGAGTTAGTAATGCGGCTGCTCGTACGATAATGGATTGGCTTACCATGTAGATCGACATAGAGCTCGCGAGCATCCGGGCCATTCTCTTTATTCCGTTCTTCGTAGAGATGGCGAGCAGCCTCACGATGAGCCTCACGCATTAGATTATTCTCGCTCTGGCCTCGAAGACTCAAAGCTTTGGCTGCGCGGGAATCGCTACGGTTCCAAGCTTGTGCGGCGCTGACGACTGGTTAGCATGCAGTGCAGAGTGAGTAGAGTGATGGTATCACCTCTGCAGAAACTTATTCCTTAGACTGCCATGCTTGAATGCCTCCGCCCGGGCTAGAAGATATGCCTTGTTTGCAGTGGGACCCGTCTCTAGCCATGGGACGTGCTCTGGCGGAGGGATTGCTTGAGCAGTTGCACTGTTTTCGCGAGACCCGTTGAAGCTCTTGACTGGTCGTAGCCCTTTGCGAAGCTGAGCTGGGGTAGGCGAGGGAGACATGCGCACGAGATCTGCCAGATTATTTGGCCCTGCTTGTTCTTTGTTATTGTGGCCATGACCACCCCGTTTGCCATGATGGCGTTTTCCAGCCTTCGCAGCGGCAGCAGAGCCTAGGGTAGGGAAAGCATCATTATCGTCTACTGCAGGCAGAGATGGTGTGGGAGCACGAGAGTGTTGGCGACTACCAGGTCTAGACTGCGGGCGACTTAAATTTCCAGGAATGAAGGTTGGAAACGGACTCAGGCCTGGGGGAGGGTGGGTTGCGCCGCTGGCTAGTCCACGAAGCTGCTCGAGCGAGACGCCCTCTGCAGTTGCAAGTTGAGGGGTCCACTGCGGGGAGCTGTTGGCTTGCAGATTAGGGAATAGCTCGTAGTCCTGCATCTGAAAGTTTGGTACAGCCGCTTGTAATGGAGGGGTGGAAACGTCTGATATCACCATACGGGCCATCAAAGTCGAGGGATCATGAGAGAACAAGCAAGTCTCACCCGCCAAACAATTACCGCTCATGAAGTACCTGTAGACAGAGTCAATACGCAAGAACATCCAAGTCTCGGCTCCGCAGGCGGGAATAGTACTTACTTGCATAGAGTCTTACTGGTGTCATGGCTGAATCTACAGTCGGCCCGAGCGCAGTGTCCAGTAGACAGAAAGTACTTGCAAACAATGTTGCTCTTCGCTTGGCCAGAGGGAGTTGTAGGTCTGAATGCTGGGCTCATGGACTTGCCGACAAGATAGGTAGCTTGCTCCGTTACGGATGTAGCTAGCTGTTGCGCATCGAAGGGTTGAGTTCCCATTAAAGTCAATAGCGCAGCACTCAGGTCGTAGTTATTGGCCTCGAGAGCCTTCTCAATCTCTTCGTCCGGTCTATCATCGCCGAGAATTGAGCGTAGCATGTCATAAGGGCCCATGTCCATTGTCTGAGGTTGAACCCACTCCGCCGCACCACCATTAAGCATGCCGTCGCCTAGGAAAGACGAAGATGTCGTGCTACCGCCCTCCTCATTGACAAGCCAGTCGACGGATTCGCTACCAAGGTCGCCATAGAAATCGGTGCCGGGACTCACGCCCTCGCTGAACTGGTACGCGCTGAGGCTCGGACTATGGGGAATGTGCGGGGTCGCAAAGGCCAGCCGTGGCGAAGGTCGTGGCGAAGTAAACGGAGACGCGGTGGAGGACTTTGCTCGTGTGAAGCCCGGAGGCGCGATTCCGAAGCCAGGTGGGGGGTGTATGGTCCTGGGCGAATGGCTCACAGGGGTCGGGGCGCGGTTGGCTTGCCACGGCGCTGGAGACGGACGGCGGATGACGGTATGGCGGCTCGGGGGAGGGGAGCTCGAGGAGCTGCCAGCGTCGCGAAAGCGCCAGAGGCAATCCAACACAGTCTTCTCCAGCGACTCCCCAGTGCGGCCGGTTTCCTTGCGCAGCAGCTCCTCCAGCTTGTCCGTTTTGTCCTCCTCATCCAGCGCCTCGTCCTGTAGAATCGGCAGACAGGTTTCGTAAATCTCGTCGGCAAGCATTGTCAATCAAAAACACCACAGACACGAGGCTCGAGACGAGCGGCGGCGGCCGACGCGGAGGAAGAAGGGTGGTGGTGGGGAGACGAGGCCCGGGCGGTACGGGCCAATTAAGGTTTGCGGGTGGTAGCAGAGAGCGCGTGAATAGGTACGGTCGGTGGTCGGGCAGGTGTGGGGGATGCTGCGGGAGGGTCAGCAGCCAGCTAGCACGGTGCAGCGGTAGACCTGGGGGCGCGTACTGGCGCCTGGGTACCTAGGTAGATACCGTCAACGAGTTAACAGGTCGAGGCTCAGCAGCGCTACATTGCAGGACGGGTGGCAGTTCCTGGGTTCAACGGGATGGCGGCGGTGAGATGAGATGGCCGCTGGGGACTCTGCGGTTTTGTACTGCTGCGAGGCCGCCTCGTTCACCTTCGGGGGTTATTATGTTGCAGACGCAGCAATCACCGTCGGCCTGGAGAGGCACTGGACGCCACATGAGGCTGAAAGTCACGAGGAAAGGCCCAGCCCACCTCCTTGGCAGAATTCATTGCTAGAAGACTTCAGGCGATCCTCTTGACAGCCTAGGGGTTTTTAGCAATAGGTAGGTTGTCTACTCCTGTCTTTACAAAGCCCTACTGTATCTAGCATACTAGGTATTGCTGTGTAGGGTAGAGATAAGAGAGTAGGCCTACCTAGCTGCGCATCGGAAACGAGTTAGGTAGGTATGCCTGGCGATGATGCGTGCAGGACTGGGACGCGGCTGCGTAACTGTGCAGCAACTGCAGCACGCAACTGTTCGCAGGTCCACCTCGACCAACTTTGAGGCTTCAGAGTTAGCTACGGCTGCCTTTTGCTCTAGCTAATAAGCTGCGTCTATTATCATGCCACATCGTGGTTCTGAGACTGAGATTACCGGCCCCGATCTTACTTTTACGGCGGGCGGCGGAGTTTCGGGGAGATGACGCTGAAACCGTCCAACACCTCTAATCACTGTAGCTAGCTACTACCACCTAGTTACATCTCAACCACCACCACTGTCTCACCATCACACTCACCGGCATGACCGTTCTCAGATCCCCTCAGAGACATCCGCAGACTCTTCCTCAATTTGTCCTACCTCAGCATCTACCTATCACCTGCCTCACCTTTCCGCCACGTTCCGGGCTCACGATGCCTGCGGAGGACTACGACGCGCGCGCCCTTGCGCTGCCGCTCGACGATGAATCCCCGGGGCGAAATAGCAGCCCCGTATGGACTCGACAGTCCGCTTCATTCCGTCGCAACGATTCGTCCTCCTCTCGTAGTAGTGCGCCTTCCTGGAAAGACCGGATTATGGAGAACGTGGACAAGTTCCAGCGCGCCTACTGGCGGTTGTCGCTCACGAAAAGAGTGCTCTTGTCAATCGGAGGGGTTATATGCTTCATACTGTCTATTGTGTTCCTCGTATACAATGAGCGCATCTTCCACGCCATGTTGCCATTCGCAAAGAAATGGCGGGACATCACAGCGGGTTGGCTGATACTCTGGGCCCTGATATTTGTTGTATCGTTTCCCCCGTTGATTGGATATTCAAGTCTCTTGACTATGGCGGGCTTCATATATGGATTTCCAAACGGGTATGCATTCATTCCAAGACTTTGGCTGCTCTGAGTACGGTGTTCTGATTCCATGTAGATGGTTTATAGCCGCCAGCGCAACCATAGCAGGCAGCACAGCATCCTTTATCCTCTCCCGCTCCATTTTAAAGAACATGGTACAACGCCTTATAGCCAACGACAAACGTTTTGCCGCACTCGCCCTAACTCTCAAATATGACGGTCTGAAACTCCTCATAATGATTCGCATGTGTCCTTTACCATACTCCCTATCCAACGGCGCAATCGCAACATTCCCTACCGTACATTGGACAACCTTCAGCCTAGCTACGGCTATCGTATCCCCGAAACTCATGCTCCACATCTTTATCGGCTCGCAGCTCGAGAAGATTGCTGAGAGCGGGGGCAAGATGGACCCCAAAACGAAGGCTTTGAGTTATATCAGTATCGCGATTGGTGCGGTTGCCGGGGTGGCCACTGGCTGGTTCATGTACCGGAAGACGAAACAAAGGGGGAAGCAACTGGAAGACGAGGAGCGCGCCGGTGCCCGTCGCTCTTCAGTGGAAGATTTGGAAAATGAGTACGCAGACGATCCAGAGGCGCTGGGAGCTGCAGAAACATTGCGGGAAGACGAAGACGACATTAGTCTCCGTTCCGGCTGGGGCAATGACTACCATGACGAGCCAACGGATGCAGAGGATGCGCTCGAACTTCCAGACGATCCGTTCAAGTCTGGAGACGGGGACGAAGCTGGGGAAGTTGGTAGGAATTAGACGTTTTAGACATTACCTAGTATGCTAGATACAGTAGTGCTTTGTAACGATAGAGGTCAGTAGTCTACCTATTGCCAGAAACTTGTATACTTTCAAGAGGATTGTGCGCGCCTCAAGTAAATATGCCTCTGCCTTCAAGTTATATACCCCGTTGTTATCGTCTTAGTCGAGCCCCCCCTGCGCCGCTCTCTATACACACTTGACATTACCTGGTATGCTAGATACAGTAGGGCTTTGTAAAGATCGTAGAAGGAAATTTACCTATCGCTAGAAAATAGGATACTTCCAAGAGGATAGTACGCATCCATACAAATAAACCCTCTTACATCTACAAGCTCTATTCCCCGCCGCTACTGCCTCAGTCGAGCTCCCCCTGCGCCGTCTTATATGCACACTTGACATTACTCAGTATGGTAGATACAGTAGGGATTTGTAAGGGTAGAGGCAAGCAGGTTGCATATCTCTAGAAAATCCCATACTTCCAAGAGGATCGTATGCACCTATCATTATGCCGCCGTCTCGCTTCCAAGTCCTATTCTAGACATTACCTGGTATGCTGGATATAGCAGGGTCTTGTAAGGATAGAGGCAGATAGCTTGTATATCTTTAGAAACTCCTATACTTCCAAGAGGATCGTATGCACCTATCATTATGCCGCCGTCTCGCTTCCAAGTCCTATCCTATACATTGCCTGGTATGCTGGATACAGCAGGGTCTTGTGAAAGTAGCGGTACTTAGTTGATATATTGCTGGAAACTGTTGTGTTGTCAAGAGGATCGCTAGCCGTCTGTCCAAAACATGTACGGATAGCCATGACAGCGAGCGTATCTCTGTTCACAGACCCCTTCTAAATCTGCATTGCTGCACTTCGTCAAGCTTGCCTTCGCGAAAGAATACACTGCGTCCACATCAGGACTTCTCGTCTAGGTTGCATCTTCAGATTCTATGAGCTTCCCCAGACTTCGACTGTTGTTCTTGTTCACTGAGGCTGTGATGTCTTGCATTCTTTGGGCTGTATACCCTGCAAAGACAGACAAGACGTGGTCTGATTTTGTCCCGTGGTCTCAGGCTGATGTTCCGTGGAAGCCCTTAGGGTCAATTCGCCTCTTGCAGAGGGTGTTGGAGATATTCTCGATCTCCCCAATACCACCCGGGAGGAAATGGCTGTGTTGCGCCGTGAGCGGAGGCTCGCGCGTGGCATCAAAAACTACCACCGCCGTATGGAGCTGGATGCTGTTGCCTTCAGAGGCGCGAATGCGGCACGCTCTAGACTCTTCAAGCAACAGAATTCAGAGCGCCACGCTCAGACGGAGAAGAGAATTTTAGACAATGTGCGGAACGACCGACGACATGCTTGCGATCTATGCGATATTGCCCTCACATCTCCCGCTGCTTTGCGCAAGCATCTGGGTTCCAAAAACCACTTAGAGAATACCAGGCTTGCGGCTGCAGGCAAGTCGAAACCGGCTCTTTCCAGAGCGTTGAATACACAACGCAGATCAGTTGCAAAACCCCTAGCAGCGGAAAGACATTTTTGCTCAACTTGCAACTTCAATAACGCCACCGCGGATCAGCTCAAGGGCCACTTCCGGACTCAAAGCTATCTCTAGTCTTTCAGGGACTCTGGCAGGCATGCTCTTGTCGGCTTCGACGATTTGAGCAAGCATGATGCTGTAGCTTATCGACAGATGACTCGGTCATTTCTGAGTGAGAGGGACATTGTCCTAATGAGTCATTTATCAGTCTGTTAGTACTGAAAAACATTGCAGTTCCAGGTTTTGTTATTGAGCAGTCATGGAGTGCAGACGTCGTTGTCCGTGTTTGACCTGTTAGTGTACATTAGGTAAGCGGCTTGGCATCGCGAAATGGCCGCCGGGAAGGCGGAGACTTCTTTCCTCTCACGAGCGTTCCATCCTCATCTCCTTACATCTCCCCTCATCTCTTCTGCATCAATTCCAGTTGATCGCAGAGCTACTTTGATAGCTTCTTGAGCTCAACACGATGTTCTCAAGAGCCCTCTGCCAGTCGAGCCGCCGGGTCGCAGCAATCTCTGCCTCGAGCAGGATTGCGTCGGTAAGTCCATCGCATCCGCGTACCATTGCGCCTGGCTTCCATTTCGCCATTGTCCGCAGCTTTATGTACCGGTTTCCAATGCCATTGGCTTCGCAATGGAGCGTCATTGGGGTGATACGTATTGCGGCGCTGGATGAGAGGGAGCTGTTTTGCCGAGCCGAGTACTGACAGTTTTTGTGCCAATAGACCCGAACCCGAATCCCAGCTGCGGTCTTCAACAACACCACCAAGCAAGTGCGCAGCTATGCTGTCGATGCCAAAGCCGCCCCGACTGAGGTCTCCTCCATCCTGGAGCAGCGGATCCGCGGTGTACAGGAGGAGGCTGGCCTCGCCGAAACTGGACGTGTTCTCTCCGTCGGGTATGCACAACACACGAAGCTTTCGCAATCATCAGAAGGAATACGTGGAGCTGACGATAAAATCCAGTGACGGTATCGCCCGCGTTCACGGCATGAACAATGTCCAGGCCGAGGAATTGGTCGAGTACGTGGGACCAGCAGCTTTACCCTCCTCAGGGTAGCATCAGCTTGCTGACTTTGCACGATAGGTTCGCCTCCGGCGTCAAGGGCATGTGCATGAACTTGGAAGCTGGCCAAGTCGGTGTTGTGCTCTTCGGTTCTGATCGATTGGTCAAGGAGGGTGAGACTGTCAAGCGAACGGGAGAGATCGTAAGTGTTGAGTGCGACATCGTGCAAAGCCACATCTAACATACTCAAGGTCGATGTGCCCGTCGGCGAGCAACTTCTCGGTCGCGTCGTCGATGCGCTCGGCAACCCCATCGACGGCAAGGGTCCTCTCAACACGACTGAGAAGCGCCGTGCCCAGCTCAAGGCTCCCGGTATCCTTCCCCGTCAGTCCGTCAACGAGCCCGTGCAGACCGGTCTCAAATCCGTCGATGCTATGGTCCCCATTGGTCGTGGCCAGCGCGAGTTGATTATTGGTGATCGTCAGACTGGAAAGACTGCTGTCGCCCTCGACACTATCCTCAACCAGAAGCGATGGAACAACGGCAATGACGAGAAGAAGAAGCTGTACTGTGTCTACGTTGCCGTTGGCCAGAAGCGATCCACTGTCGCCCAGCTGGTCAAGACTCTGGAAGAGAACGACGCTATGAAGTACTCCATCATCGTCGCCGCTACCGCCTCGGAGGCCGCTCCTCTGCAGTACATCGCTCCCTTTACTGGTACCTCTATGGGAGAATGGTTCCGTGACAACGGCAAACATGCTCTTATCATTTTCGACGATCTGACCAAACAGGTACTGTATACACCAAATGTTTTTTAGTACAGCTTCTCGATCCTCTTGGCTGACTCCTCAAAGGCTGTAGCTTATCGTCAGATGTCCCTATTGCTTCGTCGACCAGTAAGTATTATCCGTCCCCATTCACATGGGATCCATATCTGACAACATTAAGCCCGGTCGCGAAGCATATCCAGGGGATGTGTTCTACCTCCATTCGCGTCTTTTGGAGCGTGCTGCGAAGATGAACGACAAATTGGGCGGAGGTTCGCTCACTGCTCTTCCCATAATCGAGACCCAGGGTGGTGACGTGTCTGCCTACATTCCCACCAACGTCATTTCGATCACCGACGGCCAGATCTTTTTGGAAGCCGAACTTTTCTACAAGGGTATCCGCCCTGCCATCAACGTCGGTCTCTCTGTGTCCCGTGTCGGATCCGCTGCCCAGCTCAAGGCCATGAAGCAAGTCGCTGGTTCCCTGAAGCTCTTCTTGGCGCAGTACCGTGAAGTCGCCGCTTTCGCCCAGTTCGGTTCCGATTTGGATGCTGCCACCAAGCAGACACTCAGCCGTGGTGAGCGTCTGACCGAGCTCCTCAAGCAGAAGCAGTACTCGCCAATGGCTGTGAACGAGATGGTTCCTTTGATCTTTGCTGGTGTCAATGGTCTCCTCGACAGCGTCCCCGTCAGCAAGATCCTCCAGTGGGAGGCTGACTTCTTGGCCCATCTCCGATCGAACGAGTCCGAGCTACTTGCCCAGATCGACCGGGAAGGTGCGCTCAGCAAGGAGCTGGAAGGCAAGCTGAGGGATGTCGCCACAAGCTTCACCAAGTCCTTCGCATAGGGGGTGCAGTCTTAGCAGTGGGTGCTCTTTGTTCCAAGGTTCTTGCGGGTCAAAATATGCTGATGGGTCTTTGAGAATAGATGTATAATAGAGGATGCGTTCTCGCCATCAGCTGTTTCAATATGGGAAGTTTCTTTCGAAGTTGAAAAACTCAAACTATGCCCCTCGAATACCTTGTGCTACATGCCGTTTTCTTTCTGTGAGTTGAGGGTCTGCGCACCTCTGATTTAGTAGCCATTAGCGTGCCTTTACGGGACTGTATCTACGTGAATCCCAAATCTTTCCTTATTTGGAGAAACTGTTTGATGTTGAACATTATCCCACGACGTTATACAATGCTACTTACTCCAGAAATTCAATTCCAGACATCACTTAGTGTGCTGGATACACCAGGACTGTGTCAAGATAGAGATAATCCTCCTTTAGTGGTTAGTACCTTCTCCGCCTTCGTTTCCATCACAGTGCGCATCCTCCTGTTAGGGATCCAGACTGCAATAGTGGAGGACGACGCTCCCTGATATGCATCGCCCTCCCCAACCCTCCTGCTATAGAGCTGAAATGGCATGATATGTGGCATCTTCCTGCTATGCTTCTAGGATGGTCTTGGCGCTTATTGAGCATGTGCGAGGGCGATGCTTACCAGAACTGCATCGCCCTCCACAGCAGCTGCACATCTAGTGCATCTTCGCTACTCCTATTAGATGCACAGTAGGTGCAGCTAGGCTGTGGGCTGTAGTATAAGTCTGTGCCAGATGTGTCGTCTGCATCTTCCACTACCCTCGCGCGTCCCTCACAGCTCTCTTTCACTTCAAGCTCAGCTTAACTTCGCTTTATTCTCCAGCTCTGTTCATCTCTCTGCATTCTAAGCAAGCACAGCCGTCTTCCTAGCAAGCACGTCCACTTGGTTTTTTCACAACAGACGTCCAGAATCGAACTCTCTAGTCTCGATGTCCCCAAACCCCCACAATACATCCGCCTAGCGTCTAACACACGTCTTCACTGGAACAAGGTTGTGCCACTTGCATTCTGCTCTACTAAGGTGAGATGTGCTAGTCATAGTCTCCTTACAAATCATGCCCTAATAACTCCGCCCAAGCATTGCTCCGTATGCTGTATACAGTAGGAGTTTGTAGCGTTAGTATCAATTGTCTGCTATCTTCTAATATCTCATACACTGCCAAGAGGATCGCACATACAGACTTGTATTATCTCAATCGGCTACATTGCGCAAGCACAACGGGTTTAATCGTGCGGTTCTATTATATCAACCTTGTAAAGGTATTACTCTGTATGCTGTATACAGTAGGGGTTTGTAGCGTTAATATCAGTTGTATTCTATCTTCTCATATCTCCTACACCTCCAAGAGGATCGCAGATAGAGGCTTATATCGTCTCAATGAGCTGCACTACGCAAGCACAACAGGTTTTATCGCGCGGTTTTGTTCTTGTGTTGTAGAAAAGACTACGAAATCTCACCTATTCTTTTCATTGTACCGAAATACATACTCATCTATGTGACATGGTTATCTTTTAGGTCTCACATCATATGACACATACGTACAGATTTTCCAAGAACCGAATAAAGCTTTACAGACAGCTTGCATGTGCTATTGCTGAGAGTATTGTGTGAGTGTTAGTCGCCTCCATAAGCCTTACATGAATCATTTTACTTGATTCTGGTGCGCCCTCACCACCACGCATTTACTCATACATGTTACCTACCTAATCTTCTACGGCTCTCACATGATGATGATGATGTGGGTAGATCAAAAGCAACTGGTGTCGCGGGGCAAGCACTCTCAATGACGGCCCATGCCCCGCCATACGTCATCGAAGTTATAGGAAACTACCACGCCCTCATAGATCCAACGATCGCAATCCTCAAAACTAAAAGTTTCTTTCCGCTAAAAGCCGATACCTCGACCCCCAGAAAACATACGCTCAACTTCTGAACCCCACCTAATTTCCCCTATATCATCCATCACCACAATGTCTGCCTTCGACCCCTCTGGCGCCTCGCAGCCCTCCCTCTCGCAAGCCTACACCACCCCCGGCAACCCCGCCTCCAAAGACCCCAGCGAGCAAGCGCAAACGGCGCAAAACGCGCACGACGACTCCGCGCCCGTGGAGCAGCGCATTCCCACCAAGCAAACCAGCGACTCCTCCGACGGCACTCCCTCGTCCCTCGGCCGCGGCGTGCACGGCGCTCCACCTGGCGAAGAGAGCAAAGGCCTGACGGACGAAGATGTCGGCCGGCACAAGGAGCTAGATGGGCAGCAGCTGGCCGCGACGGGCGAGGGCAGGGTTGCGGACGCGGTGGCGGGAAGGGGTGGTGTGAATCTGGGGGGTGGCGGCGAGCAGCCGGATTTCGTGAGCGACTTGGACAGGTGAGTGGTTCTGGTACTTTGACAAGGGGCCAGTGTTGTGAGGGAGTGGTTGTGCTGACTTGTGTGCGTGATATAGGAAGAAGGCTGAGCAGGCGGAGGCCAGGGCGGCAATTGATAAGGAGAAGGGACGTGAGACGGCCATTGGGGGTGCGGCGGGTCAGACAGGCGGGCCGGCGAATCCGGTGGGTAAGGATAACTATCCGAACAGTGACTAAAACTGAAAGTCAGGATACCGCGTGGTTCATGAAATCTTATGCACTCACTGTAATACGTTAGTCAATGGGCGAGTACGGCAGTGAGGCCCTGATCGCACAGGGTGTCCTCACATACAAGTGTATATTAGTCTGGAATGAGTTTTTTCGACATTGTTCGAATTGTGGTATTTACTGAAGCTCTTATTGTGTGGGTAGGAGCAACTCGTTGGCTCTTCTCCTATTCTTACAAGCGGGGTATGCTTTACCCCATGATGCAGAACTTGCCGACGCCAGAAAATGAGCAATCCCTATCCCAACCCAACGCCATCGCTATGCCGGTGAAACACTACGAGACTCCTAATCCACAGTCGCATCTTCCGACGATTCGCTGTCATGGTCGCCGCCGACGCGGTTCGTGACCGCCTTCGCAGTCCTCTCACGGGTCCTGCGGCACCAATCCTCGATCGAGTTGAATGACGCTCCCTCGATCTTGACGGGTTTAGGATCGGCCGAGTGTCCGAGTACTGTCCCTTGGAAACGCGATTCGACGCCGGTTTTGCTGTGCTTTTTCATGAGAGCTTGAGTTGTGTTAGCTGCTTACGCTTTCAAGGAAGGAATCTCGTCGCGCACTTGTGAGGTAGTCCTCCAATTCCAGCGTCTCTAGCTGCTCTGTCGCAGTTGGAGGCAGCTTCAGCGTGCCTGCAATCCTGCTGATCTCCTTATTGTGCGCCCCGCTGAACCACTCAATGAACTCGGTCACATCAGCAGTGTCCTCGAGGTCCCTCCTCTTCTCCTCCTTGGCGCGTGCTCCGGTCTCTTCGTCGTACTCTTCTAGCGGCTTCCTGAGGAACTCGGCCCAGAGTTCCTCAGAGGCTGTCAGCGAGGGCACAAGAAGACCGCAGTCCTGCATCGCCATGCGCACATCGCTGATGTCGGGTGTGAGGTCGTTGTGGTTGGAGTATGCATTGTACGCTGTGCGCGACGCGAGCAAAGAGAGGTAGCCACTCGTGAGATCAATGAGGGTGTCGATGACGGACGGTTTGGCGCTGTGAAAGCCCGAGGCGCGCAGGATGTGCAGGATGGCGGGCCGCAGCAGTGTGTGGAAGACGTCGTCGGAGGACATGCCGGCGGGCTTGTCTGTTGGTGGTGCGCAGAGGTCCTACTGTGTCGGGCAGCTATCTCGGGAGAAAACGAAGCACCATGGTGTATTTATGAGGCAAGGGGTGGTGACGGTGGGTGGTGTGGAGCAGCAGCGGAGGTGAACGAAGCGATGGCCCACGGTCCGCATTCCGCACGTCGCGCCAAGGCAGAGTCTTGGCACCACCACCGACGAGTACGGTCATGTACAATAACAACCCACAACCTCCTCTCCCCATTGGCACCATGGCTCCCATAGAGCTGGGCGCAACCGAACCAACACGCCGCGGCGAAGCGTAGACGTCCCCTGTTTCCCACGCCACCATCTTCTCCATCTCCCACCCAACGGCTGTCTCTCACCCAACAGCGCCTTCCACCACGAGCTCGTTCTTTCACCACCCGGAACAGCAAAGATGAAGCTCAAGATCAAGAACCCTGCCGCCCTGGCGGTAGCCGCCGGAGTCTCACCTCCGCCTCCGACCGCAACCACAGGCGACATCCCAGAAGGGAGCTCGCAACCGGCGAAACCCAAGTTGCACGTCAAGATATCGAAGGCAGCCGCTGCAGATCCGCCCTCGGCCGACCCCACCAAACCTGCGCCCGGCCAGGCAGCCGATGCGCCCAAACCGAAGCGCAAATACACGAAGAAGGCCAAACTCGACGAGAACGGCCAGCCCCTCCCTCCCGCTTCCAAAGGCGCCGTAAAGTCCATGAAGCGCGCTCGCGACGACAACGGAGAGGACGGCTCTCCTGCCCCAAAACGGAAACCGAAACCTACGGCGAAAAGCCTAGCCCTAGCGCGCGACGACGACAGCGAAGAAGACGCTTCGCTGGAGGTGCGAATGAATCCTGTGCCTCAAGGGGGCCATCCAGGCCGAACTCCGTCTGTCAAACTTTCTCTCAAACCCAAAGCTTTACCTGGAGCCCCTAAGAGGACTGACACCACAATACTCAAAGTCAGGGGTGCCGGTAAACCGCCACCAAGACCCCCAGGCCAGGGTTACGATAGCGAAGCCGAGGAAGCCGAGGGAGACCCCGCTATCGAAGCACAGTTCATCCTACGGATGCCTCCAGGACCAGATTGTGACATCTTGCGAAAAGCGATTGAAGAAAAGACGATAGGCAAGCCGGTGTCCGCAGGAGGCCCGGGAGTCTACTTCCGATTTCTGGAGCGCGAAGGCCGTCGAGCTATGATAACTATTGGAGCCAACACTTACGCAGCTTCCATGGTTGATCTGCCCTGTGTGATTGAGTCTCTGAAGAGCTGGAACAAGAGAGACTGGGTCAAAACAGCCGACGTGTGCCAGATGCTACTGGTCCTTGGGCGCGTCTCCAGCGAGGACGAGGCTCGGACATATCCTCGTTCACGCGACGTCGAAGATAAGACCCATCGCTATCCACATGGCTTGACCCCACCTATGCAGCATGTACGCCAACGCCGTTTCAAGCTACGGAAATCGTACCAACACTTCGAAGAAGTCGAGAGGATCGCAAAAACAATAAACGATAATGACGACCGGGCTGTTGAAGACGGCGGGTCTGTATCCTATGACTTGCTCGACGGGGACCACGATACCGATGGGTCAACAGATGCTGAAGGGGAGGATGAGGATGAGAATGAGGAAATTTCCAACGGCACACCCGCTGAAGAACCCATCGATGAGGACGTACTCAAAAAAATGATGCAGGATGTGTTTGATAAAGAAGCCGAAGTCGACCTCGACGTCGACGCAGAAGGTGATCTGGATGATCTCTTTGGAGATGATCAATCTGCGATGGTCGAAGTCGACGTTGCCGCAACTCCACACGACGTCGCCATGCATGCTCTTACGGGTAATGCCATCATCACGGCTGAGCCAGAGCCCGAGACCGTCGCCTCAACTCCTGCCGCGGTCACCTCCCCCGATGACGACGATGACGATGGCGGCGAATCGGACGAGGATCAGGAGGAGGACGCAGAAGCTATCATGAGGCAGCAACAAGTGGAACAGACAAGAGCAGAAATCAGCGAGTTGGAGCAGGCTATCCAGACAAACGTGCAGGCATACGAACAGCAAAAGAACAAACTCATGAAGGGCCGAATTCAAATCAAAATCACAAAATTACAAACGGATAGAGCCATCAAGCTGAAGAGTATTGGGGAGGGGGAGGACTGAGCACTGAGGGCTTTGGCCTTGTACTGTGTACTGCATAGCATTTCCAGGAGTACAGGCATAATTACCAGGTTATCGAAAGGGATTATCGATCACGGTCCGGGCTGGAATCGGTGTCATTGGGAGTAATCAAGACTGTAGCTAGTTGTTTGTGCTGTTCTTTCAGGCAGAGTTCAGATGATGATAATTCTTCACGTGCGTATACCATTCCGATGTCTTTCCGATAATTAGCTCCGCCGTTGTGGCTAGTGTCTTGTGGCTTGCTGCACGATGACTCGCGCATGACCTCATGCTTCGATTTATCAAAGCTCCCTCAAACCACGATTTGATACGATACCCCTCACATAGCACCAATCTCTCTGATTTGCAATTGCACGATCTTCTTCCAGCAGCTCCCACCCAGAATTAAACAGTACTTTGAGATTATTCCTTCAATATGGCGCAGACATCGACAAAAGAAATCCTGGGCAAGGTGTACAAGATGATACCGCCCATGCTCGAAAGCTTCCACAAAGGTGAGCAGGTGAAGTGTTGATACAAGGACTGCTTCTGACCGGATTACAGGCCAATTGGGTCGTGTGGCAGTTATCGGTGGCAGTGAGGACTACACGGGCGCCCCGTACTTTTCCGCTATGGCATCTGCGAAGTTGGGTTGCGATATGGTAAGTTTATGTCCCATAAATCCCCCTCACAGGTCTCTATCTATCAACTATACTAACGAGATGGCTAGTCCCACGTTATCTGCGAGCCCGGCGCCGGCGCCGTCATCAAAACCTACTCCCCCAACCTGATGGTGCACCCGTACATGCGGCAATCCAAGAACCTAGCTCAGAGCGAATCCGTCGACACCGTCTCCTCTGAAGTCGTCGGCATGCTATCGCGCCTGCACGTCATCGTTATCGGCCCCGGTCTCGGTCGCGACAAGCTTATGCAAGATACGTGCGCCAAGGTCATCGAAGAGGCCAGGAAACAGAACATTCCCTTCGTGTTGGATGCCGATGGTTTGTACCTTGCCCAGACGCGACCGGAGCTTGTGGACGGCTGCACTGAGTGTATTCTCACGCCCAACGTGGTTGAGTTCGGACGTCTGGCAAAGAGCAAGGGTGTTAATATTGAGGAGGGCAAGCCGGAGGAGCTTTGCTCGAAGCTGGCGAAGGCGTTTGGTGGCGTGACCATCATCCAGAAGGGTGCGAAAGACTACATCTCCAACGGTACACACACGCTCGTGTCTGAGGGCGAGGGCGGCCTCAAGCGCTCGGGAGGTCAAGGTGACACCCTGACCGGCAGTCTCGCAACCCTGTTGGCCTACAGGAAAGCATATCACGACAAGATCTGGGACCACGGAGGTGAATTCGAGCCGTCCGAGACGCTGGCTCTTGTAGCATTCGGAGGTAGCTCGATTACGAGGGAGTGCTCTAGGTTGGCGTTCAAGGAGAAGGGCAGGAGCTTGCAGGCTGCCGATTTGACTGAGCATGTGCACCAAGCCTTCTTGAACACGATTGGCGACCCGTCGGAGAGCAAATTGTGATTGAATTATGCTATAGCCGGAAAGTGTGGTCTCTAAACTCGAGGATCTGGATGCACGATGATATGATACTGTATAGTACACGTATTGCGATGGGAAATCAATCATATTCGACGTGATCACTCGCATATACAGAGTTATATTAGCTTGATTAGCTGCACTGTGCAAGCATGTTAAGCTAAATTAAGTAACTCTATTATATTGACCTCTTTCAGGCATTACCCTATATGCAGTATACAGTAAAGGTTTGCAGATATTGTGTCTGTCTTATTCCACTCTCCTAATATCTCATACACTGTCAAGAGGATTACTGTAATGCTTCCATGTTGTAAGTTGTTGTTCATATTGTAATGAGCAACTCTATATATTCTACCAAACACGAGCCTCAACCAAGAGGAATCCTTCTTTCAACCTGTCTTACTGCTACCAGACACGGTATCTCAACCATTCAAGCGTAGCCACAGAAGCCTCAACCCAAATATATTCAACATCTCTTTGTTAGAGTTTTGCGTGATAAGACTAGGTTCCATTCTTCTGAGAAGAAATGGAAATGAAAGGGTGTCCTTGACTTGGATCCCTTGGAATAAGCATCCAGAAGTTATTTGCTCCCGTTTGCTGCGACTTTTGCTCCTTTCTCTTTGCTCGCTTTGAATTTTTGAACTTCTTGGGCGATTGCCTTGTCCACTCGGTGTTTCAGATCTGGACGATAACCTAGGAAGAACAGGATTTCGAACCAGACGAAAAAGGGAGCTAGGAAGAGAGCTTGCACCAGGTTATCGAGCAGCGCTGGTGCTCTTCCTTCAAACTTTCCGTGTCCGACGAATTGTGCTATCCAACATGCGCCATTGATGCCACCAGCCCAGTAGTTCGCCGTAGTTCCGTAGGTCGACGTGAGGTGGTATGCATAGGCGGTGCCTCCGATGAGGAGCGGAGCCAGCATTGCCCCTGCCACAGGCTCCATGAGGATGTACAATAGCGAGAAGAGCACTGCCGCAACGGTGCCGCCGTTCAAGGGGAGGTGGGGGACGGATAGCCACGGAGGCAGCGGGACCGAAGGCGTGTTCGTTAACTTAGCCAATGTTAAGCGAAATCATCATAGACGGCGAGGTTCTTACAAGAAGCAGGAAAGTCATTAAGATAGCCGGGACACAAGCTATGTGAACACCAGTGTTGACCTTTACGACCACGTTGTTAGTGGTCGCGTGAGACGGCTCTGTCGAGTCGGAACCTACAGTATTGTGGTGATATGCCCCGTACTATGCAATCGTTAGCTGAGGTGATTCCAGTCCCTTCTATGGTAGCTACGTACGAACGGCAACTGCTTTTCGAGGTTGAGAGACATGACGGATGGAGTATGCCCGAGAATAACAAAGAGGTGGTCAGTCGCCAAGTATCAAGCTCAGTAGGCATTTCTTTGCGCAAGAGTGGGGGAAGCTGTGCAGATTCGAGACGCCGCCCACAAACCGACTCTCTTTCACAGGGACAGCGAACAGCGAACAGCAAACAGGTCGTAGATAAGCCCTGGAGGTGGTCAAGCGCATCCGACCGCGTGGACCCATTTTCACGTGCGTCGGCAAAATCCTCGGCCGATTCCGAGAGCACACACCACCGTTCATGGATTCCGCGTCCGCGCTCGCGCTCGCGTTCCCAAGCTCTTTTCTTTGATACCTACCAAAGGCCGCACCCGCGACATTACCCCATCAATCCACCGCTATCTCCTGTGACGCAGAAAAGAGCGTCCGGCATTTGTGCATAATTCTAATGAATTGCTAGATATTGTCTTGACGAGTGGGCCGAGGCGGCATTACCTTCAGGGTTCGCGATCTATATCGACCAGCGAGCTTTTGCGGACGCAGAAAACGAACAATAGATTCGCTTGACCCTAAAGAAAGTGCCACTGGGCTTTGACCGACTGACCTTATCCCGCGCTACCTAACCCGAGCGGGTTTGAAGAGTGCCTCGCGCGCCCGTACAACTCACTTATCCGTATCCATACTCACGAGTACCATTCTCCACCATGTTCTTCCTCAAGGAGCTCGAGAAGACTATCCAGCTGCATCCGTCCTATTTCGGACCGCTCATCCGTTCGCACATCCACCGGGAACTATTAACCAAGGAAGAGGGCTCAAGTACCGGAAAGTACACGATCGTCTGCATCATGGATTCCTTCGAGGTGTCTGAGGGACTGGTTCTTCCTGGGACTGGATCCGCCCAATACACCGTTCATTACAAGGCTATCGTCTGGCGCCCGTACAAGGGAGAAGTCGTATGGTACCCCGGGTAGTCGCGTTGGAGTAGTGGCTAATGTATGGTAGATGGATGGTGTAGTCACCTCAGTGATCCGCGCCGGATTCTTCGTGGATTGCGGTTCCTTACAGGCTTTCGTCGGACGTACCGTAAGCTGATCACGTCAAACTATGTATGCACCTGTCCACTGACTGCGGTAGATGATCCCGCCCGAGATTACGTTCGATGCGAATGCGACTCCGCCGCAATGGACTGACAACGCAGAGCAGAGCATCGAGAAGGGTACCAATATCCGACTCAAAGTCAAGGGTCTCCGCTCGGAGGTGGACAAAATGTATGCTATTGGAACAATCAAAGAGGTATGTTTATTCGCTATAAATCTCTGAGGGATATAGCTGATTGTCGTTCCACAGGACTATCTTGGATCACTCAACCACACCAACTGATGCGCCGCCATACTACTGTCCTTGGCGGGCACTCATGAAATCGAAAGTTTGAGGACCTCAGGAGGAAGGCGCAAGAAGGTTTACATGCGACTCTAGCGACGAGCATGGGTATCCCGCAATACACGCGGCAGTATGGACTTACCATGATGCTCTCTTTAAGCAGCGGGCGATATTTTGCAATGGCATAACCGTGCGAGTCAGTTTGGAGGTCCATCATTTGGAGAAGTAAATCCAAGCGTTGGAGGATCGCATGGAAGAGCAAAGCGAAAGTCCAGACTCTAAAGGGCACATGTAGCGACTTTCTGGATAATGATCCAAAGAACATCCCAAACGGGGCCTGAATAGATCGTTTCCCCCCATGTCTTCTTTGTTAGTGATGTGCAGCTGAGAGTTCTTGCGACCCGCAACCACCAGTGTTCGTTCCACGCTTCGTCTCCGACCCGAGCACCTCTGCCTGCACCTCCGCCTCCGCAATCCTCCCTGCAGTTGGCTTCGCAGACTACTACAATCCAATATTGTGCATAACTGCTGGATTAGATTCGATTCTGCGGCCACTGTCTTGCATACTATCTTTCCTTCCAAAATGGTAGTTTCTTCCACGGTCGCTTCATCTTAGTGCCGCCATGCCGCGCGAGCGCGCCGTCAACGACGAAGAGACAGAGCCTCTCACCCAGGAGCAGACCACAGGGCGCAGTTCAGACGATGGCTCCGTATCAATGTCCTCGATCTCGACCGCGTCGCTAGTCCTCGAGCACATCAACGACGGCGCTTTCCACGGCGCATCGCATGCGAAGTTCGGCGAGAAGTACCGGGACGAAGCCAGCGGCGAGGGCGCGCGCGCGCCCGAGGTCTTTGACGTCGAGGATGGGCGGCTTCCGGGACTCACGCCGGTGGATAAGAAGGCGCGGCGAATGCTCTGGATTATCGGCACAATATGCGTGGTGGGTTGGGTGCTCGCATTGGCGTCTTTCTTGACAGGTGGCGCCTACAAGCATCCGTCGACCCAGCCTCACGATCCGCTCGCACCTACGACCAAGGGCTCGGGAAAGAAGGTGACACTGGACAGTGTTCTCAGCGGCCAGTGGTACGCACAAAAACAGAGCGTGTCGTGGATCGCAGGACCCGAGGGACAAGACGGCCTTCTACTGGAGAAGGACGTACCTGGGGGTGACTACCTTGTGGTCGAGGACATTAGACACAAGGACACCGCCGCAGCCTCTGGGAGTAGGGTCACATTGATGAAAAAGCGGACATTCAAAGTGAATGGGAAAATGATCTATCCAAGCAATGTCTGGCCTAGCAAGAACTTCAAGAAAGTACTGGTTGCTTCTGAAGAGCAGAAAAACTGGAGACATTCCTTCACTGCGCTCTACTGGATATTCGACGTGGACAGTCAAACAGCGGAGCCATTGGATTCTGAGAATCCGGACGGCGTAGTTCAGCTCGCATCTTGGTCGCCGCAGTCGGATGCAGTTGTGTTCACGAGAAACAACAACATGTTCCTTCGCAAGCTCGATTCTAATCAGGTTATACCCATCACTCACGACGGTGGAACAGAACTCTTTTATGGGGTCCCAGATTGGGTGTACGAAGAAGAAGTGTTCCAGGGCAACAGTGCTACATGGTGGTCTGAGGATGGAAAATACGTTGCATATCTGCGGACAGACGAATCCACCGTACCGACCTTCCCAGTTCAATACTTCGTATCGCGACCCAGTGGTGCAAAGCCAAAGCCCGGCGAATCGGCGTACCCCGAGGTCCGGGACATCAAATATCCCAAAGCTGGAGCACCTAATCCTATCGTGTCACTCCAATTTTTCGACGTTACCAAGGGCGAAGTGTTCAGTGTCAAGATTGAGGATGACTTTGCTGATGACAACCGTCTCATCACGGAGATCGTATGGGCAGGAAGAAGCCAGCAAGTCATCGTACGGGAAACCAACCGTGAGAGTGACGTTCTGAAGGTCGTCGTTATGGATGTCGAAAGACGCACGGGTAAAACAGTCAGGACTCAGGATGTGCAAGCTCTGGATGGCGGATGGTTCGAAGTGTCACAACGGACAACATTCGTACCCGCGCATCCCGCAAATGGCCGCAATCATGATGGTTACATAGACACTGTGATTCACGAAGGGTACGACCATATCGGCTATTTCTCACCGCTAGATAACCCCACGCCGGTCTTGCTCACGAAAGGAGAGTGGGAAGTCGTTGAAGCTCCCTCAGTTGTCGACCTCGAGAACAATCTTGTCTATTATGTGTCCACAGAACGGAGCTCCATCGAGAGACATCCGTATGTCGTGGGTCTGGATGGCACTGGTAAAAGAGAGGTCATGGAAGGCAGCCCACCAGGCTACTATGACGCACACTTCTCGACTGGCGGCAGCTTCGCTCTCATTACCTACAATGGCCCCAGCATCCCCTGGCAAAAACTCATTAGCACACCTTCCAGCAAAGATAAGTACGCGAAGATTTTAGAGGAGAACAAGGGACTCGACAAGTTTGTCCGCCAGCACGAGCTCCCCATTCTCGACTACGAAACCGTAGACGTGGACGGCTTCAAACTGAACGTTTTGGAGCGCCGCCCACCCCACTTCAATCCAAAGCGCAAATACCCAGTTCTGTTTTACCAATACAGCGGGCCTGGGTCACAAACGGTGGACAAGAAATTCAAGGTCGATTTCCAGTCGTACGTCGCTTCCAGTCTCGGGTACATTGTGATCACCGTCGATGGGCGTGGAACGGGCTTCCTCGGTCGCAAGTTGCGCTGCATCACCAGAGGCAATATCGGATACTGGGAATCGCACGACCAGATCGCTGTGGCGAAGATGTGGGCTGCGAAGAAGTACGTCGATGCGGACAAAATCGCCATCTGGGGCTGGAGCTACGGAGGCTTCATGACGCTGAAGACGCTCGAAATGGACGCTGGGGAGACGTTCAAGTACGGCATGGCTGTAGCCCCTGTCACCGACTGGCGCTTCTACGGTAAGGATATCATTCACTACATTTGCCTACATCCCCAACAAATATCACTAACAACCCACCGCAGACTCAATCTACACCGAGCGCTACATGCACACGCCGCAAAACAACCAGCAAGGTTACGACAACGCCTCCATCAGCAACGTCGAGTCGCTCGCCAAGAACGTGCGCTTCCTCCTTATGCATGGCGTCGCCGACGACAACGTGCACATGCAGAACACGCTGACGCTGCTCGACAAACTCGATCTCAAGGGCATCGAGAACTACGACGTCCATGTCTTCCCGGACTCGGACCACAGCATCTATTTCCACAATGCGAATCGCATTGTCTATGATAGTAAGTTCCTTGTAGTCTGGCTGTCTCTACGTTGTGATTGGGAACTGACAAGTTTTGATAGAATTGAGCTCGTGGATAATCAATGCTTTTAATGGCGAGTGGCTGCGCATTGAGAACGCGGTTCCTAAGGCTCTGGTTGAGGGCCGGTAGGTTGTCTCTTTATGCGATCCTCTTGGAAATGTAGGAGATATTAGAAAAGTGTAGAATTGATGATACTACTTCTACATACCTCTACTGTATCCACCATATGGAGTAACGCTTTGACGGGCAGCGAGCCAAAAGTGGACGGCCCGTCACGTTTTTGCCCTTGCGAATTTGTTTGCGTAGTGGCTTGTCATCCTCTGAGGTGTCATCGTCGTTCTTCGTTGGGATTTTTGGCTGAGGCTTCGCCCTCTTGTAATGTTTCGTTGGCTGTGGCTTGTCACCCTCTGAAGTGTCATCATCGTCCTTTGGCGGAGGTTTAACTTTCTTAGCACGTTTCGTTGGCTGCTCACTCTGGTGTTGCGCGAACGGGTTCGTGCGATTTCTCATCCTGGGTCTCTCCATTGATCTCCTTGTTGATTTCTTGCAAAGGGATAATTGGAACTCCCAGGAACTGAGATCTCGGGATGACCTGGATGCCGGTGTTGACGGGATCGCCAAATTGCAGAGTTTTCTGTCCCTTGTGTCCACGGATTTTATGCTCTTGTATCCTGAGTTTCACTGTACCGTACTGGTCGAGGAAGAATTTCTTGTCGATTTGTAACATCCTTACATCATCTGGGAGAATGAAATCCATAGTCTTCCCGCTGTCTTTTACCGGGATGCGTCTATCTCGTTTTCCTTTCGCCGGTTTGGGTGTGTTCTTGCCATACTCGTGTCGAGCAGTCTGGCAGACAAAACATGAGTCAATCGATACCGGGTTATACGAGTTAAAACCGGCTGACATTCCTGCTGAGTGTGTTGAACTGCATGCCCAAGCATATTCTTTCGCTTCCAAGGCCTCACTTGGGAAAGTTGCCTGATCCGGAGTCTGATGATTGTCCATGTCTACCAATGTTTTTGATTTCTTCCTTGGCTTCGCATCATTATCTTTAGCAATAAGGTAGAACAACTTCTTGTTTCCCAGCCAAGTTTTCTCAACGTTCTTGTTCTTTGTACCTTCTGTTTGAATGACGGGAATCTGTGAGAAATCCATTCCTGGCGGCGTTGCCGGGATGTCTCGGTAATGTTAATATTTCGAACTCTGGCCAAGAGCATTCATGGCAGTCGTGGTTAGGCTGGGCCCGGCAGACGTGGCAGGAATAACGGGGTTGTGTATCGCATCTGGGTGTATAACTTGGAAAACTTCTTTGAGCAAAAACTGTTCCGCCTCTTTCAAAAGTTTACTCTTGCTGTCCGCGGTGCGAAGGGTTCCTATCGTGGCGTTTCTCTCAATGTACTGCAAAAACGTGGAACCCTTGAAGTTTGTAGTCATCTGCCGGGTTCGCCTCTCTTCAACACAAACGAATGCTCTATATGCGATCCTCCTGACAGTGTACGAGATACCAGGATGTCGCAAGAGGATCGGCACTGCGTCTACATACCCCCACTGTACCCAGCATACAGAGTAATGTCCTATACGGTATTAGTAGACCATAGCGGTAACATGCTGTGAAGTTTCTTCGCAGCTATTCCAAAGCCTGTCTGAAGTCTACATCACCTAACATTGACATCATTTTAAACAGACAAGAGTGGAACATCTTGTTATATCTGTGAACTGTAAACCACCAAGTCTAACAGACGGCAACACATAGGGCCTATTCGAGGCGTGGTATAACAGGTATAACAGGACTTAGTTAGATAAGAATTGAGATATCAGCCAAGAACAGACGCTGCCTGACAAGACACGGACCAAGATGTTGGATTGGTTAGAGTAAGGAGGAGAAACCAAGACGTGGTGGAGGATTGATAGTAGTTGAGCACAGGTTACAAACCACATGCAAAAGAGATAACACGGCACCGCTGTTGTCTACTAACCTGCCCAAGGTCTCCTACCAACCTGCTGAAATGGCAGGGCAGACATGGCGTCGTAGAGGGCGATGCAGAACGATGTTGAGCTGAATGCCTTGACTAGGTCGAATAACAAAATGGTAAACGTCACTCACCTACGTCGAACCTCGATATTTCCCCAATAAATTCTTCTAGGGTACCATACAAGAGAGTTTTTGCAAGCTCATAGCGAGAGAACCCTTCTGTTTCCACCAACACAACATCGCTAACCACTCCAACCATTTTCAACAATAACCCGAAGTCGTACTGACTTTGAATTCATGGCGACCCAGAAGTCATAATATACTACACTACCAACTCAAACAAACGCATGTCTTATTACCAGCCGTTAATCTGCAAAACCAACAAGAAATAACAGACCATGTATCTACAAACCTTGCTACCCAACAACCGTCACCACAACCGGCCTCCCTTCCTCACTCCCCACCACCCTCCTCACCAACCCCAGAGCCCCCTCCATCCACTCCGCCCAACCCTGCATCCCCGCCCCAAAAACCACCCACACACCCACCACGCCCAGCACCATCCTCCAGCCATCGAGTCTCACCCGATGAGCCGCCGCACCCCACCACACGCCCTCCACCGCCCACACAGCGCGATCCCTCGCCCTCCAAACCACGCCATCAACACTCTGCATCAGAGCGCTGAGCCACGGCGGCCCATGTGCGAAACACACGCGCAGCCCACGCACAGCCGCAACCAACGCCATACCGAGCAGCCATGCCGCACGTCTCAACGCCGCCCGCGCCGCGCGGCCAAAGCACCATTCAAGGCCGGCGAGCGGGACGAGATACCATAGCGCTACGGCATGTGCGACGTGGCCGTAGCGGCGCGTTTCGTAGAGCAGCGCGAGGAGCAGGGCGTTGCCAAGGGGGCCGAGGTGGGCGTGGAGGTTGAGGAGGAGGGTGGCGGGCAGAAAAATGTAGTTGTGGAGGATGGAGAGCATGGAGGGGGGGATAGAGCAGAAGAGGAGGCGCACGGGTGAGAGGGCGATGGAGAGGAAGAGGGTGGATAGGCTGGTAAGGATGGTGGTAAACGGGTCGAAGATGGTGCTTGTAGGGCCGAGGATCGGATGTATAGTTATAGTGGCGTTGTGTTGCACTGCGGGAGTGGAGCTTGTGGCAGCTGAGAAGGGGTTGAAATGTGGAAACGAGATGGAGACAAGGAGAAGGAGAAGCACGGGGAGTAGTATGGCCCATGGGGTTGCGGCGTCGTCGCTCATCAGTGGCACCGGCTGGCTTCCAGCGCCATCACTCGCGGCCTCTTGAATTCTCTTCCAGAACTCTCCCGTCCACTCACCAAGCTGCCTCCAAATCCACCACGGACCTACCACCGCTTCCCTCACCACGCCAAGAACCTCATCCTGCATCTCCGTTAACGCCTCATCCCCCTCCGGCACCTGCGCCATCGCAAACAGCGCGTCTAACGATATTCTGCTGCCCTCTGGAATTTTCCTTTTCCTGTCATCCTTCTTCACCCCATCTCTTTTCGCTTGTGCTCTCAGAACATGTTCTTCGGGATATGTATCCCGGACATCGTACACCGAGCCGGACGTTGGCCGTACTTTCGACCGGAAGATCCGCGTGTGCTTGCCGGGAACGGGGACTGTGTGGTGCGGGTAGCGCGCCAGACGCGGTTTGGGCGGCGGCTCTGGGTCGAATTGGGTGCCGGGGTAGGGGGTGAAGTAAAATACGTTGTCACGGCCGCGGACGGCAGCTGTTGAGTAGCCGGACATGTCTGGTGAGCTATGGCGGTACCTTTGAGGTTGAGAACGAGTTTTGATCGATAATGTTGATAGCTCTTCTTTTGTATGGGTCAGGTTATATTATGCAGATGGGTTGTACTTTGTTGAGTGATTGTAGATTACAGATTGAGCAAGCAGTGTGTGACCTCGAAATGGGCGTATGGCATGTTGAAGACTCGTAGAAGACGGCATGGAGTCGAGTTATTTTAGGAAAAGAGGTAGACGACAATGGGACAAAGAGTGCTCTTTGATTGGCGTCGCTTCATGGTGTGAACTCAAAGACGACTCCTAATTTGACAAAGAGACCGCGTCTTGCAAGGCACAATGCTGGTTGTTTGATATGAAAACTCGACGAATCATCGAACAGCAGGTGCACTCGCAAGTGACAACATATAGAAGACGAGGACGACACGCGTGATCAATACGTAGTAGTATGTGGTTGTGATTTGAAGTAAATACCACAAAAGCGAAATCATAGCGATATACAATATGACCAACGCCGAAATATTGAAGGATAACGCCAAGGAAACACACCATCAGAAAATGATGGTGCCTGGACAACAACAACACAACAGTAACACCGGCCCAGAGCATCAGCCACAAGGTCCCACCCTTACATAATTAAGAAGCTCATAACAAAGTCGCGTTTTCATCATGACACAAGTTCCGAACACCACGATGCGGTCCTACCTCAACCAAAGGTTGGTGGTCACAATCATCGTAACCCAGATAAACAACCAAACGCCATCATAAGTGCATACAAAGAAACATGAAACAGAATATGACTCATTGAGTCATATTCATATACGCATCGAACTGAAAGCTGTCGAGATCACCGTTCGCTGAACTAGGGGCGTTGAAGGCAGCGAATGGGGCCGACGAATCGGCCATGTCACTCGAGTTCACGTACATGCCATCGTAGTCGACAAATTGACTCGAGTCAAGCTGGTTGTTGTTCATGTCGGCGGTGGGTTGAGCAGAGTACGACGGCGAGGCCTCGGTGTAGTCATATGCCGAGTCAAGGTTGCTGTGCGAAACGCCTATGCTCTCTGAACCGCTGTCTGCGGGTGACGACGAAATCTGTACAATTTGCTTGTTCTCGACTTCCACTTCTCTGATCCAGTGTTCCTTCAGGATCTCCATAGCGGGTTTATCACCTCCGCCAATGCCACCCCGTTTCTGGTCGTGCTTGCCCTTCCTGCCTCGCGTGCGAGGGTTGAAATGAGCGCGTCGCAGGTGGGCAGCAGCGTTATAGTATGCGCCATATACCTTCTTATTGCGACAGTGTTTGCAACTTGCCAGAAATTTCCCATCGGAGGAGCTATCGATGCAAATGTAGCCCTTTCGTGTCGACGCGTGTGCGCGGGCAACGTGACGCTCTAGCTCGTGCGTGCCGCGAAACCCATCTGGGCGTTCATCGCAAAAGTGACACATGACTTTCGGATGCTGAGGTCGAATATAGGGAGTTTTAGTGAGAAGACCAACGTCTTTGGACGAGCCGTCTCCAGACGTTATCCGCACCATCTTTTCTGTGGATAGTGCAGAGTTGGTCTGGTCGTCATTCTCGACTGCTTTCGGGGCAATCTTGCGCTCTGCTTGCGCCATAATTTCACGCTCGCGCCGGGTTTGTCGCGAAGAACTCGACAAGCCCGAAGCGCTACTCGCGTTGCTGTCGCTTGAACATGAAGTCGACCTCCACATATCCTCCGCCAGGCACGACTGATACTCGGAAGAAACAAGTGCAGATGCACATGCAGAGGCATGTGCAGGGGAGAGAAACGTTTCACTGGATGAACCAGTGAAACCAAGGAAATGAGAGGAAGTATCAGCACAGGCGCTGATAGTTTTCGCATCATAATCAGAAGGAAATGAGAAAGAACCATCCTCAGGGAGGATTGGCATAACATTAGAATCAGAATTCATACGCAACATTGACACGTTTTCAAGAAATAGAGGGTTGTAACTGCCCTGGCGACCCATGACGTTACTCGATTGAGTAACAGGAGTCGTCAGAGCAGTGGAGCTGGGCGAGATGGAGTCGTCTGACGACGGGCTCCACTGCGCATTCGGCGTCAGTTGTACATGTAGTTGATGGGGATTGTGATTGTGGGCAAAGGTAAGGGGGGGTGAGGGCGACATTTGAATGTGATTCATGTATTCATCGGGAGTGTACTCAACAACGCCAGTGTCGAGGTAGGGCTCGGTTTCGGCGATAGGGTGGAGGAAGGATTGCTTCCGCATTGATGCCGAGTCCGAAAAGAGTGTGTATTCGTTGGTAGCCTGCTCCTCGGCTGCGGACTGCCAGGAAGGCATGGCGGATGCGGAGCGCTGGAGTGTGCAGTTGCCGGTGCCGGAGGTCGAGGAAACGGAGCGGCTCATGGCGATAGGTACGGGAGCCGAGTGGGATCGGGAACTGAGGTCGAGAGTCTACGGGGGGTTAGAACGGGCAGCGCGGACCAAAGAGGTGTTCCATACAGGAGTGTGTGCGAACATGGCTGCGGTGCAGGGCATGGAGCGAGGCACGTCGGCGGCCATCGCGGGCTGGGCGGCGGTACTGAAGGCATTGCTGGGGACATTGGCGGCGGCCTGTAACCACAGCTGCTGTCTCTGCTGGTCGGAGAGGCCGTTCCAGAGATCCTGTTTGGCCTGCTCGAGGATGTCGGGCTGGAGGTTGGCGGTGCTGCTGAGGGCCGCGGCCATGGTGGTGGTGGTGGTGGTGGTCTCGGGGGCCGGTGGGCTTGGTGTTGACGGAGCAAACTGTGCCCAGACGGTGATCAGCAGCCGTTAGCAGTCGTCAACGCAGAAGACTTACACTGGAAGGAACGCTGGACGATGGTAGATTGAGGACACGAATGGGGGGTTCAGAAAAAGGGCAAGGCGAGCGGAAAGTGAGGGATGCGGATCGAGATGGGCGAGAGGGGCGACGATGGGCGACGCCGGGCTTTTAGCAGCAGCCCAGCGGCGGGCCGTGGGCGATGTGCTGGCTCGAGTCGGGAGCGCGTCTGACGAGCGCCCGGGCAGCGCCGCTGCGACCCACGGCTCGACCGGGCAACGCAGCGGCCGATCGCGATACGGCGGGCAGCCGATGTGCTGGTGTGCTGATTGGCGGCGGGGCGGCAGCCAGCAGGGTGATTGGCTGCCTCAATTGCGCCTGCCTGCAACACCCGTGGACCGCAGAGGCGCGTCAGCTTGGCAGGTGCGAGGGTGCGAGCGACCCTATCGTGGCCGCCGTCTGCATCCAGTGCATCCAGTGCATCCAGGCCACTGCAGCCTGCAGGCACCCCCATCCGCCAGCTTCTGGCATCAGTGGCAGTGCGTCCCTCGTCCACGTCCACGACCACGACCACGACCACGACCACTCGCCGTTGCTTTTTCTTGCTTTTTCGCCCTCCCCTCCCACGCTTCCACGACGCTGACCGGCGACCTCGCTCGGCCTGGTCGCACATTGCAAGGCAGAGAAGGCAAACCGCACCTCGTACCCCGTCGCTGGGGGATCGGCACAACAATTCGCTCAGCGCCCTGCTGCAGTCAGTCGCAGCCAGCGTCCAGCCGTGTCCGCCGAGGCAGACTGCTGACTGGCCGCGTTCGTTTCGTCTCACGGTTGCCATGTGCATGAATTCATGGCCGTCACCATCTATGCGGCTCTGCGAGGGTGAAGAGAACGTCAGATTTTATATTCCCCTCTCAGTCATTCTGTTCTACAAAGTCTCCTACACTCATCAGGTCGGCAAGTCAAAGCGCCCCCTCTCAAATCCACACGACTGGTGAACTGTTCGGCTTGTGCGGCTGGGAGACCCAGGCTGAGCTTACAATATCGACCGGCTCGAGTGGAACAGCCGCCGCAAGTTCATCCTCTGACGTGTCGGTGTCGCTGGCATGGGGGACGGCTGCCGTTCCTCCGCTCGGAATGCCTGCGGAGACGCGCCACTTGAAGAGGGCAACGAAGGAATGGGTGGCCTGCTGGACGAGGGTCGCGTCCGTCTCTGAGAGCTTCCAGGACTTACGGCCTTGGGCTTGGTCTCTCGCCCAGGCACCCAGTACCGGTCCAACCCGTCCTCTCCGGATTCTTCCACTACCCCAAGGTCGTGAAAGTACATAACGATCCCCTCCAATGCCACCACATCCGAAAACCGATTTGCTGTGTGCCCTCCGCCTTCCGTAAAATGCTCCATGGTGGCTATAGAACCTCTGCGGGGCGTAACCGACACTTTTTCCTCCAAGCAGATTGGGCCGGGCAGGTATACGTTCTTCTTCGCCGCTGCTGGCACTTTCCTCGCCAAGCTTTTGCGTCTAGGCATGCTCCGGCGCTGGATTCCCGGCGCCAAAGGCAGAGAAAAATGCCTTGCTCTACTCCTCGGGGAAGGAGGTCGCAGCGACCGATGTGTTCCAGACGACGTTCCGATGCTAGGAGTGCCGTAGAGCTCCTTTGGTGTGCTAATCATTGATAGCGGCGTTGATGGCAGGTCCTTGGATTTGAAATCCACGATATTCGTCTTCAACATCTCGACTTTCTTATCCCTCAGCGTCTGCTTCACGCGCGCCTTTTCCGAAAACGAACTCTGGCGCTGTCCATCCAGTGCTTCCGAAAGCTGTTGAACTCTTCTCGAACTAGGCAGCAGAGACAGTCCCCGTATCTTCTTCTTCGACTTCGATCCGGTCTTCCCAATCAGCTTCCTGCCTTCTCTTCTCTGAGTGATGAGCGATCTGGTGGTCGATGATCCAACATGTGATAGGCGAGGAGACATTGGACTCGGCGTTGTTCGTGAGCTGCGATTGCGCGCATAAGCAGGACATGCTGTTCTCGCGCTGATAGCTCGCCGTGGAGGATGCGGCACTGTGGTGTATAGACGGAACGCTCCGGGAGGTGCCGTCACCGCCTTTCTCTTTAGCTTAGGCCTTTGTACAGATGGCACGTCGCTACTCATTTGTCGTGGCCGCTGTTCTTTGGACCACAAATCGTACGGAGCCGTGATTATGATACTTGGACTTGCGATAGGACTCAACGCAGGTGGCGTTGGATCATCATCTATCATGAAGGTACGAAGACCCTCTGTCACGTCGACCGAAATGTCGAGAGAGCTTACAATTCTGCTGACGGTTCCTGGAGCGGGCGCCATTTCCGGTGGGATCTCGTAACGGACTGGTTCCTTGCCTTTTCCTTGACCGTACATTGCAGCTTGAGATTGGAAGAGGTTGTTGCCAGTAACCCGTAGGAGGTAAAGAGATGTCTGGACAATTTTCTTTGTCTTAAGGGGGCAGGCTGTTTTCGGAAGGCGGCATAGCGCCCAGAAGACCATCCCGTAGAGGAACAAAGAAAAACGCCAGCATATCCATCGTAAGCAACAACTTCTGAGAGCGGAATGTGGTCAATTTCTGATGATTGGTCTCTGGTCCTCGGCAGCGACGTCGTCTTCACCCGTTCTTAACGCCTGCGTTGAAGTTCGACCTGAATCGTTCCAGCAAACCTCAAACCCTACTACATGTCCGAAATAACAACTCTTATTAGATTGTTTTCCATAAAGTCTGTAATTAAGTTAGGGTTTTGTCCCTAGGCATGTTAACTCGTACGAAGTATATGTTTGAGTATTGATATAACGTAATCCACCACTAAGTGGAACACCCCACTGAGTGGAACAGTTTCTGCCAAGAACCTCTACTCCCTCATCAACGCGACATGTCTCAACAACAAGACGCGCAATTATCTAACCAAGAAGGCAGAATTCAGCTTGCCCTTTCTGCTTATAATAGCCAACAATTCCAAAGCCTTCGACGCGCTGCTGAGGCATTTGAGGTACCTCTTACAACACTCTCTCGCCGACGCAAGGGAGTTACGCATCGCCCTGAAACTCGCCACGCCCAACATAAGCTCACTGCGACTGAAGAGCAGACGATTGTTCAATATATCCTCGACCTCGATTCGCGAGGATTTGCGCCCCGGCTGTGCGAGGTGGCAGATATGGCTGATAAACTGCTGGCTGTACGCGGTGGTGAGCTAGTTGGCAAGCACTGGGCTGAGCGCTTCGTGACGCGTTCAGCTGAGCTTAAAATGGCCTTCAATCGAGCAAAGGATAAGCAGAGGATACTGCAGGAAGATCCTGCGGTTATTGGCGCGTGGTTTAAGCTGGTAGAGGAGACCAAAGCCAAGTACGGCGTCTATGACGACGACGTGCACAACTTTGATGAGACTAGCTTCCAGATGGGCGTTATTGGCTCTATGAAGGTCGTTACAGGTTCAGAGAGACGCGCTCGTCCTGAGCTGGTCCAGCCAGGTGACCGCGAGTGGGTTACAGTGATCCAGAGCATCTGCGCTACTGGGTACGCGATCCCGCCTTTCATCATCTACAAGGGACGCGTCCACATCTCAGCGTGGTACGAGGAGGCTTCAATACCGCGCAATTGGAAGCTCTCAGTCTCTGAGAACGGCTGGACCAACAACGCGCTTGGTCTGGAGTGGTTGAAGCACTTTAACGCGCATACAAAGGCGCGCTAGGTGGGGGCATACAGGCTGCTTATACTCGACGGGCACGAGAGCTACCTCAACCAGGAGTTCAAGGACTATTGCCTTGAAAACAAGATCCTTACTCTCTGCATGCCACCTCACTCGTCGCACATCCTCCAGCTACTTGACGTGGTCTGCTTCTCGCCGTTGAAGCGCAAGTACTCTCAGCGTGTTAGAGACTTGGCACGCCGGCGCGTCTTCTATATTAACAAGGAAGGCTTCCTGCCAGCCTTTAGAGACGCGTTTTTTGAGGTGTTTACAACAGAGAACTGCAAGAAGGCCTTTGAGGCCTTAGGGCTAGTTCCTATCAACGCGCAGGTAGTCCTTGATCGTCTTGAAGTACGGCTGTGTACTCCGCCACTACCCCCCGCACCAGAGACGCCGTGGCAGTCAAAAACACCAAGCAATACGCACGAGTTTGGATCTCAGTCAAAGCTTGTACGCGAGTCCTTTACTCGATCACCTGTTACAGCCTAGGCAGGCTTCTCCCAGCTTATAAAAGGTGGTGAGCTGATGCTGCACCAAAACGCGCTTCTTGCTGCCTGCAACAGAGAGCTTGAAGAGCAACTAGCAGAGATAACTAAGCGAAAATCGCGCAAAAGAAGCAGATCCAGCAGGGTGGTACTATGGAGTATAGGAGTGCTGCAGCGCAGGTAGCTGCCGAGGCGTCTGCAGGGCCTCAGCGATCAAAGAAAGCTCGTGGTGGTAGTGATCAAGAACGAGCCCAACCAGCTCTACGGCGCTGTAGGAACTGCGGCGGGACTGGGCACAATGCGCGAACGTGCAAAAAGAATACAGAGGCATTTTCTAAATTAGATGCTAGCACGACGTACGTAGGCTCTTTGTTTGATAGCGATGAAATTAAAGATGCGTAACATGAGTTGGTTATGCCAAGGCTTTTTGTTCCACTCAGTGGTGGATTACGTTACTACATGATCCTACCTTATGCTACCATTTGTTCAGCTTCAATCGCTAGCGGGATACATGGGTTTTGTATTTCTCGGTTCTGTTTCTCAGTTCTATTTCTCAGTTCTATTTCTCAGTTCTATTTCTCTACCTGTATTGCGCTTAATTTTGAGTGGGAGGTTAATTCAGGGCGCTGCCCCACTATAATGTCATCCCTGCCCCGCATGGTACGTACCCCTCATCTATTTGTCATTGTCACTCGTGACCTTCTAGGTTAAAATGCTTCTTCACAATCAGCTATTCTCTGACTGTGTCGGTAAAAGTATGCCGCATGATGTGGGGCTTCATGAATCGCGCTTGGTTTACAAGTAAGCGTAGTGATAAGAACCTGTGGGTGTTTGACTAGTGAAGAGGTATTAATATCTAGCCATGCGCCGGAGACGTCTTGCAGATCTACCAGAGCTCTTCAATCATGCTGAGTTCGCTAGATTTGATAAATCAGGCTCCGGAGGTGAGTGGCATCAATTCCCAACGAAAGGGTGTGCGAAACTAAATCTGTATAGGAAACGAAGTTATGGGTTCGAGATCCTCGCCCTCGCGCAATGCTTCAATATCAATTAAAGTCCGAAACAGCTCCTCAACCTGGGTAATCTCGAATGTGACGAGGCGTGGTTTATACGCGCGGTAAGCAGCCCATTTATCCGCATGTTCACCCTCTCTCGAAACTAAAGAGCACTCCTAGGCCGGTGTTTCCACACTCTCGAACAAAACCCCGACCTCCCAGCGTCGTAAACTGATCATGCTCTCCTTCCTCATCGAGCACCCCACCGAAGGCCTCATCCTTTACGAAACCGGCGCTGGATCTGACTACCCAGAAGTCGTAGGCCCTCAAATCAACGATGTCTTTGCCCGAGTAGACTACAGCCATGACCACGACCTCGACAAGCAGATAGCGAACACAGGACACAATATCAAAGACATCAAAATGGTGATTATCGGCCATTTGCACCTCGACCACGCCGGGGGTCTGGAGCCCTTCCGGAACACTGGTATCCCCGTCTATGTGCACGAGCTCGAGCTCAAATACGCCTTCTACTCGGTAGCCACCGGCTCCGACCTAGGCGCCTATCTACCGCACTACCTCACGTTTGACATCAACTGGGTGCCATTCCACGGCGCCTACTACGAGATCGCTCCGGGCATTAATCTACTGCACGCGCCCGGTCACACGCCCGGCCTCGCCATTATGCAGGTCAATATGCCGAAATCGGGAACCTGGATCTTCACGAGCGACCAGTACCACGTCAAGGAGAACTTTCAGGATGATTTGCCGCAGGGATGGCTGGCGCGCGATCACGAGGGCTGGATGCGGAGTCATCAGATGATTAAGGGGTTGAAGAGGAGGACGAATGGGAAGGTGGTGTTGGGGCATTGCCGGGACACTATTAAGGATTTGGGGTTGGAGTTTGCGCCGAAGGTGTATGAGTAGTTGATGTGGAGCCGCTTGTCTCTAATATCTATCTAACCTTGCTTTCAAACTGTTGACGCCAACTCTTTCGAGATCTCATACCGTTCGAAGGTGTAATAAGACCTACACTTCCCCATGCGGTGTTATTCTCTCAGCGATCTTGGCTAATGGCGCACAGTGTGGTCATGTCTCGCAACATTGGTCGCTCTCCCAAACCCTGCGGGGGTGTTGTAGACGATGGTCCGACACTCTAGGACTGGGACGCCGATTCGGAACTGGAGTTAAGTTCAGATGGCGGATAAGGTGTCACCAGGCGATATCAGAGGCCGGCTCAGAGATGGAAAGAGATATACGCGGTGGGTAGGGGTAGGGTCGTTGCGTGGAAGTGCCGCTTAAAAATGGTGGTTCACAAACCTGCGCAGCATAGGATCATGGCTCCTCAGTAGTTCGCGGTCCCCATGTACGACCCGCGTTCTCTGGTCCTTCGCAGATCGCTCGGGAGGTCCCCTAGCCTTCACCTGCACTGGCCAAGAGTCGCAGGACGCTAATCCACTCTGAGGAAGTCGGTCCTCGAGAGATGGCCGGTGGATTACGCTTTTCGGGCAAGCAAATTGGTCCGGACCCACTTTTGCAACGAAAGGTCCCACTTTTGCGGAAATGTCCCCACTTTTGTGGAAATGTACCCACTTTTGCAACGACAGTTAGCCCCTTTGGGAAGAGTCTGTCGCCGAGAGCTCGCTTGTTTTTTGCTGAGTCACTAGCGCGAGGCCGGAAACTTCGACCATATAAGCCCGGCGCTCCGTCTCTCCTACCCTCTTCTTTTTCCTCATCAACATGGAGACAGCGTTGCTTGTTCCTCTAGGAAGCAATTCCTTCGGAGCACTGGTGGTTGTCACAGGGAAGTGCGAAGGTCTGGGGCACTTCTCAAGCGTGGAGGCAACGAGATTCCGAAAGGGGTGTGGTTGTCACAGGGGCGTGCGGGTGTGGTGCACGTCTCCATTCTGCTGGTGGGGCATTTTGCGCTTTAGACTTGTAGGCGTGATGATCTTGTGAACGACTTGTAGGCATGATGACTTGTAAATGGACTTGTGAGTGTGATGACTTGGGGATGAACTTGTGAGTGTGATGACTTGTAAATGAACTTGTAGATGTGAGGACTTGTAAATGAACTTGTAGATGTGATGAACTCGGTAAGTGAACTTGTAGGTGTGATCAACTTGTAAGCGTAGAGGCAACGCGTCTGTCCTTCGGAGGGCATAGTGCTTGTCAATTGACACAGATGAGTGCGAGGCGTGGAGCACTTCTCCATATGGCTGGTGAGGCTGTATGCGCGGGCGTGAAGGCAAGGTAGAAGTTTTCGCGAGCTCATACCGAGGGCCTCATTTGATCGGTAACGTTGGATGAGTTTGGCTATGTCTCGATATGAAGTCCTGGTAACTTTCCCATGCCAATGTCTTTTTACTGGAATCTTCCTAGACGGCATTTTGTACGAGAGGGTCGTAGCCCAAGGAGCGCTTCGCACCACGCGTCTTCCGCCCGTCAAACGCTGGAGGAGGGTCGATGGTTTCTTCCGTGTTGTTTAGATTGACGTCAGACTTTTGGATGACGCCGGCAGTTTTGAGCTTCGCAGGGCAAAGTGCTGGACTAGACGTCCACCATGGATCTTTTGGACGGGAGATATTGCTGAAAGAGATGCAGGCAAAGCTGAGGATATACTGTAAGTATTACTTATATTCGGGGTGATGCCCGTGGACCAGTGCTGAAGCTATCGCAAACGATTTGATCAACCGATACTCTCGACTCCCCGGAAAAGCAAACCACCGCAACGCCATCCTACAAGAAGAAACGAGCTTCATCTAGCGAACGGGCGATTTATTACAGATGGTCCCCAAAGAGACGTCGGCGTCACGCAGCATGCTCGAACGGTCTACTCGCTTCCGCCACCTGAAACTTTGGGAGAAGCGGTCCCTCGACGACAACACCATTCACTAAATCTCCGACCCCCGCATCGATGTAATCGTCAAAACGCTGATCGCGGTGCTGAGATAGTGATGCTCACCGCGCCATTGTGGATTCTCGCGTACGTAAAGCCTTTGCGTCCAGGCTGAGCATCATAACCTCTTTCATATTTATCTTGTTGCTGTAGGTGAATTTCTTGCCCATGACAAGACCGTTTGAAGTCCTTGCCGCTACTGCAGCGTAAGTGATCTTAGAAGGAGAGACTCTCGCGGTCATGCCCTTTGGTTGCTGACGCTTTCTAGGTATGCTGCCGTGCTCGAGGTGTTTTTACAACTCGCTGCTTGACATCTTCGTATAAGGATCGAGACTGTGCTTGCGAGTACTGTCGAATGAAACGCAGTAGGAAAGCCGTGGCTATCCAAATTAGTGATCTAGAGTTTGGACAAGGGTTAACAAGGGGCATAGGAAATACCAACTGTGAGAGGGAATAGAACAGTGCAGTTCATGTTAGTAAATCCTACTCCTTTGCGTGGTTGCTTGCATCTTCTTGAACCTCCTCCGTACGTGAGTGGCTAAGACGTCTCCGAATCCTCGACGCAGTCACGCGGCAACGTTCCCTAGTCCCCAATTCCGGACCCATTCCCAAACTCCATTTCCGGCTCCTCCACCCACACTCCGAATCGGACGCCTCTCGTCTCAACCACACATTCTCAACACTCCTAATGGACAGCGTCATCTGCTTCCGGAGAATAGACGAATAGTACGGGAGCAAAGCCGAAGCCTTGATATAAACCAGTAGGTAGTCTCATCTCGTGGTACTTACGGACGTTGTCCTGTCTTTCGGATCTGCGTGCAAGGCCCGCAACCACGCTTTCCAGGAAATACATGTTCGCGTCGCTCCAGATAAAGTTTCCGCCAGCTCATAGCGGAGTCTCATTTAGTTTCCGAATTCCTCCAGTGCGTCGGAACTCCGTAAAATAAGTAGAATATCCGAAGCACTAACTTCCGAGATACCCAGCAGATACCAGTACCGGTCCCGAACGGATTCTCGTCATACGGACGGACCACCAAGCCAGTGTTTCGCACTAATAAAACACCCCGCAATGTCAAACTGGGAAAACTGGCAATGCGCGCTATTCGTCAACACAAATCCCCATACTTGAAATCCCCATACTTGAATCTCTCTGGTGAAACACACGCACATCAACCATGACATTTGATCACCTACTGTACTCCTTGGGAGCGAAAATGCACCATTTACATGCACACATGACCTAGTCTATCCATCACAATCCAATCCAATCGGCCCAGCATCAGTCACTCTTGGGAAAAGAAAACGAGGATGATGATAACCACCTTTTTTAGGTCCCGGTACTCGATCTCCCGAACCCAGAGTCTCCGAAAAGCCTGCACATGAATGAGAAAGAAACATACAGTACTCGTGTCCAAGGTGCCACGGGCAATGTGGAAGATTTTCCGGAGAGAGGAGAAACCTTGGGCCCGAGTACCAACATGGATCATAGATCATCGATGCCCGCCTTCGTTCGCCACCTCAAACCTTCGCGAGCCATCCAATCGGCAGCCCAAAGGTTCCAACGCACGCGTTCCTGAACCAATACTCACTAACCAGCCACTAATGCGCCGCGGCTAGAGTTGCCCACAACGCTCGAGGCTCGCACATGCATATCTGTACGGAGAACTTGTCCTTTTGGATGGTTAGGCGGCGGTTCTTCGAGACGTGGCATTGGCATGGATAGATAGTAAATCGTCGGCGTGGTAATTGTAATGCATGAGCTGATGGTCGCCTGGTTGTCCGTCCGACTGACGAGTCTGAGAAGTTCGAGGGGTCCGAGACAGCTGAAAGAGCCAGGCCCAGGCGCATGCGGCATGGCGTAGTGGTGGCGTGGCCTACTGCGCGCCATTGGATAGGCAAGCGGGAAGCGTCACCAGGGAAACGTCAAGTCAACTTCGGGTGGTCGTGCATAGTATTGAATTGCGAGATCGGGAGACGTTGCGTGTAGCGGTCCCATGGAGCAGTGAGAGGGGCAGGGCAAAGGCGAAATCACACTGTCATGACTTTCCCATGGGCGGCACCTAGGCAAGCCTACAGAAAAGTTTTCGCAAGCTCAGAGCGGAGCCTCGTTGGGTTTTGGGTAAGCCTACCTCTACAAGCTGTACACAGACATTAGCTAGTATGCTAGATACAGTGGGGCTTTGTAACGATCAAGGTAAGCTGGCTGCTTGTTACTAGAAACTCGTAGGCCGTCAAGAGGATTGCCTAAAGCGGCGCTGAAGTGATGAATTGATGTGTATGGCGGACAAAACTATCTATACAAGACTAGTAAAGCGATCCGATGTAAATGCATTAATGGACGCATGTAGTCGTACTGGGGGTGTAATCGACCCAAATCCGTGTATCTCTCAACGCCGACCCATCCAATTAGCCTCCTCCAATATCATGAGCGCCGCGCAGAACACTTCTCCAACTTTTCGCGATGTAACAACCGGCTTATGCAAACATGTTGCCGAATCTGGGTAATAGTATGCGCCGCTAGGTTGCAGTCCAGAGATCGAGGCGCAGGCGTCGAGCAGGTGTGCGGTATTAAAGTGCAAAAACCATTGATGATCTAGGTAAAGGCGAAGCCGACAATAGCGAGGAAAGCAGCGCCGAACGAGATCATGTTCGTCGAGGCAGCACCGGAGCCGGGAGCTGGTACGGTAGAAGACGCAGTGGGGCTATTTCCAGCGCCAGTAGTGGTCTCGGAGCCACCGCCAGTGGAAGTAGCAGTGCCGTTGGGAAAAGCGACGCTGTTGGAAGGCACCACGATAGCGGTGCCGTTGCCAGCAGGTGGCGCAGGGACGCCGGCCGGGGCAGTGGGGGCTACAACGACGGGTGTGGTGACGCCTGGAACGGCCGGGACGGCGGTTGAGACGGCAGGGACCGCCGGGGCACCAGATGAGACGGCAGGGACAGCAGAGCTAACCGCGGGGACTATATACACAAGTTAGTGACGTGCGCTGGGAAGAAATAAGGGGCATGGAATAGAACGCACCCTCGCCTGAAGGGACGGCTGGGGTGCCAGACACTGATGGCGCGGCGGCGGGCGCAGTGGCTCCGGGAGCCTGGACCTGGCCGTCCGAAATCTGCGAGATGGGGTCGATCTGGGGCGCGGCGGCGGCCAGAGTGGCCAGAGCAACGACGGCGAAGGAGTAACGCATGTTGGCGGGTGAGGATGGGTGGTGGTAGGGTGTTTGGTGGGTTAGACTGTTTGGTGGGAGTGATATCGAGCGAGTGTTGATGGTAGAGAAGAGAAAAGGGGAGGAATGCAGTCGGGTGCTGGGGGCAGTTATATGCAGAATGGGGCTGGCCTGTGCGGCGGGTGCCGGTGCATGAAACAGCCAAACAAGGAAGCGACAAGCCTCTGGCCAAGCAACCACGGGGCGGCTGGCTGGCGGCTGGCGGCTGGCGGCTGGCGGCTGAGCCAGGGCCGATAACGACGATTTTAGGCGATCCTCTTGACAGCCTGGGATTTGCGGGCAACTAGGAGATAGTCTGCCACTCTGTCTGCAAAGCCCGATTGCATCCAGCATTGCAGAGATTCGAGAAGAGGGTCGGGCTATGGTACCCAGGTATACATGTTCGGCGGGGGAGGAACCAACCTGGGAAGCTGCCACGGCCGGCGCTTGCCATTCACATTTCTTGCATGTGCTCTGCTGCCTCTGCTGCCTCTGCTGCTGGCCCGCTGCCGGCCCGACTCCCAGTGCCTCCACAGCACAGCTCTCTTCAGCCCTCGCGAGTCTCCCCCTCGCGAGCGCCGCCGTGCGCAAGACGGGCGTTGTGCCACGCAATGGGCTTTGATTCATTGATTGCTTGTCGTGCCACGACGTCAAGCAGCCGGTCGGGAGTGCGGCGCCTCTGCCTCCCACCAGGGGTAACAACGCCACCCCAGCCAATGGCCGCCCCTGGATCTGCGGGCGGTGATCGGACATTGGCCAAGCTCCCAAGCTCCCAACGCCCTCGGGCTCTCGACTCCTGGCGCTGGCCGAGGCGAGGGCGAGGCGGAGCAGCCTCAAGGACCTTATACTCCACACCCTTCTATTCATAGCCGCACCGCACTCAGCAAACTGGCGAGCGGCGAAGAAACTTTCTGCCGCAACAAACCTGCCCAACACGCCGCCTGCAGCGTCGCGATACCAAAAGGTGGCAGGAAATTGGGAGATTCCACTGCCACCTCCGCAGGGATGATGCATTCCTCCTTGCCGGCCTTGCTGGCCTTGCTCGACGCGACGGGATTCCTCCTGCCCGCCCCGTTCTCCCATCTTTGATACGCAATATCCGATGACAGGGCTGCGATTCTTGTTTTTCGCCGTCAAATACATAATCTACCTCCCTGGTCCTTGCACCTGGCAGTCAACTACAAACGGTGGCTACTCAACTCGCGCCCGTTTATTAGAATCTTTCATCCGACGCATGCGCACTTATGTAGGTACAGATTGCTTGCAATATTGCTTGCTGCTGCGTGCTGCGTGCATAGATTTGAGTTGGTTGTTGACGGCGCGCGCCGTTCTCGCCGCCGCCGCCGGGCCTCGCCGCCTCCTGCAGTGGCACGTCTGCAAACCACACCACCTGCACACCACACACACCGCACATGCAACGCGCCAGCCGATGAAAGTCCAGCCGACGAGCCTCTTCCCAGCCGCCTGCAGCGTCGCCACGGCAATCCCTCGTGTGCTCGGTGTGAAACACGTTTGTAACGTAGGACGGCGGGCGTTATGGCCGACCTGGCCTGCCTCCTGCGCATGCGGCGCTGTCGTGAACCGTTGTCAAACATGGACTTCTGGCCTCGCGCGTCAGGGCACTCCGTTGCGCTGCATTTGGTTGCGGCGAAGACACAGCGCTTCACGAAAGAGGTGAGAGGAGAGCTGCAGTTTCGAAGCATGCAAGAAACTATCGTTTTGTCGACGTAATAGACAGGCAATCAAAACTACTTTGTACGTACTCCGTACCCAGATTAATCGTTACAATGTCCTCTATCCTGCCTCTGCCCATCTGACATAGTACACCCTTCACTTCTCCTTGCTGCTCTCCGAATTGCTGTCTCCCAGCAAGTTCGCGCTCTTCTCAGTCCGCGACCCTGTCGTCGTGCGGCTGAAGAAGTTGTTGATGTGCTCGCTGTACGCTTCACCGTCGCCCTCGAAACCCTCCGTCTTCTCCCCTGCCCTGTCATCCTGCTGCTGCACCCAATCCTGCCGCATTTCGGCAATCTTCGCTTCGTAGTCCAGCTTGGCGTCATAGTTCTTGCCGACACCACGCATGCGCTCCCAAACCGACAGATGCTTGGGGTGGATGGCGATGCCGTGATACTCGTTTTCGCGTCCTTCGCGGATAAACGCCCACCGTCGCTCCTGTTCCTTTAGATCCAGACCAGTGGTATCCGGGAGGAACAGGTAGGTTAGCAGCGCACCCGCTAGACCGAACCAAGGCACGACGTAGAACTTCTGCTGCGTGTCGATGTAGTTGTACAGTACGGCAGCTAGCAGCGCTCCCAACTTACCCACTGCTGCCGAGAAACCGTGGGCCGTCGCTCGGATAGGGGTGGGGAAGACTTCGGCGGCGACTAGGAAGGAGACGCTGTTCGGGCCAAACTGGTTGAAGAAAGACGAGAGGAAGTACATGGCCTGAAACGTAGTGATGTGTTCTGGGCTTGTAAAGAAGTCGTACGCAAAGGCCGGGACAATGAATAGGATAAAGTCCGCCAGGAAGCCGACTATCATCATCCACTTTCGCCCGTCTATAAGGGGTCAGAAGCTGTCTATGCGCAAGAGACGGGTCAACTTACAGAGTTTGTTGTCGATGAGAAATGAGGCGAGATAGTATCCAACTAGACTGACTCCGACGTTGATCAGATTGTACAGCCATCCGACCATGACACTCTTGTTATTGGGCGTAATAACAGCGATAAACTGGCTCTGGAAGAGCTTGTTGCCGTAGAAGAACACGTCATTGGCGAACCATGCCCCAGCAGTCGCAATAAGTCGGGGGCCAAAGTACGTGAAAGTCAACTTCAAGGACTTCGTGTCGTATCCGGTGACCTTTGCTTTCTTTTTCGAAATCAGAAGTTGCTTACTAGCCGACCTCATCTTGAAGTATCGGTAGTAGACCAGCCAGAGAGTGCCGACGGCGGGGATTGCGAAACTGACCCGGTACGCCCATTGCGCCGAGAGCTTGGAGTACGGCGGGTTTCCGGATCCAGAATGGAAGATCAGTAAGAGGAGGATGAGAACGACTTGGTTGAAGAACTGGCCCCAGCCCTGCATCAAGAAGGCACTGGTGACCTTGCGGCCGCGGTGTAACCGATCATCTTTGGTGGAAACCTTGCCGGAGCCAACAGCGTTTTCCATGCCGGATGTCGCAGTCATGGGATACTCGCCTCCGACCCCTATTCCGTAAAAGAAGAGGGACCAGACGTAGCAGATGACCCAGCCATTCTGGGTCACGCCCCATGCGGCAGTGAGCATGAGCAAGCCCAGGAACATGATGATGGCATCTTGGATGAGTCCCCATCTTCGCCCCATCCAGTCACCGAGGATACCAACAAGGATTTGGCCTAGTATTCATTAGCCGTCCGCATGGCAGGTAAGACGAAACCACTTACCAACTATGATACCCACGATTTCCAGATAATCAATCGCCTGCGTCCATATCTCGTCACAGATCTCGAAGGTTTTCCAGCACCGGGAGAAAGAGTCTTGGAGTAGCGGACGCACGTTGCCGATGGAGAAGAGAACGTAACTAAAGATTGTCAGTCGCAGTCAAGTCAAGATAGAAACAATGTACTCACCCTTCCAGTCCGAGCCCAGCACCAGGAAGAACCATGTTCTTGAAATAGTATGAGATGGGGCTCAGGGGATCATTCTTGAACATGGCCCAAATCGTGCTCAACTCTTTTCGAATTTCCTCGCCGTCGACCTCGGTCACGAATTTGAAGCGCTGGCCAAGGGGCAGATCGGCCCAGTAGACACCATTTTCGGTGTATATGTCGTCCGGGAGGAGAACGGTTCTGAAGACACTGGCTTCATTGTCGCTCATAGCATGGGGATCCTGCGGTATGTTCATGGTCGCGGCGTGGTGGCCGTCCATGTTGGGGCCGTGAGGTGCTGCTGGGCCGTAGTCTCGAAGCGATGGTGGCTCCATTGGAAGAGTGGAGGGTTTGCAGCGAGGTGTACCTTTATAGGTTGGAGAACAAGATCGAAAGGCCGGACTGCGTGGTTCCTTTTAAATCCTGCGGGGTTTTAAGGTTTGTCCACGCTATCACTACCAAGGTAGGGATAACGATATCTACCGTAACCTTCGCACGCAGATAATGACGTCTCAATTGAGCGCAGACTTGAAGATTCGGGTGGCTTTTCTCAACGAACAAGTACCAGAGAAACAACTTCGCGAGTCACGTTGAGAATATTGTTTTCTGAGTGGTCGGTGTTTCGGGCAGGGGGGTATGCCCGATGATGATATCAGAACCTCGGAAGCACCCAGCGAGGCCGCGGATTTCGTGGTTCTCCAACCGCGATCTGATGAATGCAATGCAGCCAATGTGGGGGGTTCAGAGATCCAGGTAGATGGACGTTACCAATCGCGCGGGCGTGGTACTCGAGGGGATAATGGAGCAATAGGAGGCAGAAGGGTAAGCACGAGGAGGATGCAGGTAGTAAGATAAGGGATGCACACGGAGTTAATTATGGAGGTCCGAAAGGCTTTAAGAGGGTTTTCAATCATTGCGGAGAGAAATTGGAGAGAAAAAAAATTGCGGCAGTCCATGGTGGGAGACGAAGAGTGGAGAAGTGGAGTCCACGGTAGAAACGGAGGCACGCGACCACCTGCACTCCAGTGCCATTGTAATCCGAGCCCGTTCTATGGCACCTACTGTAATGAGAGCAAATATACGCAAAGCGGAGTTGTCGCCTGCCTGATGAGGGCCTTGATGCGCATGGCCTTTTCGCCATCCCCACAAGCCGTCGTGTCGTGCAAGATGCTGCAACGGTCGCGCCGCCAAGTCCGAAAGGCTGGCACAAGCAACGCCGGCTTGGGCTTCAAAGCTTCTGTTGCGCGCTTGTCGGCAGCCAGGCAGGCTACCCGCGTCATGCTTCTTTATTCTCACTTGGCCGCAAAAGTGCGATCGATGTTGTCACTTCTGGGCGTCTGAAGCGAGAACAAACCAGTCAGAACTCAACAATTTGAACGTGCTTGTTGTTTGGCTCGGAGCGCCCCTGAGAGTCTTCGGCTTACCGGTAAAGTTATGCTAAGCGAGTTTGTCCTTGCTCGTTGACAATCGGACGCAACGCCGCCGACTTCATGCCAGCATTTGCCAGCCACCGACTGCACATCAACAGAGTCAGAGTGACGTTGGCAATTCCTATTTGTTTTATCATACTGTTGCGAGACCGACAAGCGTCAGACAGTAGTTGGTACACAAGAAGGACGTTCCCAGTCCCTATAATCGCTAACCTCCTATTGCTAGCTCTTTGCCTTAAGCCCTACCTACCCCGGAGTTGTTGGAATAGGCACTCAATCGAACTGCATATATGTGAACTTGTCCAGCTCAAGCGGATAGAATAATCAGGTCGGATCAACCGCGGCGAATATGCTGGCTCCCCGAACCCTGAAGATCTTAACCCATCTCCGGATACTCGAACGGCAAATACGGTCTTTGGATGACCTGACTGGCAAATACACTATACGTGCTGATGACATGGCGTGGGAAGACGACGACAGCCCTGGACCTTTAGACTAATTTTGAAGCCCTTCCATTTCTGCGCGACAACTCATTCACCATGAAAGCGCACCTGTTACGACAAGCCTAGTAGCCATCATAATGCTCTCCCTCAAACGTAGTCTGCTCACTATCGTTCTGCTCGCCACGCTTCTCGGTGCTGCAGACGAAAATTCTCCCGACTGATAAACAAAAGAAGCAGGCACTGCGTGTCGCCATCGTAGGCTCTGGTATCGCCGGTGCGTCTGCAGCATTTCATCTGCACGCTTTCTCATGTCCAAAGTCGCCTTTCTCAGTCACTTTTTTGAGGTCGAAGCGCGAATCGGAGGCCGCTCCAAATCTGTTCGCTCTGGGTAGACCGACACATGTGGCCGGATGCTTTCTCCCGGCATCAGATAGAGAACAAGAACATACCCGGTGATCTGGAAGTCGCATCCGGCTTGTTCTATTTCAGGGTTGCAGATCAGATCGAGGGCACTACACTATAACCGCCATCTTCACCATCCTGAACCCGTGATGTGGATTTGAAGCGAGGGGAGTGTCTACTATATTATTGGCCATCTCTTGACAGTCAATGACCATGATAACTATCAAACAAAACATCTACCTTAGGATAGGAAGTCTGCAACATGGAAGAGTTTTGACTCAACTGATCTTATTGTCATTCAAAGAAGCGTTAATCCCCAACAAAAGCCTCAAAACGAGCTTCAAGAGCAGCCCTGCACCACAGCCGTATGTCATGAACCGCAGACCCTGCAAAACACTCACATCGGACACAACACTTCACGACCAGAACCCGCACAGTATTGTTATGATAGTCAATATTAGTATCTATGAACCAGCTAGCTAGCTCAGGTGCTTTTTCTACACGAAATCCAACCAGTGGCTTCCCATCCTTTAGGATGTTTATTCTTTTTGATAGATGATCCCCCAGGGAAACCGGTGCCACCGCAACACCAAGCGAAAAGAAAGGCGTCCGTAGAACGACGCAAGAGGGCCTAGATGGGGTATGAAGCAAATACTACCGCCGAAGCCGTGATCCGAAAAGAACGATCACGGACTATGCAAATACTCCGCCGGAAAATGCAATTGTGTAAGTGAATGATGTGAGCCGTTAGGCAAGCCAGTTCTGCCACTGGCACTGACAACCTCCCGTGCCGCCATCGATAGGGCCCTTGACGTTCTGCCGCCCCTGCGTCCCATTCACCAACGCGCCGCCAAACGCGCGATCTTCGAACTGGAAGCCGCGTTTCGAAGGCTCGTTCTTGATGGAACCGTCTGTCTCCATGCGGTAGCAGTAGAGGTTCTTCGTCGCGAAGTCGCCGCCGTGGCGATCGAGCGTGACGGTGACGGGGTATGGGAACGAGCCGGGGCGCTTGAGCGCGGTGTCTGAGCCAGCTGCGGCTTTTTGTAGAAGAGGCTTAGTCCTTTCGCTACGCGTCCAGATCTGCACGAGGAAACGAGTCTGTGCGAATGTGCACCGGAGGGTGGCGGCGTCTTTGAAGCTGCCTCCGTCTGTGTCGGCGGGGTTGCCGCCGCGACCGGTGTCGGATTTGACGTCTTTGAGGAATATAGAGCGGTCGTAGTAGGTGTAGAAGCCGTAATGCTCGTCGTCCTTTCCTTGGTTGTAGAGTCGGAGTGGCTGGGCTGCAGGAAAGGGGTAGAGGTTTGCGGGTGCAGCCGTGCCATCCTTCGCAAGCATAGGGGGAGGAATTACGGCCGTGATATTCGTCGGATCGTCTGAGTCGGCACGTTTCGCTAATCGTGAAGATTCTTGACCAGCAGGATCTTGGAAGCTTATAAAGAACGGTGTTTGTTCACCTTCGAAGGGAGCATGATTGTCGTCTGTTGTCTCTCCTAATAATGTCATATCTTCAATGCTAGGAGGTTGTGGCGAGGCGTCGGGAGCGGCGCGGCCAGTCAGAAAACGGGACCGAACGAAAGCTCCAGCTGTTGCTGGGTTGGCGGCTCTTTCGAGAGATCTTGCTTTCGAACCCTCCTGGTGAGTGATCTCGAGCTTGAAGTTAGGCTGATCGGGCTTGTTGGGTTTTACTGATTCATGCTGTTCTTTGGGAAGCGAGCAGCTCCAGAGAGTTGCTGGTGCAACGCATCCATTCTCTTCCCTAGCTTCAGGTTGAGCAACAGTTGACACACCCGTGGGTATCGGCGGAAAACCAGCCACAGTGAGCAATTTCGAGGACGAAGATGGATTCGAGGGCGATGCAGGATCCGCATTTGCGGGGCCACCGTCTCCTTTCCGCGTAGTTACCACGACTACTGGAATAATGATGGCAAGGAGAACCATTAAAACTAGACAACACCCACAGCACCAGAAACACCGCCGCCGGTTCTTCTTCTTTTTGGCGTGCCCTTTGTCTTTACTATTGCGATGCACACATGGTATACAACTCATGATATCAGCAACCTTACGATGCTTCTTTGGTTCTTTCAGCTCTAGAAAGGATGTCGGCGTGCTTGATCTGCTCCCATGACCTTGATTGAAGTAAGATCTGTATGCGAAGGTTGGAGGTGGCGCAAAGACGGGAATAGACTGTCTTGAGGCGTCACCCCTAGAGGTCGAAAAATCCACGGTGGTCAGTTGTGGAACTGAGGGAGAAGTCTGAGCTAGATGCACTGGTGGAGGTGTAGCATTCGCCAGTTGCGCGGTCACAGATCTCCGTCTGTCATGGAGTCCAACTACGACGTTGATTGGCTTCGATTGCTCGTCCACTCGGCGCGGCATTAGGACAGTACCAATAGTAGCGGTACCGACTTCCGGTGATGTAGACATCGTCGAGAGGGGCGAGGCTAGATTCCTGTCTGAGGTTGGGAGGGGTCGCTGGGTCTGACTAAGATCATTGTGCGGCGCTGTACTGGCTCTGGTAGTGGATATGCTACCGTTGAAGTTTCTGCCATCTTCACTCTTTCCGTCCGCTGTGGTCCTCATATCATGTCCATTTGTGACTTGCTGGTGGAAATGTGTACCTTGGATGAGGCCTTCATGACTCTTCACACTTGGAGCGGACTCATAATCAACCCCGCGCGCTGCCTGCCGAAGGTGACTATCCAATTTTTCACTATCATGATCAAGGCTATTCGGTTCCTGCTTGAACTGTCCGCGCTCTCTCATTTCTGGGGTAATGATAGCGGTTGAGAGTGAACCTGGGATAAGGGGTGAGTTCCCTCGGATGGAAGGACTCTTCTCCGTTGCGGACCAAATGTAAGTCGAAGGTGATGACGGCGACGCTCTGTTCACACCGTACTGGTGAGGCATCATTGGAACATCTGGTGTCCTTCCCGCGCTCGGTCCATTTTGAGTCCAAGTTGAATTCGTTCGTGACATAACGAAAGGCGTCGTGATGACATTCCACCAACCCTGAGATCTGCGCGGAGTAGGAGCGGCGGAAGTATCCAGGGATAGTGCCGAGTACTGCATCGATCTATCACGTAAAGGTATTTCGTCTTCCTCAAACATTGTTGCAGTCGATGTGATGCGATCTTTCTGTGGCAAATCGTCGTAGCCTTCTTCAAAAGCCGTCCCAGCCGAGTCCAACGTGTCATTCCTTGGGCGAACAGGCACGGCACCATTGTCACGCTGCACTTCGGCACCAAACTTTGCCGTTGATGGTTTGAGCACATCAGCGGGGAGAGCTGGTACAGGAGGGACGTTTGACTCGTGAAAGTTTGGATTGAAAGTGGCGCGAGAATAGATGCTGGATGCGCGTCCAGGTGTATAGTCTGATGCGGTATCAGGCGACCATACCGACTTCATAGCCTGAGCTGGGGTAATGATGATGCTTGGGGTCACTAAGGTTGTGTCACTCTCGGATCGCTGCCGATTTGACTGATATGGACTGTAGTCGGGAACGCTATCGGATGGGACTGAGATGCCTATGGGAATGGGGCGGTCCCACGGTGATATCTCTTGCCAGGTCTTACTTCCTGCGGTCAAGGCGTCGGCAGTCTTCGGATCCTTGACTGACTGACTGACTATTGTATTGTATTGCGCGGTATGAATCGTATTGACGTGCGTTGTGTTATTGAACTGCGCAGCGTGGTTGACGTTGACGTTGGTCGTGTAGCTTGTCCCGTTAGATTGGGCAGCGGAATTATCATTGATGCTTGTTCCGTATGTCGGGCCGTCGGAGTGTACTTCATGCTCTGATCTCGTGGCTGTTTCGTGCGTTGAGATGTCGGAGCTTTCAGGATCGACTGAGTGGCTCTCTGGTCGAGGAGTGCCTTTTGTGATGCCCAGCCCTTTGTTTCGCGTCGATGATCGCCCGAGCCCAAACCAGCCGTGTTTCTTCACAGTTCCGCCGCTGTTCGGCTGATTTTCTTGGGGGTAGACCAGATGAGGCGCGTTCCCTCTATGTCTCGCAACGTTCGTATCGACGGTTATCCCTGGCTTGGCCGGTTTCCCCAGAATCTCTTTTTTCCGGGACCTCGCTCGTGTAATTCTTGCGGAGTAAGATCGAGAGCTGCGCTTCGACATAGCTCTCCGTGCGGCGATCTGTGCATCGCTCTCCGATTGTGTCTTCTCGGTGCCGGTACTCGGTATCATAATTGCTCCATTGAAATGTCCATTAAAGTGACCGTTGAAATGCACCAAGATGTGCCCATCTCCACTACCCTGGTGTGCCGATTCCTCAGAGGCGTGATCGGGACTGCTGTACGGCTGCGTACTCGTGGCTGTGGCTTTCGCCAGTGCGGTGGAGGGTTCCTGTTGTCCAAAAGGACGTGATTGTTCGGTACTCATGTTTAACACTTTGTGGTATGCTAAGATCGTGATCGTAGGTGGTGTTTAGGCGGCTGAACTGTGAGAGGCGAGGGATTTGGTGGTAAAGGTGATCAGCTTAGTTGGCGGCGCATATTACGAACAATGCATTGTTCTCGTGGGCGGACTCGAGAGTAACCTGTAGTGGGGCTGAAACAAAAGTCGTTTGTGGTGGTGGTATTGTTCTATTGTTGGGGTCGTGAATAGACTTAGGCGAAACGCGAGAACAATAGAAACAATGGTATTGTACAAAATGGAAAGTGAATAGAGAATATTAAGGAGTGTGTGGTGATAAGACGGAAAGTGAAAAAGAAGAGAGGAGGGCGCTGGTGAAGAAAAGCGAGGCCGTCGCGCGGACACGCGACTCCGGATATCTGGATAGCTTTCAATTACCCATGGGGCCTATCCGCCATCCTGCATACTGTATTGCTCCTTGTACAGACCTTCGCGCCTCGCTATGATTTGACGGAAGCGCTGGTCACGTTGGCTCGAGTGCAAGTCCGGTGGACGAAGCAAGAGCTGGCAATGAAGTGATTGGAGGTAGAGGCTCCCCGAAAGAGTGGATCCGCCTGTAGCGGGCGCCATCTCGCAGGCTTGAGGCTCATAGCCGCCCGAGATTCGCTGCCGTCGAAATGTACGACACAAACCTGGACCTGAGACGTCTGGGTAGGGGCCGGGCAGTCGTGGCCATGTCGGGATGATTGAGGTGAGGTTGAGGGAGCCAGTGAGGTGCGAGAACGTTGGGGGTTTACGCGCCGGGCCAGCGACTGGGCGCCAACCAAGCCGTCCCTGCAGCGTCGCCGTGCTGTTCCTGGCCCCCTCTCCGCTTGCTATGCATCTTCCCGAAGACGCGCAGCAGCGCGCAAATGGAGTCGAGAGAGATATATTAGGGCCTGGCCCGCAGTCAATCCAATATGGGCCTTCATGCATACCGAACATCGACACTCGCCGGCTTGTACACGACCCACCATCCCTAGAAGACGGCTTGCGCTGCCTTGCTGTCACCCACGAGCTGAATGGAATGCATGCGGCAGGTTAGCTAGCACTGCTAGGTATGCGACGCGATGGTTGCAGTATGCTTCCCATGCTCTTGATAGGCTGTAGTAGGACAAGCACCATAGAACTTCCACTCACAGCAACCAACCTCGAAGGACCTTCACTGCTCTGCAACCACCCCCGCTCGAGGCACGGCAGCTTCAGGACACTGGTGCACATTTCCCGCCACGGCACCGCGTGAGAGGACCTGGACAGGCTCGAAGGTGAAGTTCCGCGCCCCTTCCGGGCCCATGATCGGACTACGGAACACAGCACTACTTTGTACAGGTAACAGAAGGTTGCACGCAATGCGGATCCGCGGGCACTGCGGTCGCTTTGTAGGTACACAGGTAGTTTGCAGGCCCCGCCATTTTCTGTAGAATCCGTTTGGTGGTATGGGCCGGAGGTGATCCGAGCTATATATGTATATGCTTCCTGTGGGTTGGGCTGCCTCTTGCGGCCAATGCCACCGCAGCCGGGTTGAGCCTCAGCAGCTGGTGAGCAGCCGGCCGCCGCCAGCCATGGCAAGGTCGCAATCGACCAAGGAGCCGCAAGAGGCAGCTGGTGAACGCAAAGGGGCATGGCGGCACTCAGCTTGTCAGGGCCAGCCAGGATCATATCGGCAGCTCCTAGCCAGAAAGCAGGTGCCAAGCCCCAAGCGTTCCCCAGTGCCCGCTGGACACGGTAGGGACAATTTTACCAGTATCGCGACGCTCCTTTTCTGCTGCCACCTCTGCTCCCTCCTGCTCCTGCTCCTGCTCCTGCTCCTGCTCCTGACGTCTGTATCCACGCGCATGCTGTTGGCCGGCTCGCTGCTCCTCCCAACCCACCCGCTCCTCCTCCTCCTCCTCCTCGCCGCCGCCGCCCGCCGCCTCGCCGCCGCCTCGCCGTGCCCCGTGCCCTCTCCGTGCCCCCCGGCCGTGCTGCAACCGACCTCGGGACACGCCGTCGCCCCGGCCGTCCTCGACTCCTCGCACACCGCGAAGCTGCAATTCGGCTGTCCTCGGCCAGGACGGCGCGTCTGGGAGAAGCTGGCGACTTTGTGGCTGCCGTGACACGCGCAGGCAACACAGCTCCTTGTGCGCTCTGCACCTCGACCGCTCGACCGGGTCGTCACAAGCCACGCGCCAGCCGGCCGTCTTCATTCCGCGCAGCCTCTGCCACCTCCGTCAAAGTCATTCACCCTGGCTTCCCCGGCGTCTTTTTCCGCCTCTGCTGGCCAACGTCGGAGGCGCTCGTCGGCTGCAAAGCACCCTCCGAATCTCAACCTCACCGACTCTGAGACGCGAGGCAGATTTGGGAACGCGAGCGGCATCCAGGGCAGCCATCTGGGGGCCGCCCTGCCGTCCATTCCCGGCACACCTGGGATACCCGGTGTTGATATGGCTTCGCGATCACCCTCGCCGCGGCCTGGGGGTTGGTCCAGTCCCGGCCTAAACAGCCCATACGATGCCAGCGGCCGGGCAAGTCCAATGCGGGGATACGCGAACGGCGCCTCACAAAACGTCACTTGGGCTTCAGCTCAAGCGAGAAGTGCCGAGGTCAAGGGATACACAGCCTTCAGTCCCCGGAACCAGGGCTTCTTCGGAAGACACTTTCGGAAGATCTCCACCCAACTTCCGTTCAGTTACGCCGAGAAGGAGAAGCTAGGACGCGGCCGATACCAGGGCAACAAGGTTATGCAGACTTTCAAACGAATAGGCAGGAATTTTTGGCGGCTGCGGCGGTCTCTCGGATTGGTGCTACTACTTATCCTGAGCGTTATTCTTTTCTACGTTACGCGTAAGTTGCTGACTACTGGAGTAGTTGGCGCAGGTACTGACGTCTACAGCATTACATCGTGTATATCGTCGCTCATCATTGGGGGGAGGGGGCAAGAAGTACGTTATCATACTCGCCGCCAACCAGGGAGGCGGTGTTATGGAGTGGAAAGGTCCGCGTGAGTGGGCAATCGAGAGATACAGCGTGAAGAACAAGAAGAACTACGCAAATAAATGGGGTTATGATTTGGAAATTGTGGACATGAGCACCAAGAAGAGATACGCCCACGAATGGAGAGAAAGTTGGGAGAAGGTGGATACGATCAAAAATGCAATGCGCAAATACCCACATGCAGAATGGTACGCTGGACACGATTTGGGACTCATGGCATTGCTAACCTTACTAGGTTCTGGTGGTTGGACACAAATACCTTCATCATGGAGCCGTCATACTCTCTACAGAATCACCTCTTCAAACGTCTCCAGGACGTCAGTTACCGGGATATTCGGGAGTACAACCCCCTGAATATCTCGCACCCGCTGACCGATGAGTACTTGGATGCTGAGATTCTCTCACCCGTCGGTGATGGGAAAACGAACTCGATCAACATGCTTGTACCCCAAGACTGTGGTGGTTTCAACCTCGGCTCCTTCTTTGTCCGAAGGAGTGTTTGGACGGATAGGTTGCTAGACATCTGGTGGGACCCAGTTGCTTACGAGCAGAAACATATGGAATGGGAGCACAAGGAGCAAGACGCTTTGGAGTACATGTACCAGAACCAGCCCTGGATCCGATCACATGTCGCCTTCGTGCAGCAACGCAAAGTCAACGCTTTTCCACCAGGCGCTTGTGGAGACAAGGGCGATGACCCTAACATTCATTATCACGAGAAGGAGAGAGACTTCATGGTCAATATGGCAGGTTGCGAGTGGGGTCGCGATTGCTGGGCGGAAATGTACAAGTACCGCCAGTTGAGCGAACGGCTCAACAGGAATCCGTGGGAGAGATTCAAGGACTTGATTAGCGACTCGATCAAGCATAGGAAAGAATCGAAAAAGAAAGAAGAGAAGGGGAAGAAAGATAAGCACTCATGAGTGTAGAACGGCCCAGTTCCATGAGCAATGGCACGAAGATGACTATTTTGATTTTTGCCGACTATGATAATGCCGCTAGACCGGTCCACCTATCTTCCAGAATACCCGATATTTCGTCAGGGGGTTTATGCCGCCGTTTTCGATTCTCATATCCGTCAATTGGATCCACCTGTATCATAATCGTATAATGACTGGGGGCTTAATGTGTTTGGATTCCATCCCACGGTGTTGTTCTATCGTCATTCCATGGTTTTTCTTTCTGGTTGCGAGGACCTTTGACGTTGCCATGCGATTTCTGCTTCTCTCTCCAGCTCCTCGGGCATGAACCCTCTCTACTATAGGTTATCAGGTGGTGGTTGTGGCGGCGTCCTGGCTTTTTCAATCTATAGTTATTCGTTGTGGATATAGGTAGACTTGCTGTAAAGCGGTCAAGCGGTGTGTATCAACAGGCTATCTTTGGATGAATAGTAATTGCATAATCCTTCAAATTTGGTTGCCTCGAGATGCGGTTCACGTTTTCGTACAGGCCGTCCAGCTCCACTGTTCGATACTCCTCTCGTAATAGCTAGTCGATGAGGAAATATCGATTGGTGGATGATTGAATCAAATGATCCGCAGCATGAGCTCTGGGTTTCCTGCGACAACGAGTGCTCGCCGCCGTGATCGATACATGGTCCAAGGCTGCGGGTAGGTTGCGGGGCAATATAACGGTTGTTCCATGTCTTGCGTCCCCATAGGCGAACGTCGGAACGTAATGCGGCCAGCGACGACAGATCTCAACAATATGTAAAACTTGGACGGAGTACCAAGCTTACGGCAACGAAGAGCAGACAACTTGGACGCTGTGTTTTCGAGGGATGATGTCTTACATGAGACTCGGAGCAGGTGAGCATGGCACAAATGTGCTAAGCCTCGAAGGGGAAAGGTGGCAGCTGGCCTGTGATTCGCTCACGGGGCTTACATACGTACTCAGATCATGTCCATTCGGTGGCAGTGTGACCCAGACCAGACCCTGCAGCGGCCAACACACACGAGTGCCGTGCCTGGAACTGGATTCAGGCTTCAGGACTTCTGTCTTTGTTGCTTATCCTCTGTGCCTCCTCCTCGACCTCCCCCAACAGTTTCGTTTCCCGGCCCTGTTCAACACGCGATCGGGTCAGCGCCCCACCGAGACCGGCGAGACGTCATTCCAAACACCGAACGGCGGCCGTGCGCGCGCTATCAACGTCCCCAGCCATCCTCTGGCAATAGCGTCCACTCGCGGCCCTAAACCTTATCTCCACTCGACGTCGAGTCGGGGCGACAACGAGGACGCAAATCAGGAAACATACCAGGACCGTCTGTATTGTGCCCCGTACTCCACCCGACTTACGAACGCTTCCGTGGACCCTGGGTTTCTTGCTAGAGACAAAGGATCCAGAACGGAACTGCTCCACTTATGCGCGTATCCTTCCGCTAGTCGTCGACATCCGGTCGGAACCTCCAATATATTGACCAAGCGAAGTCGGTGTTGTTTTATAAGACTTCAGTACCCGCTACGAGGCCATGGAGAATCGTGAACAACACCAAGCTATGCGGATCAGACAGAGTGGAAACTCGGAAGGTCTCCTGCCGCCTAGTCAAGCCGCAGCATCTACCACTGCATCCTCGCCCTCGTCGCCTCCTGGTAGACAACAGCACTCCGAAGGTATGTGGTTTCTCGCCATATCCTCCTTTCCGTCCCCAAGACCTCCGCTCTGCATGTTGTCCAACCTCAAACCTATTGATGGTTACCTTGAACGATGCTGACTATATCAACAGAATCGTGGGTCGAGATAGAATCCAGGCCATCCTCGTCTTCCCTTTCTTCCGCCGCCGAGGAGATTATCACCACCGGACTCAGGGTCCAACATGACTCGAATAACCATCGACACCGAAGACGTTCGCGGGGTGCCGGTCAGTTCCACGTAGGAACAGGGTATCGAGTAACAAACGCCGCGGGCGGCAGCAGTAGCCAGGAGGAATACGAAGAGAGCGAGAGCGAGTCTGATCGGGTCATGACATCGTCAAATGAGGGCATCAGTTCGTCTCCCCTCCTCCAGCATGAGTTACGCCGTGGGTCACGGAACCCTCACTCAGTGGCCTCTTCCGAGACCATGTCAGAAAGGGAAGGGGATGATGAAGACGATGATGACGAAAACGCAACTGCCGTGAACTACCCGAGATCCTCTCGGCGACAGTTCGAGCCGCTGCCCAATGCTTTCTCTCATCCTCCGACCCAGCCTATGATCAGAGACCAGTCCGGAACAACTACTGCACCTCGGAGGCCTCAAGCTCGACCTGGAGCGCAACGACACTCCTTTCCCCAGCACTCTCCCTACAATGTCATGGCTCCTAACTACCAGCCCGACCATGATGAAGCACTGAGGGCTAGTCTGTCGACGCTCCTATCTGCAGCTGCTGCCGTCCGGGGTCTACCAAAACCGGGACAGACGCGTAGTAACCATCCTCCCTCGTCCTCTCGAATCGATCCGACAAGTCTCCGTCTAGTCCCAGAATCCGTGGCCTTGGGCGACATAGCGGAGGATACAGGCAGCAACCGAGTCTCTTCTCCCCGCACAGCTAGCAGCGACCCCTCCGACAGGTCCAAACGAAGAGCTACCTCGGCCGCCAACCCCAGCGTAAGAAGTAGCAGCAAAGACCGCCGCGCCGTCAAGAAAGCACGCAGGACAGGTCTCTCGGTCGATCAAATCAGCCCAACTCTACTCACTTGGATCGCAGCTGCCGGTTTTGTTTTCCTCGTGAGCGCCTATTCCGCTGGTTACGTTAACGGCAAGAAAGCTGGTCATGCCGAGGCTATCGGTCAGATCGGCGCTGCGGGCAGTGAAGCCGGACGGTGCGGTAACGAGGCCGCGTCCGGAGTACGCGGACCGAAATCAGGTCTTCGAAGGCTGTGGACGAGTGGCGTGGGCGGTGTCCCTGTCTGATCTCGTTATATCTAACCCACCTCCTACGATTTTCTGGAGGACAAAGGGCGCGAGGTAACGAAGACGGCATGTGTATAGGCCGGTTCGATGCATTGGAGGTCTTAATACTTGATGATTTAGGCGCACGCACGCAACATGGAAGTTTCACTTTTTACTGCGTTTGAACTACAAATTTTACTGCATATTTTTCCTTTGTTAGAGATACCTGAGGTTGATGTAACGGCGATTACACTGGGAATTTTCTTCATCAGGCAATGGGACGGAGTCATGGAGGAAGTTACTCCGGCCTGCCTGCGGATTGTTGGCACAGATTGACTTCGATGGCACATGGCAGATATATATCTTTATTTAGCATGACAGCAGATTTTCCTCGTATCTTCTCTTCTCTAACTTGCCGGGTTTTAGCTTATCATAAGTTCACATCAAAATCATGAAGAACCACATATATCCAACGACCAGTGTTCACCAGCGGTCACTCACTTTGCTACTGTCTATAACTGGCCGATTGCAGGATTCAAGAGCGAACGAAGATCGAACGTGGTTTGTGTTTCTTCTGCACCTATGGTCGTATGTGGAGGATCAGCGTAGTGTCTTAGGTTGAATGAACGGACAAGCAGAATTTTTTAAGAGAGTGACACTGCTACTGAAAAGAAAGCTAGTTGGGGCAGGCTGTGGCAGGCTGTGTCATGCCTCTAATGGTTATTTCAATCAGTACGAGATGTGTTGTCTTTCTGGTCTATCCCAAAGTTAGTTTGTATTCTACGTCTACTGCACTATATGATGCGTTGGTTGGAGACTAGCTCAATCTCAGCTAAGGATGGATAGGTTGCAAGTCGCCCATTTCCGAGGTTCGAAATAAAAAGGCCATTGCCGGAGCTCTTATAGGGAGGGACTGGCATGCCCTTCTATCGGAATGAATATCTCAAGTGCAACAAGCCAATCAAGTATTCGCATGCAACTCAGAGTTCATCGAAGCTGCGGAGCCTTTGGTCGTTCTCCAGATGCTCCATAGATAGAGCCTCTGAAGTCTCGCTCCTGAAGCTCGGTGTTGTAGGGGAAGATGCAATGATCGCTTCCTTTGCAGAATCTGGTATTGGGGCATCCGGCAGTTTAGCCCTGGCGGCGAAATCGAGAGCGTTTGGGGAATCTTCGGTGTGGTGCGCTAGTCGGAGTCGGCTGAATAGCATTAATAGGAGGACCATGCCTGCGATGGCAGCGACAACGCTCCAAAGGACGCGGAAACGTCCTAAAAGTTGTAAGTATTCTGCCGTGTAACAAAGGGTGTGTGGATAACATACTTGTCGTCCTCACGTCCCATTCAGCTTCGGCTTTTGCCCTAGCTTCGACGCGTTCTTTGGCCTTTGCGAGCCTCTTGTTCAGCGCCTGAGACTTCTCTTTGCCGACGCTTATTCGTTCTTCCAACGCAACGACCTGTTCTTGTTGTGTACCGAAGTCATTGAAGCCTTCAAACTGGGTATGAATCTCGTCAACCAGCTCTTCCGCATCCGATGTGAAGTTCTTGTGCAGTTCTTTGGTCAAACCAGAGAGGTCTTGAAGGCTGCCGATGGTCTGTCGCAGTACGGATATCTTCTCGAGGATAGAATAGTACGTATCGTCGAGGCGCCGAGAGGTTTTCAGTGATTGGTCGGAGAGGTTCTGAAGAGACAATCGGAGTTCTCTAGTGTCCATGTTAACACGGGCGAAACTAGCGATCTGAAGGAAAACGAGCCGTACCCCTCGCTCGCTTTGACGATTTCACGTTCTCTTGAGACATCTTCCGGCCGGACCGGCTTCACTGACACAGGTTTACGTGATGTTTCCTTGTCCGGACCGACATTCGCATTACTCTCCCGCCTACTATGCGAAGGTGAGTTGTCTTTGCTCCGGCTTGCTTGCTTCAGGAGATCGCCGAAACTTGTAGGTGGGTGCAGTTGTATCGCAGACTGGACCGCCTCCTTGGCATGGCGTGAGCGGCGATGGTGATGGTGCCGATCTGAGTGGTGATGCAGCGAGTGAAGATGCGCTCTTCTACCCGAAGTCTCTGGATCGGTTATCACGCGCGACGGCGAACTAGGCTGGAGGAGGTTTGCGCGAAAAGGCTGAGGCTTGTGGTGCGCTAAATTGGGGTTGAAAGGTTCCATCCAGAAGGCATGGTGTCAGTTGGGTGCAGCGAGCTGTGAGCTACCTACTTCCAAGGTTTCGTCACCGCATGCGCTAAGCCTAATATAGAAAATTTGGATATTGAGTTACTCTACCACCATGCGCCACGCTTTCAAGGTGATGGGTTACTCTTCTAGTATTTTGTACCAAGCTTTCTGGCTGCCCGGACTGTTCTACTCCGAGTTTTAGCTGTGGACGATCGGTAGTATGCGCTCTCTTTGACGTGGAGCTGACCTAGGTCGGGCACACCTTAACCATCCTCGCATTGCGGAAGACCCTTGACTACTGATTTCTCATGCAAGGTGTTCTCAGGATTTCAGCATCTTGTTCCGCTTCTCTCTCCGCTTTAAGCGTTCGACACGCTTCTTGTGCATTTTTTCCCCCATCTTCTGGTATCGTGCTCGCTCTTCCTTGGCAGCTCGTTTGGTTCGGATTGCGTCGATGCGTCGCTAATGTCAGGTTAGAGAAATATACCTCGTCGTCCGTTTTGCGCTGGCATACTTGTCGCTCTGTTGCCTTCTCATCCTTCATTTCTTTCTCCTTTGCTTTGACCGTAGCTAGAGCCTTCCTGTCTAGCGCACGCTGTTCGAAAGACTGCTGACCTGCTCTCGGTCGGAAGGCTGTCTTGGTTTGGTGCCATTGCTTGCCTACATCACGGTTGCGATCAGTATGGCGCCACTGATTCAGGTCGAGGGCGGAGTGGCTCACCATTCACCCGCATTCCTTTGACGGTGGGCGCTCCTGCGGTGGGCGCGTCTGGAGTTTCGATCGTAGCCGACATGCTCGTGGTGTAGGTATGGTGCTGGCAACGCAGACGCGATCCCAAAACTATCCGTACCGCGGAGTGGGTGCGAAAAGACTTGGCGAGGAAAAAGACCGACGAGCCGATATCGATAAAGATGCAGTGGAGCTAGCCGATTAGACTGTAGCGGCAACCGTAGCGCCACTACGTGCTGACCATGGTTGAGGCGGCGGGAGTCAGACGGAAAAGCGGCTCTGACAGCTCCGATCTGATAAGATTGGATTTTCGAGGCGATTCGAGGCTATTTTCAGCATCACCGTCACCGACCGCGGCGATCTACCATCGTGTTGGCGCCTCAACCTCATTATCCAGATTTCCCGCACCACCCCGCTTGCTCCCTCTTTGTGTGGCGATCGCCGTCGATACGACCTCGGGAGAGGCCTTGTCACAGGCTAAACGTTCACCGTCTCCTCTTGCAACACGGCAGCGGGATTGGACGCGGATTTCGTCGTTGTGCGTCCCGACTCCCACATATCTACGGGCCGCTGCATACATGAGCAGCAGGTTTTCCTAGTCCGACGACGTACACCCGAAGTCTCCACACAAGCTCGCGCCCATATCCGATCCCCATGCTACGAGCATATATTGAATACCGACTGTCCTTGCACTCTCCTCACCGCCTTCCCGACTCACTGCACTCACTCCACTATGAGCGCCCGTTTATGACCCTACACGTCTTCCGGCTCATTCATAATACTAATATCTGTAGGACATGGAGATCCAGGCGAGTCCAGTAACGGTGGTGGGGAGTGGGGGCCAACTTCCAAATCCAATCGACGTAGAAGAAGGCCGGGACCGTCCAGCTGAATACACCCATAGCCAGGGAGAAGAGGCATTGAAGGATGTCATATGTGGATCGGTCTCTGGAATCGTGGGAAAGTACATCGAGTACCCTTTTGACACTGTCAAAGTACGATTGCAGTCCCAGCCAGACCACCTACCGCTACGGTATACCGGACCGCTGGACTGCTTCAAACAGTCCTTGAAGCAGGATGGGTTTATTGGCATATACAGAGGAATAAGTGCACCTTTGGTGGGAGCCGCGGTTGAAACGAGCTGTCTGTTCTTCAGTGTGAGTCATGATGCACAGCATCAAGCTTACATAGACGGTTCTAACAGGTACCATAGTATCGCTTGACTCAGGTTGCTCTCAGAGCCTCTGGCATCTATCCTGACCTCAAGGCGCAACCTGAAAAAGAAATGCCCTACACGGCGCTGCTCTACTGTGGAGCACTCTCAGGCGCATTTACCTCACTATTTCTCACACCAATCGAGCTTGTGAAATGCAAGATGCAAGTACCTATGGATAGTCCTGCGGCCGGTGTTGCGCGACCCGGTATTCTCAGCACCATCGCGTCAATCTATCGCCACCAAGGTCTCGTGGGGTACTGGCATGGGCAACTTGGGACCTTGATCCGGGAGACGGGAGGTGGCGCAGCATGGTTCGGAGGCTACGAGGGTGTGAAGCTACTCTTCAAGAGGGTTGGCCGTGATTCTTCCATAAAGGATGACGAGCTCCCAGTTTACCAAAGAATGGCAGCTGGAGCTGTGGCTGGCATGTCATACAACTTCCTCTTTTATCCCGCCGATACAATCAAGTCGCGAATGCAAACCGAAGACGTCAAGCAATTGACTGGGGGAAAATCTACGTTCAGCGCTGTTGGCAAGGCGATCTGGAAACAGCATGGACTGAAGGGCATGTATCGCGGATGCGGGACCACTGTTGGCAGATCTATCCCTAGCTCTGCTTTCATCTTCACCATCTATGAAGAGTTGAAGAAGCGCTGGTGAGCGAGCGGTCAAATGTAGCTCAGCACTTGGATTCTCTTTCGCACGACCCGGATGAAGTATACAAATATATGGGGCAGTCATGATTAGACGGCGTATCGAGGGTTAACTGGATCTGTTTTATAGATGATACCAACAGCTCTTATATTTAACAAAAACTATATGGTACTCAAGGCGATAGATGGCTAGGTATTTTAGAGGATACAAGCACGTGCATATCGAAGAATGGTTAGGTGCGAACGCCTTTCACATGCAGGCCTCTAACCAATCCACATAGCCCTAGATATTGCTAGGTTGCTAAAAGTCACTACCTCCCAAAGTCATATCGATCACTCTTTCTCTTTCTCTGCCTCTTTCTCGTACGAACTTACAGCTTGACCCCGCTACCCTTAACTTAAGATTAGCATTGACGTACCTTGTTTACTCTATCGATCCTCCCCACTATCTTGTAGGCTACAAAAGTCCGCGCCACGACCCCACTTACAGTCTTTCGTCAAAAACTGTGCTTTCCAATTTCTTCCTATTTATCATGACAGTCGTGCTGCTGTTCTGCATTGCCGAGGAAGCCAAGCCTGTACGTTTTCTAGCTAATGGCCTAGAAAGAGCACACAGAGCTAATAGAAAACACTGTAGTTTATCCATACAATTCTGAGCTTGCCGGAAACCCCCCTCGCGCTTGTCGAACAGCAAGAGTGCCCGAGCGATGAGTCAGGCTTGAGATCCAAGCTAGCCGACAACGAAGAATTCACCACAGAGTTCGCTGGCGCTTCGGTGGAAGACTGTCAAAAGTGGATACTCAAGCACCAGGACACGGCCATGTTCGTTGAGCCAAACATCATCGGCATTGCGGATGCGCGCACCGCCAAAGACGGCACCATCTTGATGACGTGGTACCGCGAAATGGAGGGCGAGAACTGCCCCCCATACGGCGTACTCCCGCCAGAAGCAGACTCTTGGTGGGACTTCAGAGTCCGTCCTGAACAGGCTCCTAATGTCCTTGCCGACCTCAATTTCGTGGCGCCGGATGTGACGTTTCCATGGTACTTTGCTCGCAAAGACGAATTCACGGACGAGGACGGGGTGTTTGATGCCGTCAAGGCGGCTCGGACGCTCAAGAAACAATGATACCAGTACAGCCGACGCTTGAAGGGTCATGTCGTGTAAATACAACGAGAATTCCATGCCACGCGATCTGAGAGAAGACACCGCGCCATAAGCAATTCGTCACTGAATATGAGGTAGCTATTCGAACCCACTCAGCTCACATTGAGAACAAATGAGCCTCCCTCGCTATGAGCTGGCGGAAACTTCTCTATCTATAGGAGCGACCTCAAGATGATAAGCACGTGCATTATTGACATCTCATTTCCCCGTAATGTTCACATGCAAACCACCCCTGGCCCTCTTGTCTGGGCGCGGGACGAATCGCGTGTGGGGAGATCTGCACCCGGTGACGGAATGCCGAGGGCCAAATGCCATCGCCATCCATCGCGACCGCCCTACATGTAGCGCCCGAGCCGGACACCCTTCGCACATCGCGACCATATGTCAATCCCTTAGGTCTCATCATAGCCGAGTGTTTCTACACTCTGTCCCTCCCGCCTTGTCTGAGCCGAGTTAGACGCGGACGTCGCCCTTGAACCGAGGTACGCGCTTGAAGCTTGCCAGCGCTACAGCCTACAAGTCGAGCGGACGACCTCAAAGCCAAAAGGTAGGAGCAATGGACCGGTTACAAGCGCTCGAGGTAGGCGGACTCGGAGTCCAGGTGTAGCTGCGAGCATGAGGGCTAACTCGGACGCAGGCAGCGCTCGAGAAGATCGTGCTAGATCCAAAGTATCACGACGTCCTCACGCTCGTGAAAGGAATCCGGAATGGCGTTGTGTACGGCACGAAAGTGCGGTTTCCACATGCGCTGGTGTATGTTGCCCTATGCGAACAGTGCATTGCGAGTATTCCAGCTGACTCTGTGATCTGGCAGCATGATCTTCCTCTTCCGCTCCGGCTCGTACGTCGCATTTCCCTCCAGTCCGTCGCATATTGTGGCTTGTCCAGCGACTACATAACATACCTAACAGCACGCGCATGATCTAGACTGCGCTCAAAAGCCTGGCTCGTCTTCAAAGCCACGCGCCAACACGCCCGCAACCTCGGCCTCTTCGCCCTCGTCTACAAAGCCACCATGCTCTTCCTGCGGCACGCCTCCCCCACGGGCAAAGAGCGCCACTACGACGCCTTCCTCGCGGGCCTGCTCGGCGGGTACACCGTCTTCGGCCGCACAATCCACAACTCCGTGTCCCAGCAAATCGTCATCTACGTGTTCGCGCGCGTGTGTTTGGCGGCTGCGAAGCTGGCCGTGCAGCCGAAGGGCGTGGGCAAGATGGAGGGCGGCGGTGGTGGTCTGGCGTTGCTGGGTGAGGGAAACCTGAGGAGAGAGCTTGTGCGGAACGGGTGGCCGGTTTTTGCGAGCTTGAGTTGGGCGGCCGTCATGTATCTTTTTAGGTGGCATCCCGAGACTGTGCAGTCGAGTTTGAGGAGCAGCATGAGTTACATGTGGGTACCCCTTTTCGTTATTTTATACCCTGAACTGCTGTGTTCAGGAGTTTTGCTGATTGGGTGGTGTAGTTACGTGCAATCGGATGACTGGGACTCGCTGCGGACGTTCATCTGGCATAACAAATGAGCGCTCGGGTCGACTCCAGAGAGAATCAAGATGATGGATGAGGCGAAGTTAGAAGTACCGATTACTTCATGTATATGACTTTGATACTGTATGATCTAGGGCATTGGCTGTTGCATCATGGACGGCTTGATATTTGGTGTAACTACGACGGCGAAGGGCGTTCGCACGATTGTGCCTCGAATGCATGGGCAAGATAATAGACATAGAAAGCATATCTATATCGCCAGTTGTCATGAAACCCTTCGGCTTCAGTCAAATACTGACCGTCGGGTGGGCTAGTGTATGCTTGGACACTGAAATGCGTCTGCTCGTCCCAACTCACTGCCTAGAGCAAGCAGCGAAGATGACTCTCTCGGATCCCTCTGCCTGACACACATTGCAGTGCCGTCTCAAAGCGCCAACAAGCGCGCATTTACACGGCTATGCAAATGACTACCTACCGGCTTCCAAGATCATCATCCATCCGCCCTATGACGCAAACCGCGGAGAACCCACTCTCAGAAAGTGAAGCAACCCACAACGTGATCTCAGCAACATCCATCCAAACCTCGAGGCTAAAACCGGAGTAACGACAAGGCTGCGCGGAACCCGCCTATGATGCTCTCTTGCGGAAACAGCTTCTCCGGAACTAAGGCTGAACATGCTAGATGTAACTCTTTACTAGAGGACTAGCTATCTATTACGTTTATTTTATTTTGTATCTTGCAGAATCAAGTTAACGCTGTGTACATAATTGTAGCTTTCTATAGTTATATTGCTACTTAAGATAACCCTTTTAGAGGCGCGCAGATTCGTTGCTTTAATTCCAGAAATTCCGTTTCCGTAAGAGAATGCTGCTTCCGAAATACTGGAGTCGTCGTGGTTCCCTTGCGCCTGGCGCGGTCAGCCCAGTCCGGGTAACATAGGCGGCGAGTAGCGGCGCTCGTACCTAGATTTGGACTTGTAGCCTCAGGCACGAAGGGCTCGGAAAAGCGATGTCAGATCGCGGATAAGACGTCATAGCGCCTGGTCCCGGTGTGTAAGTTCGAGTAGGTCGTTTAGTGCCGCTCGGACGGCTAGCTGCGGTATGTGTGACATGTTCGACGTGCGCGGTTGTTGACCGGTACGGAGGGACGGATAGGTGAGGATGTGTCGGTGCCGAACGTGGTTAGATGGGACGCTGGATGTGTTCTCCGGTTGGGGGGAGTGCGTGGCGAAAGGTTGTTGGTGAGGTGTCGGGGATTGTGTGTGGTGAATGGCGATGTTCAAAGAGTCTAGATGATGGAGATGGGGCAAAGGACTCGCGCCCAGGTGACGACGCGGGCGTGTTGGATGTCCCGATGTCCCCGAATCACATGGTCTGGTGCGTACCTACCTAAGTATGTTGATGTAGGTACGATGTCTTTGGCACTGATGTTCTCTTGCGGTAGGTATAAAGTCTGACGGTTCGTTCGAACTTCCTATCTCCTTCAGCACCAGCTCTACCAACAACTTTTCTTCTTCACCTTTACGATATAGCTTTCTATCCTTGTTGTGTGTGAGCTCTTGTCATAAGAAAGCCATTGAGCATTGTTAGTCGGTTTTGAGTCTCGTTGGTCCGAGCAGCGCTATACGATACTTCGAGGTAAGTATGCTAAACAAGTTAGCCAAGTCTTTGCGTTACTGATAGTAAAGTTCTGACTCAACATTGACAGCATCCTTATACCAACCTTCAATATGCCATCATACAACAAAGAAAAAGTCCCGTATCACACAAATCCTGGAACGATAACCCCGGATAGGCCACCTCAGTTGAACCAGGCCATCTGCGGTTGCCGATGTGGGTGTGGATGTGCCAATATACGTCAAGGAGGGGATGGCGGCAACAGTGATGAAGACATACGGTCTCCCTTGATCGAGTCCGATACCGGTTTGCCATCTAGCCCGAAGAACCCAGAGGAGCATCTTAATGACCAGCAACTCCAACCAAATCCATCTCCAGAAACCAACCAAAATATCAACGGAGTATTTGTCAATAGTGCCGAGGGCTTCCAGCTCAGCCGGCTTCGTCTGCATGTGATGGATGTCAATAATCTGTCAATCCATCCACATCCGCCATTGAGTCTCCAGGAGGAATATGACGATGTGGCAGAAAGCATGAAGAATGGAGCACGTAGCAGCGACGAGCGCAGTGCTATATCGTCGGATGCTAGAAGTGTCCGGTGCATGTCTCCTGGGCCTGGGATCGGGGCTTGGGCTGAATACCACTTCTCAGCCAGGCCTCTCCGACTGACTCCGCAACGCCGGTACTGCCGCGGCCTGGTCTCCTCTCATCTGGTGTTGCGAGATGAAAACGCTTTCATGGATTTCGGAGAAGATCCGCTTGATGGATGAAGAAGGGGTCTTTTGCTTTCTCCTTCCTTGGTTGTTATATTTATGTGGAGTGCTCGATGATGGAATATGGTTGTGGCTACTGTTTCTTGGGACGACTGTCTCTCTGGATCTGGTCTGCCATTCAGGCGTTGTTAGTGGTCTGTCGGCGCTTGTCCATTTATGGTAGTGGCCGAAGAATCTACTGTTATCGACGGGTTTGAGAGTTGCTTGATCTGGCAGTTTGAGATATATACTACACCCTATGGTTAAGGCTGATGTTGAGCAGTCGTGTTACGAACTTGGTGTTGTTCCTCTTTATCAAGTTTCTCGTAACGTAAATGGTTCCTACGATAGCTTTAATCTCACCGTTTTCGAGAGGGTGCCTCTACAGCTTCGTGTCGCAGGCTTCAGTATGCTGATTCGGCCCCAAAACGTGTTTGCTCGAGCAATTCACCCACCGTGAGTGCCTTTTCGAGTTTCGGTCCGAGCGCCGATTGCGAACCTTGGAACGATACGAGTAACCACGTCGATGTCTCGAGCGCCACAGCTGGCATGAGTTTTATTCTTCTACTCAATCAACGTAGGCTCTTCTCAGGTCGAGGCATTTTCTGGCAGTGCTTCGTTAAATCGGGGTTGGGATCCGGGCGTGCCAGGGCCCGTTGCTGGCCCATGGGCGGCGGCGTTGTTGTGGCATGAATGGAGGCGTTTGAGCGGCACCCGAATGGCAAAGGGCCAGATGATACGGAGTAGACAGATGGACGATGCGGTGAGGTTGTGCAGAATCGCTGTCGTGGCATGCAGTTGACGGTGGGCTGATCCGGTGCTGCTGGCCGAATCAGAGCTCGAACGGGGACGCCTCGACGCAGCCACGCATCGTCGTTCTGGCTCGCCGCCTCCCCGCACGGCAGCACGGCAGCACGGGAAAGCGCACTGGAAGAAAGGTGACTACACAGTACTTGTAGACTACTGGCTCAGTGGCTCGCGCCGAGTCGCACCTCCCGGCCCCGTGGGCTGACTCCGCCGGCGCATTCCAGCGCCTCCGTCTGCGGCTTCTCCTCAGCATCGTGGTGCGGTGCTGCCAGCTGGACGTCGGAACGCTCCGATGCCCCAGCTCCTCAGCTGCCCCCCCCTTTTGCCACCTGCAGTCTCCTTTGCACAGCAATTGACCCGGCGCCGCTGGCCGTGGGTTGGCCGTGACACTGGCCTCGTCAGTCCCCCCTGGGTTCCTCCCTGAACCGAAGCATTGTGCCGCAGAAGACGTCCGTGAGAGCTCAGCATCCTGGCCTCAACAAGAAACAGAAAGACCGCAGCGCCTCGCCCCCGTCCTCCAGCCCTCGACCATCTCTTGGACACTGTTTCTGATTGATCCAAATCCAAACGACTATTGGCGAACGGTTGCTCCACGCCGCTCCACTCGTAGCCACGGAACCATACGTCACCGTGCGTAATCGGCCAACGACCGTACTCAAACCTCGCGCATCTTCACATGAAGCTGTACGTTTCGAGGCCATCCAACGCGGGCAGCCTCGATAGCTTCGACCGGCATCTGGTGTGGTTGCAGGCGCCTGACGACTACGACTGGTAAGCAATCGCCGCCGTTGCGAACAGTTGCTGTCTTCGCCCATGCTAACATAGTTTGCCCAGACGTCCTGAAAGTACCGTGAACGAGCCACAAACCAGACCGTCTCTACTTGCTTGGCTCAACTTGAGCTCTACGATATACACTGCGGCACAAGTAAATGAGCCAGCGCCGGTGGACTGAGGGAGATCGCAAGCACAGGAGTCTCAGGATACCGAGCTAGCAGGAGTCAAGCTTTGGAATACACAACGCGTAGCCCTCGTACACTTTCGCAGAGATTCCCTGACTCTCCGCGCCAGAGAACGCACTCACTTGCCAAACTTGCAAGTCTGGCTTGCCTTAGTGCCGAGTAATCGAACGTCCAGCATCACGTCACGCGAGCAGTCTTTGATGGGGCCGATCTTGGACGGATAATCTTGGCCATAAACAGGAGAACCGCGTAACCATGTCCTCAGTAGCACCTCCTAGGCGCTTTGAGGTTGAGCCATTGGAGACAACTGCTAGCATGTCAGAAGGTCAGTCTCAGGAACAAATTGGAAGCTCGAAACCTCCGCGTACATTCCCCGTCGAACCAGTCGAAACCTCTACCACCAACCATCGTAAACTCGTGCCTGAGCCCACCGAGACTGCTCCAAAGATGAGGCGTCGGTTTTCCCCTCAGCTGGTAGGAACCTCCGGGAGGAACAGTCGCGAGAAGTTTGCAGAAGAGTGGGCAACTGAGACGACAAAGAGTAGCAACCACAGGGAAGGAAAGGGCAAGGAGACAGGATCAGGCAGACGTTCAGCCCGCAGATTTGCACCCTTGCTTATAGAGACCGCCAGACGATCCCGCAAATCGGGCGACTCGGCTCCGGTTGTCCTACCTTCCGATAAAACAGAGGCCACTCCCGCGAAGAGCGCGCGACATCGTAAGACGGCGCATTTCGAACCTATACCCCCTCCACCGGATAACACGCCAACTACCAACGTCACCCAGAATCCCCTTTTCCTGGAGATCCAACGTGCGACATCTCCTCAGGCTGGACGACGACCCATGCTTCGGAAGGGCCCCCGTTGTCACTCATTCAGAGTCCCAGAGCTTGACCCAATAACTTCTTCTGAGTCAGAAGCGTCGAATCCTCCTTCGCCACTATCGTCACGGTTAACCACCACCAACAACTCGTGCATGTACAAAGAAGCCACACGCATGCGAGAGAGTGTTGATGAGCGTTTCTCTGGTTATCTTCTCGAGTTGGCCGCGCGTGCTGCTGAGAAACAATTACGTGAACAAGCTATGGCCGCATACCCAAATGACGATCATCACGAACAGGTAGATCATTTCATAGGCAGAGATTCTGATGATGAACCATCGCATACTGAGCCACGTAGCCAGCGAAGTCCTTTCAACCAGGTAAACTGGGATCTACTTGCCATGCAAGAGCATCAAAAGAAACTTGAACTGCAACAGGAATTGAAACAGCAAAGGAATAAGCCTCGGGAAGTTGTAACAAACAAGCCTGCCACTTCTGCATACAGCCCTTGGGGAAACCCGATCGGGAATACTAAACCCACTGCTCCTCGCAACGGCGGAGGAGGGCCGGAGAAGGACGCCGAATTGACTCAGATGAGGAAGGGTGCCCGCCCTCCCATGCTTGGCTCTAACATCAAGTTCCCACGGTGCCCGTCTCCGGAGCCTGCTCGCTTTGACCCTACTCAGGGATGCGACGCTGTCAGAATTGCAATGTGTTACCTTAGCGAGCAAAGCCAAGTGGCAGAAAAAGGAGAAAGTCTTTGGTGCGGCCTCGGAGATAACAAACACGCTAGTAGAGTGCCTTCACTTTGGTCTTCAAGTAGCCGGTCTCCAAGCCCTGGTGGTCTTTGGGCAGGCAGCTGTGTTAACTCAGGTCACACGCCGCCAAGAGGACCTACAGGTCTTCTTACTCCGCAAGTCGAGATTGAGAATCTGATCAAGACACCCTGTCCTACGCCCGCCAAGAGTCCGTTACCGCCCACGCCACCGGCGTCCAATACCGACTTTGCCTGTATCGATGAGAAGCTAACTGCTGAGCTCTCGATGGAGGAAGAGTTTGGCGACGACTTCGTGACCCAAGTGTACAACTACCTATCGCTTGGATACCCATCAATGGCGTGGCCATTCGATGCCGAGTTGTCTAAGATCTCTCAGATATCCATAGCGGAGTTACGGCAAGACGATCACCTTGCCAGGACCAGAGGGTATATACGGCTGGGCCAGGATGGGAACTTGGCAGACGCTGAGATCACCGAAGAATCCTGTATGCGATGGCGTGCATTGCGCACTTACATTCGCGTCTGGGCGAAACAGCATCCGGGAATGACTGGCGAAAAGCTGGCGGGTGGTATGGGTACGGCGGTAAGGAGAGGGAGCTGGGCGATATGATTTACTGTTGTTTGTGGCTTTTGCTTTTTTTCTCCGCGTCGTCGTGATTATCTTAGCGTGTCATTCAGCATTTGTCTCTTTTCGATATACATTCAGTTTTCCCTTTCGTCTGTGTTCTTCAATGCTTCTTTTACTGCACACTGTTGTTGACCTTGGTGCTGGTGGCTACCACCTTTCTACCTAGGTGTACTGCGGCATTGCCCGATCGTAAATACTGAGTGAATTGTTTTGTACGATTGGTCTGGGTTAAATAGATGGCTTCATGCCCTTCATACTTGATACTACTCTTGTGTGTGTTGCAAACCTACGGGCGTGGCGCAGTCACTAGCCTGCGAATGTAGATGTTGAGACAGTTCGGTAGCAAGTTGGGGGGTTTGATACGTGCAAAACGGGGAAGTTTGGTGGGTAACAAAGAGAGAGGGTTCCGTCGAAAGAAGGGGCCAGCAGAACTGGCGACTGACGCAACGGTTCGAATATAGACGCGCATGTTGAGTCGAGCAGCGTGGAAGCACAGAGGAGGAGTTTGGATGTGAGTAAGCGTTGTACGTACTCCAAGCGGCGTTGGAAGATGTCTAAAGAAGGTACAGTCGCAGGAAGTCCTCCTCGTCCAAATCGAGGGACCGGAGAGGGCGAGGTGGTGTCGTTGGACTCTAGAGTGAGTAAAGCCTGACGGCCTGTCGTAGGGTTGTATTCAGTTGAGCATTTTCAGGTTTGTCCTGGGCTATCTACGTCTACTTGGCTAGGTCTTTTGCGGATTGGCATCGGTTGGGGCAAGCAACCTGATAGTCGACGGTGGAGCAGGCCGCAGATCAGATTAGATCAGATCATGTCCTCGCCGGCATCGGAACAGCATGTTGGACTGGGCTACGCGGAGTGACGCTCTCCGTCTCTCCCTACATGCTGTGATCTGGCCGGACATTGCCGATCGTATTCCGCTGTGGAAACAAGGTCACTGTGCGATGTACCTTTGTCCAGCATTGAGGGAACCGGCCGGTACGCTCACGAGTTTCCTTCCTAATGCGGCGTTCAGTCTTTGCAGATCGGTCTCTCTTGGCGCGCAACGTGGTGTCGAGGTGCACTCAAAACCATGCGTGGACCCCTCCCCATTGTCGTTTTGCATCGTCGTGGCTGCGGGGCCTGAATAAGCGGGTGCGGGACGTTGGGGTTCCACATGTCGGTTTGGAGGGTGGACCTGGGACTATTCTTCCAACTAACTATTGCCCAAGTCAGTATGCTGCTCGTAGTGTGCTCCAACTTGACCGTCTCGTGCGAGATCATGGTTTTGTCCCGTGGTGGTCGCCTTAAGGTCTCTGGAGAATTTTGCCTATAACGATTGGGCCAGTGACGTGCTCTGCACGATGATGGTACGCTACTCCGATACCGGCCATAGAAGCTTGAGTGCAAAGTTCTCAAGTTCGCTAGGCATTGGTGGTAGCAGTAGGGGGTAGCATCAAGACTTGCTTTCGACTCTCGTAAGGTCGAAATAGTCATGGATGACTGATTATACTCTGTATACTAGGCGATTCCATACCGCGTTCTGTTTGCGGGACAGACTTTCCCTCGCCGGCGTTTTGGCAACAGGAACAAGAAGGTAGAGCCAAGAATGGATGTTCTGCGTGCCTCTATTCGGACACTCCGAGGGTGTCGAAACGGTGGTATGTACTGCAACGGCCCCGCAACCAACTGTTACCCTTTCGGTCACGTCTCACATCAGCAAGACCGTTAGAGGCTAGTAGACCAACCGCATAGAACGCTATGCACAGGAAACGTAGATCGGCCCACAAAACTCACCTTCTGCTAGCGCAACAAACACGTGCTGAGTGTACCGTGTATTCTGGCAAGTTTCCCACGGATCAACAAACAACGCTCGTCTGAAGTATGTGACATCGAATGTAGGTTACTCCCCACTTAATCCATCGATTTCATGCGCAGGACTTGAGGGTCGCACCTTTGGTTCTCTCTCGCCACTTCTTGCTCTTAGGCTTAGAAAGGACGTAGGTCTTGATAGAAGTTGGATGTACTAAGAGTTGCTATTGCAAACCCCAGATACAGAAGGGAGACTAATGAACTTCAGACCATGAATGTGGGAATAATATCACCGAGTCCACGCGGTATCTGGCACTAATTCGCGTGCTAGGAATGCGGCTCAGGTGCCCCTACCGCTTTGTGGGGTTCTGTAGACGTCAAGCTAGGGCGAAGTAGTCTTACGGGCGGGCTGAGCTCGCAGATCTCGTGGTCGTGCGAGAGGCTTGTTGACTCCGCGTCCATGACTCCTGTAGACCTGAGACTCGAGCGGGAAACGGGTTGCGGACATCAAGGTAGAGCACACTGCTTCTAGAGTTCGACCTCAACTAGTAGATGAGAGCACTCTACTAGAGATAGAGGCTCGCTATCGTCGGGCATCCGTTCAGTGCCTGCCGCTTTTCTTCGTCCACGTGTTCGTAGTAGGAGATATTGTTACTTTCTGTTGGAGTGTTAATGAGCGTTTTTGAGAACTGTGACGTATGTATACGCAGGTCGGATGCACCAAGCAATCGGAATCAGTGGACCAGTCGTGGGATCCTACATCACTCCAGCCTCCCACTCCTCCAGGTGTTCAGGTGTCTTGACTAGTGGATGTACATCATCGTCACCAACATACCTGCCGTATAGACACGGCCCATGCATGGCCTGCAATTAAGAGGGAACTGGGAACGCAGTGAGCTTCTGAGCAGCAAAGACCGCGAGATGGTGTATAAAAGGCAGGCCGAATGCCACTACAATATCATCACTCACTCACCATCAGTTTCCCACTCTTCTCTAGGATTATCAGATCAACAGTCATCTCCAATTCTGCACTCATAGCCAATACCGGTTTCGTCCATTCTACTCTTTCACTATGAAGTACTTCTTCACTGTCGCTAACATCTCCCTCCTGATGTCCGCCATCGCGGCATCTCCCTTGGAGTTGACATCTCCTAACCCTGCCAAACGGCAAACCAACGCCTGCGGTGTGTGGAGCCCGACAACGCCGGAACGTGTGGGCGATGGAGCTCCCTCTTACAAAACTCTCAATATCCAGCTGAGCGTAAGTGTCGATGAAATGCCATTTCTGCCTCAATCTGACGTGTGTAGGCACCTCTCAGCTGCGCTTCGAACCATGAGTGCGCCGTTGGCTATGGTAGCTACGAATCCGTTACCATCCAGGCTGAGGTTTCAGGAGGCAAGGGCTGGATCGATGGCGGTTTCTCGGTGTCCAAGACCTGGGAGACTGGCAATAACTACGAATGCGGTGGAGTGTCAGGAGAAACTATTTGCGTCATGCAGGAGATTCCGTTTACCGAAGTAAGTTCACCATCAAAGTCTCAGAGACCCGCGTATTCTAACATGTCCCGAAGTACAATGCTCAAGGAGGCGTTTACAACGCGTGCACCCGCGAATTCAGGGGCGATAAAAAGATTTACAGAATTTCTAGCCCGAACAAATCGGGCCAGAAGTTTTTCTGCAAGAATGATGGCTGCGTCGACAAGGGCACCAAGACCTGGGTTTGAGGAATTTCACCAAGCTAGGATACACTGTCCGTAGGGGTAAATTGCATGAGATGTACGCGAGTGTTGATACTTACTTCGTACTCTGCACCTCTGCACCTCTTATTTGGTTCGATTTCTGTCTTTGAGCTGCGATCGCAGTTAAGCAATACAATTGATATGATAATTCCATTCGAAAGCAGTTGCACGTGGTTGCACTTACCAATGCGGGTGAGGTTAACAGATCGCCCGCGTTCGCTCTACTCCTTTTTGCCGGCAGTGTTCAGATCCCAGTCATTGAGATATCCAGCGCCAGCCTGTGGTTGTATCAAAGACCGTCCCCTTAGGAGTGCAAATCCACTTACACACAAGTACGTAGCGAAGCTGAGCCAGCCCAGGTATGGGACGAGTAGCCATCCACATACCGGATCGACTTGACCCCAAACGTAAGCCAGATATCCTGTGACTCCAGACAAGGCGACGATGTCAGCTGTGGCTGCAATCGGCCTACGGAGTCCAAAGAAGAGAGGCGTCCAGATGAAGTTCAGGGCAAGCTGGATGGTGTACAACGTAGCTCCTTGCTAGCATATTGTTAGTTCGATACGATTTCAATTCAGAAATTCTATGCATCTAGCACGGACTTTTGCTAGTCTGACCATTCGAGGATCAAACGAGGAAGTGCCGGTCGTCCAGGCTCGGTAGGCCGTGTAGCCCATGGTGAGGTAGAGAGAAGTCCAGACGGGTCCGAAGAGCCATGCAGGTGGATGCAACGGGGGCTGTTTGGTTGCTCGATACTGCCTCTGGCTCTCCTTGGTGGCTGTTCAAGGGTCAGCTGGTGTGCAGCTGTGGGAGGACAGTCCAGTCGGGCAGAACGCACGACTGATAGAGTAGCCAATAGCAGTCCCACATACTACAGGGAGAAGGATCGAGACAGCCGGCTGCTCGAAGACGAACGCCGGCAGAGTCAGGGAGGGGATGTAGGTGGTCATGGCGGAGACGGCTCTGGGTCAAGAGGCTGTTTTCTAGATTGACTGGTGTGTAGATGCAGTCTTGGAAGGGTAGATGCAATATTTCCTAGCTTGGCACCTTGGTTGTCGGCAGCCCGCCCTCCGGTCCGCCACCGTGCACGTGCGACGCGTCCGCGCGACCCCGCCTAGTCCCGTTCGGGCTAGCTGAAACTCGTCGGGCAGGCTCGACTCTCCTGCCGCAGCTCAGCCGCCGGCCGCCGTGACGCTTCCTCCCTCAACCACCTGGCACCTATTCTTTTGCCCCGGGAATTCAAGCACATCGTGAGTGCGCCTCTTCTTGTCGTCAGTCCCCTTGTTCGTTGCGCACCCTCTACCCCCTTGTTCCGCTATCTCGTTAGCTGCTGTCACCTTTGTCCGCGGCCCTCTGGGACCGCGTGCCTTCGAGCTACCTCACTCACCTCACTCTCCAACTTCCTTTCTTACGGGGCTGCTCCGCTTGCTTCAATCGCATCGGGCGCCGCCGGCTTCTTGTTGAATTATTTGCCCCCGACTTCCTGCGTGTTGTCGTCGCCCTGTTGTTTTCTCGTCGTCACTTCGCTCATCTATTTGTTCTTGTACTCTCTAACACGAGGCCGCCATGGCAAACAGCTCCTCGATTCGATTGTCTCTTCAGTACCACTCCTGCGACCCCCCGGGGTGATTGCGCACTTCTGCAATCGATCTTCCAGCCTTTACAGTGCATGGTGAATCCATCACATTGCACCCTCTTTGCCTAAAGCTCGTCAACCTCCAGCCGGTCGGGTTACTGAAAGATGGACTCATATACGTACGTCTGCTCCGTCCATTGGCGCAAAGGGTCACACTCACTCATTTGCAGTGCAAACGAAGATGCAAGGCCACCTGTCGACTCTTACAGGCGGCGCTCCCCAGGTAAGCTTAATCGCCTCTCTTTACGGTCAGCTGGGGTCCACACGATACCTTCAAGAGACCAGATCTAGAGTCCTGTCTCTCGTCTCCATGCAGCTGTTAATCTGGGTTCAATGATTGCTTGTGTAGCTAACTGTGTCTGTAAAGGCTCTGGAGATCGTCGACCTAGGCAGAATCGAGGACGCTCCCGGTCACCTCAGAATATCGACAGATACCAGCCCGATCGCTCGCGCGACTTCGATTATCGCGGCCGTGATCCGCATCGTCGTCGATCCTCGCCTGCCCCGATACAGGCTGGCATCGATCGATACGTCCCGGGACAGGAGTACTCCGCACCCCAATACACGATTAATCCGCTCCCCAATCCGATGTCGATGGATTCTCAGGTCGGATTCAACTTCTTTGCTGAGTGGTGGCGTTCTGAACAGCAGGTAAAAGAGGAGAAGGAGCGCGCTAAGAGTGGCGGACGGAAGCCTGTGCTCAAGGGCGAACGTGAAGTACGAGAAGAACGTGGGAAGGAACGTGAGAAGATTCAAGCTGCATACGATGAATACAAGGAAAAGCTGCAAGTCCAGATGGCGAAGACTTTCGTCGAGAAGCACAAGGGGGACGAGTGGTTCAAAGAGCGGTATGATACTGAGTACGTGCAAGTCCTGCGCGAGAAGCTCAAAGGCTATCGCTACGTTATCTACGCTGATTGGGAGCGCCAACTTGACGACGGAGTCTTCGATGAGTTTACTCTGGAGGGCATCTACAAGAACGAGTCCAACGGTGCAGGCGGCATTGTCGAAAAAGAGGAGGGCGAGACCACTGCAGCCAATGAGGTCTTGGGTGTAAGTGATCTGTTGCCTTGCAAAGGTGGTGAACTGCGTGATGAAGCCGCTCTCCAACCTACTCTCCTTATCAAGACAATTGCGCCGACCGTGAATCGCGAAAAGGTGGAAGAGTTCTGTAAAGAGCATCTTGGCGAGGGAGCTGGCGGTTTCAAATGGCTCAGTATGAGCGATCCGAATCCTCTGAAAAAATGTCATCGCATTGGCTGGGTGATTCTGCATCCCGGCGAAGAACAGCCAATGGCTATTGATGATCGCGGCGACGGTCGTGACGGGGATGATGAGGAAGGCGCCATCGACGACAAGCCCAATACTCAATTGGGAACTGCCCAAAAAGCCCTTGAAGCACTCAATGGGAAGAGTGTTATCGACGAAGCTCGAGGCAACTTTACCTGTCACGTCGGCGTTCACGAGCCACCCATAGCACCTCGGAAGAAGGCACTCTGGGATCTATTCTCCGCACCGGAGAGAATTGAACGTGACCTGCAGTTGGCCGAACGTTTGGTCATCAAATTGGACGCTGAACTCAGGCAGAACCATGAAGAAGACTTTGCAGTGGTTGACGGTGTTACTAAAATCGAACAACGAGTTGAAGATCTTCGCTCGAAAGGATGGCTACAACCTCCAGCCAATGCTCCATCAATTGTCAAACAAGGGAGAGACCCAGCGGATCTCGAAGAGGGAGAAGACGCGGTTATGGAGGACGAAGACGAAGGACAATCTGATGATGAGGTCGATGACGAAGACCTGCTTGCTAAGAAAAAGAAGCTTGATCTACTTATTGAGTACCTCCGCCGGGTTTACAGTTTCTGCTTCTTCTGCGTATTCGAGAGCGATTCGATCCACGAGTTGACTCGCAAATGTGCAGGTGGACATCTTAGGCGCCCTCGCTCTAGCCTGACCACCGCTGCTAAGGCGACCGCTCGAGCTACCGCCAACTGTGAGCCTTTCCCTTTCAGGAAACAAGAACAACCTCCAGACGCCGAGACGGAGGAGGGTGCTACCGAGGAAAAGAAGGCGCCTAAACTTAGTAGCAAGAACCAGCAACAGCTCCAGCGTGCCTTCAACTGGGTTAAAACCTACGAGGAAAAACTGCTACAGCTTCTGGAGCCGGAGAATGTGGACATCAAGAAGCTCGGAGGTAAGCCCTTGGAAGAAGCCGTGGAGGACGATCTGAACAAGTTCGTCAAGCAGGAAGATGAGTCCAAATGGCGCTGCAAGGTGCCGGAATGCACCAAGCTCTTCAAAGGACAAAACTTTTGGCGCAAGCATGTGGAGAAGCGTCATCCGGAGTGGTACGAGAAGTTGAGGAAAGATGTAAGTCATTTCACAACTTATACCATGACTCATACTAACCAGCACATAGCTCGAGTTGGTGAACACTTACGTTCTCGACCCTGCTCACATTGCACCCTCCCGAAGCGACGCGAACAGTAATGGCCATTTCCCCATGGGCAACCTTGCGGCAGTCAATGGTACACCGCGAGGCTTCACTCTTGCAAACATGCACCCCAGCAATGCGATGTTTGCAGGGTTCAATAGTGCCCAGTCCCTATTCAATGGAGCATTAGGTAACTGGGACCCGGGTTACGGTCACGATGATCGGCACCATGCAGGGCCACTGCGGCGAGGCGGACATCGATTCAACAGCCGAAATGCTGGTCCTTACGACAGACAGCAGAGGGATAGCCGCAACCCTCGTTACAATGGTAACAGTGGGCGTCTGAGTCCTGGCATTCGCGGTGGTCGCAATGGTGGCCCGCGCTTTGGCGACGGTGGTCCAGGTCCCGTCGTGTCCACTCAAGGTCGTTCTATCAAGAGCTACGAGGATCTAGATGCCGTTGGCAGTGGAGGCAATGGAGAGCTCAACTACTAAGCTTGCCAAGAGTGGCACGCAGCTCCCGGGCTGTTGCTGGCCGTGTTATTTCTGTGTACTACATCGGATTCGGGCGCGTTAAGGCTGGCGTTTCGGAGGTACATCTGAGATATGTACTCGAGTTAAACTCCCACCTGAATGCTCAAGTCGGAGGGATTGCGGATTGCACGCAAAGCAGGGAGGGTTAAATAACTTCATCTCCCTCTGCACCCCTCTGCTTTTAGGACGTTTAGGTACACTTTGCAATCACATAAATGGATAAACAGCTCAAAGCTAAAGCAGAACCAGTGATACCCGTGAAAAGCACTCTAACGACATGTTACAAACTGTTGATGTGGTCTTTGTGCGAAGGGGCTGGTGCCAAGTTGTGAATGAAGCGGGGGCGGGGTTAGTTCTGGCAAGCAGTAAGCAGTTCCGGTCCAGCATCTTTATCCTACAGCCAAGTTTTCTGGTGCCGTCTTACCCTCTACTGCGACTAAGAAAGCATGTTGAGTGGCTTGAGGATTACTTAGCCGCGCCTTCTCTTGCCGCGAGCCGCCGCCTAGTGGTGTTCTTTGTGCAGGACGCGACGCCTCGTCACCAAAATGGCGCAGCAGCGGGCGTTCAGCCACATGCAGTACGTACTGACGAACTGACTAGCTGACCGTCACTGCTGCTCTCCATCAGAGCAAGAGGTACTTCGAGCAACGGCAAGACGGCCCGGGTTGACTTCTTGTTCTCGTTTTCATCAACACACATGCATCTTAGAGCCTCAAGCGCCGCGCAAGCCCCGCCATCGTCATTAGTACGCCTCGACACCACACCACCTTCTACCTCGACGCCGGAAACGGCTTTATATAATTCTCCACTTTGCGTCTGCATCAACCCTCGGATTTCTGCCCATTAGTCGCGCTTGTTTGGCATGGCCTCTGGCGGCCCTCCCCCTCCAGCCCTCATACTCAACGACTCAGCAGAACCGCCCACCATGGATAATCAGGCCTCGGTCCGGAACTTTGGAGAGCCTCCCATCGACCAAACTGGGCGGCCTGTGATACCTCGGAATGACACAAACTTTTCAAAGTTCTCGACAATGTCAGTCCCCCCAGAGGGCTCCATCTTGACGGGCAAGCAAGAGCACTGTACGTGGCACAGCTGCCCCAAATCGTTCGCGAAGTCACTGACACCTTAATAGACCTGAAGCGCGAACTCGTTTCTTATCAGACTAAGTTCGAAATCGCCGAGCTATCCTCGCCTACTGCGCTCCAGCGCTTTGGTGCACCGTTCAGCTCCGATGCTGGGGAAGTTGCTCCAGAGGACTCGGAGCTCCCTCTTCTTCGCTACATATTCGTACACCATATCCGCAACTTCCCCTTCTTAGACAAGGCCAAGGAGAAAGAATTCTGGCAAGACAAGCTGCAAATTGTATGTTGATGTCATCATGACCGGTCTAAGATACGGACGCTGACGGGTAGGGCTGTATTTCAGTTTCTAGAATCGTTCGCAAACAAGCACATATCGTCTTCGGAGGATCGATTGGAAGAGACAAAGCGAAAAAAGCTGGCACTCAAGGCTGAGAAGCTAGTGGAACTAATGATGGTCTCCGGCATACCCACAGCCTCTGGCTACGAGGAGAGGATACGATTTTCGGAAATGGAAATCGTGGAACGGGGCGCAAATGAGAACGGACTCACAGTGAATGCACCAAGTGGCCATTCAATTAATGGCTGGGATGTAAACGTGGCGGGGGTGCGGACAACGTCTATCAAGAAGCACCTCAGATATCACACTCATGCTGTAGGTGCATCCTGGGCGATCCCTGGAACAAATTGGCCGAGTCCTGCTGCTAATGCTTGTTTAGGAATACCTCATCAGAGCAAAACAAGCAAACAAAAATGAGGTTTACGTCGGCCGTCGATATGCAGACTTTGTCCAGCTGCACAAAAGGATAAGGCTAGAGCTCCCCGGCAAAGTCCTACCCCCTCTTCCCCGCAAGAATAAGAAGGACTCGCTGTTGCAACGTAATGCAGATGATGATGCTAGCTCTATATCCTCTGCGTCCACTCAAGACCTAGCGCCTGATCCCCACGATAGCGGTGGTGGAGGTGGTGGAGGGGGACTCCGAAGCTACATCTTCGGTAACCATAAACGCAACAGTTCTGCGACATCCCTCGCAAAGGGTCGCTCACCTAGAGCATCGGCTGATAATCTCGCCTATCATCAGCCACGAATGTTATACAGAGAAGAGCAGCGTGTCTCACTGCGGGCCTTTCTCCGAACATTTCTACAAAACGAAATCATCGCCAACTCTATCGCCATGACGGAATTCCTTACCAAAGACCCCATCGAGCTAAACGAGGAGGAGATAGAGGAAATAGAAAGACGCAAAGAGATGGATGAAAAGCGTATTGAAGAGCAGAAGCAATTCTACGAGGTTGCGCGACAGCGAGCTGCAGAGCTTGACATACACATGGAGAAGTTCAGACGCGAAATCGTAGAAAGCAACGGCTTGTCGCACCTCTTCCAGGAGATCAGAGTCAAGAATACGATCGCAGAATTGAAACCAGAGTATCAGAAATTCACTGAATGGCTACGAATAGAAGTCGCAGCCACAATATACCACCTTTTTCTCGCCGAAGACAACTCCCCAGAACTGTTTGCGCAAGCCAAACGCATACATTCCCTTGTTCCTTATACTGTACTCAAAAACGTCATCAGGATCGCCAACCCGGCGGCTGTTATGAGTGGCGTACTAGATCTGTTTCTAGCACAGCCTTTTGGTGCCCGGTCATTGCTGCAGCGAATGTTTGGTATGGCCATCAACGACGGTGTTAGGTCCCTCCAGAAGACTATCGATACTCTTGGCTCAACGAAGATTAACGACGATGTGCTTTGCACGAAAATCAAGGCGTTTGTTGAGGCAGACGAAAACGTCAAAGAGATCATACGGCAAGAAGCAGCAAACGAGAGCGTCGATGTCGTCGTGGCACTGCTGCGTTCCGAGTTCTTCGAGCCAGAATTAAAGCCGGATCAAGTGGAGAAGGTGTTCAACGCCTATGTGGCCTGGAACAACGCTGTGGAAAATGTGAGCCGGACACGATTGAGCAGAAAATCTAGCAGCTACAGCAGCTACAGCGCCAATACTAATACCTCCGATCAGATCGATGGTGAGCTGCGACAAGGCGCTGAGCTTTTTGCACACCTGAAGCAATATCTCAAACTGTGCATGAGGCAACGAGACAAATCCATGATGCTTCAAATCATCGAAGAGGTGAGCAATTGATCTAAGACAAAGTATGAAGGCTGACATTTTATATAGCCTACAACTTTACAACTGTTTCGTGATCTCTTTACGATCTTTTACGAGCCTCTTGTTCGAGTATACAAGTCTGCAAACGTCTACAACAGCGTCACTGATTTCGCGATGTTTGTCGACGATACTATTCGAGTCATTGAAGCTTGTCAAAGGCAAGACGTCTCAGCCGATCCCAACCAAACTGTCCAAGCCTTCATTGACCTCTGTGCCCGGCACGAAGACAACTTTTACAAATTTGTTCACGAAGTACACATCCACGACAATGGACTTTTTGACCGGCTCATGGGTTGGCTAGAAGGGATTCTCGAATTTTTGCGGCATGGTCCAGGTGCAGGTGGCAAATTGGACATGAACGCTTTGTTTCAAAATGGCATTGATTCGGGCATAATTGACAAGCGCAAGGCAATCAGAGAGATCAATTACTTGATCAGATGGCAGACGGCGCGCAAAAAGTGGCACCAGGATAAAACACGGCAGAAGATGGCAAGTGCTGGGGGTGAGGATCCTGCAGATATACTAGGAGGCATGGCAGGTTTCAAGACGTCGGATTTTGGGCTTAACGAGGTGAGCTCACTTGATGGTTGTCTATTTCATGCCGACGTTACTGATCAAGACCACAGCTCGATCTTCAAGATCTTGAACTCGACGACGGTGCTGATGACGACGACGAGGACAGCGATCTGGAAGAGGAAAACATGGCTGATCCTATTGAAGCGGAACGGCTACATCGAGCTAAAGTTGCCGAGAAACTTCGGAGAAAGGCTGGCGAACCGAAGAAGCCGAATATTGTCGAGATTACGAAGCTGCATCCGAGTTTCGTAGGAATGTTGCGGTCTGTGTTGGCGAGCTAATGGCATTGCCGAATTGCTTTTACGGTCTTATCTTCTAGAGCCTTAGTTGTATAGATGGCTATGCAGCATGGGCACTCACAGACGACGGCCTAGGAAGGGAAACACACTGGTATTACTACACACTGTGCTGTTTTATGCTTGCGTAGTGCTGTTGGCAAAGTCGATAGTATTCATTCAAGAGGTTCAAATATTCTCGCGTGATCGCACAATTAGAGGTATAGACAACTGAGGATTCTTGGTACGCAGACGGTATACCAATGAGCTCGTGAAATGAACAGTGCCATTCTTCATCCATACATACTACATTCGAGGGTATCATATACTATAACAGGCCGTTGACGATGCTCTACCGCCCCTAACTCAAGTTACCAGGGCGTCAAACACGGAAACTAGTCACCCGTGTTCATCTCTCCCTCTCCGTTCCTCATCCACACATCCTCTTGACTAACCGGTCGATCCCCCTCATTGATCACCATAGCTTCTCTACGCCGTCTCCGCAGATTCCGCTCTTCGACATCAGGATTCCGCGTCCCAGCCGGCAGCCAAGGGAGCGACCGCCGAATCAAGGCCCCGCCAGCACTCTGTGCCCTCGGCGTGATCGGGGCTGGATCAGGCTCCGTCAGAACCCCGTTCTCGTACAGCAGATTGAACGCCAACTGTGCTTTATGCTCCACCTTCGGGTTGTCGCTCCCCAGATCTCTCAACAGAGACCTCCGGGCTGGCCCATTTGCGTGAAACCGCTCACAGAGGATCTTGGTGGCTGCCTTCCTGATCTCGACGTTGTCGCATGTTGCGAGGGTTTCGAGCGACGAGGTTTTGATGGCGTCTTCTTTGCCGAGTTTGGGGAGAGGGAGGGTGGGGTGCAGGGGCGCTTGGTGGACTTCGGTCAGGTGCACGATGTGTCGCAGCCCGTGGGAGACGCCTTTGGCGGCGAGGAAGGTGAAGATGCCTGGGTGGGGTTAGTGAGAGACAGGTGGTAATAGGGGGTTAGAGGGGGGTACCTAGGCCGAGCCAGAGCCAGCGGTCTTCTATTTGGGGCGCCATTGTGGTGGGTTCATCGTGGTAGAAGCACGAGTTCGAGCTTTGAAGGAAGGTAGAGCGTCGCTGTTCCCCCCGTTGAAGCTTGTGAATGTGGTCCGCGGCAGGTCGGGCGGCGAGCAGGGATTGCCGAAGGCGGTGAGGGCGACGTGAAATCTTGGCAAGAAATCTTTTAGCGACATCTGAACAGCGTCTTAGCTGCGGTAACAGCGACATAATCCGAGCGAACAAAATCGCGCAACCGTATACATTTGTTGCCGCTCAAGATGCCGCCGTCACAGCTGAAACGCCTCAAAACTTCCCTCCGCGAACAAGGCATTACCGGGCCGCAGAAATCGAAGAAGCAGAAGAAGTCGCAGAACAAGAATGCCGACCAACGAGCGCAAAAGAGCGCCGCTCTTGCCAGTATTCGCGAGTCGTTCAACCCGTTCGAGTTCAAGCATCTTCACCGACCGAGCAAACACGAATATGTGACGAATCGACCGCAGGATGTGAAGAAGGTGCTGGGGCGACCGGGGGTGATGAAGAGCAAGGGCGAGGAGACACGCCGGCAGACACTGTTACCTGAAATGCATAGGAGGAACAAAGTCGGCGGGATTCTGGATCGTAGAATTGGCGAGAACGATCCCACCATGACCCTGGATGACCGCATGATGGCTCGATTCGAGAGAGAACAGCAGAGAAAGAGGGGCGGCAACGTTTTCGACCTAGAAGATGGTGACGATGCGGCTGAGCTCACCCACGGCGGCCGGTCACTCATGTTCGACGACGATGCGCAAGAGGATTACAATGCCGCGAGCGTCGAGGGAAGCGATGATGAAGACGGTGGCTTTCTAAAGCGCAAGAGGAGGGGAGACTCGGAGGGAGTAGAAAATAACGAAGGCCCGCAAGATGACCAGCCGGAGCGGAAGAAGAGCAAGGCCGAGGTTATGAAGGAGGTCATGGCAAAATCGAAACAGCACAAATATGAACGTCAGCAACAGAAGGAAGATGACGATGATCTACGAGACAAGTTGGACGGAGACTTTCGTGATGTTCTGGCTGCGTTGAGAGGACATACCAGTAAACCACCTGCCGCCCCAGAAGCACCAAAGCAAGAGGCGAATAATGACTTCGGGATCAACCCTGAACGGGCTGCTCTGCTTGCTGGGAAGTCAAGAGCAGTAGCGGACAAGGAGTATGATTCGAGAGTCCGCCAGATGATTTATGACCAACGGTCGAAACCTACCGAGCGGACGAAGACTGAGGAGGAGAAAGCTAAAGAGGATGCCGACCGTTTGAAGGAGCTCGAGGAGAAGCGCACGCGCAGGATGAAAGGCGAGCCAGTTAGCGACTCGGATGACGAGCCTCAGAAGCAAAAGGAAGAATCCGAGGATGACGATGAAGCTGACAGTGTACGAGATGATGCTGCTGAGTTTGGGTTGTCAAATGCACCTGTTCAATCAAGTCGACCCGAAGGTGTCGAGGATGAGGATAACTTCATTCTCGACGACGACCTTGTCGCCAGTGACTCTGAAGCCGACGCCACCGACATATCTGAAGATGAATCCGAGATTGATGATACCATGGCTATGGACGAGGACGACGACTTTCTCAAAAGCGTCCGACCCGAGTCAGCAAAGTCACCAAAAGTGACCAGTGGTGGGACTCCTGGAGCAGAGTCCACGTCAAAGCTTGCATATACATACAAGTGTCCCCAGTCACACGAAGAGCTTCTGGAAGTGTTTGAATATATATCCATCAACGATGTTCCAGTCGTGATCCAACGTATTCGAGCACTGTATCACCCCGGTCTCCACGCAGAAAACAAGGACAAGCTATCGAACTTTGGATGCGCCCTTGTAGACCATATCTCGCATCTCGCCAAACAGACACCCGCAGCGCCGCTCAGTGTAATTGAAGCCATCATTCGCCATGTCCACTCTCTGTCCAAGTCCTACTCTACTGCAATCGCAACCCGCTTTCGAGAACATCTCAAGGGACTCCACGCCTCTAATGATCCCACGGCTGGTGATCTGGCGATCCTGACCGCCATTGGCTCTATCTATCCCACATCGGATCATTTCCACCAGGTGTGCACACCGGCAATCACGCTCATGGCACGATGGCTAGGCCTCACGTTGCCCTCCTCCGTCAAAGACATCGCAACAGGAGCATACCTTGCCGCCCTCTGCCTGCACTACCAACGCCTCTCCAAACGCTACGTCCCCGAACTCATCCGCTACACCATCCTCTGCCTAAAGTCGCCCCTCACCACCCCCTCCCTCCTAGCCGCCCACACCAAAAACATCCAAACCGCCACCGACCTGTGGTCCCCCACGCCCGCCTTCCCCGAAATCTTCACCCCGCTGCTCGCGCCTCTCGCTCAAACCCGCCTGTCCGCGCCCCTGCAACGCCTCACCATCGCGCTCCGCACCGCGGCTCTGCACCGCCGCCCCCAACAGCTGCACTACCACCGCCCGCTGCCCATCAAGCAGGCGCTGCCCAAATTCGAAGAGTCCTTCGACCCGACCAAGCACTACGACCCGGACAAGGAGCGCGCCGACGGCAACAAGCTGCGCAGGGAGTACAAGCGCGAGCGCAAGGGCGCGCTGCGCGAACTGCGCAAGGACTCGCATTTCATTGCCCGCGAGCAGCTCAAGGAGAAGAAGGAGCGCGATCGCAAGTATGAGGATAAGTATAAAAGGTTGGTGGCGGAGATCCAGGGCGAGGAGGGCAGGGAGGCGAATGCGTATGAGCGGGAGAAGAGGTCGCGGAAGCGGAGGGGTTGAGGATTTCCTCTCGTTATTGGGCGGACGCTGGCTGCGGCTTAGACGGTGTGCTGGTACGGTTAATTAGTGGAATCAAGATATTTTCTTAAGATACTTAAATCGAATATATGGGCGGAGACCAAAGCGAATGGATACTTGGTATTACGCTGAATCACAGGCACACTGTCCTGAAATCACAATATCACATCGAGCAAGATCCCATTTTGATTAAAGTGTAATTCTCATCTATGACGACGATTCTGGGTTATTTCTATGTTTTTTTCAAGCATGCCCGACTCCGGCACCAAAGAAGCTTACACGTCTAGCTGGATCGAGTTCCTGTTGCTATCTATTTACACAAAGTACACAAAGTAGAGAAGATGCTGATAAGCCATGTGTGCCATTACTCCTTCTTTGAGCCTTCGGCCTTGTGTTCCTCTTTGGAAGTCTCTCCCTCCATAGCCCGCTGATCCTGCTCCGTGGCCTCTGAGCTTCCCGTGCTGCCCATAGCACTGTCGCCCGAGCTGGCTTCCGCCTCTTTCGACTCTTCCGTCGCGGCCTCTTGGCTCTTCGGCTTGTCGTCCTCGTCGATGTTCTCCGTGTCCTTGGGGGAGGCGGTGGCTTTGTTGTCGTGGCTTTGCACCTGCTGGTTCTCTTCTTCGATGAGCTCTTGCTGCTCCTTGAGGACCTCGAGACGCTGCTTGTTGGTCGTGGTGCCCTCGGCGCTGTGCACCACGAGTTCGATTTCGTGGTACAATTCTTCGGGGATGCTGGAGAGGACGGCTTGGAGAGCGTCGAGCTGAGACGTCATTTCCGAGTCCTTGCCCTGGGCGTATACAAAGGCGTTGGACAGCACAAGAAGTGTAGAAGGAACGCCGTGTTTGAGGCGGAGATCGAGCCAAGTCTGTAAATCGTCCCTTAGCCTGCCCGGAGAGACGCCATAGGTTTTGAGACCACGGCTCGCGCACGCAGTCTGAAGTTCTGGGACGGATAAACTATCAACACCTTCGAAAGAGATGGCACGGTCGTCACGCTTGATCTGGCGCATGCGAACACGGACCTGGTAGCGCATGAAGTTGTCCGTGCCGAATGAAGTCATGTTCATATACCGACAGATTGCGACAAGTTGTGGTCGCGAGAGATTGTCGAGTGTCAAGTCGTCCTTGAAGATCTTGCACACCTTGATGATCTCCTCTTGAGACGGCGATTCGCCAGTTGTGCGTACCTGCGAAATGGGATTAGTGTATGTTGATATAACCTCATTGAGTTGGTGATATGTACCTTGCGGAAGAATTCGGCGAACTCGTCACTCTGTGCATTCTCTGCAGAAACCGGGAGTCCAGTTTCCTTTAGGGTCTGCCGAAGGAAGGTGCTGACTTCTTTTCGGGTCGATCGGAGAGTCTTGGCTTTGGCATCTTTCGCAGACTGGCCCTCATAGGTGCTGGGAAGTAGGTTGGGGAACAGCTTGAGAGCAACTGGAAGCAGCAATTCTGCGAAGGGGACGATGAGGAAAACTGAAAAGGGGACCAGCCGTCCGAGATCTTGAACTGTTCTTTGCAGCTTGAAGGACGTCAGTCTGATGCTGTACTGATCATCGGATCGGTCTTACCTGTCGATGCTCGCGGCGGGTCAATTCGTAGCCACCCGCCATTTTCAACGCCAACTTTGTGCTGATGCGGACCTCAGCTACCAACAGTTTTGTGCCATCCCAGTAGTGGGCGGCCTCCTTCTTGACCTTCTGCCACACGGTGAGCTTCTTCTTCTCTTCCTCTTTCTTGGCTACCGCTTTCTTCTCCTCTTTGCTCTCTGCTGTAGCCTTTGCTGTCGCAAGCTCTGTCAACGTCGACTTCTCCTCGGCTTTCGTCTTCGGGGAAGAGGTCGGCACATCGCGGGGGATGCTGACGTCGGGCGTATCTGGTGTAGCCGTCTTCTCCTGCGGCTTCTGTCCGTCCTTGAGGGAGGCCTTCTTTGCTAGCTCGGCATTGAATCCAGGGGGCGGGAAGTTGGCTCCGGGGGTGGATGACGCCGAGGTGTCGGTGGATAGCGGGCGGTGGGGTAGAAGAATAGCAATCGCCGGCATCGTCTTGGGCAGCTGGCGATGGGCAGGCCGTCCGGCGGTCCTGAAGCCGGCCCTGAAGACGGCGGGCGCTGCGCGGGTGGCAGCTCGACTGACGTACATTGCGCCGAATGCGGATGCGAACGGGGTGGGTAGGGCGCAACGGCGGGAGGGTGTCCAGCAGCGCCGATGGATGCGCGGCAGCAGACGTGCAAGTGGATAGGATGAATGTACAGAGGGGTGATGGTAGCAGCGGGTGGTGGGGTGAAAGAGTGTCGTGGGGGGGAGAGTGTTGGAGTGGTGTGCCGCGAATTAATTCGACGCTGCAGCAGCCACACAGCACGGCCAGCCACACTGCCACACTGCACCGCCATAGCCAGGCACGCAGACGCAACGGGCCCCGAACGCTTGGCGGCTTACGTCCGTCCCGAGCCCTGGAGGTCTTCCGCCGTCTTGTTCGCACCGGCCGCGGGCCAGACCGGGCGCCGACACGCAGCGCAGCCGTTTGTTGCCGGCCACCACCCCAACCCACACAGCTTTCGTCTGGCAGCATGCATGGCGCACGACGACTGGTGGCGACAGGCAGTTGCCGCCAGCCCGAAGCCGCCGACAGCCAGCCGAGTATGAGCGCACATGTCCCGTTTGGGGTGCCGTCCGCTTCGTCGGTGGCGCTCATGGCGGGCGCCGCTCGGCTCTCGATGGAGATCCATGTCATGTCGCATGTCCATGCCGTCTTCCCCTCTACATATAAACACGCGCCCACCTCCCTCCCGCGTCTCCTGCCCTGCGTCGGTATCCTGGGAGAGTCCCCTCCTCTGGTGAAAGCGCTGGACTCTGCCACATCATTTCCCAGTTGTTTGCCTGCCCTATCTGTGTTCGTACTTTAACCACCTATACACTGTCAACATGCACCTCCTCTAGATCAACTAGATTTCCTGGGGAGCCCGTTGGCTCTCACTCCTCCCCCTCCAACCCTATATCAGTAACCACGGTTCTTTGCGCACCTCCGTTCCTTGCTGTCAACCCGACATAGAATGGCACTTGCAAGAGCTGCAAGACTTATCTTAGTTGGCGCACCTGGGGCTGGCAAAGGCACCCAGACCGAACGTTTGATCAAGCGTTTTCCCGAGCTATCTTCGATAAGCTCGGGCGACCTCCTTAGGAAGAATGTCAGAGAACGGACGCCTCTCGGTAGGTGCGCTGAGTCACCCTTGTGCGCTAGTCCTGACAGCATCCAGGTATCCAAGCCGAGTCCAAGATGAAGACGGGCGCACTGGTGTCTGACACAATGATACTACGCCTCATTGTCAACGAGCTCACGAAGCGCGGATGGATCACGGAGAACTCGATACGGCCGTACACTGTCTATTCGACCTCTTTGAGCATGGGCGCAAACACAACCGTAGACCACGTCTTCATGCCTTCAGCGATGCGGTCGGACAACTTCACCCACTCGGACGATCCCGCTGCATCGTTCATTCTGGATGGCTTCCCGCGGACTGCAACCCAGGCCTATCAGCTTGACGATCTTATCCCAATCAACCTCGTCATCAACATAGATACCCCTAGCGACATCATCATTGACCGAATATGCAATCGCTGGGTGCATGCGCCTTCCGGACGGGTGTACAACACGACCTTCAACGCGCCGAGAGTAAAAGGCAAAGACGATGTGACGGGAGAGTCTCTGACGCGGCGCGAAGACGACAAACCAGAGGTGTGGCAGGCTCGGCTGAAGGCTTTCAAAGCGACGAGTCAATCGCTGCTCGAGCACTATGATAAGCTTGGTGTTCTCTGGACGGTGAAAGGAAACAGCAGTGACGAGATCACCCCCAAGATCGTGGCAGAATTTGGCAAGCGGTTTGGCAGCCCCAAGAACTGATGTGAAAGTATCTTGTTGTACGCTACAACCTCTGGCCTGTGGACCACCGTGTGCTGTCTGTGGGCAAGGGAGTGTTTGCAGGCGCGGTGGTGCTCTACATCCATATTCACTTGTATATACTACCTTTTGGTGTACATTTGCCGGACAACTTTTCTCCTTCGTGAATCGATATTAATCACACCAGCGCTTTCTCCACAATTGTTACTATGGTGCATCTTAACGGGCATAATCGAATTCGCAGCGCAGAGGACTGGGCCAAAATGTACGAGGCCATACGCGTCCGAGCGCCTAGCGGGAGCTCCTCGAATCGCGACGTCACACCAGCCCACTTGACGGCCTCCACGCCAACGACCGCGCAAACTGCCTCCGACACCTCTGCCCTCTCCCACGACGACGACGAATACGACACCCTCGAAGACTCTGAAGATACCGAAAAGCTCGACAGAACCTCCGAACACGACCGCTGCGGCATCCTAGCCCACAGAATGGCCGCCGACTTTAGTGAGGGGCGTCTAGAGACGTTCGTCGGCAAGCCGCAGAAAGAGCTCCCAGGCACGAAAGACGCCTACGTTTCGTATCAAGTAACGACAAAGGTTCGTACCTGTCCCCATAACTCTTATACAGGTCAAAGGAACCTTTGGCCAACATGTAGCGTATAGTCCGACTTCCAGTCCTTCCAGCGCCCCGAGTTCACCGTCCGCCGCCGCTTCACAGATTTCGTCTTCCTCTGGAAACAGCTCTCGAAAGAGTACCCGCAATGCGCAGTGGCGCCGCTCCCCGACAAGCACAAGATGGAGTATGTGCGCGGCGACCGGTTCGGCCCGGACTTTACACATCGACGCGCGCATTCGCTGCACCGCTTCCTCAAGCGTATAACGCTGCATCCGGTGCTTCGGCGCGCCATATTGCTCATAACGTTTCTCGAGAGCCCGGACTGGAACCAGCACATGAAGGGCAGGACTTCGCGGGCAACGAGCCAGTCTGACGGTCAGACCGCCGGCGGCGGCGGCTTCGTAGACGCAATCGCGGAAAGCTTCGTAAACACATTCACCAAGGTCCACAAGCCCGACAGGCGGTTTATCGAAGTCAACGACCGGGCTACAAAGCTGACAGAGGATCTTGCCAATGTTGAGAAGGTTACGGTCAGGGTTGCAAGGCGACAAGCCGATCTCGAGCAGGACTACGCGGACCTGGCAACGCAGTGCCAGAAGCTCATCGCACTAGAGCCCGGCGTCGAAGGCCCCCTGACTTCGTTCGCGTCCTCCGTCGCGACCACGTCCCAGGGCTTCCGGTCGATCAAGGAGCACACTGACCAGAACTACCTGACCAGTCTGCGCGACATGGACGCCTACATCCAAGCGCTCAAGAACCTGTTGCGCACGCGCGAAACCAAGCAGCTCGACTTCGAAGCGCTAACCGACTACTTGGCCAAGTCCGCCGCCGACCGCGACCACCTGGCCTCGTCGTCGGGCTCCGGCATCGGCGCCTCGGGCTTCCTGCGCTCCAAAGTCGAAGACTTCCGCGGCATCGACCACGAGCAGTCGCGGCGGCAGCGCCTGCGCAAACTCGAAGTCGAGATCGAGCGCCTGACGGGCGAGGTCGAGAACTCGAAGAAGGCGACCGAGAACTTCGACGAGCACACGGTCAAGGAGGTCTCGGATTTTGAGCGCATCAAATCCGTCGAGTTCAAGGACACGCTGGGCGATCTGGCGGATGCCCATGTCGACTTTTTTCAGGGCACTATTGAGACGTGGGAGAAGTTTCTTGAGGATATGCGCAAGGAGGACGAGGAGCGGAAGGCGGCGGCTACGGCAGCTGCAGGGGTGCCGTCATCATCATGAGCGTGCTGAGCTTTCGTCGTGTTTCAAGACCGTTTACTTACTTCTTCGTGAGGGGTTGGTTGGAGGCTGCGCATTGCGGGTGTCGTATTGGCGCAGTTGGGCTTGCGCTTGGCGACTGGCGCTGCTTAGTACCTAGGATGTGTACTCTGATATCTGAATGAATGCACCTAATTCCTGCGCTTGTTTGTAGTACTCTACATCACTCTGGTAGCAAATAACGCCTCCCAGTGACACAAAAAAAGGTTTTCACGGCAAGCAGCCCGTGGCAACTCCCCGCCCGTTGCACTTCCCCTGTCCTGTATTTGCGGCGGGCAGGGACACACCCACGTGGCGACAATGATCCGATCTTACATCGATCTAGGAAACAGCAAGAGCCTGCATGCCCTCGCACCATCCATCTCTGGAAACAGTTCGCAGGAGCGCCCAGTTCAGCAAAATCGGAAGGCGTTCTCCTAGTATCTCACGCATGGTGGAGACAAAGGTTCAAATATACTATTCATGCATTGGCCGGCTGCTCTATAACTAAGAAAAGAAACCATTATCGTGATCATAAACACGCCTAGCCATAGAAATGGTATCCCATCGCGTAAGCATGTCGTGATAACCAGATAACCCCGCAGCAGCTCCTCCAAGTACAGAGTAGCCGATGGAGTCAAGGAAAGGAACAGTAGATTGCAAAGGAAAACACACACGCGGCAAACTAAACGTCCGCCGCACTTTTCTATCATTGCAGAAGACGATCTTTTTGCACACGTGAATCGACAACGCCGAGATGCTACCAACTCGACCACTGCCTCGTCTTGCCTCGAGCTGCTTTTGGTTTTGGTGAAGTTGAACGATGGAGCGCCGTCTGGCCAAGCAGACGAGCTCGATATTAGGAAACAACCAACTCTTATACCAATATGCTACCAAACGGGTTCGGCAGGGGAAAGAGTTGGGTGTTCGGGCGCAGAGAAGGAACACTTCTTAGATGAGGTCTATAAATACGGTTAGCACTCAGGCCCAAGAGAACAGCAACTGATTGGAACTTACCAGCCACGTTCATGGGCATTTCCTCGATTTGTGTGCTGTAGAACTGCTCGATTTCGCGCATCATGCGGACATCATCAGCAGTTACGAAGTTGATGGCGACACCCTTACGTCCGAAACGGCCACCACGACCGATACGATGGATGTAGTTCTCGCGGTTGGCGGGCAAGTCGTAGTTGATGACCAGGGACACTTGTTGAACGTCGATACCACGGGCAAGGAGATCCGTGGCGATCAGGACACGAGACGAGCCGGATCTGAACTCCTTCATGATGACATCACGCTGGCTCTGGTCCATGTCGCCGTGCATGGCGGAGACAGTGAAGTCACGGGCAGTGAGCTTGTCGGTGAGCCAGTCGACCTTCCTGCGGGTGTTGCAGAAGATGACAGCCTGGGTGATGGTGACGGTCTCGTACAAGTCGGAAAGCGTGTCCAGCTTCCAGTCCTCCTTCTCGACAGCAATGTAAAATTGCTTGATACCTTCGAGAGTGAGTTCGTCCTTCTTGACAAGGATACGGACGGGGTCTCGCATGAACTTGGTGGTGACCTCGAGCACATCCTGGGGCATGGTGGCGGACAGAAGAACGACCTGGGTGGACTGGGGCAACAGCTGGAAGATGTCGTAGATCTGCTCGGTGAAACCACGGGACAACATCTCGTCGGCCTCGTCGAGGACGAACATCTTCATGTGGTCAGTCCTCAGGACACGGCGCTGGATCATGTCCTGGACACGTCCGGGCGTGCCAACAACGACCTGCGGTCCATCTTGCAGAGCCTTCATATCGTCACGAACACTGGTACCGCCAATGCAGGCGTGGCACTCGATGTTCATGAAGTCACCAATGGCGACCACAACCTTCTGGATCTGCTGGGCAAGCTCACGGGTGGGCGCGAGAATGAGTGCCTGGCAGGCCTTGACGTTGTGGTCCAGCTTCTGGAGGACGGAGATGGAGAAGGTGGCCGTTTTACCGGTACCTGACTGGGCCTGCGCGATCACATCATGGCCTGGCGTTGTGCGTTAGCCCTCTGTGGCGCTGCTGGATGGCGGCCGACTTACCCTTGATGACGGGCATGATAGCGCGCTGCTGGATGGCGGAGGGGCGCTCGAAACCGTAGGCGTACACTCCGCGAAGGAGCTCCGCCTTGAGGTTCATCGAGTCGAATGAGTCGGTCGTCTCATCGTAGTTGGACTCGATCTGGCCTGCACAAAGTTAGCCCGGGCACTGGGACATGGTGGGGCGCACAGGCAGCCACCGCAGAGCTGATGTGGCAGCCGCCGGAAAACGCAGAGAGAGACTCACCCTCGGCAACATCCTCAAGACCTTTTTCAGCCATGATTGGGGGGTTAGGAAGCGACGACTACAAGCGCTGCGCTGTAGTCGAACGAAAAGCTCGTGGCGGGGTTGAGAGCGGAGGGGATCCTCGGGATACCGCCGCTGCAGTCGAAAGTAGCGTGGGGAACAGTAGATACCAGATCCTCTGTAAGAGAATCGAAGGGTATCTAGGGTGTGGGTTTCAGTGCTGTATTGGTGGTGGTGCAGTTGAAGGTGGTGGAGGAGCAGAGGTGGGAGGCCGACGTTATAAGAGAAAAATTCTAGCGAAGATTTGGCGCTAGCGCCCACGACCCAGGCCTTCACTTCGCGGCAGGGTGCTGAGGCAAACCTACTGGGAACCCCGTTCGCCTTCACTCGCCGAGTCATAGTTTACAGTCATTCCTCTACCGCTTCTCCGTTTGCGTGGTGCCACGGCCCGTGGCTCTGCTTTTTCTGCTGCCACAGCTTTATTCCTGAAGCTGCGTCGACATGGCGCCCGGCATTGTCGACTCAGGCCTCGCCGCCCCTCCTGCCGAATCACAGCCCTCCAAAAAGATCAAATTATCACCAGCGGCAAATCCTCCTTATGCCGACGCAGCAGATGTGGCGACTGCGATACCTACTCATCCGCTACACATCCGACCAGCGGGCAACGCATGGACGGCATCCGAGAACATCAAGTCCCATGGTGGCTCGTTCGCAACGCTGCCTGACGAGCTTCTGAATCATGTCTTTGAGTCATTCGACGCTGACACTCTGGTCCGGTTGGGAAGCACGTGCCGAGCGCTGTATGCCTTCACTCGCCTAGATGAGCTTTGGAGGGCCTTGTTTGTTGAGTAAGTACCCGGCATGCCGTACTCCGGTTGTATCTTTCGCTCTCCGATTATCTCGGATCATGTTTCATCGTTGTCTAGTGAGCCAGAACTTCAAATGCATCTGTGTAGACTGTGTTTAATTTGGTATATATCCAAAGTTGACCAGCTACGGGGTTATGCTTGGTAGCAGCCGCCTGATGAGTCTTTCATTTCAGTTACACAGCCTGCATCGTGTGACTCATTGTTTCCATGCGTTCAAGCTAGCAATCCTTCGTTCTGACTGACCAGCAATCAGCTCACCTCCAGCGGACTTTGTGTGGCGCGGCACCTGGCGCTCAACATACCTTGGAATTCCCAAAGAGCGAGTCACTGCAATATCCTGCAGGAACCTTTTCTCAGATGTGCTCTACCGACCATTCCAGTGCGCTGAGACGCCTTTAGAGCCGTTTACCACTAGTATACCTGCTGCAAATGCCATTCAGCGGCTTTCCAACCTCATGTATGAGGAGTACGCGTCAAAATGGACGGACACGCCTTTCATTCTCACTTCGCCAGTAAAGGAATGGCCCGTATACGGGAAATGGACGCCTCAGTATCTCATGCAGAAGTACCCCGACATCAAATTCAGGGCAGAAGCAGTAGATTGGCCGATGGCAAAGTACATGGACTACTTGTCAAATAGCAGTGACGAGAGTCCCCTATATCTCTTCGATCGAGCATTCGTCGAGAAAACAGGTATTTGGACTGTTCACGATGATCCAGACGCAGCATACTGGTCTCCGGATTGTTTCGGAGAGGACCTGTTCAGCGTACTAGGCGAGCAGCGTCCAGATTGCCGCTGGATGATCATGGGCCCGAAGCGTAGCGGCAGCACCTTCCATAAAGACCCCAACGCCACCAGCGCCTGGAATGCTGTATTAACAGGCTCAAAGTACTGGCTGATGTTCCCATCTCCACCCCCAGGGGTTATACTGTCCGAGGACCAGTCCGAAATCACGGCCCCACTATCCATTGCAGAATATCTTCTCACCTTCCACTCGCTTGCCCGCCAGACACCCGGCTGCCGGGAAGGCATTTGTTACGCTGGCGAGGTCATCCATGTGCCGTCCGGCTGGTTCCATCTAGTCCTCAATCTCGAAGATAGCTTAGCCTTGACACAGAATTTCGTTCCAACGAAGAAACTCGCAGACGTGCTAGGTTTCCTCAGGGACCAGCGTGATCAAGTCAGCGGGTTCAAACAAGAAGTGTGCGATCAAGCGTATGAACTTTTTGTGGAGAAGCTGCGCAAAGAGCATTCAGAGATTCTGGAAGAGGGGTTGAAGGAACTAGAGAAGAATGATAAGAAGGGGAGAGGCAAATGGGAAGAACTTACAAAGGCGGACGAAGACAAGGCGAGCGGAGGCTTCAGCTTTGGTTTTGGCGGAGATGATGATGATGCAGAGATCCCATGAATCTTGGTATATTATGGTCGTTTCCATAGCGCTTAAATTGGAAGCTCCATCAAGGCTTGTCACGACTGCAGACTTGAACCAAATTGCGCAAAGTAATCGTGGAATCCTGCAACACCGCATGTCTAACCATTCAAAACATGGCAATGGCATGTAATTGACCTACTAATCTACAGTATCGCATATCCTATCATTTGAATATTTGGTTTGGTATAGGGGTTTAAACATGGCCAAGCCCGGCACTCCTTTGCCTCGGCCTCGGCCGTAACAGCAACCCCTCCATAACTCATGATCAGCAAGACGCCAACATGATGGCTGCCCCGAAGCAGCACCCCTACGCCGACGATGCTCTCACAAGCCTCCGCAGTAAGTCTCCATCGTCTTATGCTCTGGGATGTTCGGGTAATTAATTGGGTTGCAGCAAGCTCTTGCTCGCCTTCGCGCCTACACCCCACCTCCGACGCAATGGTATAACTGCCCTTTAACACGACGCGCCGCCGTCCTGATACTCTTATTCCCGGATCGCCATGGGGAGCTCAAAGTCGTGCTCACGATGCGCGCGAGCACCTTAAGAAGCTATGCGGGACAGGTAGCGCTGCCGGGAGGTACGAACACGTTTCTCTCAGAGGAGGATTCTGGCAAGGAGTACCTGTTGGCTCATTAGAGACAGGGAAGGCAGACCGCACAAACGAAAGCCCCTGGGATACCGCCCGAAGAGAGGCCTACGAGGAAATCGGACTCCCCACCACCGACGCCAAATTGCCCCCGGGCTTCCGCGTAGAACACCTCTGCGAAATGCCTGTGAATCTCGCCAAGACCGAGCTCGGTGTACGGCCATGTGTAGCCTTCCTATGTCCCTCCGCACCATCCTCCTCTCCGTCGAGCAGCACCGAGACAGACAAGAATAGTCCCGCCTCTCCCGCCGACGTCGAAGAGACAATAATCCCACGCCTCGATCCCAAGGAAGTCGCCGCCGTCTTCACCGCCCCCTTCCACAATTTCCTACGCAAGACCTGGGACTCCTCGCGCGGCACTACCGGCCCCGTACAAAAAGACGGCCGGCCGGAGAAATGGTATCGCGGCAGCTGGGTCGACTGGAACGAGTCACGCTGGCGCATGCATAACTTCTACGTGCCACGACCACCCTCCTCGCCCTCGCAACTGCGCACAAATGCCTCGCAAAGCCGAAACCCCAGTACACCCGCGTCTCCATCGGACAAGCCGCTGCCGGCACCGCAAGGCGACGATCCGCGTCCTGAACCCGCGGCTTTCGATGATTTGTCCGCCTTCCGGGTTTTCGGCATGACGGCGCGGATCCTAGTAGACGCGGCGCGGGTCGCGTACGGGGAGGAGCCCGAGTTCGAGCATAATAGTAACTACGGGGATGAGGACATGATAGGGAAGTTGCTAACCATGGGGCGGTTGAGTGAGGTGAGGGCCAAGGGGGAAGTGTTGACGAATGAGGTTCTGAAGGAGGCTAGTAAGATGTAGAAGTTTATATGGGGATGTGTGTGTAGGCGCACAATCTTTTGGGGTTGTGATGGATATACTGGGGTGGCGCATTTGCATTGTTACTGGTGTGGCTCGAAGTAAGTTGAGCATATTGGACTAGGTACCCAATATAGAAGAAATAAACTCTTTACATTCATCAAAAGAGAGTTTTGTTTGACGTAGCTACTACAACTGTGAGTTATCATCCCTTTGCTTCTGGACTCTAGAATCTCAATGCCTAGCTTACAAGCAAGAACTCGGTAGCATATCGCGTAAGTAGTAGCCTGGAGTGTGTTATGGATGGTACGTGATGGTATGGAGAACAAAAGAGCGAGGGAAAATATTGGACCAAGGTGTGGTGTGACTGGTTACGAGACATCGAGAAACAGCGAAGCGCGTCGACGACCGATCCAAGTGCCCCCGGTTCGCTACGAGAAGGACGGCTCAGTGGGAGCATGAACCTCTTCCAGCTTGTAGCTTATGTTCCATTCTCTTCGGAGGGCTTCCTCCCGGTTTCGCCGTAGGTCCATCGTCCACTCGCCAATAGACGTCTCCACAAACTAACCGAACGTGTAGACAGACTCGATCGTCGTCTAAGAGGGGGTTTCTTATGTGGTTGGGTGGTAGGAGTCTCGTTCGGCGCTTGAAAGTCGGCAGGATAGGGACTTTGCGTTGACACTTGATAATGGTGAGCGAGAACCCTAAAATTTACTGTACGTAGTGGCACGGCTCACAAGATCATCAACATGTACCCTAATTCACCGACTCCCGTTCTTCAAATATGGGTACTCTCCTCACTCCCGAAGATTTCTCCAGGTGTCGAACACCTCATCATTGACTTCGCCCAACCAGGTGCTGGATGGAAGAGAAAGATCAGTTATCTGCTTCCCAAACTTCACCCTCTTACTTACAATGACCAGCCGGTCCCATCTGACGGCAGTACTTCGTACCCAGATCTTCACATCCTCCACTGCCACCAGCTGGCTCACCGCCCCAAACCGCCCCGACCATCAAACAATGAAGCTATCACGCAGCCTGTCAACAACGACGCCACCACCATCTACATTCTGCAGGAGACCAAGCCCGTTCCCCAAGTTGCGATACTCATCCAGCAGCCTGTTGGCACCAGGATGGGTGTGAGTACGGAGGAATTCTGTCCGGGAGATGGGTATGAAAAGATGTCAAGCCGTTTAAGTCAAGATTCCGCGGGTTAGAGCACCTCATCGTCAAAAAATTAGTCAGGAGGAGATCGTTAGTTAGTACCCCAGTTCGAAGTTCTTGAACCAGCAGACCATTCGGGGGCATCGGGCAGTAGAGCAGGAGGATATGTATGAAGCTGTAGGGTAGGAAACGGGGAAGTCGGAACAGGGGAGTGGGAATTGGAGGAGGAACAATACTATTGCATAAGATGTGCGAGCGACCTTTATGTATCTAAATGGTGTTATGATCATGCATTAAGAGAATTCACGTACCTGGCTGTAGCAGCCACGCTGAAAAATGTCGACGTTGGATGATGAAAAAGAGAACGACTCAGCGCACGCGGGATAACGAACGATAATCTACAATAGAGTCAATCTTAGACTTTCGGCAATCCTCATGACAGCAGAGGAGGTTTGAGAAGAAGTAAATAGTTTAACCGTTATCTTCACAACGCCCTGTTGTATCCAGTAGACTAAGTAATGTTGAACCAGGGCTTACAGTGGTAGGGGGGAATCAGAATCTACTACACAGTCTGGAGCATTGACGCCTTACGGTATGAGGGGAGAGTTACAGCAATCATTTTGGAACAGGTATCCAAGATAGAAGACAATTCTGTTCGATCATCAAACAGTGACATTGTTCACCGTGGCTAAATACAGCAAGGGTTGACAGGTACATAACTCCTTCCAATGCATGATCATGAGATACAGCTAACGTCCAAAAGCACCCTCCATGTCCCAGGTATAACTCTCATAACTCCTCTCCCTACAACATCAAGTCCATTTCCTCCTCCACCCGGACCGGCTGCTGATTAAGAAACTTCAACTTAGGAAACCAGCTCACAACGTCCTCCTCCCATCCAGCCTCCTCCTTACTGAACCCGATAATGAGATGCTCCAAACTGCTGAACCTTAACTTGAACTTCTTCACATCCTTCCGACCTTCAAAGTTGTTCCCCGATAGATCCAGATTCTTGATATCCGGAAAGGTTTTGGACAGATGTTGGATAACGTCCACGTTGGCCAGTCCATTGTTCGAGAGCAGCACACTGTGAACCGTTTCCCGCTTCACTTCGGCAGTCGGGAGGGCCTCGTCGCAGACAACCATGAGGGCCGGGAAGAACTTCGTCTGGGTGGCGGGGCTGTCGAACATTCCGGACTGGGCGATCTCCTCGTCGGCGATGATGTTGGACAGATCGAGAAGCTTGAGCTCCCCATTGTAGTGTCGTGTCAAGAAGGCCTTGAGGAGGGTGATGGTGCTGGCTTTGCTCTGCTCACGTTCGATGTCGGAAACAGAGGCGGATGCGGGGACCGAGGCTTCAGTGGGGTTCTCAGTCTTGGACGAAGGAGGGTCTGCGTGCATGTCAGCGTGAGGCCGGATTGGCTCGGTTAGGACTACCGTACCGGAAGCGGGTGTCTTTGCCGGGGACCGTGCTCGCAGGCCAGGACCGGTAAGCGTGAGTTTCTGGCGGCCATGTGCCGAAGCGAAGGAAAAGCCGTTGAGCTTGCTAAACGCAATGACTTCTTCCGATCGGACCGAGAGGACGAGCGCGTTGTCCAAGATTTGGTGGTGTCGGATCATCTTCTGGGGATAGCGGCCCTTGGCGGCAGCGTGGGGATTGCGGCGAGCAGCATGTCGTTCGAGGAACCCCAGGAGTTTCGGGATCTCTTTCTCGTCCGACCAGCCAGTCACCTTGACGTCGCTGAAAGTGGTGGCCGGGCTGTCGGTCCTTGCTGAGGAAGTCCGGGCGTCTGACTTGTTGCGAGGGTTGGGGCGGGTCGTGGCACGAGGTGCGGCGCCCATAATGAGATCTCCGTCGCGATCACGTTGTTGCTGCTTCTGGATCTTGCGGATGCCCGTAGGGCGGCGGGTAGCAGCAGAAGGCATGATGGCGATGACTTTGCAACGTTAGCGTGTGGTGAGCGAAACGTTGCAGCGTGAACATCTACCTTTGTCGTGAATGTGGTGGTTTTGCGTGCGCGGGTGTTGTACTTGGGATGTGGGCGTGGGTGAAGCGGTGTCAAATAAGGCTTTGCAACGTTAGTGGGTTATGTAGATAACGATGCAGCGTGGATAGTTACCTGTTCGGCGGATGTGGCAGATTCGTGTGTGCGGATGTTGTGTGTGCGGATGTTGAAGTTGGTGTGGTGTTGGTGAAGTGGTGTGGAGTGGATGAGAGAGAAGGAGCGAGGGCGCGAGGAGCCCGCTATATACAGGAGCGAGCGTAGGTGTGACTTAGCAGACCTGGGCGAAGCGGGGCGGTGCCATGAGCTGGGTGCTTTCACCGTGGCAGCGGGGCGGGTTGAGAAGGGTTTTGGGTGAAAGTCGGGGGTTCAGGTGAGGAAGTTGGGTAGCGAGGTCAGCGTGTCGACGATGGAGGGACGGTTGTCGTTGGATCGGCGCTGCAGCCCTGCCAGCCATGTTTCACGCTAGCTCAGAGCCGCATTGTTTCCCCCACGGCGAATCTCCGCGGCCGTTGATTGGCCTCTTCCAACGTCGCCCCGGTTGTCTCCCATTGTTTCCCCGGTCTATTGTCGTTGATTGAACCGCCATGGCCCGCCCTCAGTTCTCGTTGTTTGTAATGTCTTCACGCTCTTTGTCGCCGCGGTCCCCGGATAGCGACAAGGCGCCCACTGTTTGCTATCGATGGGTGCGCCCCGAGACTATCTATGACTCCGTCGATTACGCAGCGGACGTTGAAGACAAAGGAGGCTGGTCGCCGACGAGCTCACGACAACCGTCTATCTTGAGTCCCATGGTTGCTGTAGTAGCTTGCGATGACTCCGAGTGTTTGCCATACTCGGTACTGCTTGCGATGACTCCGAGTGTTTGCGATACTCGGTCCTGCTTGCGATAGCTCCGCGACCGCTTGCGATATCTTCCTGACTGATTGTGATTGTTCCGCGGTTGCCCTCGATAGCTCCGATAAGCTAGGCCGTACGCTAGATCCTGAGGAAGTATCAAACCATACCAGTAGACGCGAGCAGATACAACGCCAGTTGGCGCGGCCGCAGTAGGGACAGAATGCGAAGGGATTTTTCCATCGACGTCCACCAAATTTCAACCAAGATAGGCCAACTGGAAAGTAACTTGAGAGAGACATCTGGATAAATCTCGGACTCGGTGATCATGGGAAACGGCGGGGGGAGGAGGTCCTTTATAGAAAGAGACTTGGTCAATGCGGCGCGCCCATATCGATGACTGCCTCTAGTTCGACAATATTTGCCCATAAACCTAGAGTTGTGTGTGAGCGAACCGAAAGGGTAGAACATCGTCGAGGGCGAGTTGTGCCACGTAGATTGGTAGAGCATCCATGGTACCGGAATCGCTTAGTAACGGATATGACTCTTGATCAATGAAGGAGAAGCGCACTGTCTGGACATTTATCGCAGTACTCGGGTTCCCAATTCTCGGCCAACTAGCTGAGACGAGGGGCGCAGAAGTGTCTACTTTGCTGGTATTAAAATTGGTCAGTCGTGGGTCGTATTGGGCCAAAACTCAAACCTATGCGTTTCTCCCTGCTTGCGAGGAATGCTCGTTTCAGGCCGAACTTTACGGTACACGCTCATTCCAATATACCTGTTGCACTTGCAGACCACATTATCACAGTTCCATGGTTCAAAGTCCGAGTCACGATTCCATTGCGACTGTGGTACACGAACATACGGCTCTAATCATGTTCCCGGTTCTGACCGGACTTTGCCTCGTTATTCCGCTCAGTCGATATTGTCTGTCTTGAGGCCCAAAAAGCCGTATCCATGATGTGTCCTTCCGTGCCAAATCAGATCTTTGGAAATCTAAGTCGTCTTTGGCTTCTCAACCAATCGCAGGCGTAGGCTTCTTCTTCTTCTCCTCTATGCAATCCACGTTATCCTCCGGGATATCCTTGTACGTCTCCACTAGATAGTCGCAAATATCATCACTCAGGTCTCCTTGTACCGTGATCTCTTCCCCACCCCCGGGCACCTTTGTCACACTACTTCCCGTAGCGAACTTCTTCCCAAAGTCTTTAGCGACTTTCTTGTTGTCCAGACCGAATGCTTCAAGGCCTTGAACCGCAGTAACGTACTTTCGCTTGTTGCGCTCGATACGCTTGATGAGGATCTTAGAAGTGGCACGTGTTTCGGCTTCCTTAGCTTCACTTGCGGCGGCTTTGGCGGCTTTCTTCTGTGCGTCTTTCTCTGCGCGTTTCTGGGCGTCGATGGAGAGGGCGGAGAGGTTTTGCTCGATTGTTTCTACGTGGTGTCAACAGAGTCATGAGTGGTGCCACTTGTAAGCTCAAGACCACAGTCGCTGCGTACCTTGCGAGTATAGCTTCTTGTGCAGAGCCGGTTGGTGCTCCTTGAGCCAGTCTTCGCACTTCTTAACTGTGCCGCCGAACTCGCAATACTACGTCGGATCCGTGTTAGATATATGCAGTTTGTCAACAGTTCCCTCGTGGCCGTACCTACTTCAGGTGGTAAACTGCAGACTGCACCAGTTAGCAAGTCGTTTGGACTCGACATCACGCGATCCTCTTACCACCGCAGTAGCTGACTTGCTTCGGGTTTGTTTCCGAGGCCATTGCTGCTTGATGCTTGTACAACTGAGTCGTAGAGGATATATTATTGGAGGTTGCACAAAGTGATGTGTTGTGTTAGAAGGTGGGCAGGGAGTTCGAGGTTGCGTGGGAATGGAGGGGCAATGGCGGGGTAGCAGCAAGGGTCCCCACTATCAGATTCACGGAATGAATGATCATTTACCTAGGTAATAATTCTACTGCGTTGGTGCCATATCTTTGATGCACTAAGTTTCACTAGATCAGAGTAGGGGCAATACGACTTTTGGTAGTTCGAGAGATTTTAGCATAACGCAGAGCAACTACTTCTGCTTTTGAAAGTAAGATGATGTACGAACTGCAGACATCCGCCTTTGAGTAAACGTCCTACTTCCATCAGGTTCACATTCTGTCAAAGGCGTCCATACTTCGTTTTATCAGTACCCGTGTACTCAATCCACTATAATGTTCGTACTCTTCAATATGGTGATTTTGGGCCTCATCCTCAACTCTACCCACCAACCTCCCAAGAATCCTTTTCTGAATGCATTTTCTAACCGACGCCATATTCTTGCGACCCTGGATGACAAGTATTTATCAGTCATCTCTTCCAATCCGGCAACAGCTACGTTCTCTATGTCATTATCCCCGCTCTTTTCCCCCGGCTTCAACACGCGCACGCCGTCATAACCATACACAGCGTAAAGGGCTTTCCATGTCCCAATCGCTGCCGCTGGTTGTTCGGCCAGAACGTAGTCAAATTGTGACCAGAAAGCCGGATCAAGAAGCAATTCGAGGTTCTCGGTTTTCGAATATGTCCACGACCTTTGATTGTGAAGATTATCTGTTTCGAGAACGTCTAGCACGGTCTGTGGACCGTCATGGTTTTCAAGGAAGCGCGTAACGCCTGTTTGACACGCTAGGTTGTCGAAGAACACCCGAAAGTGTCCACCTTTGCGATGATCGATGTTGTGGTGGAGGAAGTGGAGAGCTTCACCACCCGGGTAGTTCATGCTCGAGATTGTAAGCAGCGCCGCAGAGGCGGCGAAAGAAAGCAGTACAGATGCTGCGAGACCAAGACTTAACAGGGCATATATGATCGATTTCGTTCGTCTATTCCAGATCCAAGACGCTCCCGCAGCAGCAGTCGCGGTTAATCCCGGAATGATGTAGATGATGAAACGCCATTCTTTGTGGGGAAGGAAGCTATACAATCCCACAAAGCTCAACAGAGGGATGAGGAGATCGAGACTATGTCTTCGAGTGGCACGATTCAGGACAGCCACTGGGATACAGAGCAAATATGTTGCTGGGTTTAAGAGGAGTCGGGGGATCGCATTTGCGAAGTAAAAGTGCCACGGGGAAACGCCCCAGTCAACTGAATGGCCTTGGATGGTGTTATAGTAGAACCCTGTCCATTCTGGCCATAGCGGAGTCGATTGCCAGAAGAATGAGTCGATCGATACTGTCCAGAGCAATCCGATCAGAAGCCCTCCTAGACCAGCGGGTATGATGGCTCGGGTGATAGAGATCCTTTGCGTAATGAAGAGATAGATCGTAAAGGTCGCGACTAGAATAGCCAACTCAGAGCGAAACACAACTCCGGCAAATGTTAGAAGGGATAAAGCTAGTCTGTAGCCTCCGGGAACTATTTTACTACTCCGTCGGGTTGTACAATGAGCCTTTAGTAAGCTCCGCAGCGCCAAAGTGCCTATGAAATTCGATCAGCTTTAAGATAAGACTGGTTTGAGTACATAAACGTACTAAAGAGGAAAGCAAACATGTTCGGTAGTGTTCGGGATGCATAGTATATGGTATGGAATTGGCTAGCTTGTAGAAGAGCATACCATATTCCGGCCCTTATTCCGAACGCTCTCTGAACGCTTCTGCCAAACGCGATCAGTGCGCCAGCATTGAGCAAGCCCAATACAGCTCTCACTGTATATGTATCGTCAGCAAGCAATCAAAAATCCAACACCAGCTAGAGCACTCACCAAGCAACTGAAGCTGAGCGGTGGAGCTAACTAAACCAACCCACGGCCTCGCTAATCCGGAAAGAAGCAACGCGCCCACGAACGTTCTCGGCACCGACCCTGGGAACGAGACATGATCGTAGTTGGCCGTGAAAAATTGATCGAAGTTTTCAGTGGGGATCCCATGAATCAAAATATCGTGTATTGCCTGGATATTGAAGGATTCTTCCACTTTTGTATACGGCGACACAAGCAAGTGGATTAGGATCGCGCTCGGGATCAACAGGTAGAATAACCACTCGAATCGTGCCATGGCTTCATGGAAGCCCAAGCCTGGCTCTTCGTACGACTGTTCGCGATGGAATCGTGACGATGGTGATGTTGGTGGATTGACGGTTCGGCGTCAGCTTACGTTCACAGTACTCACGTGTCTCGGCGCGTCACACTAATTCCGATCGCGTCAGGGGTCCGTCGATCATCCGAAACCCAACACCAACCTCCTGCAATGGAGCTTTCTCGCCTTGCAGTGCCTTCCGTATATGGCCTTATATTGTTCTTGGGATATCCGTCGCAATGGCTCTTACTTCATCTCGAACCTTGGCCGCTGTCAAAAAACCAGCTAATCCACACTAATCTGGTGTTGGTATGTATTTTTATAACATATACGAAAACGGTTTTCGTAGATCCCGGTACGTTCCCGCGGAAGAAAGATGACGGAGAAGAGCTGAGTGTGGGAAATGGGTGTGGGAAAGAGAAGGCGAGGAAATGGTGTCGAAAATGCAATGCAGCTAAGCCTCCGAGGGCTCATCATTGCAAGGAATGTAAAAGGTCAGTAAGCTACTTTTCAAATTCTCAACATTAACATCGAACTTTCGTCGTTATTGTGTACATTACGGATGTGAAACTAATCGTAGCGCAGATGCATACCCAAAATGGACCACCACTGCCCCTGGACCGGCAACTGCGTCTCCTACACCACGTTTCCCCATTTCATGCGCTTCCTTTTCTTCACCGTATGGGGCATGTCTCTCCTCGCCTCTTTTCTCTGGACCCGGCTGGCGCACCTCTGGGCTAACCGTGATCTTCCGTCTTACTTGGGCCCCAGCAAACTGCATCTCACACACCTATTCGTAGTCACAGTAGTGAACTCCATCACGTTCTTCGCTCTCTCTGTTCTGTTGATTAGGAACATCTGGTGTCTAGCTGTCAACACGACTACTATCGAAGGTTGGGAGATAGAAAGACATCGCACCCTTCTTCGCCGAGCACGGCATTTCGGGGGGTATCTAGAGGGGCCTGATGGCATTCAGATGCGGATCAAGAAACAAGAGTTTCCGTACGATATTGGCATCTGGAAGAATATCAAGCAGGGCATGGGAACTGGGAATGTAAGATCCCCATCTATAGCTCATATCATATCGATGTGAACACTCAGCTAACGACAAAACCAGATTCTAGCCTGGTTTAACCCCCTTTCCGGCACCCCACCCATCGAATCCGCCCTCTCCTTCGAAACCAACGACTTTGAAGACGCCTCAACAACCTGGCCACCCCCCGACCCCGACCGCCTCCACCGCCGCTTCCCCAAAAGCATGGCCCGCGCCCAAGAAGCCTTCACGTACCGAGACGCAGGCCTCACGCGCGACGAAACCCTCGCGGCCTTCAAACAGCGGCAAGACGCCGACGTGACCCGCCGCCGCACGCCGTTTGTCGAGCGCTTAGAAGCACAGGTAGCGCGTGAACGTAGAAGCGAAGAAGAAAAAGACGACTACGACCACTACGAGGATAGTGAAGGGGAAGCGGACGAGCTTGACGACAGTGAAGCCAAGAAGGAAAATGGGAGTCAAAGCGGCGAAGAGGGCTGGCGCAACGCGGAGGGCGAGCGCCTAAAGGACTTCGGCGTAGATGAAGACGTCGAGTTTTACGACGAGCAGGAAGACGACATGCCTCTGAGCCAACTACTCGCCCGCAAGAGAGCAGCGTCCGCCTCAGCATCGGCATCGGCATCAGCGCCATCGCCCCCAACCTCGTACTAACACAAGCGGCAAACCGCATACCATGTGTCTCTCCCCTGCACTGCACTGCACTACTGCGCTTACCCCTCCTCCCCTTTTCACGTATCACACACTCGACCCGCAGCCTAGACAAACCCACCCGTTCGTTACACATCACCAGCAAACGCCAGAATGCCGAGAGTCGCACGCCCGCCTCGCCGTGCACCCACCCGAAACAAACGACGCTTGCAGCCAAACACACCCACCACATGGGCGACAAACCCCTCTATTGCCGTCCAGCACGCCGCACGCACAGCGGGAAGACACATGCGGCACGGGTCGCGGGTCCCTGCCTGCAAAGACTTTCCAGATCGGTGATGCTGCTCATGAGTGGGTTTCCAAACCTTAATAAAACATCACGCATGTGCACACAGGCCTGACTTGAAGGAGGTCTTAACATCCGCAATATGACTGAAAGCATCGATGCTCAGGGCCCGGGGGAAACAAGCAGAGCTGGGAAGGGGGGTTGCCTAGGGGGAGAGAACCAAATCACGGTTAGTGTTGTAGGGCTTGCGTGAGCAGCAATAGAGAAATCTAATCTGGATGGAAAATGATCGAACAAGACTCCCATATCCAAATCCCAATCCCCAGTTCCCTGGTAACCCATGCACCCGACTGAAGTTGTTGTACAACCGGGATAGTTGATACGCGGACAGGTGGAGGGGATTCTCAGCCCTTCTGTGATTGTGCCCATGAAATCGCTCCTCCTGCACTCAGGTCACACCCCGAGATAGCTATCCTCATCCAAGAACCCATTCCGCCGTACAATCTGATCCAGAAGCCCCTGCCTCGCCCGCACATGTACGGAATCTTCTTTTCTTCCAGTGGCCGAGATGCCGCAAAGAGGCCTGTCTCCACTCTCGACTTGATCTCACCCTCAGACCTCCGCTCTTCGACACGGCGTTTAGAACTCGCCGTTTCCGTTTCCGTTGTGAACGGAGTAGCCGAATGCGGTATTGTCGTTCTCCGTCATTTCCGCGTCGCCGCTCAGAACGTTGTGTTGTGCATTCTCGGAGGTATTGGCACCTGAGTTGGCCCCGCTGGCCCCGGCATTGAAGCCGCCTGAAGCTGGTTTGGCCTGAGTTGCGACGAGGTTCTCGCACCACCAATCAATACCAATAGTTCAGATAAATGTCTTTGTCAAGTTGAGACAACATAGGAGAGGCGGGGGGGAAAGGAAAGTCTAGCAGCTTACCTCGCGATACCGTGACAGGTAGATCTTCAAAGCCTCGGCATAGTTCTCGAAACCAAGTGAAGTCATAGCAAAGAGGATGTCCTCGCCGTTGACTGTCTTGCGCTTTTCCTGCGAGCACTTCTCGGAAGCTGCACCTTAACGTCAGCGGCGGAACTGCGGCGCTTCACTCCAAACTGACCTTCGCTGGTGATGAACGAGATAAACTCGCTCACGCACTCCTGCATGCATTCCTTTGCCTCCTTTGCTATTTTGGCATTCTCGGGGAGAGCCATCTTCATGATTCGCGCGACTGGAGCAAAATTGCGGATGTTAGCGTCGGATGCAGCAGCATTGTTGGCGGACTTCTGCGCGTTCTGTGGCGGCGAAGTGGAGGACTGTGGGGAAGGGGACGACATGACGCCGGCTGCAGGGCGACCGTTTTCCAGGCACAGACAGCCGTTGACAGGCTCGCGGGGGGGTTCGAAACGTGTGATTCGACGCAGAGACGACTCAGACGCGCGATAAGGCAGACGTGGGCATCGAGCGGCGCCGAATGGTGGTAATTCGTCGACGTGCAGATGGGAGCAATGCGACGCGCAAATCAGAACGAAGAAGAGGGGGAATGAAAATAGACGCACCATTGGCGATTGGAAGCCATCGGTCCTGCTCCTTGACTTCGAATTCGTACCCGGCGTGCGCTTGTGTATCCTGAGCTTCTCTGTCCATATGCGGCTCTGAATCGTCAGGCGACTGTACTCCTGGTTCCACGCCGTCCTTCTTCGGGGGGGTGGAAGACATGTTTATTCGGTCGCCTGCAAACCCGGAGACCTGCTTCGAGAGCGCTGTGTGCGCTGGCGCTTTCCTCAATTATTCGCTGGCGGTCCACGTCACTGGGGGATGCTGCGATGGCTTGGCGGCCGAGGATGCAACCACCGTGGTACGGGAGCGTCTGGCGGAGGAAGCGGTTAGCGGCATGCAACTGGCAGCGGCTTGGGACGCAGGCTAACGTACGCAGAGAGGGCGCTGGGCGGGCGCGCAAGGGAGCGGGCGAGGTTGCAGAGTGCGCGAACGGGCGGCGTGTTACTCGACGGGTGCACCTGGGCATGCAATGGGCGCGCGCCGGGCAGCGAGGGCCGCGAGAGCAGCGGGGCCGTCGACTGCGGCGACTACGGCTAGCAGGCAGAGGGCCGCGGGCGCGATTGAGCACCGCGATTGAGCACAAGCTGAGGTTGCTGTCACCGTGTGCGACGTCGAGCTGGCACCGACGCTGGGCACGCAGCCGCGACGCTGGGAGTAGCGGGCCGGGGCGACGACCGGTGGCGGCGAGGGCGTGCGGGTGCAGCGCGAGGGCGAGTTGGGCGCTGTTGCTGCTGCTGCTGCTGCTGCTGCTGTTGGCAATGCGACCGAGGAGCGCACGCTGCTGGCGGCGGACGACAGCGACGTCGACAGGACGACCACAGCACGTCGCGGTGCAGGCAGGCCAATGGGGCAGCGGCTGGGCAGCAATCGCGCGCGGGAGGCTCACCGGGCTGAGACGCGAACGCGATGGATCCTTCCAAGGTTAGGTTTTGCTATTTCACGGGGGGCAGCCAGTCGGCGAGAGGCGGTGCTGGGGGATGGGTTTATTGCGCGGAGAGCGAATCGACGGGGGAGACGGGCGTTGCAACGGCCTCTTGAGCGGCCGCGGACGCCCAGTCACATCCCGCGAATTTTGCAGGCAGCCGCGCGAGGGGCTCCTGCCGCCGCCGGTCCAGGTCGCCCGCCGCTGCCCGCACTGGCCAGATGCCCCACGTCCGACGACCGCACCTGCCCATCGTGGTCCACGGTTGACTTTCACTTTCATCCATTTTTATTCCAGCACCAGCGATGTATTCACCAATATCACCAGCACACTATCGACCACGCTCCGCCCAGCTGGCCCGGAGCCGATACCCTCACCCGCACTTACGCTGCACTCCCCTCACCAGTCTCCGCCAGCGCGCGCCAGCTGTGCGTGCGTGCGTGCGTGCGTGCGAGGCGATCATGCGCATGCGGGTAATGGACGGCGGCCCACCGCTCTGCTCTCACTGCTCATTCGGCTGCCCTACGCGCCGCTGGCATTATGTTTCTTTTTTTCTCCTATTGGGTGTCTTATCGACACCTGCTCTCTAGCAATCGACATCTGGCTCCCCGTTAGACTGGGTACCTTGGTAGGTAAAGCACATCTCAATGCCTTCTGAAATGATCACTACTCCGTATACCCTTGCGGGCTCAATGCTCCTGCTGAAGTGCGGTGCTACGCCCTGCCCCTCACAGCGAGACCAGGCCCGGCTCTAACACTAACCTCGTAAACGCGCACGTCGGCCTGCAGAGGACGTCGGGGGGTTTAGCTGGCATTGCATGCTCGGGTGCCTCGTGAGCGTGCGTTGTCCAGGCGGACCGTCGTCAAAGATGCATAGCTACTGCCATCATCCCGGCCACCGGCCGACGTGGTAAGCCGGACACTCTTCAACAAACTCGCGAGTGTCCTGAAATGCATGGTAGCCTTGTTTCAGCTTCACTCAGTTGCTGATATGACGTTGGCCTCGGCCACTCAACGTCTATCCGCCTCCCGTGAACTCTATCATCGGATGGTACCCTATAAGCTACGTGCCCATGTTCGCGGGAGGTTGTTGCAGAGGAAGGGCGTCATACTTGCCTAGCCGAACGCCAGCACATCACTGCAGCAGCCATTGAGCCACGCCGTCCTCAGCCTTGTCAGATCCCGGCCACATGGCTCAGGCTCCTGGCATGGCGTACTGGTTTGGCATATACGCTTGTAGAGGGTGTTGATGTACACGTTGTTACGCGTTCGCGAAAAATGGTCGGATGGAAGTGCTCCTCAAGGCTTGAATTTGGATGGATACCCCTACCCGAGTCGGGCCTCTAGGTGTTTTCGGATTTGATGGTTGCTAGACTATATCGAGTGCTAAGAACAACTCATAGTCCTGCATGCTGACCTACCTAGTGCAGACAGCACCAGGACGGCGTCTTGGTCTTCAACGCAGAATAACGGTGAGGAAACCCTCGGGAAGGTGAACTCGCTTGGGTGCCGTAGCTCGTATGGATTCATGCTTTTGTGGCCCATCTCGGGAGATCCAATGTCATACCAAAGTCTAACATCCTAGCTGCAGATTCCATTCTGCAGTCATCCAAAGGTCCGATGCCGTGTTCCGGAGCTCGATGCCATGTGCTCATAAGACTTTGCGCGTGACCGTAGGCAGTGCGCACGGGTAGCACGACCGTGAACATGGTCCCTTTACTGCGGCTGTTGAACAACTTGCACATTGTTCTTCTTCTGTTGCGGGCAGAGTTAGCATATATGGTTCGAAGCACAGCCGAATGGAGTTTGAGGTCTTTGAGAGTCATGACCCTGCACCGTGACAGCGAGCGTACCTTCCACTTCTCCATTTCATCTTGTTTAGACTTGTACTGCTTGAGTAGCTCATCCAGCGTTTTCTTCAAGCCGTCGGAGTTTGTTTTTAGGATGGGCACAATCTCTTTCACCGTCCTTTCCGTGAGGACTCCATTGATCATGCGGAAGCACTTGCGATCCCCGGAAAGCGGCTCCAAAGTCTCTAGCACAAGCCTAGAGAACGTCAGGATGCATGGTAGTACTCTTAAGAGAATGGAGCGGTGAGAAGATGGTAGAGAGCGAGATGGTAGAGAGCGAGATGAGAGTGTATGCACAGATAACTTTTTTGAAAAAGGCGGTGGATCGGTGACCATAATGCTTAAAATGGCGAAACATAACGGGCTAACCTACTTGTGCTCTTCTGTTTCCTGTTCAATGTCTCCGATTTTCTGCGCAACACTCTGGAGCGTGTTTTTGTAGGTTTGATACGTGGTTTGGAGCTCTTCGTTTGGTCAACACTTGCTAATGAGGATTCGCATGTCTACTTGCCTTGTTGCTTCTTCAAAGAAACCTGTGAGGCCATATTGCTAGCCGCCAAGTGTTAGATTGGAGATGTATAATCTTCGTGCTGCGGGGGTCGGGAAAGCGTTGAAGGTGATAGCGCACGGGCCAACTGCGGCGCGAAATCTTGTGACTTCCCGGGCCCGACCTCCCGACCTCAGGTCGGGAATGCTTCCAAGGCCTATTCGTAGTTCGCTCGATCTTAACTGCACGCCACTCGAATCAGAGCTACGAATTGGAAGATTCGCGCTTTCTGCTCTGCACTTTCAAGATGCATCCGCATTTGCACACCGTGGAAAACCAGAAAAGTAAGAACAACCCATCGTCATTCTTCCTGGTTGGTGCTAATACATGTAGACTGCGCCGAAGTGATCGCCGCCCTCGACGAATGCCACGCTCGCGGATTCATCCACAAAGTTCTCGGAAACTGTACCGATGCCAAACAAAAAGTCAACATGTGCCTGCGCGCGCAACGACTCGAGCGAACGAAGTTGAACCGAGAGATGGCCAAGGCGAAGCGGGCCAAGATTGAGAAGGCATGGGCTGAGATCGACGAGAATAGATGAAAGGTGACTTGGCTGGCTTAAACATGAACGTATGCATTTACAGGAGCGAGGCAAAACGAAGGAGTTCATGGATTTCTTGCTCAATGGGAACATCGACGGATTAACATATTGGCACAAGACAGTGTTGGTATTCTACAGAACTAGCATGCGGCGTCTCTAGCCAGCGATTCGTATTAGGCGTGGGCCAGTTTCTACCCGCCTTCCGAGTCCTCACTTGAGTCTTCGCTTGGTTGTGACTCTAGAAGCGTAGCACCCAGACTCTCCAGGCCCCTCTCGATCATGAGGCTTCCTCCCTCGTCGCCATTTGCAGCCAAAGCAGACTTGCCCTGATCTTGCCGCATTTTGTCATACTCTTCGGCAGTTTTCTTTAGCTGTACTTGTATATACTGCTTGCGTTCAGCAATTCGAACCTTGTCTTCTTCCAAGTCTTTCAGCTTGACCAAGATTGCCTCTTTCCTTTGCTCTTTCGCTGTGATATGCGCGTCAAGGCTCTCTAGGACCTCGTCCAAGTCCGGGAGAGGCGGGAGTCGAGGCGGTGTCATGGCTCCTTCATTCACATCTGGGTCCCGTTTACTGTATGTACCTGCGCGGGCTTGAGCAGAAGTGAAGGCATCGTTTCGCTCCTCCTCTGAATAATCGGGACTGTCGTCGTCTGAACGTCGCTCAGCATTCTGTATGAGATCGGCCATCTCAGTGCGCCGTCTCCTTTCCGCTTCGCGTTCCGACTTTCGACCGAGTGATATCTTGCCATCTTCCACGAAATCATCGAAGCCTTCCATAATATCCTCATCATCGCGGACAAGGCGCGTCTCGGTGTACTTTTCCTTCGGTCGGAGCGAAATCTCGTTTCTACTAGTGCGAAACTCATCGTCGTCATCGGAGGCCCATGGTCGATCTTCGTCTTCATCATACGCCTGATATTCCTTCGCTAACCTTTTTCGCCTAGCTTTCTTCTCTTGTATTTCGGCGTCCGTTGGGATCACAGTCGTCGCTTCAGTAGTGATGGTGACAACTGGACCGAACTTGGATGCAATGTCGAGGGCCCGGGTTTCAGCTTGCTCTTCAGAAGTTGGTATCAAATCTTTCGGTGTAGAAGGTGTTGAGTTGCGAAGCTCTGCAATATAGTCCTGGCTATACGTTGGCCGCTCTTCGTCGATACTCTCCCGGGGGAGTACAGGCACGAGGGGTGATCTGGATCTGATTTGTGCATTCTTTTCGATAGCTATGCGACTGAGATTCGATTTCCTGGGAGTTACAACGGTCGCGTCACTTGACTCGTCGGCATCGTTGCCATCAGACTCGCCAGGTCCGTACGAGACGCGTAAAGAAGACCGCTTCTTAGCTTTGCCAAAGGTTGGTCGCTTGACGACAGATTCTGTTTCCAGAGTTAGCAGTGATGTCCTACGAGTGTCAGAAATCGAGATTTGGTGATGATAGCAGCGGGCAATTCTTACCTGCTGAGCGATCCTGTGCCTCACGTTGAGAGCTGTTCGCCTTCTGTTCTGAGTCTGCATCGTAGGCTCCGACCTTGCGCGCAATGCGCCCCGATCCGGTTCTCCGCATGTTGTTCGAGTGTCGTTCCGGTCGGCGCTGGATACTTGGTTTGAGTTACGGTTCTACTTCCGCAACGCGATCTTGAGTTAGCGCACGGACCAACTCGCCAAGACAACGCCCGTAGCCCAAAAAGCTATCCCACCTCTCATCGAGCTTCTCAACAACTACACCATTTGCTTCCGATACGTGCTGTTCGAGTGCCCGACCTCACGAAATGGCTCCCGCTCAGCCCGAATTAAAGAAGGTATATTTTCTACTGCGTTGCACAAATTCTTCGACCAGTTTCTTTCGTTGCGCAGATACTGACCTCGAACTAGTACCTGGAAAAGCGCATCCTCGTCCAGCTCAACGGCAGCCGCAAGGTCCAGGGAACTCTCCGCGGCTATGATGTATGTCTCATACCTATCATCGTTTCCTAATAGCTTACCAGATATCTGTAGGTGTACCTAAACATAGTCCTCGATGAGGCTCTGGAAGAGAAACCTGGCGGCGAAAAGACTAGGATTGGTATGGTCGTTATTCGCGGAAACGCTGTCGTCATGATTGAGGTACGTATATGCGCTTGTAGCTCGAACCAGTGAAATTGGCCATATACTAACATGCCCGATAGGCACTTGACCGCATCACCTACGAGGAGTACAAGGGAAGCCGCTGAATGACGGTACAACGCCTTATCACCTGAACATCGGAAACTGGTCTAGAGTGGCTGGCATGTTCCAGCAAGAGATACCACGACTATTGGCGTTCTGGCGGGTGGTTCCTGGGGTAAATCTCCCCAGCTCCTGGTTATGCGCGGTCAGCGGGCGTATCAAGCACGCGGTCAAGAAGCCTCAGTTCAATGTGTTGACAATTTCTGAAAATATAGGTGGCTATGAATATGATACCATGATACGGAAGCTCTCTGAACGTACTCTAAGACTAGCCAGAGCATAGAGCGGCATTACTGGCGATAGATCACAATCCATCAGCTGCGAGTGGGGTCGAGTATGTCATTGTGGTGAGAACCAGCAATATGCCCAACCTGTGTCTCTTGACGCCAGGTCTACTAGAACAGAACTTCGTTTTTTATCATAACCTCGCCTTCCCGTGCATATTCACGTACTTTTGTACCAAGTCCCACGTAATCTCTGAGAATGGGTGCATCATTGCGACATAGTCTTGGGCGTTCGCGCTACTGGCTTGTCGAAGAGCATATCGTGCTGCAATGCCTTGCATGATAATGGAGCTGCGATAAAGACCAAATGCGTCGCCCCATGTCATGCTTGTTCTGGGGTCCCATCCAGCTACTTCAGCGTACCATGCTAACAACTGGTCTCGCGAGGGTAGCCCTTTCGTTACACCCGGCTGGAACGCTTCGTTTGCACGGCCAATGTCTAAGGCTTGTTGCGCCGTCGCGGTCACATATGGTGTTAGAAGGTTGGCCAGATCGGAGAGCGGATGGCCAATTGTGCTCATTTCCCAATCTAGAATACCTATCACTCGAGGTTCCGTCTTGTGAAAGACGACGTTGTCGATTTTATAATCTCCGTGAACAAAGCTACTCCTGTCCTTCGGTTGGGTCTTTGGGTCACTAAAGAACTCGACGATGGCGTCCTGATGGGGAATCTTGCCGACAGGCACACCCGTGTCTTTATCAACGGTGGCCCCTTGCGCTTTGGAGATTGTGTTGAAAGTACTGATTTGTCGGTTGTAGAACCCAGAGGGCTTGCCGTAGTTTTCCAAGCCAACATCCTTCGGGACAACCCTGTGGAACTTGGCCAAAGTAGTAATTGCCGAATGCCACCTAGGGAACATATCAATACGTGAAGTGAGACATGGGTTGCATAGGTGGTAAGACCTGAATGCAACTTACATCTTCGTCCGCTCCTCCGGGGTCACCTCAGGCAAGGCGGGATCTTCGAATATTCTACCGTCCAGAAACTCCATAATGTAGAAATCAGTCCCTATTACATCTTCATCTTGACACAGGCAGAATGTCTTCGGTACTGGCACATCTGTCTTCTCCAAGGCGTGAATGATCCGGTATTCCCGGTCGACCTTGTGAGCTGTCTTTGACAAGAGTTTGCCTGGCGGCTTCTTCCTCAAAACATATTTCTTTCCAGTCTTATCAGTCAACTGATAGGTGGGGTTCGATTGTCCATAGCCAAACTAGACACTGGTTAACGTCCGAACTCGAGCCTTGTACGACTGATGTACCTGCTTGACATCAAGCGGAACAGTTATCTCAGGAACATTGGAGGTGATGTAGCGCTCCAAAGAGGCCAGGTCTATCGGCTGTCGAACTACACCGGCCATTGTGGGTGTACGAGGATGACAAGCATGACGGTGCGAAAAGAGCATGTCTCCTGGAGATTGGAAGGGCTCGGACATGCCGAGGTAAGTGGGACGGGCCGTTGAAACTGCAAAGCCACGCCCGAGGAACCATCCACGGCCCTAGCGGTACTTAGTGGAGAAAGTGACTTCAGAGCTGAGTAGTTACTAGCATTTGAACCACAAGCACCTCTAGGTACATGGTTCATTAGTGCCTCCGTACGAATGCTCTATTAGCCACCTACACCTGCCCCTCAAAGCACTGTTGTCTCACGTGAACGCGTGTCAGTCCGGGAGCGGGGGCGTACTGTCCTGGAAACTTGAGATCCACATAGTTATCCAACTCTGGAACCAGCACCATGGCTAGCTACCAAGTGCGTGCCTATGTGGTGCTCCACTGCAAGACAACTGGTTACACTCAGCCCCGGTCAGATTGAGCTCCTGATCGCAGCCATGTCTTGGCATTTGCTCTAGCTTGCTCAAAGCAAGAGGTCTCGCCGAAGTCCGATGGAACGGGCTTCCGAAGCCTGCTTCGGACTCTGACAACAACGTGTGAGGTACTCCGTAACAAACAGCGCAAAGTCCTAGACTCCAAGGTCCTTGACGCGTAAAGAACGCATGAACATGGCTGAGGGCCGGGGTGGTGATTCGCCCGAGCAGCTGACACATCGGGCTCAGATTTGACCCCTGCCAACCCACATCACAACAAACGCCGCGAAAGGTGCCACCCGCCTTCCGTCGTGCAACAGACCGGTCTCAACCCAGCAGGCAGTACCATGGACCGGTCCATCCAAACGCCGCGCAGGTTAAATCCTCCGCGACCTTCACTCAACACCGCGTCCTCCCCCAACCTTTCACTTGCCGCCAGCACCGCGATCGCACGAAAAGCCTCTCTCAACGCGCTAGTAGGCGGACCGACTACGCCGACGAATAAAATGGGCGCTGATGGCCAAGATATCGATGTGGGCGATGCCGTCGATGTGCCCGGGGGCATGCACGGCGTCGTCAAGTTCATTGGAACCGTCCGCGGCAAGAAGGGAGTTTTTGCTGGAGTGGAGCTCAGCAGAGAATATGCTGCACGCGGAAAGAACGATGGCGACGTCGACGGGTGCGTGTGCGCCTCGCGGGCCACACTGGCGCAACGCTGACCTTGTCTAGCACCCGCTACTTCACCACTTCGACGCCAGGTTCTGGTATTTTTCTACCTATCCATCGAGCATCGAAACGGGCTTCTCCCACCCTGACTTCGGAGACGTTCCCGCCCACCCCCACCACTCCATCTTTCAGCAACTTTAGCTTGTCCACGACAGAGAAGCCCAAATTCAGCCCCGATACACCCTCGATGCCTAAATTCTCTCAATCTGTGGGCCCCGGAGCACGCGCTCCCAGCCCCGCGTTCAAACCAAAACGCGGACCGTCTCTACCACGCCCAGAATCTCCGTTTCGTAAACAGCCTAGTTTAGCACCCACCCCCGGAAGACATGCAACAGCCACCCCTAGTAGGAATGGAACAGCGACTCCGTCGAGCTTCTCTAAGAGCGCCATCGGACCGCCGAGATTCAATAGCCCTGGTCCGCGATCTAGCGGGTTTCAAAAACCGCGCACGCCTGGCCCTCCGCGACCATATTCGCGAAACAACTCGCGATTAGGGCAACACGACACAATCGACGAGGATGCGGAAACAACACCAACAGGCGTGGCGCGTATCAGTAACGATTCTCTTACGAGTCTAAAGAATCGCCGCCTCGGGCCAAGTGGCGCCGAAGATGAGGTGCAACGGCTTACGAAGCTGCTCGAAGAACGTGACCAGCAGTTAAAAGAACAGGCGTCTTCGTTGACTGAGATGGAGGCTGGATTGTCGGAGATTCAAAATCTTATACCCGAGGAGGGATTAGACTTAGGCTTGCGTAGCAATGGGAATGAGGCAAACGATGTGACCCAACTCCGAGCAGTTCTCCGTGAAAAGAACGACAAGATTGCTTTGTTGACCGCCGAGTTCGATGCGCACCGGGCTGATTTCCGGAGCACCATAGACACATTAGAGATGGCTAGCACGGAGACGGAACGCGTCTACGAAAAGAAGGTGGAGGAACTGCAAGAGGAGCTCAGAGAGCTACACAGTCGCGCAGAAGACGTCGATGGCGTAGCTAGGCAATTGAAACAACTGGAGGAACTCGTCCAAGAGCTGGAAGAAGGACTTGAGGATGCTAGACGGGGAGAAGCTGAAGCTCGCGGTGAAGTCGAATTTCTCAGGGGAGAAGTAGAGCGTGGTCGGTCCGAACTTCGACGAGAGCGAGAGAAGGCCGCCGCAGCTCTGAAGGGTGCAGGTGCAATGGTTGACGGCCCCCTCAGTCCAGGGTTAAGGGAGGTGGAGCAGCGCGACGACGAGATACGAGGGCTGAAAGCCATCATTCATTCGCTTAGCTCGGGGCCAGAAGAACACGGACGATCGCCTTTGTCAAGACAAGGCTCATCAGTTAATCCGGAGGAACTGAGGACGGTCCAGGCCAATGCAGAGCGGCTGGAACGGGAGAGGGAGGAGCTGAGAGGCCTCGTTGAACGAAAGGCCTTCAGAGAAGAAGAGCTAGAACGAGAGGTTGAGAGGCTCAAAGGCAAAGTTAGCGCCGCTGAGCAACGCGAGAGCATCATCAGCAACGGCATGTCGGAGCGAACGGCGACAATAGAGAAGCGGTCGTCAGGGCGGGACTCGAAAGGTACCGTCGTTAGCTGGAGAGGCTCGCCTCAATTAGCACGCCGTGACGCCCCCAAAGCGCTAGAACCAACAGCGGAGTCCGATTCGCACTCATCAGCGGACGGAAGTGTGCTTTGGTGCGAAATCTGTGAGACGGGAGGCCATGACATTCTCAGTTGCTCTGCTATGGGAAGCGGCGGGGTATCGAAACCACAAGAGAACGGAATTCGCAACGGCAAAGATGCAGTCATCGAGGGTCTTCGGAACCTCTCAGTATCATCTGATCGCTCACGACCACCAGCCCTAACACCTACAAAGTCGCCCGGCAACGCGCCGACAGCACCTCTCCCCATACCTTCGTTCGACCCCTCCCTTGTACCTCCGAAAGGTGCCGCAGTAGCCGACCCGGACAAATGGTGTGCTCTCTGTGAGAACGAAGGCCACGATGTTACAGCATGCCCTAATGAAGACGCGTTCTAGTTTGGTACTCAGGGCTATCGCGCTGCAATGATATCCATGTGTTCGGAAGGCCAATTTGGGAATTCTATATCAGTGACTTAATAATACTTAATTACATTGTCGATCGAGTGGACCGGTGCATCGCAAGTCTCTTCAAGGTTCGTGGCTCCCAAACCATGCATGGAGGGGATGTTCCAGAAGTAGGTCCCGAGGTCATTGTTCTGTCACGTGCATTGCGGCGCACCTGGGCAGGGCTGCCTAGGTAGGCTAGGTAGGCAGCCAAGGTGGCCCGAGCTTAAGATTTATCGGTTTTCGAATCGCCTTCCACCGCCGCCTTCACTCACTCGCGACCCCTCCTCTCGCAATTCCTCCACCGTGATACCACATAACCGTATTCCTCATCCTTCGCCTCCTACCTTTTCTCCAACGCGACTCGTACGCGCCACTGTGTGATTGCGGTCCACCTGAGGTCGTTTGCGGAGCTGATTTCGGGCTTGTTCTGAGTACACCTGCACGGCAAAAGGCTGAGGCATCTGTCCACTCGGCTACCGATCGCCTTACCATCGGATACCACGCGCCCCTCCAGGGTAGTCTATCAGGCCATATCAGGCAAAAACAGCAATACCTCTTGCCCAGCATGGCGGACAACCCTCTCGCGCAGTTCAAGTACTCGGCGATGTCGAATCTGGTCCTTCAGGCGGACAAACGATTCACGACACGCCGAGGGGATGAGCATACTGGCGACCCGGAATCGCTCGCAGGACGAATAAACATTCGAGACATGGGAGCGCGAGGCGCGCGGAATGAAGCCCCCTCACAGACGAAGAAACCGAAAGGTCCTTTCGAGGTCGCGCGAGGAAATCTTAATGAGGGTGGGGATGTGCTGGAACGTGAACAACGCAAGAGGAAGCGGGGCGATGGCGCTGGTGCTTTCGGCGCTTCCAATGCCGCTGAACAGGACCTTTTCGTCGAAGACCTTCGTTACAAACCACGGACTCCGGCTACGCGAGCGACTTTCGAGCTCATCACTACTATTGTGAGCAGGACGCTCGGCGACGTCCCAGCGCACTACACACGGAGCGCGGCCGACGCCGTACTAGAGTACTTAAAAGCAGATGACACCAAGGACTTTGACAAGAAGAAGAGTATAGACGAGCTCCTCGGCAGTCCAATGGGCTCCAAGGAATACAACGAGCTGGTTATTCTTGGCAAGAAGATCACGGATTGGGATGCACAAGACGACGAGGAGGAGGAGGTGGATGAAGAAATGGGAGGAGCTGAAGGCGCAGAGAATGCGGAGGCCCAGGGAGTGGCGGTGGTCTTTGACGACGACGAAGATGATGAAGGTGCCCAGACGTTCGAGGTGCGAGACGCGGACACGAGCGACGATGAAGAAGACGACGACGCGACTACAGCACAGGTCAACGCCGATCAAGAGGACGAGGAAACAGACGCGAATGGTGCCCTCGCAGATGCCGAAGAAGTTATCATTGGCATGGATACGACCACATCGACGGACCGCAAAGAAGACAATGATCAGCTTGTGCCGGCACATCAAATCGACGCTTACTGGTTACAGAGGCAAGTGGGTCAGGTGTACGAGGATGCCCATACGCAGCAAGAGAAGACACAAACTGCACTCGAAATTCTCGCTGGCGTGTCAGAGGATGGAGAGGAGAAAGATCTGCGTGAGATTGAAAACGAGCTCATGGATCTCTTCGAATACGAACACCACGAGCTTGTGCAAAAACTTGTCTTCAATCGCGAACGGGTAGTTTGGGTCACCAAGTGGAGGCGAGCAGCAGAGGACAAGGATGAACGAGCGGCTGTTGAGCGAGAAATGAAGGCCGCAGGCCAACAGCAAATTCTGCAGGAACTGCATGCCCGCGAAGCAGGTACCAAAGCTACCGATACCACCGGCCCCAAGAAGATGAAGTTCGACTTGAGCAACCTCCAACTACCCACAGTCTCAGAAGACACGGAAATGAAGGATGCTCCGAAACCTGAAGGTGTTGTAGGTGGGCTACAGCCATCTGGCCGAGTAATCAACTTGGACAATATAGTCTTCGACCAAGGAAACCATCTCATGACAAACCCGAGTGTCAAACTCCCCCAAGGATCTACCCGTCGGCAGTTCAAAGGCTATGAAGAGATCCATGTCCCGGCTCCGAAGGGGAAGCGTGATCCGAACGAACCTAGGAACAAACTTACGTCTGAGTTGCCAGACTGGGCACAGGCAGGTTTTGGCTCCTCTAAAGCGCTAAATCGTGTTCAGACAAAGTGTTTCCCTACGGCCTTTGAAGACGATGGGAACATGCTGATCTGTGCCCCTACTGGATCCGGCAAGACCAATGTCGCCATGTTGACTATGTTGCGTGAAATTGGGAAGCATCGGAATCCTCGCACCGGGGAGATTGCTCTCGACGACTTCAAGATTATCTACATCGCACCACTCAAAGCTCTTGTTCAGGAGCAAGTCGGAAATTTTGGCAAGCGTCTGGAGCCATACGGGATACGAGTGGCCGAGCTCACTGGCGACCGTCAGCTCACAAAACAACAAATCTCGGAGACACAAATCATCGTGACCACGCCGGAGAAGTACGACGTCATCACACGAAAGGCTACTGATACTAGCTATATAAACCTGGTCCGCCTCATTTGCATCGATGAAATCCATCTTCTGCACGATGATAGAGGACCGGTACTTGAGAGCATTGTTAGCAGGACGATCCGCCGCACCGAGCAAACTGGGGAGCCGGTTCGACTTGTAGGCCTTAGTGCTACACTACCGAATTACAAAGATGTCGCGACCTTTCTGCGCGTAGACCCTGACAAAGGATTGTTTCACTTCGACGCAACGTTCCGACCCTGCCCTTTGAAACAGGAGTTCATTGGCGTCACTGACAAGAAAGCTATCAAGCAGCTGAAGGCGATGAACGACGTTTGTTACACCAAAGTCCTCGAACAAGTCGGTCAGAATCGGAACCAGATGTTGATATTCGTGCATTCTCGGAAAGAGACCGCGAAAACAGCCAAATACATCCGTGATAAGGCTATGGAAATGGACACCATCGGACAGATACTCCGGTCCGATGCCGCTAGTAGGGAAATTCTAAGGGAAGAGGCCGGTGGAGTCCAGAATGCCGATCTGAAAGATCTGATGCCCTATGGCTTTGGCATCCATCATGCCGGCATGTCCAGGAAGGACCGAACGTCTGTAGAAGATCTTTTCGCAGATGGCTCAATCCAAGTCCTTGTCTGCACAGCAACTCTAGCATGGGGCGTCAACCTTCCAGCCCATACAGTTATCATAAAGGGGACCCAAGTATATTCGCCTGAGAAGGGTAGTTGGGTAGAATTGAGTCCTCAGGACGTTCTACAGATGCTTGGACGTGCTGGTCGACCTCAATACGACACCTACGGAGAGGGTATCATTATCACCACCCAGACTGAGATCCAGTACTACTTGTCACTTCTCAACCAGCAGCTGCCGATTGAGTCACAATTCATCAGCCGACTCGCCGATAACCTCAACGCCGAAATTGTGCTTGGTAACGTACGCACCCGAGACGAGGGTGTGGAATGGCTTGGGTACACATACCTCTTTGTCCGAATGCTCCGGTCACCGGGTTTGTATCGTGTAGGCGCAGAGTACGAACACGATACAGTCCTGGAGCAGAGGCGTGTCGACCTAATTCACGCAGCTGCACATGTCTTGGAGAAGTGCAGTCTCGTCAAGTACGACAGGAAGTCTGGCCAGCTTCAGTCAACAGAGCTAGGCCGGATTGCGTCACATTACTACATCACGCACAACTCCATGGCCACATACAACGTCCATATCCAGCCCGGCATCAGTGCGATCGAGTTGTTTCGTGTTTTCGCGCTAAGTGACGAGTTCAAGTATATTCCTGTACGACAAGACGAGAAATTGGAGCTTGCGAAGCTCCTTGGTCGAGTTCCTATCCCAGTCAAGGAAAGCGTTGAAGAGCCCCAGGCCAAGATCAACGTCCTTCTACAGGCCTACATCTCTCGACTCAAGTTGGATGGCCTGGCGCTCATGGCCGACCTAGTGTATGTCACTCAGTCAGCTGGCCGTATCCTCCGTGCTGTCTTTGAGATTTGTCTCAAGAAGGGATGGTCTCAAGTTGCCAAGCTTGCACTAGATCTGTGCAAGATGGCTGAAAAGCGTATGTGGCCAACAATGTCACCTCTTCGGCAATTCCCTAGCTGTCCCAAAGACGTTGTTCAAAAGGCAGAGAGGATTGATGTGCCATGGGCGAGCTACTTTGGTCTGGATCCCCCTAATATGAGCGAGCTCCTAGGCATGCCAAAAGCTGGAAAAGTTGTGTGCGATCTCGTCCAGAAATTTCCTCGCCTTGAACTTGAAGCGACTCCTCGACCAGTTACGAGGTCTATGCTTCGCGTCGAGCTCACCATTCGGCCTAGCTTCGAATGGGACGATCAACTTCATGGTGCATCGGAGGCTTTCTGGATCCTCGTGGAAGATTGTGATGGTGAACAGATCCTATTTCATGATTCGTTCATCCTACGAAAGGAGTATGCTGAGGGAGATGTCAACGAGCATTTTGTGGAACTGTCCGTTCCCATTGATGAGCCCATGCCACCCAATTACTTCGTTACCGTCCTCTCTGATCGTTGGATGGCATCTGAAACTAAGCTGGCTGTTTCGTTCCAAAAGTTGATCTTACCAGCTAAATTTCCGCCACATACACCTATTCTGGATCTGCAACCGTTACCTATCTCCGCATTGAAGAGCAAGGAGTACCAGGCTCTATACCAAAAGATTGGCCGCTTCAACAAAGTTCAGACTCAAGTGTTCAACTCACTCTATACGTCGGACGACAACGTCTTAGTTGGCGCTTCGACCGGTATTGGCAAGACTTTCTGTGCTGAATTCGCTATCTTACGTTATTGGTCAAACGGATCGGAAGGCCGCATCGTCTATTTGGCACCTTTCCAGGAACTAGTCGACAATCAATTCAAGAATTGGAATGAGCGCTTGTCGGAACTTGGTGGAGGCAAGGATATCGTAAAGCTCACTGGTGAGATTACGTCAGATCTTCGATTGCTTGAAAAGGGCGATCTTATCTTGGCCACTCCCTCACAGTGGGATTCGATCTCACGGCAATGGCAACGTCGCAAGACTGTACAGACGGTCGGCCTATTGATTGCCGACGAACTGCATCTGCTGGGTGGCGCTGGTGGTTATGTATACGAGATCGTGGTGTCGCGCATGCAAGCTATGGCAGCACAGCTCGAGTCGAATTTGCGGATCGTTGCCTTAAGTGTGCCTCTCTCGAATGCTCGGGACATGGGCGAGTGGATCGGCGCCAATAAACACACCATCTACAACTTCAGCCCTGCAATCCGGTCAATCCCTCTCGAGCTGAAGATACAGTATTTTACCATTCCACATTTCCCTTCGCTCATGCTAGCGATGGCAAAGCCAGCATACAAGGCCATCACACAGCTCTCGCCAGACAAACCAGCCATGGTGTTTGTACCTAATCGGAAACACGCTCGTTCTACGGCGATAGAAATCTTCGCTGCATGCGTTGCTGATGATGACGAAGACCAATTTCTTCATGCATCATTACAGGAGATCGAACCAATCATCGCAAAAGTGAACGAACGCGCTCTTGCCGAGTCACTTTCTCATGGAATCGGTTATTTCCACGAAGCGCTCAATCCTTTCGACAAGAAGGCTGTTCAACATCTCTTCAAAGTTGGTGCGATTCAGGTTCTGATCGTTTCAAGGAACTCCTGCTGGGAAGTTGATAATAACGCTCATCTGGTCATTGTCATGGGCACCCAGTTCTTCGAAGGTCGAGAACATCGCTACGTCGACTACCCGATCAGTGAGGTCCTCCAGATGTTTGGCAAAGCAGGCAGAGTCGGTGAAGATAAATCTGCTAAAGGTGTCCTCATGGTTCCGGCAGTAAAGCGAGATTACTACAAGAAGTTTCTGAACGAGGCCTCACCTGTGGAGAGTTACCTACATGACTACCTACACGACGCCTTCGTTGCCGAGATCAGTGTCAAGACCATCGAGTCTACTCAAGAGGCGGTCGACTGGTCCACATACACGTACTTCTACCGTCGACTCCTCGCCAATCCAAGCTACTACAATCTCCACGACACCTCACATGAAGGTCTCAGCGCACATCTGTCCGAGCTAGTTGAGCAGACTCTGAAAGAGCTAGTCGACGCCAACCTTATTGAGCATGAAGAAGAAGCTGATAGTATCACTGCTCTCAACCCGTGCATGATAGCAGCGTATTACAACATCTCCTTTATCACCATGCAGACGCTCATGATGTCTCTCAACGGAAAGACCACGCTAAAAGGTGTTCTCGAGATTATCACTGCAGCTACAGAATTCGAGGATATCCAAATCCGCCGCCACGAAGAGCACATCCTGAGCCGAATCTACGACCGCGTGCCCTACAAGATGCAAGACGCGAACTTCGAGACACCGCATTTCAAAGCCTTTGTGCTATTACAAGCGCACTTCTCACGCATGCAGCTCCCGATTGATTTGGCCAAAGACCAGGAAACAGTCGTGAAGAAAGTGCTCAACATTCTCAGCGCCAGTGTCGACGTGCTCTCATCTGAGGCTCATCTCAACGCTATGAACGCGATGGAGATATCACAAATGGTCGTCCAAGCCATGTGGCAGAAAGACTCGCCGCTCAAGCAAATCCCACATTTTGATACCGACACCATCAAGTCCGCCCAGAAGTTCGGAATTAACGACGTTGAAGACTTTATCAATGCCATGGACGCATACGAGAACCCGGATTACAAGCCGCTCCTGAAAGCGCTCGATTTTGACCAGAGCCAGATGAATGAAGTGGCCACCTTCACCAACGATTACTATCCAAATCTCGAGCTGGAGCACGAAGTTGTTGACGCGGAGGACGTTGTCACCAACGCTCCCACACAAGTCAAGGTTACCGTTACACGCAACATCGATGAGGAGGAGCAGCCCAAGACCGAGGTCCACGCGCCCTTCTATCCTGCGGACAAGACGGAGAGCTTCTGGCTTGTACTTGGTGACCAGCAAGAGCACAGCTTGCTAGCCATCAAGAAGGTCACTATTGGCCGACAGCTAAAGGCGGTCTTGGAGTTCACGCTGGAGAGGCCAGGCGAGCATGAGTTGACGCTCTTCCTTGTTAGTGACAGCTATCTGGGTGTGGATCAAGCACCGACATTCAAGATTACTGCCGCAGAGGGCATGGAGGAGGATAGTGAGGAGGAAGAGAGTGGCGGCGAAGAAGAAGAGTAGTGCATATATGCGCTTGATGATAACCTGGAAGGTGATGAAACCTATGAGGACCTCAGTGCAGGATCTAACTGACATGAAATTTAGTGTGAAAAGTAGGCTATGGTGCATGGATTTACGGCGTTGCTCTGATTTCAAGGGGATAACATAGCGATCTCTTAGTTAGATGTTATCAAACCTCTATCCTCCTTTAATAACTTGACTCTCGCCTGGCTCTCAACGTTGCCCCATAGCGCCAGAGTATGCCCGTAGCCGGCAATGTGATACCGATCGACAAAAACGCCATCAGACTATTACCCCACCCGTATCCCAGCGTCTTATACAGCTCGTCTGAGAACAATGGAAATGCAAACGCGAGCAGACTCCTGAGCACTTGCGTCGCAGCTGAGGCCGAGCTAATGTGTTCGGGGTACGCGTCCATGATATATGCATGCAATGCGGTATCGAAAATTTGCATCCCGAGGGCCAGCAACGCAGCGCCAATGTCGACAATAAGCCAGTGGAGGCGGTATTGCGCCGCCCAGCCGTAAAGCAGGAAGCCTATGGGGGTGAAAAAGACGCCTGGCAACAGAATGGGAATACGGAGCTCGGGTACGCCCCCGTCGCCGGAGTGACTTTTCAACCTTTTGTAGGCATAGTCCATGAGTGGTCCGCACAGCTGGGAGCCCAATATCGAGCCGACGCAGATGGCAATGTAGTGCAGGCCAGACATGGCCACGGATTCTCCGTACGCGGAGACATGCAGGGAAGAAAAGCTGGCTAACGCAAAATATAACAAGCCGTAACTGATGCCTGAGAGGATAGCCTGGATCTGGATGATTGGATGAAATGCTAATAGGCGCAGAGGACGGGATAAACTGCGGCGCAGCTTCCACATAGTCGAGCGGCCGGATTCGCGCATCTCGATAGTGGCATGGTAGCGAGAGTTGCCGGTGTCTTTGCGCAGTTTCTCGGCTCGCTTGCGAAGAAGAAATGGCGCGTAACTCTCGTTCAGCACGAGCAGTGAGAGTGCCTCGAGGACGACTTGGAGAATGGTAGTAGACCAAAACATCCATCGCCAAGTGGAATACTCAACAATGAAGCCGGCAACTATGGGACCAATGGCGGCGCCCGTGAGTGGAATGAGTAAGTACAGGCTCACGGAGCGTCCTCTCCGTTCCGGAGGCCATACATCGCCCAGAACGCCGTATGCCAGACTGTATGCTGCACTCGCGCCAAAGCCGGCTAGCAGACGGGTGGCAATAAGCAGGCCCTTTGAGTTCGCGAAGCCACAAAAAAGATTCCAGACTAGGAACCACACGCTAGCAGCGTGGAAAATGGCCTTTCTGCCATAGACCTCTGACAGAGGGCCAATGAAGAGCGGTCCAAATACGGCGGCTAAGAGATAAACCGACAGTGCCATGAACGCCTCAGGCGTGGACATATGCAGTTCAGATGCGATGGTGCCGATCGCAGGTGCCATCATCTGCGAAAATCTGATCAGCAACTAGTTTCGCAATCAGAGGGGGATCGTTACCGTTGAAACCATAATGCGGACAAAGGCCATGCCAGAGACAGCCGCCGTGACACCCCATTTGAACTTCGTGGACCAGTTGAGCGGGTTATCCGCATCTTCGGCGCCAAATGTGACGAGGAATGCCTCGTGCCAGACGATTCCATTGCTATCGGTGATGTGCTTGCTTTGATCTTGGCTTTGCTCAGGGGCGTTTTTTTCGACATCTCGTATGCCCTCCTTGTTGTTGACGTGACCTTGCTGCATCACCCCTTCCGTTGTGGTCTTCATGATTGTATAGAAGTGACTGGCGTGTATTGGATGAACATGGTCGCAAGATAACCCTCAGCAGCTTTTTTGGTTATAATACGGAGACGGAGTAATCGGAGTAAATGGACTAGAGACGGCACGACAACGGATTCCGCTGAACTAACGCGCTTTCCCAGTAGATTATGTTGGCGCCAAACCTCAAGCGAAAGGTCGCTCTGGGAGCAAGGGAAACCCACCAGAGCACTCCGTCGTAAGAGCAAATCTGACACAAGCCATTCTTGCACTAACTAAGCCCAGGTTAGTGTCAGGAATATTCTTGTGACGGAGTAAGAGTATGAGGATATCCGACTGGTAAATAGCGAGTAGTCTCAGCCCGATCTAGACCCACACAGTAAGATAACATTATAAGATAAACGATAACTACCTTTACCCCGAAGGACCTACATTAGACTTGAACAAGGATGAGATGAAACTGTGGACGGAGTAAGAGTATGTTAGTGCGGAAAAGTGGCGGGTACCCACCAGTCAATTATAGTACCGTCATGGCTCCAACTCTGGGTGGTATCAGCAGGGCTGCCGCCTTGATGGCCCCCAGCAGCAATTACCATCGCGCAATCCTTCCGTGACGAGAGGGCTTGCAGAAAAACAACTCGCCTCCTCTAATCAAGCACCGGATGCAGCAACTATCGGGCCACATCTTCACGGCCAAAGGATTACTGGAGAAATCGTACGCGTTTGGCTGGTACCTCACAGAGGACTTCCGAAGACCGTCCTCGGAATGGGATGGAACAGCATTTATATGAACAATATGCCCAAGATTGTCCCCAGATTCCACGTCGGGCCGCTGATAGCGCACGGCGGAAGTATCCCAGGGTATCATGTTTCTATGGCGCTACGGCCTAAGATCAATGGCAGTGTTGTGGTATGCACCGAACTCAATCGGTTTAGGATGGGTGAGCATAGCGTTGCTGAAGGCCCTTGTTGATACTCTTGAGCCATCGGACTGTTGCACCTAGCGTTGGCTATCGAGGCTTAGGCTGGGGCGCCAACCGAACAGCAGTATTTTAGTAAGGAAGGCGAGTGAGGTTGGAAATGGTACTGATAGCAAGTACTCCGTACAATCATACGAAACGAGGGACATCCAATTACTAGCGTAGGGATCGGCAGTCGGGACGTTGGGAAACGCGCTAAGACGCGCTAGGGAGACTTGGCAAGACCCCCACCTAGCAACCGTGACTGACAACCCTTGAGCCTTTGCAAACTGCCCAGCAAACCCCCATCTCTTCAACTCGCCATGGCGCACTCCGACGAAGAAGAAGACTACATGTCGATGGTGTTTGAAGATGTGCCGAAGCAGCCGCAGGTCGAGACTTCGATACAACGCGCAGCCCGCAGGCGACGCGAGGTATGTTGTCACTACAACCAGTGCTCCGTGTGCGGCTGAGCTGACAGGGCTACCTAGGTCGAGGAGAGAGCTCGCTTGAATTCCAGAACCAAAGCCGAGCGCGCGGCCGACGCCGAAGCGGCCCGAGAAGCAGCACTCGCAACTGCCCTGCCAGAGACGAATAAGGGCTTCAAGATGATGGCTAAGTTGGGCTTCAAGCAGGGCGACACTCTAGGCAAATCCGAGAGTGCGCGCAAAGATCCTATACAGGTCGTCGTCAAGGGGGACAAGGGAGGAATTGGACTTGAGTCTGATAAGAAGCGGAAGAAGCGCGAGCAATGGGAACAGGCAGGGCGAGAGGCTAAGCGGACCAAGGAAACAGAGGGCGATTATCTTGCGCATCTGAGGCAAGCACGCAAGGACAAGAAGGCGGAGACAGACTTGGACAACGCGCAGAGGACCGCTGAACGACTGTCCGACAAAAAGGCAGAAGGCCAAAACACATCAGAGAACATCGAAACGCCCTTGGAGGACATCAACATACTCTGGCGCGAACGTGCTCGGAATCGACTCAAGGAACAACGGAGACAGCGGGGAGAAATCACACGCGTTTCGCGAGTCGAAGCACTGGTAGATGCTGATGACGATGACGATACTAAGATTGCCCACAGTCGTGACATAGTACCGTTCTATACCACGCTCGAAGATGACCTCATAGACGAAGATACGGAGTTGGCAGAGTTCAAGGCGTTGCCAGTGCTGGACCGCCTTCACAAGGTTCTTATCTACCTCAGGGATACTCACCACTACTGCTACTGGTGCGGCCACCAATACCGTGATGCAGAGATGGATGGTTGTCCTGGCGAAACTGGGGAAGATCACTGAAGCTACACCTTATACGATGGTATATTTCATACCCTTCTTGAGAAGAACTGCGGGGCTGCTCCCTATAAGGATTCACTAACCGTCCAAAGTCCAGGCCAGTGTAACGGATCATAGCTGCAACTCTCAACAGCGTACTACACGTAAAGTAAGCCATTGCCAACCTCGTAGGGCTAAGGTGGACTTGCGCAAATATGAAAGAGCAAGAGGGTGCGTAAACGGTAATAGCTCAATATTTGATAGCCACGATATCATCGGGTTGAGCGCTGGAGGCATGCCATATCAGCAGACCCCAGTACAGTTTAGAACAGAATGAAATTTGAGTTAATAATGAACATGAAGCTCAAAACATACCGTGAACTTTCGGGTCGCTCTAAAAATATAATCTATGTGATATGTTATGACGAGAGTGAAAGAGCTCGGGCCATATCGCGAGTCCGTGCGCTGTGCCTACTTTAACTAGGTAGGCGTGGTCTCCTTGACGATGCACAACCTCTCCGTAACAACAAAGTCCAGTTTGGCTGTTTATTTGGATACGTTGGATATGGAACACCAAAGATGCTATATCTATTCGCCTACAGAGCCTGAGGAGCGTGCACGAAAGCGCCAACGGACCAGTAAACCTCATTTTCAAGCACAGCTTCCGGAGCGTCTACAGACCTTCCGAGACATGTGGTCGCATCAAGAAGAGCGCATTCAAGTGAGTTATATCGAAATGCATGTGACGTCTAACCTAATTGCTCTAGGAAACGCTGGAAGACGCAGATAGCTCAACGCAGGAAGCTATCGCAAACTTTGTATCAGCATCTTCACAAGACACAGAGGACTTGTCACTCGCCATACCCACTGCTTTGATTATACTAGGGCCCAGTATTGCATCTCATGGGCCATTTTTCGAACGTCTAGGCAGAAGGATCAAACATGATACGAACAACATCTACGTAGTGTTGACATCTGGAGAGAGCCCCAATTTGAAAACATTGTTGAAGAATCTCATCAAGAAGGTCACTTCTCGTGTGGATGACGATGATGATGATGATGAAATGCGACGTCCTTTAGCCACTTCTCGAAATGGGCCGAAACTACTCGATTTCGATCTTGGTCACCTGCAAGAATGGCAGAAAAGGAATCGAGCCCAAAACATTGTGTTGGCAATTCAGGATAGCAATGCATTTGATGCATCTGTTCTGATAGAGCTAGTTGATCTTCTCCAGTGAGTCTTGTCCACAAATTCCAGATTCGTCTAACAGTCACAGCTCCTGGCTTGATCGTCTACCATTCGTTCTTCTTGTTGGTATTGCTACGTCTGCCGAGAATCTCGAAGATCGTCTAGCAGGAAAGACACTTCGATACTTGCAGGGCCAAAAGTTCGATGTTACGCAGCCAGATGAGATCATCGAGAAGCTTTTCAGCGCAACAGTTGCTAGGCCTGACGCTCGCCTACGAATTGGTCCGAATATCAGTCAGCGCATACTTAAAAGACAAAGAGATCATGTACAGAATGTACAGGATTTCGTCGATGCTTTAAAGTATGCATACATGTCACATTTCTACGCCAATCAAATGAGCATTTTTCTTAAGGATGGAATTTCCTTTGAAGATCTATCCTCAGATGATGTAGAGGTGGCCCGCACTCTTCCATCCTTCCGCAGGTATATTATCCCCACTCAGTATATGTATAATTGTACTGACTTTGTCAGTCGTGTGGAGCAACTACTAGATGAGTCGCGTGTACAAGAAGTACGCAAGCTGCTCGATGATGATTACCACACATTTCGCGTCCTCACTGAGGCAATTGCTTCGGGGCAAAATGCATTATCCTCACTCAATGCTGCTGCTACAATCCTTTCCCGTGTAAGGCAAGCGCTTCAGATGTCGCCAGAAGTCATGTGCTCGACTATCTGGACCCGAGCAGCGGCCGGAGAAATTATTGGATCGCCATTTCTTCGTGAAACGATGTTGTTAGTCAGAAGGGTACCCTCGGACAAGTTCGCCCAGTTGCTGAATGCTCTCGAACACTCTGAGGGAGATTTTGTGATTGATCCTAGGCCCTACAAGCAAGAGTTAGAACAGTTGCTTGAGCAGAACCCCGACTCCACTCCTTTGCGAACTCAACACGACGTTCGGAACGACAGCGTTAGGACTACCGTAGTAGCGCAGAAAGTACTGCTCAGCAAGCACAAGGCGGCCTTATCCAAGCAGGACAAGGCATACTCCGAGCTTGTTGGACGGTTCCATGACGAGATGGAATGCTTCTTCTCCTCCGCCTTCATCAATCCTCAGACTTTACTTCTATCGGAAGTTCTGATATACGATCTCAAGTCGCCACATACAGAAGTCTTCCAACCCAAGCCCCGTTACGCGATCGAGCGCGCTCTAGCGTTGCCGCATGACTACTTGGGCTGTGATTGCTGCAGTGGGGTCGCTGGCAAAGGGGAAGGATCGGCTTTATCTGGTACCCAGCCAGCGAGTGCTATCCTTTATCAGATGTATCTTGAATCCGGTGCTCTGATCAATGTAAGCGATCTATGGTCAGCCTTTCATGCGATTGCTGGAGAAGGCGAAGAGGAGGAAGATGGGGAATCAAAGACAATGCAAGTACTACACCAAAATGCTCCAAAGCCATAACTAATACCCAACAGGGCACTTTTCCAGAGAGGTCTAGCAGAGCTAAAATATCTTGGGCTCGTCAAGCCAAGCAGAAAGAAGACGGACCATATCGCGAAGACGATGTGGAAGGGATTGTAGCGCCCAACGTTAACATCATTCTATAGTACAATATTACAAGATTTTGGCCGCAACGTGCCATCACGACTTTGGCTTTGGAGCTGTATCGCATAGTGTTCCACAATTCTTACACGTCCTAGTCTCCTTGTCCGCCTTGAAAGCATTCACAGCATCCTTGATCTGCGTCCCCAGATCCGTGCAATGGAAGCTCGCTTCATGCACCTTCTCCCCACAGTTCTGGCAGTACCATCTCAACCGGTCAATACTCTCTTCCGGTCTATGCTGTTCCAGTACTATCCCCACGGTATTCGCGTACCGCACCGGGTTATGTGGCGTGTTTGGCGGTAGTAGGAACATCTCGCCCTCGTCGATGTGGATATCGCGGAACTGCCCCTCATCGACGATCTTCAGCAGCATGTTACCTTTGTACTGGTAGAACCATTCTGCGGTCTCGTTGATGTGGTAGTCCGTTCGCTGGTTGGGGCCGCCGACGATCATGACGGTTACGTCGCCGTTGTACACGCAGTAGTTGTTTATCGGCGGTTGGAGCATGTGCGAGTTCTCGGAGATCCTGGCGATTGGGTTAAGTGTTTGTCATAGCGTCAGGAATTGGCTGGGAACAATACCATTTTGGAATGTTGAGAGGACTGGCTAGGAGCCGGGCTGAAGGCGTGCGGGAGAAAAAGCGTGGTGACGCGGAGGTCCGCAGTAGAGGCCGCGGGCATGTGGGGTGAACAGCGCGACAGAACGGACGGATAGATTGCATGATGGATGTTAGGATTCTGGAAGCATTACGAGTAAGGAGGCTCGAATACAAATACAAACAAGAGTCGAGGTGCGAGGACAATCATGATTAGACTTCCCCGAACCGCGGCCGGAGACCAGGGCTTAACCCCACGCCACGTGAGCCCCGCGATCTGGTGCGGCCCGTGCAGATCCCGGAGCTCCAGCTGTCTTGACACCTTGTGACAGCTGCCTCACAGCTACCTAACAGCTACCAATCTCCTCTACACGCGACCACCCCCAAGCTCGAGATGAAAATGGACCACTCACACATGGACCATGGACATATGGATCACGGCATGCCCGGCATGGGTGATGGCCCCAAGTGCAACATGAACGTAAGCGCACACCCGCTCGGACTCGGAGGAGAAGGAAGCTGATGAACGTGAACTGTAGATGCTGTTCACATGGGACACGACAAACCTTTGCATCGTGTTCCGCGGCTGGCGCATCAGCGGCACCGGCTCCCTGATCTTCTCGCTCTTCGCCATCGTCCTCCTCACCGCGGGCTACGAAGCCGTCCGCGAGATTTCGCGCCGATACGACCTCTACGCGAACAAGTTGGGCGAGGGACGACGCAGCGGCGATGACTTAACCAGTGAGTTGACCTATACATTCCGTACACGAGCAGGGAAGGTAAGGGCAGCAAAGATGCGAGATGAGTTTCCGATATCCGTCTATTGAGGAGTAAACGCTGAGTGCTCTGCCGCGGCGAAGACGCCACAGATGAATCGAGCTCATTGCTGAACCCAGGGAGAAATGCCGGGCGGGTTAGCGAGAAGCAGACGAAGACTGTCAAGGCGCTGCTGTATGCCGTGCAGGTCTTCTACTCGTTCTTCATCATGTAAGTGTCGGGGGGTCTGGACCAGGTGATGGGTGGTGTGCTGATTGAATAGGTTGCTATTCATGACATACAATGGCTGGGTCATGCTGGCTGTCGCCGTGGGAGCCTTTGTCGGGTATATTGTCTTTAGCGGTTCGCCGCCGACGAAGACGGCGGCTTGCCATTGAGAGGGGTAGAGAAAAAGCTTGGAGTTGACGAGAAGCATTGGGCATGTGGTGCGTGGTGAACTATTGCCGTTGGAAGCTTATCCGGATACCAGCTGTCGGATGGTCTCGATATTAGGACCACCACTATTTCGAACTCATGATATGGTTGTTGCTTCAATGCCCGTAATATTAGCTGTTCTAAAAGTGATCTCTTTTGAAAGAGGTTACGCTTGGTGTCTAGCGAGGAACAATCTGAGCAAGCATGTGGAGGCTGTAGATTGTTGTGTAGTTCAGTGTGCCAAATGCTGAACTAATAGTCAAGACATCAGAACTGTAACGGACTTTAGCGGAATATGAAGCATCCATTGTCGAAGCACCTACATTGTAAGGAAGTAGCCTTCAAATCCAGCAGAGACTTACAAGAGAGATTCGAGAACGGATGAGGTCGTCGAAGACAAGTTTACTAAAGCCAAACTCACGACTTCGACATTCACAATTTCACATGCTAGTCCCATGGCCAGTCACACCGAATTCCGGCATCTCTCCGTCAGCGGCACTCTTCGGTACCTGGGGGCTGAGCAGCGCTGGCACCTGACCGCGTTCACATGTCCAACAAGCCGAGCGACCAGAGCGAACAGCGGCATCCAAAAGACCGTCGAACGGGCAGTGCGTCGCAGAGTCAGCCGAGCACATTCACCTGTGCAATTAGGCCGCACATGATTGGCTGCAACAGCACTAGCGCATCCTGCTGGGCCGAGGCATGTCCAGCCCTCAGTACATCTATAACCATCATCACCCCATACAAGGCCCGCATCCCGCATTTTCTTCCCCAAGTTTTGCCTTCCTCTCCAGAATCGTACTTTACCCCTTTCTGCCGCTATGCCTCAGCGAATCATTGTCGTCGGTGGTGGCTGTAAGCTCATTCCGCGGACCATGTATTGCGCGCAATGATGCTAACAGACCCTCAAGTGTCCGGGTTGAGCGCGGCTCACACCATCTATCTATCCGGTGGCAATGTAGTGTTGCTTGACAAGAACAGTGAGTGCTTCCTTCATGGGTGCTCTTCAAGTTGGCATTTGGCTCATACACGTCAGATTTCATGGGAGGCAACTCCACAAAGGCCACCTCCGGAATCAATGGCGCCCTCACGCGGACACAAGTGGATGAAAAGATCGCAGACAGCGTCAAGCAGTTTTACGACGATACCCTCAAATCTGCACGGGACAAGGCGCGGCCAGACTTGATCAAGGTGCTCACATACAAGTCCGCTGCTGCCGTCGAGTGGCTGCAGGATGTATTCAACCTCGACTTGACCTTGGTCTCACGGTTAGGGTACGTGAAACCACTATACTTTGCCTGTTCTTGCGAATATTGACTTTGGAAGTGGTCACTCATTCCCCCGGACCCACCGTGGTCACGATGCCAAGTTCCCCGGTATGGCCATCACATACGCTTTGATGCAGAGGTTCGAGGAACTGGCCGAGGCTGAACCGGAGCGTGTTCAGCTTGTTAAGAAGGCCAAGGTTACTAAGGTCAATAAGGAGGGCAATGTCGCTACCGGTGTCACATATCTCTTCAACGGAGAGGAGACGATACTAGAGGGTCCCGTCGTGCTTGCGACCGGTGGCTATGCTGCCGACTTCACGGAGACTTCTTTGTTGAAGAAACACCGGCCGGATACTTTCGACCTGTCGACGACAAACGGCGCTCACGCAACTGGTGACGGACACAAGATGTTGATGGCGATGGGTGCCAATGGCATAGATATGGATAAAGTCCAAGTGCATCCTACCGGACTCGTAGATCCTAAAGACCCTACGGCTAAGACCAAATTTTTGGCAGCTGAAGGTATGTCCAACTCACGCGCGAACTGAACCCATCAGCTAACTTTCTGCAGCTCTCCGTGGTGAAGGGGGCATTCTCCTCAACAACAAGGGTCAACGTTTCTGTGACGACCTCGGTCATCGTGACTACGTTTCAGGCAAAATGTGGGAGGAGAAAGAGAAGGGTCAGTGGCCCATCCGGCTCATTCTCAACTCCAAAGCTTCCAACGTCCTCGACTTCCACACCAGGCATTACTCCGGGCGTGGCTTAATGAAGAAGATGACCGGCAAGGAGCTCGCAAAGGACATCGGGATTAGCGATAAAGATCTGCAAGCGGAATTCCAGAGCTACAATGCGATTGCTAAGGGTGAGAAGAAGGACACCTGGGATAAGAAGTACTTCCACAATCTGCCTTTCGATGTCAACGACACATTCCACGTCGCGGTCATGGAGCCCGTGCTTCACTTTACCATGGGTGGCATTGAGATTAACGACCAAGCACAGTGTTTGAACGGGGAGGGCAAGCCTTTCGACGGCCTGTTCGTCTGTGGTGAACTGGCTGGCGGAGTTCATGGAGCCAACCGACTCGGTGGTTCATCACTGCTTGGCTGCGTTGTTTACGGTCGCGTGGCAGGTGAATCGGCATCCAAGTATCTCTTCCAGCAGGCTCTCAACGGTGCTGGAGGCTCAGCAGTCTCTCGTCTTGGCCAAATTTCTCTACACATTGACCCGTCCCAGCCGGGCAAGGTTTCTGTCGAGTGGGGGAATGGTTCCGGTGCCGCTGCCAGTGGATCATCGAGCGACGAATCGAAGCTCGCACAACAATCACAGACATCGGCTGCGCCTGTCATGAAGGGCGATGCCGACTCCTCGGACCCGGGCAAGGTCTCAAAGCCTAACTCTCCGAAGAAGTTTACCATCCCCGACAAGGAATTCAGCTTGGAGGAAATTGCCAAACACAACAAAAAGGACGACCTCTGGATAGCCGTAAAGGGCATCGTCATGGACGTAACCAACTGGACAGACGAGCACCCCGGTGGACCTCAAGCACTCTTCAGCCACATGGGCAAGGACGCGTCAGAGGAGTTTGAGATGCTACACGACGACGAAGTCATCCCGAAGTATGCGCCTGAAATTGTTATTGGCAAGGTGAAAGGGCAGAAGGTCACGCTGGAATACTAAACCAACGACAATCGGGCGTTAGATATCTTGTTCTTTGGTGTATTTGTAGCCTGTTCTAAAAATAGCATATCTGTAGGAACTGCAACCAGCGTCCGGAAGTATCAACAGTGATCAATAACTGCATTACTTAGCCTGACGTAGTGTTCATCCCCCATTCACAGGTAGTCAGTCCATGCGGACCTCGGCGGTCCGCAATAAGGCTAGCCGCAGATCGCGATCCCAAATGCACACCGCATGTCGACCACTACAGGAGGAACGTCGTGTGTGCGAAACCCTTCGGACTTATAACCTTTGCCTTCCTCCGCCGCGCATATCTGTTTCCTAAATTCTCCCTGGGGAAGATGCCGCGCCTGCAGTATTCGGAGCCATTCGACCGACGATGACCAGTTACGACGACTATGGCATGCCCGTCGGCGCATACTCCGAGTCCGAGAGCCTGACGCACCAGGCCTACCGAGTCGCTCGCGCCTTCGTTATTTACCGTGTGGGACCCGTGGCAGGGCGGCGGCTACAGTCCATCAAGAGTCGGGATTGGTGGTGGCGGACAGTGGTTACTTTGGTGAAGGGCTTGATTGTTGTGTGGTTCTTCACTCTTTACTGGGGTGAGCGAAGCGCGTTCAAGAGCAGCATTGATGAGTGCCGATGGGAGAATTGGGAACACTGGGTATGCGCGGGAATCGAGCTATGTAGCGGGTCTAGCGGGTCTAACACTTCCTATAGGAAAGCGGTGCAAACCCACATAGACTCGTCTTCGTTGCAGACCCCCAACTCGTGGACCCGCACACGTACCCCGGCCGGCCCTGGCCCCTTGGCACGCTCACCGTCCAGCACACCGATCTATACCTTCGGCGCGCCTACTCGCGCATCCAAAAAGTCCTATACCCGGACAGCGTCGTCTTCCTCGGCGACCTCTTTGACGGCGGGCGAGAGTGGTCAACACGCACAAGCCAGAGCCCCGAGAAGCAGTACAGGAAGTACGGAGATAAGTTCTGGTTGAAGGAATACGATCGCTTTGGCAGCATTTTCTTCGGACACTGGGGAGATGGAGGGCTAGAACCGCGGCCGGGACAACCAGGCAAGAAGATCATCAGCAGCTTACCCGGTAACCATGACTTGGGATTCGGGAAGGGCATCCACACTAGTGTGCGGAAGCGGTTTACTGCGTACTTCGGTGACGGAAACCGGATCGATATCGTGGGAAACCACACCTTCGTGTCGATCGACTCGGTCTCGTTGAGTGCACTAGGGCAGGATAGTCCGCACGAGAACGAGATGTTGTGGAAACCGACAATGGACTTTTTGGCGAATGCAAAGGCACAGAAGACCCGGTTGGTGCAGAGGGAATTAAGAGTGCAGCAAGGACTAAGGCCGTATCCCGGCTTTTCACACAATGTTATTGAGGGCGACCAGCTGGCCACGTCAGAACTTCCGCACTTCAACGACACCGTTACGGACCTGCCTACCATTCTACTCACCCATGTTCCACTCTACCGCGCCCCAGGTACGCCGTGTGGCCCGCTAAGGGAACGCTGGCCACCAACTCCACCTCCCAAGGGCGAAGGACCGTTAGAAAACGACGACAGAAATGCCATCGCCGTACGAGGGGGGTATCAGTACCAGAATGTGCTCAATCGCGAGATCACTAAGGATGTTGCAGAAAAGGTCGGAAACATCGGATATGCGTTCTCAGGTGATGACCACGATTACTGCGAGCTAGTGCACCGCGGGTATGCTTCCGCCGGTGGTGGTATCAAGGAAATCACCGTTAAGTCGGTATCATGGGCTATGGGCGTCAGGTATCCGGGAGTCGTCCTTGTGAGCATGTGGAATCCCATTGATGAACTCGGAAACCCATTATCAGGCGACTCGAGCGCACCGACACTACAGACACATCTCTGTCTTCTTCCGGACCAACTAGGCATCTTCATTCGCTACGCCTCGCTCTTTGGCATCACCATCTTCTCGTTGATGATCCGCGCTGCACTCCTTGCATCCGGTAGGCTAAAGCCTGCCACCGAGGCCACCGATGCGCCTCTACTCCCCACAGCAAATGCATCGTCCGCCGAGAACGAAAAGGCCGCGCTCTCCTCTCAACCGCACTCCGACGACCCACACGACACCCACTCGACCAACTCCTCGACTTCCTCTGAGCGTGGAAAACTCCAAGTGCGCAGTTCACGGACTCGAAGCATCTCTCCCGGCATGGGATATGGATTACCAGCGACCGATTCCAAGTACACATACCCGCTTGTACAACATGCGGGCTATTTCGGGCCTTCCGAAGACGAGAAGTCGAAGAGTGTGAGCACGAAAAGGATGAAGCCTAAGAAAAAGGGTCTGGCGTTGTTTTGGCAAGAACTTAGGAATAGTGTTCTTAGAGTTGCTGTGATTGTGTTTGCATGGTACTTTTGGTTGATATGGAACGGCTAGCACTGTGAGACATGGATTTCCTGAAGAAGGTGTAACGAGAGTTGAAGTTTGGATAGCGTTGTATCATTGGCGAACGGGAGTTGCATTGATTAATGTCAGCGTTTAGCATAATCGATCTTTGAAGTTCGAGTGTCTTTCAGATGAATGGATAACATTTGACGCGGACCCCCCACTTCCCCACCAAGCTTCAACAAGCTCTTGAACTCCGCAAACCCCCGAGCTTCACTGCACTGCACAACGTACAGCTCCCCACCACGCACGCGCCCTCTGTATAGAACCGATTGCCCTCGATATTTCCACAACTTCATATACCTTGTTTTGGTCCAGTCCTAGAAAACAACCAACCTACCCCGCCCCAAGTAATGCCAGATGCAAGCCCCAACGATAACGACACCACCCTCCTCGCGCGCCTAAACGCTCTCAAGAAATCCAGCGTCAGCCTCGACACCACACCGCGGGCTTCAACAACAACGCCCTTCACCCCGTCCCCCAATCCACCAACCGACCTAGCAGCGCGCCTCGCACGCCTCGGCTCCGCCTCCCCATCTCCCTCCCCCGCGAACAACAACAGCGCACCGGTAATCGCGCCCGGCGCATCCAGCTACCTCGAAGGCGTCGCACAGGGAATCAGCGGTGGGCGTGGTGGCCTGGAGTTCAACGCCGAGGATGAGAAGAGCTTGGAAGAGCTTATGGGCGAGTTTGGGGAGCGGAAGGACTGGGATGTGGGGAGGAGGGAGCGGCAGGATGTGGGGCAGCTGTTGAGGGAGATGCGGAGGGTATTGCCGGGGTTGCAGAAGAGTATGCAGGAGGATAGGAAGCGGGGGGACGGGGAAGAAAGTGGTGGGAAGAGGGAGAGCGCGAGGGGTAGAGAGGGGTTGACGGATTGGGAGAACGTGGAGGTTGATGTTGGAGAGGGGGTTGTGCAGCGGGAACGCCAGGATGTAGTTGAGGAGGAGGAGGAGGACGGAGAAGAATATGATGGAGAGGAGCAGGCGGTGGAAAAGAAGAGGACCGAGGACGACGAAACGGACGATGTGATCGCGCGCGTCATGGCGGAGCTGGCGATTAGCAGGAAATATGATCCGCCATCTCCGCCGCCGCCACCAGACGATGGGGAGGGTTCGGAGGCTGGAGACCAGACGGCTTCGACAAGAGCAGCAGGCCCAAAATCACAATCCTCTGCTGAAAACCCGCCCAACCCCGATGACACGAACGAAGACGCAGACCTCGAAACCGCCCTCACGCTCCCCTCCGCCCCCACCACACTCCCTTCCCCCATCCCTCCCACAGCTACAGACGCCCTCACCGCGCGCCTCGCCTCGCTCTCAAACCCCGTCACCACCAGCGCTCTGACCCTCCCCTCCGCCCCCTCCTTCGCCCCCGCCTCCAAAAAACCCGTTCCCACCACCCCACACTCAGACTCCTACCCATCGAGCGGCTTCCCCAGCTACACGGACGCGGAAATCGACACGTGGTGCATCATCTGCACCGACGACGCGACGCTGCAGTGTGTGGGCTGCGACGGCGACTTGTACTGTCGCAAGTGCTGGATGGAGGGGCATAGGGGCGAGGCGGCGGGGTGGGAGGAAAGGAGGCATCGTGCTGTGGAGGTTCAGACGGGGGGTGGTGGAGGGGGGAAGAAGGAGGGGAGGAGGAAGGTGGCGGCGTGGTGAGGGGTTGATGGAGAGGGGGGGGGGAGGGAGGGGGGAATGCAGCGGTGCAGTCTTAAGAGATTACTATAACCACGGCGCGGGAGTCATATGCTAGAGTTAGAAGGCTCGATGAGCAGATGAAGTGCGAATTTGCATCTTGCGTTGAACGCTACTGAAGGGTATCTATCTATAGGAAACCAGCCTGAAAGTGGCCCAGGCCATGGAAACCTTCTTATAAAACTTAGTTGTTACAGCTAGCCACACTGCCGGCGCCTGCGTCGTGTCGCTAGACATTAACAAATGTATATTGCTGCGCCAGCATCTCCTATACTCCAACACTCTTGTACTTGCAGCTCATGGACGGCCGTATCAAAACACCCCTTCACCCCCAAACTAACACCTTATTCCTCCCCATCCGTCGCATTCAGCTTCTTGACCCGCTCCTCCAGGCCCTTGACCCAGCCGCCCACAACCTCCATATTGTACTTGACCTTATCCTCGCACGTTTTCTGATCCTTGATATTCGTGTCGAGCATCTTGTTGAACATCTGGAGCTCGTGCTCGACGCGTGCCTGCTTAGCCTCTAGCTCCGTCAGCAGCGTGTCGGCCTGCCAGGCGCTCGTGTGCACCAGGCGGAGGGTGCGTAGGCGCTCGATGATGATGGGGAGCATGGGCGACAGCCTGTCGATGGTGGGCAGCGTGCCGTACAGCGCGTTGACTTTGGCGTCTTGCTCGGGCGAGATGAAGGGTTTGGCGTCGGCGGATGGTGGTGTGGTGGTGCTGCTGTTGGCGGGGCCGCCGGCGCGCGTAGCTTCGAGTCGCAGCTCCTTGAGGTGCTCGGCGTCGGCGATGAGCTTCTTGACGTGCTGCGCGGCAGTCTCGAGGTTCGAGCCCGAGGCGTCGCTCATGGTGCCGAGTAGATTTTCCAGCTTCTCCAGCGTCACGATGACGGGGAAGACGGACTTGTCGCTGATGTCTGGCATCGTGCTCCCGTTGAAGCCGAGCGACGTCTCCAGATGCGTGATGCGCGCGTCGAAGCTCGCCGCCTGGTTCAGCACGTACTCCAGCTGGCTCTTCTGCACCTGCGAGCCGGGCGGCGGCGGCAGGTTCGCAAGCGCCTTCGTGACGCGCGCACTCGGTTTGAAGTCCGGGTAGGTGTCGAACTTCTGTATCGTCTTCGCGAGCCAGGGTTCTGCGCCGCGGATGCCGCCCCGCCGCTTGGTGTAGATCCAGTCCATCTTGTCGCTGAGGAATTCCATGACGTCTTTCGAGTCTCGCTCCTCGTACTTGCTCTTGTCGCCCGACTCCACCCGCTTCTTGTATTCTATCTCCAATTCCTGGAATTCTTTGTGGACCCGCTGCAATTTCCGCGTGAAAGACTCCTTTTCCTCATCACTGTCGTCGCCTAGGACTTCGCCTCGTCGGCGTTGGCCTCGTGTGGATGTGCGGTAGGAACGTCGCTGTGCGGTGATGTTGTCGGAGAAGTCAACCCCGCGGGCATCGACTCTTGACGGCTGAAATCTGTTGCGCGCTTGGTCCGCTTGTAGGCGCTGATGGCGAACTGCAGATTCTTCGGCGTCAGAGGCACCTTCGTCGTCAGACTCGGAGACGGCGGTTGAGGCTTGGATTGTGGATACATCTTCGGCGAGGTCGGGGGTCTCGTACACGTCAGGTGCTGTGTCGATGCCGGGGAGGCTGTCGTATTTTGGCTTTGTCGCTTCTGACATTCTGACTTGTGGGGATTCGGGGCGTGGCTGAGCGGGCGTGCTGTTGTTTGTTCGTTTCTGGAGGGTGGGTCTGGAATAATATTTGGGGAACGCGTCCCAAACCGAGGTCGCGGGAGCTTCACATGGTCCGTGCGCTATCTACCAAGTCACGCAACATGAACCAATACATGGTAAGTTATTTTCTTTTTGAATCATTTTACTGCAGTCCATCGGCTCGGCTGTGGTAGAGCCATCGGCCTAGCATCTAGCAAATACCGCTTTCCATCACTCCCAACCACTATCTTCCCCGCAAGGTTTCCAGACCGCCATTCTTTCATACCATGCGGTCTGCACTTGGTAGTCATTTCTTCTCCTATGGTAATCCGCCTCGAGCTTCTCAAGACTGGACTTTGAATGTCCGACCACTAGCAGTCTTACGCTCTTTCTCTTCTGCCTCCGGTCGTGCTCTGCGAAGGACTCGAAACTTGTTAGCATAATATAACCAAAGTGCAAATAGGAGCATACTTTGGAGGAAATCCGCAGTTCTCTTTCGCATCCTCGAGTGAATGTAGGCTTTAGACGCCTTGATATGGTAGTGGAAGTAGTCTCGGAACGTCTGAATGTGGGAAATGACCTCTTCTCGTCGTTGTTTCGTCAAATGGCGAGGGAACAAGACTATACAGATGAGCAATCGCCTGCAGGTGAGGGGCAAATGTATGTACCGAATGTGATGTACCCGACCTCCCCAGAGCCAGAGTTGTTGACTCCCGGTATGCCTTGAAGTTCGAGCGGGGGATCGTTTCGGAACAGCACCTGGGGCGCATTCTGGATGGCTCTCCGTCTGGCATCGACAAATTCCTGTAATTGTCTTCAGCCACAGATGAGTTGCCAGGTTCTGCAAGGCGCGTATACCTGCAAAAACACCTTGCCAAAGATCCTATCCGTCTCTTCCCTGAATACAGTTGAGAATATCACAGTGACTCGATCATGGCTAGCTTTGACGTATATGGCTTCCTCTTCTCGGTAGTGGATCGCGCGCACTTCGCCGCCTTCCTGTAGACCCTGAGGTGCTGACTCGGATGTGTACTTCGAAGCTTCTTCCTGGAGCTGCTGGAACTCATCGAAGGCTTGCTCGAAGGGGGCCGCCATGGCGTTGCGCTTGAGGAGTGATATGCGGCGGATCAAATCGTCTTTGGTTTCTACACAATGTCAGCATTCAGTGAGCACTTGCCCACTCTAGGTAACAGACCTTGGTCCTCGGGCAAGTTTTCGAGGTCTACTTGCACGGAGAAATCATATCCAGATTCGGGGGCCACGATATAGGGTCCATACTCTCTTTCCAGCACCGCCTGGGCACCGTACTGCACCAGTTCCGAGAAGCATTTTACGTTGATCGAGACCAGGATCTTGCTCTTCGTTTCAGGCGTAGAAATATGGAACGTGACACCGTCGAAATCGGAGACGACCTGGTCGATTGACACTGGCGGTCCTCTGCTGTCTGTGAGCTACTGGAGGTGCTAGGCGGCAGGCAGCGGGGTAGGGCGCACCCTGCAAAGCGATCTCTCAGGAGCGACTCGATGAGGACGTTCTGATAGTCGAGGAGCAGCATGGCGACTGAGTTCTGGTGGAGCGACGCAACGGCTTACGACATGCGGCGGAGGGGTTGGGTCGACGGCGGAGTCTCGGGAGTGATGTGCGATGTTGGAAGGAGCGGCGGCATGTGGCTGTGGCTGTGGCTGTGGCTGTGGCTGTGGCTGTGGCTGAGGGTGGCTGGAATTGTGGGGTTGCATTTTCGACGCCAAAAAAGTTCGGGAGCTTCAACGGTAACCATCTGCAATCCTCCATTGTTGCTGGCGTATACCATACAAACGCCTAGGAACCGAGTCTTGCATTGGCCTGGTCTTGTGACTGTACCTCGTTTTCTTCGTCCGCTTGCTTTCCCGTCTTACTAGCTAAGGCGCAATATGGTGAAATCTTACAGGTAAGTCTATTGCGCGCTGCGCGAAGAAAGTATATTGATCGTGGCAGCAAGTACGAGCAAACCGACGCTTTTGGAGTAGTCGCGACCGCTACCTCTAACATCGTCTGGACCTCCGAGGGAATTACTGCGCCTGGATCAAGTCGGCCGGCGGGAGCTGGACGCGCGTATGCTGGCGCAAATGAAGAAGTAATCTGCTGGGACGTCAAAAAGGGCGAGCTACTGAGCAGGTGGCGTGACTCGGCTTGTACAGAGGAGGTCACTGTAATATGTCAGAGCAAGGTGGATCCGGATGTTTTCGCAGTGGGCTATGCTGATGGCAGCATACGGATATGGGATTCAAGAACAGCGACGGTGATTATCAGCTTCAACGGACACAAATCAGCAGTCACGGTGCTAGCCTTCGATCAGTCTGGTGTACGGTTAGCTAGTGGCTCCAAAGACACGGACATCGTAATATGGGACCTGGTTTCCGAGGTCGGTCTATTCAAGTTGCGTGGCCACAAGGGGCAGGTTACCGGACTATGCTTCTTGCACCCGTCGAAAGGGAGCGAGGAGGATGAGACAACCGGCGCAAATCCAGAGTCGGACGCGGACCAAGCCTTCCTTCTTTCCACAAGCAAAGACGCCTTAATCAAGATCTGGGATGTTGATACACAACACTGCATCGAGACCCATATCGCACAAACGAACGGCGAGTGTTGGGCTCTAGGAGTGTCCCCAGACAGCAGTGGATGTATAACCGCTGGAAACGACGGAGAACTCAAGGTGTGGGCTATCGACCTTGTAGGTTTGGGGAAAGCCGGCTCGTCGATTGGCGACGGCAGCGAACAACGTCATCTCCACGAACGGGGAATCTTACACCGTCAAGGAAAGGATCGGGCTCAAGGTATTCTTTTCTACCCCAAATCGAACTACATTGCAGTGCACGGGGCAGAAAAGGCCGTTGAGATCTGGCGGATACGCAATGAGGGAGAAGTCCAAAAAAGCTTAGCTAGGAAGCGAAAGAGAAGGCGGGAGAAGGCTAGGAATGAGACGGATGGCGAACTACGGGAACAGACCGAAGCAGAAGAAAAGATCAACATCGCGGACGCAGAAATAGGAGAGGTCATTGTACCCTACGTTACGGTACGAACGGTAGGAAAGGTGCGATCCGTCTCCTGGGTGCAAATAAAAGGATCCAAGAAATTACAGCTGTTGGTGGGAACCAACAACAATCTCATCGATATCTATGATATTTCTCAGAAGAGTAAATCGAAGAGCGACGAGGAACCTGACTACAACAGAGCACTATCCGTGGAGCTCTCTGGACACAGAAATGACATCAGGGCTTTGGCGCTGAGCTCCGACGATAGAATGCTGGCGTCTGCCTCAAGTGGAGGACTAAAGATTTGGAACATCAGAACGCAGAGCTGTCTCCGAACCTTGGAATGCGGCTATGCATTATGTGTCGCATTCTTGCCGGGAGATAAGATAGTCGTGGTGGGCACCAAGGACGGCGACATTGAGCTCTACGACATAGCTGCTTCTTCACTTCTCGACAAGATACCCGCGCACGAAGGGCCAGTATGGACACTAAAAGTCCATCCGGATGGCAAATCAGTCGTTACCGGAAGTGCAGACAAATGCGTCAAGTTTTGGAATTTCGAGATTGTCCAAGAAGAGATTCCCGGCACCAAACGCACCACGGCTCAGCTCAAGCTCGTCGAGTCACGCATTCTAAAAGTTAACGATGATGTCCTCAGCGTGGAGTTCTCTCCGGATTCTCGGTTACTGGCCGTTTCCACGCTCGACAATACTGTCAAGGTCTTCTTTGTGGACTCACTAAGGCTATTCCTTAACCTTTATGGTCACAAGCTGCCGGTACTCAACATGTCTATATCCAGCGATAGCAAATTAATCGCCACCTGTTCCGCCGACAAGAACATCAGAATCTGGGGACTCGACTTTGGCGACTGCCATAGGGCGCTCTTCGGCCACCAGGACAGCATCATGCAAATTGCCTTCATCCCACACCCGGTCGAGCAGGACGAGAAACACGTGTTCTTCAGTGCCAGCAAGGATAAGACAATCAAGAGCTGGGACGGCGACAAGTTCGAGCAGATCCAGAGATTCAAAGGACATCACGGTGAGATTTGGGCTATGACTGTGGCGCGGACAGGCGACTTCGTTGTCACGGCGAGCCACGACAAGAGCATAAGAGTGTGGTCCAAAACCGACGAGCCCATCTTCCTTGAAGAAGAACGCGAACGCGAATTGGAGGAAATGTACGAAAACAATCTGGCCACCTCCCTCGAGGACGACCCCAACCAGCTCAACGGCGACGCCTCCGAAGCAGTCGCCGCCTCCAAGCAAACAATCGGCACCCTCACCGCCGGCGAGCGCATCCAAGAAGCCCTCGACGTCGGCCTCGAGGACCTCGAGCTCGTGCGCGCCTGGCACCAGCAGCGCAAGACAAATCCGAAAATCGCGCCCCCGCAGCGCAACCCGCTGTTCCTCGCGCTGGGCAACATCTCGGCCGAGCGCCACGTGCTCAACACTCTCTCCAAGATCCCCGCCGCGCAGCTGCATGACGCGCTGCTGGTGCTGCCCTTCTCGTCGCTGCCCGCGCTGTTCGCTTTCATCGCCATCTGGATCCAGCGCCAGTGGAACGTCACGCTGACATGCCGCGTGCTGTTCTTCATGCTCAAAACGCACCAGAAGCAGATTGTCGCCAGTCGCGAGCTGAAGGCTGGGCTGGAAGCCATGCGCCAGGGGCTGAGGACCACGTTGGGCGGCACCAAGGATCTGATCGGGTTTAATATTGCGGCGTTGAGGTTTGTGGGCGAGAGGGTGGATGAGGCGGGCATTGTAAGGTTGGAGGATGTGGATAGGGTGGACGGGAACAGTGTGAAGAAGAGGGCGTTTGTGGATGTTGCGTAAAGCGGGAGAGTTTGGGACTCAGTGGGTGTGCTGGCAAAAAAGTGCTTCGATGGATTCTGTGATTAGTTTATGTGAGAGTGTATGTGCGGATAAGGAAGGCTGAATAAAGGCAATAGCCATGACAGGAGTTTCATTGGAGCTCAGGATGAACTCAATCACTCACTTGCAAGCCTTCGGTAAACTCTTCAGTGATACCAGACTCGACTGTACTGACAGACTACAATTCTAGACATATCAAGTGCCAAAGCAATGCACATCGTCCGGCAAGGGTCAAGCTTTCAAAATGTTACAAGATCCTTTGATTTGTTCGCCCTGGCCTAATCTTTCACCAATCGTATCGTCTGTATAAGGTATAGGTTGGGTCGCAGTGACGTATTCTAGCAAAACCATTGAAGCTTTGAGAGCGAAGACCCCATAGTGACTCCTGGCGAGTTTTGCAAGATTTGCAAGATTTGCAAGTTGATACAGTATCAGTCGATCCTTCGAAGCAAGCCTTCCTAACGCAATAGGCTCCATTGAGAAGCACACACTAAAGCCGGCGAAAACCCAACTGCAGCCTGAACGACAAAGGGAAAGCTTTCCGGGTCACCATATTACTAGTGACGTGACGCCAGCCCACCCATGCCCATGAAACGCCACCCGCTGCTTTCCAGGAACGCAAAGAAGACAAAAGACATTGTACACGTGTGTTCTTAAAGGAAAAGAAATCCCCGCCCCAAGGACACCCACCGACGGACGGCGCAGCTCAAGAAAATTTCCAGCGGTTGCCGCAGTTCTGGCACTCGCAGAAGGTCGTCATCGGCTCGTCGGCACTCCTAGTCTGGGCCTGGCTGTAGGCGACCATTTTCTGCTTGCACTTGCCGCACTGGAACTCGGTGGAGATGCTCTTCTCGACCTTGGCCACCATAGCTTGGTTCATGTTCTCTGCCTTGAGCTTCTCATCGGTGGCGCGGCGCTCTTTGGACTTGAGCTCGTCGTGGGACATGGTGACGAAGCGCTTGGGCGCGATGTCGCCGGAGAGGACACGCTTGCGGAGATTGAGATTGGACTTGTTCTTGAGGTTCTGGAAGAGCGAGCGCATTTTCGAACGGTAGGCTTCGTTGTTAGTGTTGCCGGCGTTGGCGTATGCGGCTGCCTCGACGGCCTTGGCGATGCTGAGGATGTCGTCGGGTTCTGCATGTCTCGTTAGCACTATACTATAAGTAAGTCTGGGAGTTGGTGGAGGCATACGCTCGTCGCTCATGAAAGCCAAGCCGTCGTACATGAGCCTGACGCAAGCATCCCGGGCTTCCTCGCCAGTGACACGGTATTCCACCTTGTCCGTTTTGTGGTTGCGCTTCTCCGGATCCACCGTGTGTTTCTTCTTGCTCGGAGCCGGCGACGCTGTTCCTGACTGCGGCGCAGGCGAGGACTTGCCGTTAGCCGCCGCGGCTCTCACCGCTGGACCCTTCTTCTTTTGCTTGTTCACTTCATCCCTCCACTTCGAGACCAGTTCATGGGCGAACTTGCTGACGGCGGGGTCTTTGTGCTGGCGGAGGCGGTTGACGGTGACGCCGATCTTGGTCTGTCGTAGGAGTTCCTCCGTCGCGTTGACACCGCCTTTGAGGTCGGTGAGCAGCTTGATTAGCGAGGCGCTCGGTTCGCCGTCCGACAGAGCCTTGGTGATGCTTCTGCCGCGGAGCTCAACTTCTTTCACGTCCATGGCGGATGAGAGTTGCGCGCGCGGGGTCGAGGTCGCGGGGGCTGCTACGATTCCGGTCCGTAGGTCCTAGGCTTGTCTTGTCAGTTGGGTGTCCGTTTGCAGGCGGCGGTGCTGGGGGCCGGGGGTTGACGGCGGCGGGGTTGCGAGGCTTTGACGATTGTTTGTTTGATTGAAGTTCAAGGTTGCCCGATCCGACGTTTCGCGCGCCAAGCCGACGCTAGCGCGGAACCTCGAGGTCGACAGTCGCGCGGAGCTCCCGTGCAGTTGTGCATGTTTGCAGTCGCCAACGCAGCCCGTTGTGCCCTGCCAACGACGAAGCCCCAGGCAACGCGAGACACACGGTTCGGACGAGATACTAACCATGGCTGAGAATGCGCCCCCGGTAGGTGCAGCCAATGCAGCTTCAGACGCCTCGCGAGGCATGCCCTACTACGAACGCCTGCGACGCGATCTCCGAGAGTCTCTGCAAAAGAAACGCGTGGTCGACAGCAATCTGGTATGTCGTCGAGAGACTACTGAGTGCAACAGCCCGCTTACCTGCTATATCTAGGCGCAACTCGAAGAGAGCATTCTGAAGATCGAAACAGCGTACCTAGAGGAGACCAGCGCGGGCAACATCATCAAAGGCTTCGACAACTACATCAAGGGAGCAGCGACGACCACTACAACGAGCGGGGCGGGGACAGCTACACGTCGAAAGGCTCCGATCAGTGATGCCGACAGGATATTCAGCCGGAGCTCCAGCAGCTTCCTGAGGGTATGTGTAGTCTGAAGCCATACCACCGCCAGCGAGCGTGATAGCCGCGTGTCTGTAGTGAGCAGGTCGTGACAGTCGCCGCATGCTGGACCACTACCGCAGTTGGGATTGAACGAGTGTCAGCAGTCACTGACTCTCTCCGTAGGAAGCGTCAACGCCCGGATCTACACAAACAACGCCGTCACATGCCCCTACCCCGACCTCCTCATTTCCCACTCGCGAATCGAGCCAACCGACATCAAACGGTACGAAGAAAGCGGCGACTGTGACAGGCAGCAAGAACAAGAAACCGACCGACGACGACGACACAGAGAGCAAACCGGCCAAGCGAGGCAAGATCACCTATGGCAGAGATTGAGCTACGCGGCGTGTGACTTCGTTGGAAGTTTCTTGCTACACAAGCGATGCGGTCTGCTGGCGGAGCGAAGGGCTTTGAAACCGAACGTTTGGAACCGAACATGCGATAGTGTGGATACTGTTACACGTCTGGCGGGGCTGAGGAGAGAAATACCTGGCTCGTTCACGATGATGTGTTCGGAAAGCTCGGCCATCACACTGCGGGGTAGACATCTCCCGCATCAAACCATCTCGAATCCGGGATAGATTCTCACCCTACCTTGGTACCATCCCAGCGCCCGCAATCTGGAAGACACAGCATCCGATTTCGCATCCATCCCAGTGGAGGAGCCTCGTTTGAAGAGGTCCTCGTTCTTGCTCGGTTCGAGTGCTTGAGATGGGGCAGTACATGCTAGCTATGTAGGTAGCTGTGCGCATGAAGCGTACTGCCATAAGAAGTATGTCGGAAGCAAAAGGCTGGATACGTACAGTATCTTGCATTAAGTCCAATAATGATAATGTTATAAGTCGAACAATAATGACATGCACATATGCATGCACCCTCGAGCTTGGTATGCCGCCCGCCTGTGCTCATTGTAGCCCCAAGTATGAGGCTCACCTACTCAAAATGCAGATTAATAGCAGCCTGTTGATAATGGGGGTAACTCGCCATGGCATCCCCCCCACCCGAGCGGTGATCACAGCCGTGACCAATAACAGCGACCCTAGAACTTTAATATAAGAAAGACTTTGTACTGTTTTCCGTACGCTCGCAGCAAAACAACAATTCCGTGAACAAGCATTGTGCAATCATAGTGCAGTAGATGCATCCTCCTGGATAATCCTTTGTGTATATTCCCATATGAGAGGGTACTCGCACAGCCAAGTTGCTGACGACGCGCAATGTAAAAAGTCCTAGGTAAAGTTTCTCTGTACGGAAGGAGCGTAGACAGCGAGCATGCAACATCGGCGACGGTCAAACCAGTCAGCAGCTCGCGCAAAGGCGTGCAGAAGAATCCCGCCTCCAGGCGCACTTTCCGGTACACGCGCATGGCATCCCAAACATCCCACAGCATCGCATCGCATCTCGTCTAGGCACGGACATGTACTGACCTGTATGTGGCGGTTTCAGCTTAACGACGTTTGCCGGAAGCCCTGCCGTGCAGCGATGATCCGCACCGTCTTCTGCGGCTTCTGGAAAACGCAACGCAACCGCAACGCAACCTTGTCGGTTTGGGCGACTGCGGCGGACCGGCGGACTGCGGGACGCCCGTTCATCGTATCGTATCGTATCGTGTGCGTGCTGCACAGATGACGGCGCATATATTATGAGGGCTGAGCGAGGCTCGTGGATATTGCCCAAATCACCGCGGGGGCATGCGGCGACTGCTAATGTCGTCATTGTCGTAATGGTGCTCAGCCCTGTCTCGCTTACCGGTCGGCCGGCGGAACGCGGTGAGGACGAGCATGTCAGGGGTCCTGAACGAGCGAATCCGCTTTGCTTTTCGGGGGACAGTTGGCGAGCGAGCCGGCGGGACGCTTGACGATGGAATGGGGTGATGAGCCAACGGCGGGGGCGTCCTAGCACACAAGCGCGAGCAAGTACGGAGTAGTCGGGCCGAAATCGGAACACTCACAGAGTAGAATCCTATGCGGAGGGAGGGAGATGGCAGAGAGAAGTGCAGGATGTCCGACTCCTGAGACAAGTCAACGACAATTCAGCAAACGCACACCGACAAGACGCAGCGGCGTTGCGAAATGTAACATGGCCGCGCCCACCATGTCACACCCTAGTTCCCCCCACCCGTCCACTAGCTGACCGTGATCCGTGAGTGGCATCGTCCGTGCATTTCAGGGTCCACGCTAAGCAAGCACAGTGACGTCGATGGCAACGTCGGTAGAACAACGTCCACCCCGGACCCGGAGTCTGAACGACCAATTGCCAGTGGGGCTCTGGCGGCAGATGCGTAGCGTTGCCCATGACTCCGCTGCCGTTCTGGGCAGTGTGCTCGCATTGTGCCGTGGGCGCTTCGAACGGTCAAATGACAACACGACATCAGTGCTATCGCGGCTCCTGGCAACTTGCGGCCTTGCGCTGCTTCGGTGGCAATCGAATTGTGGGATCATAAGTGAATACGAGTTGTAGATGAAGAGTCTAAATTGCCGCGTGGCACTCAGCTCTTTGAATGCCGCTTGAAACGATTGCCAAATGCTCCTCTCGTGAGCCACCGCTTCTAACGTCTGAGCTTCCCAAGACTGCCTTCAAGAACAACAAAACGCACCTCCAGGCTATTGTACAACGTGATGCAGCCATGTCGGGTTTGGCCCGACAATGACGCTAGTGAGAGTCTAAAAAACATAAAAGGGTATAGTAAGCGATCGCCTCCGAATCAAAGGAGCAGGAGCGCGAAACAAGCAAGGCTCTCGCAAATCCGGAGTAAGAAATGAGAACTGAGATAACAGCCAAGCGGAAGCGCATGTTGGTACAGATGGACATTTTGCCCGTGAAAGGGGAATCATAGAACCCAGACCCAACAAACGCCATGTGACCCGCTAAGAAGAGTTTGATAGGTATCTCGAACCGTACAGCAGCGACTGATAAGAAGAAAATTCGTCTCGTCTTTCGTAAATAGATCCCAATCTAAGATCTCCACTAGAACTGGCTCTACTGCGAAAACGTAACAGTGGATATCTTAAGACAACACACATCAAACCGAGATCGAAGGAAAAGGTAAACAATGGGTCAACATAAATAAAAAGAGATTGCCGAGATGTCAGCAAGCATGGTGGTCGATCATCTAAGCATCGTCTGGCGAAGGGTGATCGTGTGGATTTTCACCTTTATGCACTTTGCGGTGCCTCCTTAGGTTCGAGACAACTGAGAAATGGCGACCACAGCCTTCGAAGTCGCAAGCGAATGCTATAGAGCGTTAGTCTTGAGTCAACGGGACAAGATACTGGGACTTACGCTTCTCACCCGTGTGACTGTACATATGGGTTTGTAACGAACTTGGGCGGGTGAATCGCTTGTCGCAGATCTTGCACTTGTGCTTCTTCTGCGAACTAGACGACACCTTCGAGCTGAATTGACCCATCATGGACTCGCGGGCAGGGGGGACGTTGGCTCCCATCAATGCATTTGGCCGCGGAAGGGTCCTTGAGTGAGTGAGATCAACGGACTCGGACGCGGAACTATAGTCGGTGACGGAGCCTTCGCCGCCATAGTAGCTGGAGGGGTTGTAGCTGGCGGAGGAGATCGAAGAGTGCGCCGAATGTGTTGAAGGAAAGCCATATGAGTCGGTTGAGCTGCGGCTAGATCCTTGATTTCCGTAGATATTCCTCGGGGTGATATCAGACTGGCTCAAGGAGACCATGCCCCGACTGGCGTCAAGAGCGTCGCTGAAGCTATTTCGTTGGGGTTGCGATGCATTCATTCTGTTGTTGAAGTCAACAAGTGAACTCTGGCGTTGCCTTTGGATCTCCATGGAGCCATCAATGAAGGCTATCGAGGGTACTGACGGGTGAGAAGAACGACGGGAAGTGTCCTGTGGGTACGCGTACGGGCTTCGAGTGCTATTGCCATATTCCACCTGAGAATAAGGAGCTGACGTGGGAGCGTACGTAGTATTGTTTGAAGGAGCAGACGAGGCATATGGATCTGGATAATTCCGCGATAAGATATCTTGCGACGCATCTAGTAAGTTCTCTGTTGCAAAAGTTCCATCCGGGAGAGCAATACCTGATCCGAGCGGCGCGGCTGTCACCGGAATGCTATGATAGGGAATAGCGATGCTGGTAGGCCGTGCTAATTGCTGGGGCTGGCTTGTAGGGTGTGTCTCAAGACCGGCCGATGCACTCGGTCCGATCGAGGTAGGGTACAATTGCTGTTGCTGCGAAGCGGTCGATGTCGACACCCACGGGTTGGTGAAGTGCGGTGTCGGGTAGCGCAGCGGATCATAGCCCATACCGGAAAGCTGGGACTGTTGGCGATTGTCGATTGCCATTGCCATGGTAAATAATGAGCAGACGGGAGGAATCCCTTTTCAAGCGTGAAGCTGAGGAGGTACGAGAGAACGGCAAAGTGTTGCAATTGCGGAGAGCACAAACTGAGGGTCCAACGGCTGAAACAGGACGGCTCGGGGGACGAGAAACGTGGGGACAGACGATCACTCGCGGGATCAGCGAGCCTTTTGAACCTCCGGATGACACTGGGAGTAGCCGTGTACAGGCCTTCCGCGAAGAGTAGTGATAGTCACGGCGGGATGCCGATCGCACTACGAATGCTGATAGGTGCCGTGGCAGTGGACCACAGCGATTGAGTTTTCGGGCCCTACGGTCGCAGGTGACGGGGTGGCAGGTGCTCCAGCGTTTCAAGTGCACCGAAAGTGTGGAGAAGGACGACTGTGAGCGGGCGCAGACGCGGACCGTAGTCGAGCGTGGGTGCGGGTGGGTGCAAGGTTGCGGTGAGTGAGATATGAATGGGGGTGAGAGGAGCAGCCAGCGACAAAGAAGAAAGGATGCGAGGTGCAGGGAGGATGAATAGAGTAGTGATAGTCGGCGTCTGTCCGGCTTCGCGACAGTTTGGTGTTGAGTGAGATGCTGCGAGGCAGTGATGATGTAGATCGTGGCCAGCAATGGGGGAGGGGCCTTCGTTGATAAATTCGCCCCGACGTTGACGTCGCTCGAATCACGCCTCGGGCACCTTCATCATAGGCTGGCCGCCAAGACGAGGGAAGGCGCGCAGGATGGCTCAAAGGGCAGCCACCACCGCAGGCCCCGGCCGCGCTACGGCGGACGTGCAGGTGCAGGGCAGCGGCGCTAGCAGGGGCGCGGCTGCCCGACTCGACGCCGCTCTGAGACGCCTGTGTGGGGAGGCGCGCCCTGTTCTTGTTCTGCGTGCTCGGCGGTGCGCTGCAGCTGCTCTTCGCTTCGCCAACGACGCCGCCGGCGGTTCTGGCGTCGACGACAGCACAACAAGCTCCAGCTCACCGACCACGCCGCCGAACAGAGGTGCGACAGCAGCCCTCCCGCCGCGCGCCCGTCGCTGCCCAGCCAGTCCGCCCAATAGGCAGCCGGCCAGCCCCCCATCGCACGACTCAGTTCCCGCTCGAGAAGCGGGAGAGAACTGGAGAGGGCGCTTTTGCGTTTTGTTTTGGCGCTGCCCAACGCGGTATAGCCGCTATCGCACTTGTCAACTTGCCGCATTGGGTGCGCGCCGCCCACTCAATCCCGTATAAGCCAGGCACGCTATACCGCATCACGGCCACATATAAAAACGCAGCCTCCAGGAAGTTCGAACTTATTCTCCGGAGGCTGGCGGCCATGCTGGGCAGTGGGTGGGACTCGACAGGGTGTCGTCGACAGTGGACACCACTCTCAACGGCGGCATTGCAGCATAAGACGCATGGACGACAGCCGAAAAGGGGAGGGGGTCAACAGCTACCTATTCGACTTCGAGCGACGACCCTGTTCGGCAGCGTCCCTCGGGATCTTCATGGTACGCGGTCCGTCCGCCTGAACAGAGTGTACCTACGACTGCGCAAGGCCAGTTTCTCGTTTTGGATCCACCGTCACTGTCCAGTGACCTTCAGTAGTAGACGGCAGTCCGTTAGGTATTCTCGCAGCTTGGGGCCATGGTACCCTATGGACGTCACAGCAGCCCGAAGTGAATTTAGCCTCCCCTGAACAGCTCGCCCGACCGGTACGTCAAGCAGTGAGCAAGCGTTTGATCGCCGCCCATATTGCTTTTGGTACCAACACCCTCACCCTGTGCAAGGGTTAGCTGAGCCAGAAATTGCAGCGCTCACCACACAAATCTCAAGACTTTATCGACTTGCCCAACCAATGACGCCCAGCTCTGGTGCTCGGTGCTGCTTGATGAAGCATTCCACTCCGAGCTGGCTGTCCGCCGCAAAGCAGCCAGTAGACAGACAATACTGCTGCTTGGCACCAGCAACACTTGCGCCAATGCCACTCGTTGAGGAGTCGAACATGCAATAGGAGCACGCCGCGGCACGTATTCCCGACAGGCCAGGTGACAGAGGTGACATGCCGAATAAGAGCTGTCCGCAACCTCAGCAAGCCTCTAGCATATTGGTCAATTCAACCCTATCAACACTTACCATCGGCTTACTGTTGTTGCTACTGCCGCCGGATTGCTGGTTGTCGAGCCAAGACGGTTTTTGCTAGTTCCTGCTGACTGCTGACACGCCAAATCAGCTGTGACGACATCGACAAGCCGGCGCCGCTCTTGGCTGTACCCTGCGGCCATGCGGGCTCCGTCACACCGCCTCGCGCTATTCGCCAGATGGCGGGACCCTTGTTTGGGCGTGCTGCGATCGTCGTCATAAGTCCCGGGCCAGTGGTTCAGATTCACTTCTTCCTTGGCACACCGCTGCGGGAGATGTGCTGCTCAACTCGAGCAACCAAGGCCACCGCCCTGGGCAGTCCGAAAACGTTTGCGACCACAACACGCTCAGCAGAACCAGCTGCTGCGCCTGGTCGTGTCACCTCGCCTCACATCACCTGCATCGCGTCTTGATGTCCCTCGACGACGGTAAACCCGAGGTGGCGAGCCCAGGTGGAGCGGGGATGCCATCTCACCGCTGCCCAGTGCGGCTTGACGGCGCCGCTGTGAATGGCTCAGTATCGGGACTAAAAGGCTGCCTTGCAGCTTCGACCCCTCTCCACTGTCTCTAGTATGCAGGGCTGCGGGATGTTCGTTGACTGCCTATCTCACGGCGTGCAGCAATGCCCGGTCATGTCAAGCGTACTGCGCTTCCAAGCGTATGTTGCGCTTGACACCACGGTCAGCAACACTAACCTACGCCAGCCTTGTCGATTCGGCCACTGCTGGGGGCTCGATACACTTCAGAGACCATGGCTTTCGTAGGACGACTCATGTCCTTGTGCCACAGTCGTCGACGGCTCGATAACCGAATGTTGCTGCTGCTATAGCGCGCCAGCCGGCGCAGCTAGCGCATGGGCCACTTAGTGAAAGTGACTTTTTGGCAAAGACTGTGCGAAATGGCACTTCCATCCAATAACGCCCGCCTCATTACCACCTACTACCGGCGGCGGCCAAGGCCGCGGAGTCCTAGGGTGCTCAGTGCTCAGTGCTCTGCTTAGACCCTGCGTCAAAACTTAAAAGAAAACAGTTTAGCCGTTGCCTCTTTCATTTATTTCCGATTGTCGTCGACGGGACAATCCGCAACGGTGCGTTCGAAGTTTCGAAACACTGTGGTCCGTGGGCGCGCGCATGCTGATTCTTTCTTTGGCAGCATCCTATCGAGAGATGAGATCTGGCGGCGGTTGCGATCATCAGTTTCACTTCTCGCCAGGCTCCGTGTAAACCAAACGCGCGGTGCTAGCAAGACGACGACCCTCAACTCACGGACTCCTTCAAGCAGTGTCGTTGCCTCTGATGAATTGGCTTTATTCCCGGTGATTACTTGGCGCTAACTCTAATTCCCCATTGACAACAGCGACCTAGATGCTGGGCAGCAGTAGCAGCAGCAGCAGAGTTCGTTCCCGAGACCGCAATTTCTCAGTAAATAAATGCGCGTCAATATTGTACCGAAAGCGTCGAGTTCTCCTGGACAAGAGGTCGGCGAGAAACCGCGCAAAGCAGCCAAGAGTTACTCCTTTCGTATTGCTTGTGCGATGTGATGTGCGACCAGGGCCATGTGTCAGTTGGAGCAGCCATCTCATCTGCTGCTATTGCTGCTAATCTCAACCTTGCCGTCTACAATCCACGTGCAGCGGCAGGGGACAGCATGTGCGGCTATTGTTGCCAATATCAACTTGTCCTCCAGGCGCACGTGCGGCACTGAGCACGGAACGTATGTTCACCGCCAACGTCCATGTCAGCCCGACTACCAGGACAGTCACTATTGCTCAGCTAAGACTGTTTTGGCTACATGTGTATCTTGGAGCACGATCAACCGCGGCAACCGCATGCATGGGATAAGTATCTCCTCGGCCGTCGTGCGAGTAGGTACTTCGACTTCAGGATCAGTCCTAACCACACTATCTACTTGATACGATCGTATCGATACTCTAGAGTTGAAGAGCATATGTCTGGATAGCGCCAGCGATCATGGGGAAGCCACATACATACACGCTATGCACAGCGCGAACACATTAGCTTGTTAACTAACAGGCGGGTCATCCGGGAATCCACAGCCAGGCATGCAAGAATGATTCCGAAATTCAACGTCGGGGTCATGTCGTGTAAAGGAGCCGAAGCTCGGGAATCGTGAATGATATGTTTGTTACACCGCATTTTAGACGTATCTCCCTATCTTCTAGGTAGATAGAGACTACCTGCTGCGCCGATTCACCACACTCTGAAAGGGACAGGACAGACACCTTGCTGGCTGTAGCGTAAGCGTAGGCAACCCCGCATTGCCCTTCCTGTCCATGTTGTCGTGGCCACTAGAAACCTCCTGCATGCACTGTGCTCAATCCTATCTGCAAGTTGCAGTACCCTTCCTGCGACATAGCGCACGCTTCCCCCACAAGGGCCGGCAATGCCCAATAAAAAGTGAGGCTAGAGGTCGGCGACCACCTTCCCGTTCCATCTGAGCCCTCGTTCCCCTCCTCCCCGCTCTTGCACCAACAACACAAAGTGGACGCCGCCCCAGGTATCACACGAGCGAAATTGGTCGGGATTTTTTCTCCAATGGTGGACGCCAGACTGCTCCCAGACTAGGGATCTTTTCTGGCGGCCGCGCAGTATGCTATGGCGGCTGCAGGTGGAGCAAGCCGGATCGTCGGTCGGCGAACATCAATCTGCCTCGAAACGCGGGCCGGCAAACGCAACATCGGACTCTCGGCGAGTGGAGTGGACACGACATGTCATTTCATCTCAGAGTCCGCGTCGTAATAACGGTGCGCTCACTGTCGCGCAAGCGCTTATCTCCCAGCGATGGTCTCGTAGATTCTGCACCTCTGCTTTTACTCCGGCGACGCGTTTCTCTAGCCTCGTTTGACTTCGTAACGGGTCCATTGGATCTTGGGCTGAGGGCAGGCTCGTCGTCTTGTTCGTGCGCTAGTTTCTGCATGTTTGCCTGCGTAAGCGCATGCGTTGGTGCCCCTGATTCTTGGTAGCTGCTTTGGCCGTGATTCTGCGACCCCGTGAGCCCAAGCAATCTATCGTCCCGTAGGTCAGAAGCCTTCTCGGCTTGATTGATTCGTCGCATCGCGCGTTCGGCACCGGTCTCCGAGGACTTCGCCAAGGCAGTGCTGCTTTGGTAGTGGATGCGGTCAAGCTTAGCCGTCAGCGATGGAGATTGCGCCGCTGTTTCAGATCCGACCGGGCGCTGAGCGATTTGCAGTTGATCATTGAGCCTTTGGGCAGTGGTGCTAACGCTTGCATTTGACGGGGCTGGCGTGGAGGTGCGGCGTTGTAGATCCTCCTTGGCGGACTTCGGCCCTTGGATTGCCCACTTGACAAGCATCTTCTCCAGTAACTTCCCTCTGACGGGCTTCGCCAAATAATCCTGAAAACCTTTAGCATCTCCGAGAGGGTGATAAAGGAGTCACTTACATCCATTCCAGCCTGCTGGCATTTCTCTTTGTCCCCGTGGATGGCGGACGCGGTCATGGCGACGATAGGAACGTGCCGAACATCGGGCATATCCTTGAAACGGTCTTCCGTTCTAATGGCCTGCGTGGCACTATAACCGTCTAGTATGGGCATCTATGGTAGATTATCAGCAAGCGCTTTATGCGAACCTTCAACCGACTTACCTGTACATCCATGAGGATGATATCCGGACGGGGATGATCGTGAGATGGCTCCTGCACTAGATACTCAAGAGCCTCCTGACCATTCCAGACAGCACTAACATTGAAGTGCAATTTCTGGATCGTTTTCAGGGCAATAAGTTGATTGATTGGACTAACACACCCAATTAGAATCGGCTGGAGGAACATGGCATTGCGGAAGAGGTACTTACTTATCCTCAACGACCAAAATGTTGATTTTCTGCCTTTCGGTCTCCGATAGATCGGTCGAATTATCTGAAATATTTGCTGTCAGTTGAGACGCTGGGAAAGACTGTTGTGATGCCGAGACGCCCCGCCCACGAGTGCTCGTGGTATTTCCATCCTGGAGCCTAGGAGTTACCGGTGGTGTGTGATCTTCAGAACTTCCGCACGATACCGACACATCAGACTGCAGTCGATCAGGGATGGCGTCGAGATCGATCAACGGTGATCCGCCATCGTGATGAGGAGCTTTGATAAATGGTATCCAGAATGTCGCAGTTGTGCCGTGGCCAAGCTTTGACGCAAGATTGATATCCCCCTTCATCAATTGAACGAGATGTTTGCTGATCGTTAATCCCAGGCCTGTCCCGCCAAACTTGCGCGCTGTTGATGAATCTGCTTGACTGAAGGGCTGGAACAGCCGTTTCCGCACCTCCTCTTCGATTCCGATTCCCGTATCTTGAATCACAAAATTAACTGTAGCGGTCTCCTCCGATTGCGTAGTGATCCAGACCGCAAGCTTCACTGTCCCTTGGCTCGTGAACTTGATACTGTTGGTCAACAGGTTTGTCAAGATCTGCCTTAATCGCCCGGGGTCGCCTATTACTCTCAAGTCCTGCTCCACCTCGGGCTCTACATGACTCTCATATTTGATATTCTTCCTCTGTGCAGCAAAAGACATCATTTTGTTAACATCTCGCAGCACGATCGACAAGCTAAATTGAACTTCCTCCACGTCCAAGCGTCCTGACTCTACTTTGGAGAAGTCCAAAATATCATTGATCACTGTGAGCAGGCCATTAGCCGATCGTTGGATATTCTCGGCACACTCTTTCTGTTCTTCGTCCAGGTCCATATCCAATAAAAGTTCGCTCATTCCAATCACACCGGCAATGGGAGTTCGGATCTCGTGAGACATATTGGCCAAGAATTGGGATTTCATCCTTGACGCTTCCTTTGCTGCAGCAGCGTTAGCCATCAGCCTGGAATTTTCCTGCTCTTGCTCTTTCAGTCGTATCTCTCGATCCCTCAGCTCTGTGACATCCATTGACACTCCGATGACTCCGTCAATGTAGTCCCTCTCAACTCCACTGGGGCCGGAGGTGCTCCAGAGCGGAACCAAGCGGGTACGGTAATACCGGCTCTCCTGGATAGATCGTTCGACGGTTTCATCTTGTGTGTGGCCCTGAAGTATCTCCTCAATAGGCCTCCTCCATCGCTCTTGGTCCTGCTTTCCGGTTCCTACAAATTCATAGATGCTTCTCCCAATAGCCTTTCCTTCCTCGTTTTTCCATTTCATGTCGCCTTCGAGCAAAGTCAATTCGCTTCGCTTATTGATCGCCCACAAGGTGACCCGCGCGTGTTCAATGACCCGGAGCAATTGCGCTTTTGTTTGCCGAGCTTCCTGTCGGGCCTCAACCAGATCATGTATATCAGTACAAGTACCAAACCACTTAACGATCCGATTTTCGTCGTCGAGAAATGGCACAGCTCTGCCGAGCATCCAGCGCCACTCGCCATCGTGACGTTGGCATCTGTATTCGGTATTGTACTCGTCTCCAGTTCGCAGCGAATGACGCCATCTCTCGGCGGTCGCTGGGATATCCTCCGGGTGGAAAGGTAATCGCCAGCCTTCACCCAACGACTCGTCCTCCGTCAAGCCAGTAAAATCGTACCATTTTTGATTGAACCAGTCGTGTAATCCATTTGGTGTTGTAGTCCATACCATGACGGGCATAAAGTTTGCAATGTATTCAAACTGCTTTTCGTTCTCTTCGATTTGAGCTGCGATGCGTTTAGTGTACTCAGTAACATCCTTGAGTATCACAATCCCACCCAAGAACTCGGCCGTCTCGTCATGAAGAACTGGTTCCGCAGTGACATCAAATACAATACGATTTCCTGTAACGGGATTGCGCATGCCTACACGGCGTCCAACGATCCGCTGTTGTGTGCGACAGAGCTCAATGATAGGATATTCATCCAACGGTAGTTCGCGCTTGAAATCTTCCGTCCATAGACGGAACTGGGCTAGAAAAGCTCGCTGACCACTAGGAGCGTTTGTACCAGCTCTCGATACTAATCGGAGTAGTGCTTCATTGGGAATACCAAATCCTTCGTCCTTCCACATTGCTGACGGTTTGTTAGTGACTAAAGTGGCACACTGGACACGCAAATACTGACCGTATGCGGGCATGTTGATAGAATTGAGAATCGCATCTTTCAGTTGAGTCGCCTTTTGGAAAATCGAAGCAGATGATGAGATGTTGCTCTTATTTTTCAACGGTGGTCCACGGGGAGGGAATTCGGGTGATTGGAACGTGGGAGTCACTACTTGTATGGAAGAGTAATTCGATTTTCTCCCGCGCTGCCCTGATGAGGAGCTTGAACCAGAACTGCGAGATTTGTTCAAATATAACTCAGTATTCGTCCGCGCTACTGTGCGACTTGAGGGACGAGGTTCGTCGGACGAGGTCGCAGTCGTAGCGCTTGTGAAGGTTAGTGTAAAATACTGAGTATCTTCAATACTCCAGACCGAAACAATCAAAGTCGACTGGACTGCATCATGGCACGGCGAAGATTTGCTAGGGTTGGGGTTTTCTTCGTTTACTCGTTGTGAAGGGGCTGATATGACGACATCCACGGACACGTCATGTACTGTAGTTCTAGTCAAGTTTGAACTACTCAACTGCGGCAGTCGCTTCTGCCGGGAGCCTGAGCTGTCAGACTCGTCGTGTGCTCTGGTGTTTGTAGTCGGTGTGCTCTCGCCGCTCTCGCCGCTCTCGGATAACCCAGCATCCCCACTTCGGTGGTCTTCGATGGCCTTACGGGAGTCTTCTAGCACGCAATCTAGGAAGGCCTGGTAATGTTAGTTATCGACACGGCCCTGTTTCCATTACACTCACCCTCCAGGACACTAAGATCGGTGAGCCGTTCTGCAAAATGTCAATGCCCAGCTCCCCTATGTCTTTCCCCTGTAGAACCTCAGTGATCGAGGAGCCTTCAGTAGCAGTGCTCTCGAAGTCAATACCAAGAAGGCGCCCCATATATTCGTTCGCAAGTACGACAGTCCTAGCCGAAGACAGAACAAGGAGCGGAATCGGCAGATACTGAAGGGCAGTCAGAGACGCGATAAACGTATTCGAAGGGATGTCTATCGAGATAGCATCATGGCTACGGCTCGGGCTGGGTGAGCGCGCAGACCTATCCTCCAAATCGAAGTATGAATCGGGTTCAGCCATTACGAATAGAGTACTGCAGGAACAATGGAAGGAGGTGTCGTCCAGAGTCGGACCTTTACATCCAAAGCCGAATCCAAAGCAGAGGAGTTATTGTTCCAAGAGGTTCTCGGGTGTGGGCAAGTTGGACCATGCACCTTGCTCCCACTGCAATCATAAGGCAATTACACCGCTGGGAGAGCAAGGCCACGCAGAATGCTAGAATTGCGTAAAGGAAACGAGACCATCGAGTCGGCACCCAAGTCGAGGGCGTGCGACGCGCCCTGAAGTTTTGACGCTGCGCCGTGAGAAGGAAGGGAGCTACGGGTTCGACTGCTGCTGAATTCGTGGAGGGCGATGTTGATCTTAGAGTTGTTCTAGACCGCTCGGTGAGATGCACGGCTTCGGTGTACCTCGGTAGGGATCAGGGCGGCACAAACTTGATTGCAACAGACGCAGAGAGGTGAGGTGGAAGGACGCAAGGTCAGAAAGTTGTTGCGAAGTGTGACGGGCCGCGGGTTGGACGTCGGCGGCATGACGTCGTCGTGGGACGCGGCGCGCGGTGAAATAGTCTGAGAAAGCGTTCGGCGGGCGAGACGATGACACCCACCAGCAGATTCGCTGGCTCGCTTTGCCATTCGATGAAACGTTCGAGTCGGTAGCAAGCGCTGCGGCCGGAGATGGCACCAATTTATGTAGGCAGCCTGGGAGGAGTGGCCTGACCTGGCCGATCTGCAGCGATCTCCAAGACGACCTTCAATGCCCTTTCTCGCGCAACTCTCTTAATTGTTAAACGACGTGGAGCGAAATCTACATGGATCTGTTCGCCAGAAGACGGGACATCTGGCTGGTCGCGTTCGAAGCTCCCAAACTGCCTGTCTTGCTGGCTGATTGAAGCTAAGCACAGAAGCTGGAGGTGATCAGAATACCCCGGCATGCGAGGCTCGCGATCGAGACCGGCCCATCGTATCAGAGGTTGCACAGCGCTGAGGTATTGAACATGTTTGGAAACTCTGGAGATTGCACATGATGCAGGAAATGGGCCCTGTACTCCGTATGTGGTAGTAAACCATCTCATCTCAAAACAAGAACGACGCATACTCGATGCGGGGTCACGTGCGCAACTCTTGGCATAGGCATGTGGAGCTCGGAACTACAGCTGTCTTCCTGACTGCCAATCGCAACATCTCCCCCGAAGCCCCACGACCACCACACAATTCTTCGAGCGGCGCGCAAGCCTTGATTCCGCGCGCGCAACCCTCACAAGATGATGCTCTTCGGTCTGGGGAGTCTCCTCTACGGTACACTGCAGCCCCTCCCCCAAGGCTCCCAAGATTGAAGCCGCTGACATGCCCAGTCTCCGTCCTGCTCATAAACGCAATTGCCATCCTTTCCGAAGACCGGTTCCTCGCACGAAGTAAGCTCCTCCCGTCGATGCGGCCCTGCGAAAACCATACATCCCCCTCAACTGTTCTCAAAAACCCACCAAAATCCACAATCCACATGAGAGACTGACTGACGCTCGCAACAGTCGGCTGGACCACAGCCGGAGACCCCGGCTTCGGCGGCCAACGCGACGACAGCGTGAAAGCACGTCTCATAAACCTAGTGTCCTCGGTGCGCACACTGATGAGGAGTAAGTGCCGGGCGCTTCGGTTCGGTTCGCATGGCCACGCGCTGATGCTCGACAGTACCGCTCATGTTCATCAACACGGTCATGATCGTTTACCTGCTAGTCCTAGGGTGAGCGCGCGGGAAAGCCACGAAGAAAACTACACGCCGAGTATGGACGACAAGAGGAAGCACCGAGTGTGGGGGGGGGAGCAAAGACCGGCCGTTTGACGTCGGGGTGGTGGTGTGCGCTACCTGAGCTGAATGTCTACTCGGCGAGTAAGATGAAACTATACGACACCGCCACCGCCACCAGGCTCGCATCGGTCATCTTGTGTAGAAACGCACACAGGCCCGGCACACGACTCGCAAACAATGAATCCGGTTCGGTTAGGCAGAGAGTATCTCCGGGCAGACATGTCGACGGCTACCAGAAAAGCCGCAAGACGTACAACCTAGACACATCATAATCATAGCATATACACATACATCACAAACACTCTACGCTTCCTACCAATACCAGTATCTTCTAAACACATTGACGTGACCTCATCTTTCTCTCTCTTTCTCTCTCATGCATCACTCAATTCAGCCACCCGCCCAGTCCTATCTCTCTCTCTCTCTCTCTCTATTCATCCCCACTCAGAACTAACCAACCGACCGACCAACCAACAACCGCTATCAGAGTGCGCACATCGTTCATTCAGTCTGCAAAAACCCCAAAAGTGCATGAACAGACGCACACAAAAAGGTAGATAAGCACACCAGATTTTCCGCACCAAGAAAACTTGGAAGTAGGTAAGTACTAGGTAGACAGGTAGATAGATAGTAGGTAAATAGTAGGTAGGTAAATACAAGTAGTAGGACTCGAACACTCGAACCCTCTATTTATATTTGAAGAATAAACTACACGAAAGCTCGAAGCTCAAACGGTAACAAGAAGAAGCACAAAAACCCCGCACCTCGACGAACGCCCTACTGTGCCCTGCCTGCCGACCACGAGCTCAAGAAAAGCTTTTACAGATGGAAAGTCGACTTCTTGCGGCCCAGACTGAACCGGTTCTTCGACTTCTCGGGCTTGTCCGGCGTCGTCGTGCCCGCAGGCATCGTATGGTCTGCGTCCGCACCGCCCGGCGTGCTCGGCATCTCGTGCTCGGCATCGTCGTGCTTGTCCTTGCCACCGGGCCAGAACTTCGGCTTGTGCCGTAAGCTCATGGATGCAGGCCTGAATCTGCTCAACCCGCTCTTACCCGCCGTGCCATTCTCCTTCAATTTCTCAGGCGGCGGCGGCGGCAGCAGCTCGGGTTCCGAGCCAGCGTGCGAGTCCGGGCGGCGTTTCTTGTCCTCTTCGGATTTGGAGGCGCGGGAGGCGGCGAGGGCGGCTTTGTAGTCTTCCTCTTGCTTGCGGTAGTTTTCGCGGCGCTGGATTTCCATTTCCTTGCGCTTTAGGCGCGCCTGTTTTTCGAGTTCTTTGTCGGCGGCTTTGCGCTCTTTTTCTTCTTTGGCCCTGTCGGCTTTTTCCTTTTTGGATTGGAGGTTGCTCTTGCGGCCGCTGAGCATGGGGATGCTGGTGGTGAAGTTGTCTAGTAAATGGTGCTCGCTAGTAGGCAGAGGTGGTGCTGTGGCGGCGTGGTTGAGACTTGCGAACTGGTCATCGAGTTCCATGACTGGCGTGACAGCTGTCGCAAGTGGATGTCCATTTGTGTGGCCGTTCGCAACACCGTTCTGTTTGGGCGAAGACGCGACAATGGGTTCCGGGTTCTGTTCTGTAGCTTGCTGAGCAGCTGCTAGATTTTCGGCCTCCTGTTCCCGCTCCATAGCTTCCAGTGTCGTTTCCTGGTAGAAGAGCACATAAGCGCAGGCCAGGACGTTCTCACCCCCGAAAAAGTTCTGAACATAAGCTTTATCGACCGGCTCCACCATCTCGTCATCAAACAACAACCAACCCCTATCTTGTGTTTTGATAATTGATACATAGTGGCCGTGGTAAGGCCCACCTCCTATATGGATCACGACGGCGTACAGTTCGTAGAGGCGGTCCGGGTCATCAGCATCGTCTGTTGTGTTAAATAGTCGAAGATAGTATGGATAGACAACTCGGTGAAACAGTTTCTGTAGCCGCTGCAGATCTTCCGTGTACTTAAATCGCTTCAGATGTAACGCTAATATCCTCGGTAACCGCTTGATCTTCATCCTTTTCTCGGCTTCTTGTAGACCGCCGCAATTGTCGCAATGGAATTTATTACGCTCGCAAAGCATCTCCTCTTCCGAAAACTTCCGCAGGCAGCTCGTTACCGAAGAATGCTGTTCGAGATCGACCGAAAGATCCAGGAACGCTTCATCGCGCTGCGAAGTATTCTCACACGTGAGACATCGTGTTTCAGATGTCAGCGTGCCCTCGAAAAGTTCGTGTACCCAGCCCGTGTTATTCGACATGGAGGACCGATCTGGCACTACCACGCCTGAGTTCACCGTGAGACCCTTGGATGCTGGTTCGCCTATTTCTGTTATCCGTGATTTCGAGAACTGCTCCACATTTTCTACCACCTCGTTCAACAGAAGATTCAGGAACTCGTGAGCATCCTGGTGCATCGGGGTCCGGAACATCTCGTTGTCCCGCCGCAAAATTTCCAGAAACTTGTTCGGTCGGACGACACCGATGCGTGACCTATGAGCGATGACAGCTTCGAAGATGTCTTTCATCGCCGTGAACAGAGATTCGGACATGCCGTATGTGTTGGAGTTCTCGTAGTCCATGTCGAGGACTGGACCCACTGCTATCGCCTGCTTCTTCCTCCATTCTGGCGATTCCTTATTGTCCTCGGGCTTGGGGCCTTGGGGGCTGTTGACGCCTCCAGGGGTCGTCACAAGTTTCTTCGGCGACGCCGCACTTGGGCTTGACAGTGAGTTGCGGCCTTTCGGCGAGAGGGCTGTATTCTGGCCATTGGTCGAGGGCGACAGGTCCGTGTTCAGGCGGGGCAGAGCTCCCTCTGCCGGTCGCTCGAGGGCTTCCGGCGGCGATCTGGCAGGGAAGTTGATGACCTGTTCCCGGAAGGGTACCGAGTAGTAGAGACACTGGACTATGGAGTTGCAGTAACTAGTAGCGGCCATGTTAGCGCCCGCTCACGTCGAGAGTGGAAGAGGGAGGGCCAACGTACCATGTGCTGCCAAACTGCAAACAATACGGTCAGCAAACACAGTGTCGGGGTTGCGGCAGCAGCACTCACGTTTTCGAAGCCGAAGAACTTGTCGCTGCCGTCGCCGCGAATGGGCCCGGCGTCGGCGAGCAGTTTCTCGAGCGGGGTCGGCTGCGGTGCGTTGGGATCCTTCTTCGCGGGCGGGTTGCTGGACGTTGGGCTGGTCGGGTTCTGTATCGCGGTGACGGGTCAGCCATTGCGGAGCGGCGCAGTGGCTCGAGGGGCGGGACAACTGACAGTGCCCGGCTTGAACCTGCCGAAGAACGACGACATGGTAGGGGAACGGCGGAGGCCAGCTAGGGAGCGGAGCGGCGGTGGGGTTCCAGGGTTGCGCCGCGTGTGGAGGGTGGAGGGCGGAGGAGCATGCGGCGGCGGCGGCCAGGCGGTCACGAAGCAGTGGCGGGCGACAGGCGCGAGGTTGCGGGTGCGGTTGACGGGCGATTGCCCAGGCAGCGGACTTGGAGCGGGTGCAGGTGCAGCATGGAGAAAGATGGAGACGGCGACGGGGCTCGCGCGAAGAACGACGCAGGGTGGCTGTCGGCCCAGAGGCTTGGGCTTTGGGTGGTGACGGAGCTAAGAATAACGCCTGGGGCATGGGGGCTGGGGCATGGGCAGCCGGCGGCGGCGGTGGTGGTGATGCGCCATTCGACCAGGTTGCGGGAGTTCGCAGCGGCGGTGCTCGGTGCTCGGTGCTCCCCACCCTGCCCTGCCCGCCGCACCGCTGGCCCAGGCCTGGCGCGACGTCGAAGCTGTCAGACATCCCATCGCCTCGCTGCAGGGCTCCACCAGTTCGCCGGTTCACCTGTCCACCTGCGCTGCTCACCGGCCGCTCCAGCGCCGAAGCAAAAACGTCGCCATATGTACCGCAAAATCCCGCAGCAGCATTCTCGCGCACTCTCCGCATCAGCACACGCGCCCGGACCTTGGGGCCCATTGTCTATGTTGATCCAACACGCTGCCTGGCTAAATTCCCACCAGTCAAGCGCTCCGCCCGCAGAGAATCAAGCGTCGGGACAAGCATGGTGGCGCTGGCAACAACTGCTGCGGAGGCGGAGGCGGAGGCCATGCGCCGGCGCTAAGTCGTTCAGTGAACTCAACTGGAAACCCTCATGTGTAACAGTAAGCCGAGCAGTGCACCGCGCAGGACACGTCCTTCTATAGCATTCTCAACACGCTCCATCGAGCTCTATATACCTGTCTGCGCTGCTGGACCCTCATAATACCGCAGCCGATGCGTGCTGTGCCACAGCCGGAGCAATAATCGTGCCGCTATGTGATCCGGCAGCAGTTCCCCGCTTTCGTCCGCCATCCGGAAGCACTCACCCCTCGCATCGTACATCCCGCCACAAATCTGGGAATACACAGTACAGTGGACCGAGCCCTTTTACCTAGACAAGAATGGTACTAGATGATGGATGGGAGAGTAAACAAACGCCAGTCGAAATGCTGATGCCGCGCACTGAATGCTGGAGGAATCCGTAGGAGAAACACAAAGAGGAAAAGGGGACTCCGCAGCTCATATCCGTCGAGGGCGCTTTTCAGCTCCCAACTCAATCGCCGTGCGGCTGTTCAGCATCTGGGCTTCGGTGCCGGCAGGCGGAGGGTGCTTCTGGATGTATTCTTGCCGTATGCGCACCGCATTTGTGTCCCAGGTAGCCACGCGCTCTTTGTATGTCGCGGCATTTGCCGCAGCATCTTCTTTTGCGTTCTGTGTTTGGTTCACATACGGTTGCCTTACTGCTGCGCTTGCAGTCCGCCACTTGAGGCCAATTGCCGTGCGGATCTCCGTCTTGGAAGCCTTCGCCTCCGCGCCGCCCGTTGCAGTCCTACGCGCCTCGTCGCATTCTTTCTTGCAGATGTACCATTGATCCTTCGTGAAGAGCAGAAAAGGGTTTATTCCCGCTCGTCCAGGCTTGATTGGCCGTTCGCCAATCTCATTCAGGATTGCTCCAATGATCGAGGCTTCGTAGTCCTCGTCAGGCATAATGTCACTGTCTTGCTGTATTGGTACTGTGTCAGTCTTGCGTTTAGGCGTTGGGTTAAAGCTTGGAACAGGAATATCGACCTTCGCCTTCTTTTCCACCAACGGGCTTGGGATTTCGATGGGTCCTATCATCGTCTGCACAACTTCTGCCGCAACACGAAGGCCCGACAGATAGGCACCGTGGACAGTCGCCGGATGAGTTCCGCACGTAGCTTCTCCCGCGAAATGTAATGACCCATGCGGACGAGCCATAACATCATAATCTCCAGCTTGCGTCTTAGGACCAACGTATGAATAACTGCCACGAGCAAAAGGATCTTTGCTCCATCTCGTCACGATTGCTTCCGAAGGAAGAGGAACCATGTTTGGCGCAAACATCTCATCTAACCGGTCTGTGACCTCATGGATGAGATGGTCATCGGTGCTTGTCTCAGCATAATGAGCCGCCTCGCCCGCCATGAGTGCGACGAGGGTCGGTTTGCCGCTGGTTTTGATGCAATTCCAGAAGAGGTAGAACCGGCCCCTCCGAGCAGAATAGTCGTCCGGGTTTAAGCTCGCTTGGTGCTCTGCCTCGTTCAATAACCCAAACATGTCTCGATCCGGCTCCCAGAACGCTTCTTCATAGACGAGTATCACCTGGCATGTTGTTAATAAACGTAAACCTGTTACATTTGTTATACCATACCTTGTTCAGAAGGCCGAATCCCATGCGCTCAATAACACTCTGCTTCCAGTCCGGGAGCGGAGGCTGGAATGTGATCGATCCTGATTTCAGAACGCCCAAGGGCGTAGTTATGACGAGCTGGTCTGCCTCAAACACTTCCCCGCTGTTGCATTCAACTTTAACAGCCTTTCCGAAGCCACGGCTCTCGTCTTTGTGATGTATAGCTCGGACGACAGAATTGAAACGCACGTCGAGTTTACCAGGACATTGCCATAGCCCTCGCGGGACTTGTTGGTAACCACCTATTATCTCAGTATGCTCGCCTTCAAACTCGTTACCGATATCCTGGTCCCAGCCACTGAGGCTGAGCTGATTGACGCTTGCCGCATTGGCATATTCAAGATTTGCATGGTGCCAGCTCAGAAGTCGCAAGTCTCTAGGCTTCATCTCGATGAGATTTTGATACTGCTTGATGCCATCGTCCATCGTTTGTCCTAGAGTAGGGTACTCAAGTGACTTGGTGATCGGATCTAGGTCTAATGATTGTCCAGTCGGTGCGCCGGGTCTTAAACGCCAGCCCATATTTTGAACGGCCTCCGCCGCTGAGATGTTTGGGTTGAAACCGGCACTAAGTTGATAAGCCCGTCCAGCCAGTTTTTCCACTCCGGTCGACGGCTTCTCCTCCGTTGTCGATGCCGGAGTCTTCGCGTTCGCAGGCAGCGGAGTGGGTGAATTCTCAAGGGTTGCAATGGTGGCTCCAGGAGTATCGCTCGGGTCTCGTCCAAAGAGAATGAGGTTCCGGTCGCCTTCGACTGTTCTCTGTGCCGTAGGTTTATGCCGATAGACGCTTGCACGTTCTAAAACATCGTTGTACAGCTTCTCCACAAGCAAATCTTGACTTCGTTCAACGATTGTACCGTCATAGTCGTAGAGTATAGTGTTGTCTCGAAGACCATGGTACGGGATGCCGAGCTGTCCTCGAATGATCGCATTTAGAGGATTTCCGTGTTCAAATCCCGTGACTATCTGTGCACCCATTTCAGCGGTACAACGATGTCCAGCAGGAAGGTTAGAGCCAGTCTGGTCTCGCAATGGATGCGAATACACCCGGCCACCAACCCGAGGTCGAGCTTCAAGCACAATAACTTTCGGCGGTTGCTCCCCAGTGGTCGTCCAGTGGTCACTCAATTGTGTAAACAAGCCTTCCAGATGTCTCGCGCACCCAAGGCCTGCCATACCAGCCCCGATCACTATTACTGTCCGCCGGCCATTGTTCTTTGCCTTCGATCGTGGTGGCGCACTCGTAGTATTGGGAACGTGAACGCAGCCAAAGTTGATATAACCGTTTCTCAACAGCCAAAAGTAGGCGACTTGGGCAAGGTTGAAATGTCGTTTCTCTCGAGCACACCCAGCGGCTTCTTCTATCGTCACAACAAGTAGCGGATTCCGTGTCCACAACCTCAGAATCGCGTTCCTGATATTCAAGTATATCGTAACCTGAGCTTGCGTGATGTGGTCTCGCAACAATCTGTACTCCCCAGGATGCAACGCGAAAGGGTTGAGACGCGAGCTTTCAGCTGCCAGGATACACTGTCTGGCAAACTCTGACCATGAAAGAGCGGCTGGTATGGACGAGTTGGCTTTGAACTCAGACACTTTGTGATTGCTGGTCACCACGCGATGCGCGTTGGAAGATTCTTGAGAGTGAGTGCGTTCGGGGATCAACGAGGTTTTTGATCCGCCGTTGCGATTATCGACGCTTTGTGCCATAGGTAATTCTGTGTTTGATGCGCCGTTGAGGTTATCGACGCTTTGTGCTATCGGGAAATCGGTGTTCGATGGGTTGGTGTTGGCATTTGGTGGCGCAATCGGTTGCACTGGGGTGGTCCCGTGGGTAGTATGAAAGGTTGGGGCAGTAGAATTCATATGAATAGCCGCGTTGTAGTAGTGTCCGTTCGGAGGGCCATTCACTCGTGAGTTCCGTAGGGGATGAGGGTAATATAGTGGGGAAGGCGCGTGACTGCGCTCATAACCATTCATATGTCCACTAGAGGCTGACCCATCTCGCTCGTCCCTACCGCTAATATAACCCCCGTATGGCTCCGACAAGTCGTGAGCGTTGGACGATGATGTAGTGGATTCACTGTAATGCCCATATATCAAGCTGTTGAGCCCAGTTATCGGGACCGTGCCGGGGGCTTGGCCCTTCAAATGTACGCTCTCGTGAGACATCGGCATCGAGAGGAGGTCATTGTGAGCGTGCTCGAAGAGAAACGTATCTTGATCGAGCGCATCGTCGGGGCTGGCCGCAAAGGTTGAGAACATGTCGGGTAGAGAACGGCATGAGCCACCAGAGAGTAAGCTGGAAATAGTGCCTAGGAATTTTCACCGAACCATTCGCTTCGCCCTGGAGGGATGAGCTAGAAGGAGAGCAGCTAGTGCATGTATAGGAAGCATGGGCGATTCCGTTCTTTGCGAGCTGATGTCGTGGTGTGCAAACAATTGGCTGCCCCTCAGGAAATGATCGAGGTGAGGTTGAAAAGCCTGGGCCACGGGTTTTTTAGGGTTAGCGTTCAAAGCGACCCCTGTTCCTTTCCAACCTCCGGTCTTCCACCACCTCCCGGCGCTCCAGCTTATCATCCAACACATCTGCAATTATTATATCCACGATAATTGCAGCAGGCGACATATCACCCCTGGCTTATATACGCTGCTTCGGCGTGACCTGAGCAGGTCGAAATTTTTCCGCTCTTCATAGTAATGTCAAGACCGCGTGAGTAATCTGCTACAGTGAATTCTCATCGTGCGCTCTAGATGCATGCGATATGACCCTGGCTAATTCCCTACACAGCAAATTACGCAACACACTGGAGCCATGGAAACAGTTACAACCAGTTCCGTGCGCCAGGTTGTTGTCTAATACAGGAACTCCTAGCTCCCTACTCGATCACACACGTAGCTCATTGTAAGTTTGGGTTTATATAGCTGCACGGTCCTGGCATCTTTCAGGTATGTTGAAACGCTTCCTACCGCCACAAGCCAATATCGTTGGTTTTTCGCAATTCTTTTCCAAGTTGTAAATGACTAACATATGCATAGTTTCCACAACGCATAGGTCATCTCTGTGATAGTCTAACGTCGCATTATCCGCGCCATCACGAACCAGACACCCTACCGTCCGTATAACGATAATGAATTTTGGCACTACGACAGCTTAGACATGAGGCTGCTAATGCGGAACACATTTGGTGGATGGGCCGATGATGACACCAAGGCCCTTGTACACCTTCGCTTCATCGTACAGAAGGGTTTCAGCGATGCCACGGACACTCATAGTGTATCACGGAAACGCAGACTACGTCATAATAGGTAAGGCAGCGGGGATAACTGGCCATAGCCCAGAAGTGCTCTCGATACAAAGGACAATGATGCAGGGAAGGTTATGGGCATGTGTGCTTCAACTCTAATGAGCTGAGAATAGTATGTCGGCGGTGTAGAGTCTAATCATCCGGGATACTTCCATTGCGTGAGGGCTAGGAAAGACTCGGGGAAGGGTGTCAGTAGCAGTGTGCCTGAGATAACAAAATTGCTTCACTTCATTTTAGCTGAATCACTATTATCATAAGTACTTGAGCTGCACTCTCAGAAGGGACGGCCAGCGAGGCGGCCCCGGGGTGATCTGCTGGTCACGTGATATTGGCGGGTGGCCCGCGCGCAACTAGGTTGCCCAGGGCTGAATCTTGGAATTCGGCGTTACCAGATCAACGATGATGTCTCCACCAAACCCAACAACAACAAGGCCTGTTCGCCTAACCGACGATGCGATGGCCTTGGACAGGCGCCGACGATGATGAGCAGAGCGACAGGCTTGCGTCAGGGCCCAAATCGATACGCACGACGGATTGGGCGCACGCTCTGACTGAGCCTCGCACGCTCATCCCTTCAGTCGCGTTGACCATAACCACGATTGCTGGAGTGCGTCTCTATAAATCATACCTACGGCGCATACCAAACGTAAATCACATTAAGCCTGGGTACTTTCGTCGGCGCAGTCTGTTTGGGCGAGTCACGAGTGTCGGAGATGCAGATAACTTCAGGATCTTCCACATTCCGGGAGGAAGATTAGCTGGATGGGGTTGGCTACCATGGAAGAGTATTCCAACGACAAGAGATGGGTTGGCGAAGAACACAGTGAGTTTTTCTCGGCCAAGACCTCCTGTCGTAAGTATCTTCCGTGAATGACAGTCGCTCACGCCGTCCACAGATACATGTACGGATCGCTGGTGTCGATGCACCGGAACTTGCACACTGGGGAAGAGAAGCGCAGCCTCATTCAAAGGAAGCCCTTGATTGGCTCACCAACTACATTCTCAACAAACACGTTCGGGTGTACATTTACAAGCGGGACCAGTATGACCGAGTAGTTGCTCAGGTCTTCGTGAGGAAATGGCTTCTCAAAAAAGATGTTGGGTTGGAAATGCTGAAGACCGGTTTAGCAGCAGTCTACGAGGCAAAGACTGGCTCGGAATTTGGAGATTTTGAGCAACGATATCGCGATGCTGAGAAGAAGGCCAAAGAGCAGCAGGTTGGCATGTGGGCGAAGCCGACCCTACTAGGGCGATTGCGCGGAGAAAGCACGAACAGCGCAGAGAGTCCCAGAGAATACAAGAACCGGCACACAGCAGCAGACAAGCAGAAGAAAGCATCATGAAGGGATGTTTGCACCAGGTGGGAGATCTGATTTGGCATGAAGCATTCGGGCTTGATTGGCCCTGGGAGTTGGGAGCATATGCGCCGGTGTAGGAATTTTTGCAAGCACCTTGTGATGCTGCAAAGACCTAGGGTAGTTCCCCGCGCTGCGGCGCCGAGTGATGCAATGCCATGCAGCGCCACTATCGCGTACAAGCAATAATCTTCGAAAAGTTCTTGCCAGACCACGTTCGCTGCCGATCTCCAATGGCAGCAAACCTGTACCTCTGCAGAGATTTCCGTTGAGCGCAAAGCTCTCTTCAACAGCGCTTGCCGTGCTTTTGGAATTGATTCTCGAATCAGTCTTGTGGTCCGGCTGGCTGTGATCCTTTCTTTGAACTAGAGAACAGCTTTGGTCGCAGTCGTTTTCTGCCGTCTCTCTCACCGCCCGGTCTTATCAGTCCTCTGCGGGATCGGCTGCAACGTGATTGGCGCGCCAGCGAATCGTCGAATTTTTGGCTTTGGGCCCGCAGCTCACCACCGTCCCCGCAACATATCGAATATTTTCTTGTCGAGAGCCCTCACACGCGGCACTGCTGAGCAGACGCTCCAGCAGCATCCAATTGCGCCCACCAACCCCCGAGAATCGCCTTGGTTGCACTCGACGCTTCGGTCTCCTCTGCGGGGTGTCAATAGAGCTTCAAAGCTCTCCGCTTTCGCCTGACCGCCTAAGATGGCTCTCTGCGGGCGTCTGGCACGTCGCGCGCCAACACTTCCAGCAAACTTTCGCACCATAAATACCTCGATCACAAGTCGAACCTTCACTTCCCGAGCTTCAAGGCCACTTCTCTCTTTGCGGACGCACCATGAGTCATCCGCAGTCCACCGACAACTACGAGCTTTCACAAAGGTCTCGGCAAATTGGGACAAGACTCAGGAAGCACCTAGTGCCAAAGCATACCTCGAAAGCGGTATAATAGCTGGAGCTCGCGACCTGGTCGACGTGAAAAAGGTTCTGGTTATTGGCAGCGGTGGTCTCAGTATCGGTCAAGCTGGAGAGTTCGACTACTCCGGTACAGATGCCCGAGTACACCAACCACGCAAACTCCATGAATACTAACGTCCTGATTAGGTTCGCAAGCGCTAAAAGCCCTGAAGGAGGCTGGCGTTCACTCGGTCCTTATCAACCCCAATATCGCTACCATCCAAACATCGCACGTGCTCGCTGACGAGATCTACTATCTTCCGGTGACCCCCGAATACGTCGAATATGTGATCCAGAAAGAGAAGCCGGATGGCATCTTCCTCAGTTTCGGTGGTCAGACGGCTCTGAACCTTGGTGTGAACATGAACAAAATGGGCATATTCGATAAATACGGTGTGAAGGTGCTGGGAACCAGCATCAAGACTCTGGAGACTAGCGAAGATCGCGACTTGTTTGCCCGAGCATTGAAAGAGATCGAAATTCCCATCGCCGAATCCATTGCTGTCTCTTCCGTCGACGACGCTCTTGACGCGGCAGAGAAAATCGGATATCCTATCATCGTGCGTGCTGCGTACGCACTGGGTGGGCTCGGATCTGGTTTTGCAAACGACCCGGAAGAGCTTAGAAATTTATCCTCTAGGTCACTGTCGTTATCCCCCCAGATCCTTGTTGAGAAATCACTGAAGGGCTGGAAAGAAGCCGAGTATGAGGTTGTGCGTGATGCAAGCGACAACTGCATCACGGTCTGCAACATGGAGAACTTCGACCCTCTCGGGGTACACACTGGTGACAGTATCGTTGTGTCACCCAGTCAGACGTTCAGCGACGAGGAATACCACATGCTTCGATCCGCGTCGATAAAGATTGTCCGGCATTTAGGGGTTGTCGGAGAGTGCAACGTACAGTATGCTCTGCAACCGGATGGGCTGGACTATAGGGTTATCGAAGTCAATGCTCGTCTGTCAAGGTCTTCTGCTCTGGCGTCTAAAGCTACCGGATATCCCTTAGCGTACACTGCTGCAAAAATCGGTCTCGGCCACACATTGCCTGAACTGCCAAACGCTGTCACCAAGACCACAACGGCCAACTTCGAGCCGAGTTTGGATTACATTGTCACTAAGATGCCCCGATGGGATCTTAGCAAGTTCCAGAACGTGAAGCGGGACATCGGTAGCTCCATGAAATCTGTCGGCGAGGTAATGGCAATCGGGCGCACTTTCGAGGAGTCTTTCCAGAAGGCCTGCCGCCAAGTCGATCCCAAGTTCCTAGGCTTCCAAGGCGACAAATTCGACGACCTTGACGATACGCTAAAGAACCCCACCGACCGCCGATGGCTCGCTGTCGGCCAGGCTATGTTCCACGAGGGATACTCTGTTGACAAAGTGCATGACCTGACAAATATCGACAAGTGGTTCCTGTACAAGCTCCAGAATATCGTCGACTTGACGCACGAGCTCGAGGATATCGGCAGTCTTTTCGGTCTGAAGAAAGATGTGATTCTACAGGCTAAGAAACTTGGGTTCTCGGACTTGCAAATCGCGAAGGCTGTCAACAGCACCGAAGATGAAGTCCGCGCCCGCAGGAAGAGCTTTGGAATCCGGCCGTGGGTCAAGAAGATCGATACACTTGCTGCTGAGTTCCCCGCTGATACTAACTATCTTTACACGACCTACAATGCTTCCTCTCACGATGTTACCTTCGACGACCATGGTATCCTTGTCCTAGGGAGTGGTGTATACCGCATCGGTAGCTCCGTGGAATTTGATTGGTGTGCTGTCAATGCTACGCTCTCTCTTAGCAAGCTTGGAAAGAAGACTGTCATGATTAATTGTAAGCTCAATCTTTCCTATCCCTATTATCACATCTGTTACTCCCGTCATATGCAAATCGACAGAGGGGTAAGAGCGGTGGGGTGGTAGGTACTTGTTTCGGCAGGTTGGCTGGAGCTTGAACCAAAACCTTCCTACTCTAGCTACGAGGGCCTCACTGCGCAACACCTCATTACACACAACACAACCAAAACAACTGAAACCCCTCCGCAAGCACAAGGAGGCGAGCGATCCGTTCAAAGCCGCCTCTGTGATCTCGAGTTCTACGACCAGAGCATCCCCAAACTGCCGCTAAAGGAGACTTTTCTTTTCTTTTCTTTTCTTTTTTTTACTTGTCTTCAACTTTTTCAGAAGCCTCTACTGACAGCCTAAAATACAACCCTGAAACCTATTCGACCGATTTCGACGTTGCCGACAAACTCTACTTTGAAGAGCTTAGTTACGAACGTGTGATGGACATCTACGAATTGGAAACCGCAAGTGGAGTTGTGGTATCAGTGGGAGGTCAGCTTCCACAGAACATGGCTTTGAAGCTTCAAGAGTCTGGCAAAGCCAAGGTGCTTGGAACTGATCCTGAAGATATCGACAAGGCTGAAGACCGCCACAAGTTTTCTTCTATCCTGGACTCCATTGGCGTTGACCAACCTGCGTGGAAGGAACTCACGTCATTCGAAGAAGCGCAGAAATTTGCCCGTTCGGTGAGCTACCCCGTACTTGTCCGCCCGTCTTATGTTCTCTCTGGTGCTGCCATGACTGTTATCCGTAGCGAGGATGAGCTCAAGGATAAACTCACCGCGGCCTCGGAAGTTTCCCCTGATCACCCTGTGGTTATCACGCAGTTCATTGAAGGTGCTCAAGAAATCGACTGCGATGCTGTAGCATCGAGTGGAAAGCTGCTGGTACATGCCGTCAGTGAGCACGTCGAAAACGCTGGTGTTCATTCCGGAGACGCAACACTGGTTCTGCCACCCAACAGCCTTGACGAGAGTATTAAAGCTCGTGTCAAAGAGATCGCCGAAAAGGTGGCCGAAGCCTGGAAGATCACTGGTCCCTTCAACATGCAAATCATCAAGCAAGATGTCGAAGGCGCCGAGCCCAACCTTAAGGTCATCGAATGCAACCTCCGTGCCTCTCGCTCGTTCCCCTTTGTTAGCAAAGTGCTCGGCACAAACTTCATCGACGTAGCCACCAAGGCCCTCGTTGGCCGCGAGGTCCCAGAACCCGTCGACTTAATGGCTGAGAAGCGTGACTATCTCGCCACTAAGGTCCCGCAATTTTCGTGGACTAGATTGGCTGGCGCAGACCCGTATCTCGGTGTCGAGATGGCTTCTACCGGTGAAATGGCCTGTTTCGGCAAGAATCTGGTAGAGGCATATTGGACTTCCATGCAATCAACAATGAACTTCCGCCTTCCCGTCCCCGGAGAGGGGCTCCTGTTTGGCGGTGAACCGACATCCGATGCGCTCGTCCAGATCGCTAAATACGTCCACCCGCTCGGCTACAAATTCTTTGCTGCCAACAAGGACATCAAGACCTTACTAGAGAGCAAAGCCGACGGTGTCTCGGTCGAAGTCATCGAGTTCCCCGTAAAAGACAAGCGTGCCTTGAGGGAAGTGTTTGCGAAATATGATATCCGCGGAGTCTTCAACTTGGCCAAGAGCAGGGCGAGTTCGTTGGTGGACGAGGATTACGTGATGCGAAGGAACGCAGTCGACTTTGGTGTGCCGCTGTTCATGGAGCCCAAGGTGAGCACTAGTTGAGACCCTCATTGAAAACAGATGCTGACAATACGACAGACCGCCGTCCTCTTCGCCCAGTGCATGAGCGAGAAGCTGCCCAAGAAAGAGGGCATCCCAAGCGAAGTCCGATCGTGGAGCGACTTCGTCGGAGGCCGCACTATATAAGAATGAGGAAACAAGGCAGACCCCTCTAGACAAGCCGAGATAAGACTGACATAAATCAACATCTCATAACACATCTGCACAGTGGGAACATACACGCCACAAAACAAGAAGAGCGCGATACCCCTACACGGCTATGGCGAAATCAACACGGAGCTAAAGAGAGACACGGGAATCCGGGGGCGAAACTGACAATCGTATTTTGTGTATATAGCTTGTGTGGAGGGAGAGGAGGTTTAACGTCGATCTGATGTGGTGGGAGTTATTTTGGTTCCTGCTTCGAAATCGAAATCGACATCTTTTGCACGTCCATCTCGCTCGCTCTCTGTGTAGACTGGCTGATGTTTGCAAAATGACACTACACTTCACTTATCAATTCAGGTTTATATTCGCATCATCGTTATTGACTCTGAACAGGGTATTGCCCAAACCAGTGTGCCACATATTGCAAAGGCCCCAATCCCAATCCTCGTAAACGAATGCTGATATATCATCATATATACATTGAACCACCGCACTGATTTGGAAATTACTCGCTACGCTCCAAACGGTTGCGTTACACTTTGCTAGCTTCACGTTCTAACAGTGTCCTAGGAAGTCCAAAATACACGCTAAGACCCTGTGTACAAACAGTAATTCGTTCATACGTTATGTGGTAACTGCCAAGTTCGATATATAGCGGTATATATGTAACAAGGCAATGCAAAAGTTCCATCTCGCCTGCCTGTAGATGATGCACATCCGGCCGGCTATGCTTCCTATGCAAAAAAAGAAGAAGAAAACAGACGCTCGCACGAACGTATATAAGAACTCGCGAAAAGAATGCGCACATGGGTATGGGTATCCGCCTATACAAAAAACAACCCGACGCCTCATCCATCCGTTCTCCCAACTCAACCGTCAAAACCACCTCAAAGCGCGAGCTCATCCTCGCTATTCCCCCCATCATCCTCCCAAAGCCTCTTCCGCGGCGAGATCTGGAAACTGCGGCGCTTTGACAACGTCTTGGGCGCTGGCGTCGACTTGCGGCCTTTAGTGGCCCAGGACTGTCGGATCTCCCTGTGGTCTGACCTGCGGGGTTTAGGCGTGGACTGCGCCGCCGAAGAGTTTGCATGTCTGGGATGTGGGGCGGACCGCGGGGTGTGGTGGTGGGGTATGGAGAGTAGGAACGAGGCCGGCGGAGTCGAGTGTTCGCACTTTATTTCGGGTGTTTGGGGGATTTGCAACTCGTCTTGGCCCACTAGGTCGGGAGAGGGTTCGGGGTTCGGTTCGGGGCGTGAGGTGGTAGCGGTATTGTGTGAAGAGGGTGGGTTCCGTTGGTGTCGGTGTAGAAAGCTTATGGACTTGAAAGATTTTAAACAAATATCGCAAGTAGTGGTTCCAGTTTGTGGGTTTCCCGACGGAGACGACCCAGTGTCTACGAGATTGAGCTCGTCGTCGGATTCAAAGTTCACTGGAATCGGCTTGCGCTTCGGTTTGCTTGCCGAGGAGAGGATAATAGGGCCAGCCGACTTCTCGTGTGGTCTGATAGTGGTTGAATCCGGTATGTCTGTTGGAGGTAATTGTGGCTGCGGTTCATCGTCTTCCTCGACCTCTTCCATAACAGCGTTAACTTCGATCGAGGGGAGCACAGTGTTGTCTGGTGGAGGGCTAGACGCGATTCCATTGTCGTCGCCATCGTCCATACCGACCAATGACAACAATTCCAGATCTTCTTCATCGTACTCGGTAATTGCTGAGGTGGGTGGCACATCCCCATGACTCGTCCGGATAGCATCCTGTTGAACTCCGCCAGCCTCGAGATACTCGAGGGAACTTGGTGTAGGTAGCTGGTGGGCTCCGCTCGATGACCTATGATCCTCGTGGATCAAATTCACAGACGGCTCTTGGAGTGACTCGACCGTCATCAAACCACATTCTGCTGTCACCAACGGCCCATCTTCTTGGAGATCCTCATTCTGGATATTTGTATTACCAGCATCGGGTTCGATATCTATGTTATTACTTGTTGTCTCGCTCCTATGTTTCAAGTGGTTGTTCCACCGGTTATACAACGCGGATACCGGCCACTCTTGCCAGTGCTTTCGATCACATTTAATCTCCATAAAGGAGCGATTATGGACTGTCCTCTGCTCGATGATATATATATCATCTTCGTTGGAGAACTGGTATTTTATGCCCCTTGTTCGTCGAGGAATAACGGGGGTAACAGTGATATGGTCTACGTTCCCATGGTTGGAGTCGTCAATTTCGCGAGGCTCCGTAGCCGTGTTGGATCCACGTGGTATGGAATTGTTCACTAGCGTAGGTGTTGTAGAAGGTGGCATACGCGGTGTAGGCCGGTTGCGTCCTCTCCCCAAAAAGGAATCCCGGGGTTTCCGCACAGAGGCCGGATTGGAGAGAGGGCTTGTCCGAGAGACTGGAGATAGGGACGGACGATGCTGCGGTAATGGCGGGAACATCCATTTTGGATTCGTTGCCGGCGGCACTGTGTCTGTGGCCACGGATGGAGTGAAAGGGGCCGAAGTCGCTGGAAGTTCAGTAACAGTCGAAGCGTCACCTGATAGTCTTGCTATGGAAGTTAACACGGCTTGACTGACCGCCAAATTGATGCTTTGGGTCAACGTCGACAGAAACGTATTCTGGGCTTGTTGACCAGCTGGTGTCTGTGGAAATTGCACCAGCTGCATTAGGTTCGCAGTGGGCGTCGCGGGGTTCGTCGCTTCCACGTGTTGAAGCTGCTGTACCGGCATGCTCGCACTGGTGTTTGCTTTTAGTGGGCCTGCATCTTGTGACTGCGATGCTTGCGGTGGTTCGTTGTGGGATATGACGCTCTGTGCCCCCTGTTCTTCGACCGGTTTGTGCAGCCTCGGTTCCGGTGATCGCGGCGCGAGTTCGTCCCGGTCGTCTTGGTCGTCTTGATCGTCTGCGATGTCTTGTGCGTAGGTCTCACCCGGTGTATCGCTCAGGTCATCGGCCACCAGGTCCTCTAGAAACTGCGACGCTTTCCACCGTCGCTTCTGGAGACCCCGGAGGTGACCTCGGTCGACTACGAGCGTGCCGGTCCTCATGTCGATTTCGTCGCTCATCGACTCGGGCATGTTCGCATATTTCTTGAAGATGGATTCAAAGCGGCTCTGCAGCTTCGCCTGGCCTTCTTGTTTCTTGCGCATATAGTCGGGGTTGGCTTCGTCGACTTCGACCGACTGCAGGATGCGCAATCGCTTCGCGGGAGGCTCCATGGCGGCCGCTTCGACGGGAGCATGTGGGAGATGGGGGAGCGGGTGGTGGTCGTGGTTGTGGTGGAGTGGGCGTGCTGAGGAGAAGCGGGCGGGCTTCTGTTGGGTGTTTGCGACGCGATGGCTGGGGCGCGCTTTCCCCTCGGCAAGCTCCCCGCCGCGCGATTGCTGCATCATGGGGGGTCCGTGCCCGCCCGCAGATGACCCTCTATCACTTGCCTTCCCTTCCGTTCACCACCCTGCCTCTCTAACGTTTAAGATTCTCACTCTGAGCATGCACACGGACATCCCTCAGCGAACATGGCGAACGACCGGAAACCCTCGTCGCTCTACTGCCAGAAGTGCCGCACGCCCATCGATGTAGATGCTTCCATCGACCAGCTGAATCCAGCTGCCTTTAAACTGCTCACTGGTGTGTTCCGTTCTCGAGCCAAACTCTCGCCATAAATACTGACCTGTAGACTCAACTCTTCCCGCCCAGCAGCAAGCGGCAAAGGCCACTCCGCCCCGCCAGTCGCGCCAGTCGCGCCCAACTTTCCCGTCCGCCCGCCATCAGACGTACGACTCCGCAATTAAGTCGGCCAGAAACCCTACTTTCAAGCGCAATGTACCTTCCTCGAGGTTCCCCAAGCATGGCGCGCACAATCCTGCCATGTCCTTCGTCAACGTTCACATGTCCGAGTCGATGCTCGACCCGCCCGCTCCGTCGCCAGTGTCGTCACGGAGCCCCGAACCCGCAGCCGCGACAGAGGATACGCAGTCAAACGGGCCGGAAATGACAAGGCGAGCAAGTGTGACGGGTAACTCGGCAACCCCAGGAGGAGCTAGCATGGCAGACGGCTTAGAAACCACGAACCGCATGTTCGAGATACTATCAGCGCGCTCCGACATCGACCATCCCATATGCGTAGAATGCACCGAACTTCTCGTGGATGGTTTACAGAAGCGTCTGGGTGTAGCGACTCGAGAACGCGACGCGTACGTAGACTATCTTCGCCGGGCGAACACAGACGTCCCTAGCAACGAAGAAATCAAAGCGGCAGAGACTTCGCTCAAGGCCTTGAAGAAGTCAGAAGTGGCCGCAATTGCGACACTCGAGAAACTCGAGGCGGAAAAGTCAGAGCTGGATACCCAGCTAGCAGCTCTGGAAGTCGAGGCCCGCGAACTTGATCAGACAGAAAATGTTTTCTGGAAGAACAGGAACGCTTTCTCATCTACGTTGAGCGGTTTCCAGAATGAGCGGGATGCGCTCACGACGAAGCACGCTCACGACGCGCAGATACTAACGCACCTCCAGCGCCGCAGTGTCTACAACGACGCCTTCAACATAAGCCACGACAACAATTTCGCCACTATCAACGGTTTACGCCTAGGCCGGTTGCCCACGCCATATGTTGACTGGCCAGAAATCAATGCTGCATGGGGTCAGACCTGCCTACTCCTGGCCACTCTCGCCGAACGCCTCGGATACAAGTTCCAAGGCTACGAGCTGAGCCCCATGGGCTCCACCAGCACAATTCACAAACTCGAAATCAAAGGTGGAAGCTCCACGGCCGAAACACGAAATTCTACAGCAACCAACCCCGCAGTAACGAGACAGCGCCTCGAGCTCTATTCCTCCGGCGACTTCCCCCTCAACTTTGGCTTCCTCCATCGCAAGTTCGACACCGCCATGGTCGCATTCATCGAATGTCTACGCCAGTTGGGCGACTTTGTCGAGAACCAAGGCGTGCATGCGGGCAGCGGCTTAGGCATGGGCGTCGGTGGCGGAAGCGTGAAGATGCCGTATGAGATCCGTAAGGACAAGATCCACGACCAGAGCATTAAGCTGGCGCTGAACAAAGAAGAAGCGTGGACTAAGGCGTGCAAGTATACACTGACCTGTTGCAAGTACCTCCTTGCGCATGTGAACAATGTGGAGAGTTCGTCCGGGCGGAGAACAAGATAGAAAATGTTTGGGTCTCGGACATCTCGAGTGTAATCGTATGATAGATAGATACCCTTGATTGATCTTAGACTGGCGTTATGGGGCTACAAGACGGGATGCATTGGGCTGGCGTCTGGTGTCTGTCTATCTTGCCGTGTTTACCAATATACCAGTTCAGATAGACGGATCACACAGCTCTATCTTTATCACGGTGTGACGAACACACGAGCTTATCTGTGCCTACGACATGTATACCTACATACACACTATTACATGTGCTGCCACTGTATGCGCGTGCCTGGCAGCACAAAGCGGCCATCACATACGAAAACCTAATCTTGACGGTACTTGCAATGCACGGTGATTGTGACTCCATGGTCTGATAAGCTCTACAGGTCTCATTCGTGTCTACAGCGATTATCCGTTTTATAGTAGATAGCGAGGTGATATCATCGTGATGTGTTGCAATCGTTGGTGGGTAACAAATGGCAGATACCGATGCCGATGCCGATGTGAATACTCGTTCTAGTGTAGAGGCACGGGTTGTTATCAGTGATGGGCGTGGTTGGGATTATGTGGTGCTACTTTGACACTGCCGTTTTCCGGGTCGTGAATTTATTTTGACGCAGTGGGCTGAAGTGGCCATGTCAGAGTACTGTGCCTAGTCCGCGGTAGCATTCTTCCTGCCCCTACCTTTCTTTGTCGCTGAAGTGTGGCACAGTGATGCGGCGATTGAGCGGTGTTGGAACGGGCTTCTGCCAAAGACTGTGTGATCGTTGCTCAGTACCTTTGTAATTGGCGGTGGGTCCTTGTAAGGAGTGGATCCGTCCCGGACAAGTTGTTCGACGTTACACGGTGGTTTCTAGTAGGTAGTGGATCCTGCCAGAAACTGCTTGTTTGTCTTTGTTACGCTGTGGTTTTTACGAAGTGGCAATCAAGGCTTTTTCTTCTTTGTTGGTATCCTGGGGGGCGAAGTAAGAGAGACATCGCTACCACGGGCTCTTCGCTACACACGACGAACGAACAACCAGTACTGGACCAGTCTCCCCGTATCGAGTTCAAATCCACGTCACACAGGTCGTTTCTGCTGTCCGGACCCTAGCGGCTCAGGCACCATTGACGGAGATATGGCGTTGGGCCGCTGTGTCCGTCCGGAGGCGTACGGCAACCAGCTGATTGTCCGAATGTGGCGAAACACCGAGAGAGGCGAGCTTAGAAAAGGGTCACGATGGTCGTCTGTGGTGTTGTCCGGCGCTTCGGATAAGGACCGAGCGTTTTCCGTCCGGCCCGGACATGGGCAGGTGACTTTCACCATGTGACCAGCGCAGGGCCCGGGGCAATTTAGACTCCAGAACCAGAGCCGCCATTGAGGCGACAATACCCGTCGCGCCACCAGCACTAGCATCCTAATTTTCTTGTAGTTGACGGCACCTCTCCCACTATTTCATCGGTTCTACTGGAGCTAGTGTTGCAGGCTGTGAATATTTGCTAGTAGGTTAGCTAAGTCTGTGTGCGAAGTCTGGGGTCAATGTCCGATTGCGGGGTATTAGGTTATAAAAATCCGTAGGTGCGTTGCCATCAGTTTAGAGAAGTGCTTGATCCAGTTGCGAGCTAGGAGCCAGGGACCGCATCGTGTTGGTTGGCGTGTTCTGCGAGATGCTGCAGGTGCAAGCGTACTGCAGATGTCCTGTAGCCGTCACCCGGACAAGCCTCGTCTGCCTTCAATGTTCGTTAAAGGCCCGCATTGACAACGGCTCGAAGGGACAGTTGGTCGGCGTTGCAACAAACGTACACTATGAAGGCGTGCTCGGCTGTTGTCAGGATTAGAGCAGTCCCCGCACGCGTTGTTGGTGTCAACGATGGTGAGCAAGCTTGGGAGTAGGAGCGTGCGGGGAAGTGCAATTCGAAACGTAACAGAATGCCAGAAACAATTCGACAATACGGAGTACTTTAAAGTACCAGAGGTGATCCGGTGCAGGAGCTTGAATACGTGTGTCAGCGCTCGAATTGCGAACAATTGCGGAAGCTTCGAGTACGTTGCCGCAATCATCCAAGCCTCGCATGGTGACGATATCGGATATTAGACGGCCTTGCACACACAACGTTGCACAGGTAGATGAAGGGTCCAACGACAAGTTACTCGCAAGGATAAACAGTTGCTCTCGGATCCCAGCGTCAGGGAACGGGGCCCGTGAAGAATTTCCCAGTCCGAGGAAGAAGGCGTGAGAGTGGCATTGAATGGCGCGAGTCGACCACGGAAGCACACTCGCACAGTCTCACGATGTACTCGTGGACGCGAAGGATGGCAGCCAATGCAATGCGGCACGCTGTCCGGTGGCACAGCCAGCAGCGGAATCGGGCAAGCCACGTCTCCGCACAGGACGAGACTGTTTGCTGGTGAGGTGATGCGTAACTGGTCGTCGATGCGATGATGGTGGGAATGAGCATAGCTGCACAGCGGTACCGCGGTGGCTATCCGCAGCGCACGCTCTGGGTGCACCCGGACACGACAGGAAGCCGCAGCTGCAGTCAGAGAGCGCGCCGGTGCGCGCAGGCGTGATGGAGCATCATCGGCTGCTCGAGCGAGTCGCCGTCAATTGATGTGTCAAAGCAGGTCAGCTGGCGGACCAAATTCGTTTCCTGAGGGTAACAGATTGCGCGGAACAGGGCCATCAGGCGGAGCGTCGCCGCACGTGATGCAGACTTTTCTTTCAGGCGCTGGGCATTGGCGCTTGGCGGCCGTCTAGCGAAGTGTGATGTAAGAGAAACCAGGACGAGCCCAGGCGCTGGGACCGCGTCTCCTTCACCAGCGCGCAACGTGCCCGCCAGCTGCCTCCGCAATCCCCTCGACTCATGGTGTCATGTACACGCTGAGGAAATGACCCCTCCTAGCGGCGCTCGACTGCCAGCTCTGCGCCCCGGCGCGCGATGCCGTGCGCTGCCGCTTGGTACGGGGAAGGCGTTAGTAACAATATCGATGGCAACCACGGGGCCTTCTTTGTCTGGTTTTGCGGGTGAAGTTTTCGTTCGCTGCTGCTATAAGAAGCCCTCGCCGCCCACTGACCTCATAGTTGACTTGCACTGACCTAAGAAACCGTTGGCTCTCTCACCCACGTCCCCTACGCACCACCACGTCACCACCACAAACGCGCACTGAAGTCGTCCCATCGCCTGCTTCCTGTTCTGTTCGCGCAGACAACGAGCATCACCTTCGCGACCACCTCAACAACTTCAATGCACATCAACGACTTTCCCTACGAAATCCTGTCCAAGATCCTCGACGAGTCCGCCAAAGCCCACGTCCGCGATGCCCCGACCTACACCTTCGGCTTGTCGCAGGCCCCGCTCCCCCTCCAGCCGGCTCGTCTCCAGCGCTATGTGCGAGGCCCTGTGCCGCCGGAGATGCTGAAGTGGGACGCCACTGCCGCAATTCGCCTCGTCTGCTGGAGGTGGCACGAGTGGGCCTTGGGGTATGCCCTCAAGGACGTTTATATCCGTCGGTGGAAGGGTGGCGAGGTGAGCACACTCCATCACTCAGCATCAACAGCATATACTGACTATCTTGCAGAGATGGGCCGAGCTCTCAAACCGGCGAGAAAACTACGCGCTGTATGAGCTGGTTGACCGGCCGACAGGCACGGCCGTCTACCGTGACCCGTTCGCTTCTCTGCGGCACACTGTGCGGACCTTCAACCAGTTTCCTGCGATAGCTTCCAGGATCAAGCGTATGTGGTTCCATGGTTTCTACACTGCCGAGACCGACCACTTGATCTTCGAGTCACTCAAGAGTTGCCAGAATCTTACCTCCGTCTCGCTTCCGTGGACGACTCTTCGCCACATGGATGCAAAGGCGTGGCGCAACTTGCTGCTAGGCAATGGGAAGCCGCTTGAGTCTCTCGAGATCCAATGCGTCGACCCGACCTCGCAGCAGCTGGAAGATAAGGACAACCAGGTGGATTTGGACCCGCTGCTCTCGGTCAATTTCGGAGAGCTCCGCCGCCTCAAGTTCTTCGGCGACACAACCTTCATGCCCGTCACCGACCGCGATTTGTATGCCATTGCGCGCACTGCAACACGGCTTGAAGAGTTTCACCTGACTTGCATTTCCACCGTCACCATTGACGGCCTTGTGGCCATTGTCAAGTCCTCGCGGTCCACTCTCCGGGTTCTTGAGCACAGCCCTCGGTCGCAGGATGGCTTCTGGCACCCTCACCCCGGTTCTCCGAGTGACTCTGAGCATCTTTGCGAGCTCCTTCGAAGCTGTCCGAAGCTCGATACTCTGTCTATTTCCCTTCCCTCCGTATGCTCCGATCTCTTCTCCAATGAGAATGCCAAGTTCCAGGGTGACCTACAAGTGCGCGCTCTGCATTTGTGTGGCCACGAGCACGGTCGCTCTACCCATGAAGCCACCGACGCTCTTCGAAAGGTACTCGCACAAGCTCGGAGCCTCATTCATTACCGTGCGAATAGCGTCATCCCGACAGAGCTTTACGTCGAGCTGTTCTTCGCCGACTGCATTTTCGAGCCATCTTCGAGCGCTGTCCACGGCGATTTCGCTCTTGCACAACTCTCCTCGGACGGCTCTTGGCCCGATACCATCACCTCCAGCGGCAAAGGCCCGTACGGAAGCACTGGTCTCTACGAAAAGGAAGAGGAGGGTCCGTTCCAACGCATTGAAGAGGATGAGTTTCTGGATGCTGTGCGCCGGAAGCGCTTGTCCATCTCGACCTAAACATGGATCGAATCATGAATTACGAATAACGGCCTGTTTTCTTTTCTTCAAACTGCGTGTACACGGCTCACCGGATGAATTACGATAACCTGCATTGGCAAAAGGGAGCCTGGAGTCAGAATACCAGGCCAAGTAGCCATATTGGATCTGCTGCTCTACAAAAGTTCGTTACAAAAGGGATTCACCTCACGGGAGAGGTCTGGATGGGCATCTGCATAGGACACCACTTATCTTCCACTCTATCAGTCTAGTACAGTCTACACAGGCCGGACTTAGCTAGGTATCATGTACAATTGAAACATTTCCATGTTCGAATCTTGGTTGCCGGTTTTCCCCGTTCATGCTTGGTGAAGCCAGAAGTTAATTGATCGCAGTAATCCTGTCTCGCTCCGTGTAGCCGTAACATCCAGGTCACTATGCTCGGTTCTCCAGGCACCGTGAGGGAACTATCGACACTTTTGAAGCTCGAGGTCGACCCCACCACGCGGGCATAATTCCTAAGGTCATTGCTGACAAGACTTCAGGCGACCCTTTTCACAGCCTGGGAGATTTTAGCAACAGGTAGACTGTCCACCTCTGTCTTTACAAAACTCTATTATATCTTTGGTATTGTCTAAAGAGAGAGAGGAACGAGAGTAGTTATAGTAGATGGGTGCGCGCGAGGAACGAATTATGCCAGGGCGGTGAAGCGATCGGCCTGTGTGACCCCGCACTTAGTGCGACGCCAACGCCGAGAGTGGAAAAGTCCAAGGTACAGATGTGAGCCAGCCGTGCTTAGTGGATTTTAGTCAGACTGTGCTCCTCTTTCCGTAACCGACGCAGCGCTTTGTTCTTCGCCCGGATGTCGAGGGGTCGTTGCTCCATTAGGCTGTCTAGCCCGGAATCAAAGCATCTTGTCATCATTGCCAATCACTTAGACGGACGCGGCTGACGAAACGCTACGCACGGAACGAGGCCGTTATTCTTGGACGATTAGCAAGAGCTGACATCCGCTGTCACGACGTCGTACAAGAATAAACACACACAGAAGGTTTAGGTCTAGCTTCATCTGGGTACACAAGGCTAGACTCCAGTAACTTCAATCGTGTGTAAGAAAGCTATCAGTAATAGGAGATTTTGTAATTGGGCTTGTCGCCAGTATCCAAGAGCGAGATGAACGTGCTGCAGGATCTCCCATTACACAACAGTTACGCAAGATCGAGACGCCTGCAAGCGGGCAAGCCTACATGGGAGACTGCAGCAAGTTCCAGGCGAGTGGGTCTAGCGTGGTAGTCCATCGGATCTAGGAAGACCGGGAAGGAGGGGTGCCTGCATAGATAAAGAGATCTGTGCCCCTCACCTTTACCTTGTCCAACACGGTACCATTGAGCTTCAACAACCCACACTACACTACACAGCTCCATCACTTCCAATCATGGCTCCCAAGGTCGCTATCGTCTACTACTCCATGTACGGCCATGTCAAGACATTGGTACGTGTTTGAGCTTCTTGCGTCTCTTACAGAGTCCATGTTTGCCTATGGACCCGCGTAGAGAAGCTGCTAACAATTCCATCATAGGCCGACGCTGAGAAGAAAGGCATCGAGGAGGCCGGCGGTACCGTGGACATGTACCAGTAGGTTTTCCCAGCCCAGTTCGATATCAGCTACTACTCCAGGCGGCTTTCTTCCATTACGGCCGATGTCGTCATCATCGACTAACTTTGCTACAGGGTTGCCGAGACCCTTTCCCAGGAGGTTCTGGGCAAGATGCACGCCCCACCAAAGTCTGAAGATCCCGTGGTCGAGGATCCTAGCATCCTCGAGAAGTACGATGCCATCCTCTTCGGTATCCCTACGCGCTACGGAAACTTCCCAGCTCAGTTCAAGACTTTCTGGGACATGACTGGAAAGCAGTGGCAGCTTGGCTCCTTCTGGGGCAAGTACGCGGGCCTGTTCATCTCGACCGGTACCCCAGGTGGAGGCCAGGAGTCCACTGCCATCGCGGCCATGTCCACTCTCGCTCACCACGGCTTCCTCTACGTACCCCTTGGCTACAAGAACGTGTTCGGTACGTCTCTCCCCTTCGTAACAATTACGTCATGCGTACTAACAAGCCGTCCAGCCCAGGTCACCAGACTAGACGAGGTTCACGGTGGCAGCCCCTGGGGCGCCGGTACTTTCTCCGGCGGAGACGGTTCGCGCCAGCCGACGCCGCTCGAGCTCGAGATTGCCCAGTTACAGGGCAAGGGCTTCTACGAGCAGATTTCCAAGGTCAACTTCGCGTGACTAGATGACGCGGACGCAACGGAAGCGGGCACACAAGCAGGGGCACCGGCTACCGCACCCGCAGGAATAGAAAACGAATCGAAAAAGACAACGGCAGCTACTGCAACAACACCAAATGTTACGACGGCATCGGGACCACAGCGCAAAGAGGAGATGGATAGTGAGGGGCCTTGTGGGCTGCCTGCTAAGTGTGCCATTCTATAAGATCTTCATTTGGCTTATTAGACGAATTAACATATTTTGGGAATTTAGTCTGGCTATTGTCCATCCGTTGTGGCGCACCTTCGCTCCATTGCGTTGATGATGAGCAGCACACCTCATCACTGCTAATCACCATGCATTAGAGACCGTCCCTCTCGCCCATGGCCTTTGCTCGAACCCATTTGTGGATCCTCACACCAATATCCTTTCACACACGGAAGAAGAGCCATTTCTCATACAAAAGCACATCATCTCCATGTCGTTGCCCTCTCCGCCATCCCGATGTCCTTCACCTGTTTCACTACATCTGTTCAGGCCTCTGTCGAACATCTTACATACCCCTCCCTCGACATAGTAGAATCCATCACCGCTTTTGTTTAGCCGTTTTTGTTTTCGCCTGGGTATAGTACCAGAGAGACGCACAGGTTCCCCATGGAAAGTCACATTTGGACTTTTGTTGATTAGAGAGGAACAGCACGGCATGTTCATGCCGGTTGCTGCCTTCTTTTATTCGAGGGGAAACTGGACAGCGTCGTCATGGGATATGATTGGTATCTTTTTGGAGAAGAGCACCAGGACAGCGTCGTCATGCAGGTGCTTGAACTTAATTTCGGAGAAGAGAAGGTGCTTGTTCATTGAATTGGCTGGCCTGTACTCTTCATTTTTCTGAACGCTCGAACGTCGCATACCAGGCTCTAGCATAACATCTGTCCTCGTACGAAACATACATGAGTGTTTCGTACACGTAAAATTTGTCCTGCGACACTGTATATTAATCTCTCGTATAGTAGCTGGATAAAGCATGGATAAAGCCTTCAAGGACTTCCCGTATATCCGACGCTCTTTTCCCAACGGAACAGGACACGACTCCATGTTAGGAGCAGCTTGTTTATTTAATCAGGCGGGGAGGCAGGACCCGGCATGTGGACCGTTGTCAGTGGTCTTTTAGCAAGCTGAAGATTAGGGAGTTTCCTTTGGTGTGTGGAGTGTATGGAGTGTATAAAGAGGAGGACAGAAGAGGAGGCAACGTGCTAATGAATAACCCTGACAGTGGATTGTTACGCACACCAGCGCGGACGGAAACTCCATGGTGTCCTTTGGTTCGGAATTCTCATTCCAACAGCGCGAGCGAAGGCCCATCGAATTTGCAGGAGTTGTCTTTGCCGCAGAGGGTCGCTCGCGGCTCGCCATCATGCGTTTTAGCAATCTTTTATGTGAGTCGTGTTTTCATTTGTACGAATCAGTTTTCGTTTCGATACTTCGCAGACGAGGCCACAGTGCTCATTTGCCTTGATTGTAGCTTTTTTTTTAACGGACAACAGCGGATACCGAAACACCATGACACAGGCTTTGACCTCGTTCTTTTGATTCTCATAGCGCGAACGAAGCTCATGAGTGACTGCGAGGCAGTTTTTGCCCCGGAGCCTCGCTCGCGGCTCGCCATGTATCGATCCCTTCAAGCTTTTGATGGGAGTTGTTATTTTCATGTTACGAATACAATTTCGTTTCGATACTTTGCAGAGCACGAAGCCGCTCATTTGACGTGATCATAATGGGTTTTACGGACAACAGCGCGGACCGAACTCTATGGAACCCCTTGTGTGTGGTTTTTCAATCCTAACAGCGCGAGCGAAGGCCTATTCAACTCTTTCTCTACATTTTCGCTGCAGAGGGTCGCTCGCGGCTCGCCATGAGCTGATATTTTCCAGCTTTTAATGTGAGTCGTGTTCTTATTTGTACGAATACTGTTTTTGTTTCGATACTTTGCAGAGGAGGAGGACACAGTGCTCATGTCTCGATGGCGAATTCTTTTTTAGGCAGCGAGAGCAGAGTCTCATACTAATCATAGCTCTTGGTTTGCAAAGAGAACACGCTGCTCATTTGCGTCGATGGAGAGCAATTTTCTTTTCCCGAAAAGCGGGAACACAAATAACAAGCGTGCGTGTTTTGAGGTGTAGGGAGTTTGCTTTAAGATCGCTATACTCAATGTCCGTTGCGTCTATTTTCTGTAGAGGTCTTTTCCGTACGGATAATGTAGTGTTGTTTGGAAAGAGGAGGACACAGTGCTCATGGAACAGCTACGTAGACATTTTTAGGCAGCAAGAGCGGAGTCCCCATGCCCAGTTCTGCTGCTGTTTTCACAGAGAACACGCTGCTCAATAACCCTAATAAGGGGAGTTTTATTTGGAGAGCGAGAGCATAAATAACGAGGGTGTGTGTTTTTAGGCACAGGGAGTTGGTCCAAGCTCGTCATGGAGCCCATGTTTCTACTCTTTATTTCATTTCATGTAGGGGCTTTTCCTATGGAGATGATGTTTATGTGCTTGAGGAGACAGTGATCATGCTGGTTGACTCTGAGGATTTTTCTCCAGGCCACGAGAGCAGAGTCATGGGTATGGCGTGGGTCGGTTTTTGCAAAGCGGACACGCTGCTCATTCGCGTCGATGGAAAGGAATTTGATCTAGAGAGAGACCGAGAACATACGCCGTTGCGTTGTGGTTTTGGGTGTAGCGGGTTGCTCGCCATGAATTCGAGTTTAGTGATGTTTGTTTATTTCGAGTAGAGAGGTTTTCCATAGACATGACGGTTCCGTGCTTCAGGGACGGAAGAGGACGCAGTGCTCATTGACAGGATGGCCAATGATGTTTTTGAGCAGCAAGAGAAGAGTCTCATATAAGTCGGTGGTAGCTACTTTTTATTTCGACACAGAGGACACGCTGCTCATTAGCTATGAGTTGGGCAGTATTTTATCTGGAGAGCGAGAGCATGTCAGATTCGCGATGTTCTTTCTAGGTGTAGAGGGTTGCTCGCCAAGATTTTTGGTCAACATGTGTTTTTTTAGTTGGGGTTTTCCATGGAAATGATGATTCCGTGCTTCAGGGACGGAGGAGGAGGACGCGCAGTGCTCATAATCCTGTAGACAGAGTGTTTTGTTTTAATCTGTTGTGATTTGGATAGCGAGAGAAGCGTCCCATAAGTACCAAATCACTATTTCTATGGACTTTGGTGAGGTTGAAAGACTTGATGTTTGGTGTTCAGCGTAGACAGCAATTCTCCCATAACTGCGAGCTGGAATGGTTTTTGTAATCGAGGTACGGTTTCGATGCTTCAAAGGAGAGGACATAGTGCTCATGTTGATGAAGCCTTTCGATTTTGTTCTAGCAGCGAGAGCAAAGTCCCATGAACGCATAGTTGTAGTGTTTAGTAAGGTCTATTTGATTCGCCATAGGCTTCAGTTCTTCCATGAATTCGATGACAGTGGGTTTTTTTACAACTGAGTTTTTGTTTGATGTTTCGAAAAAGAGACGGTGTTCATGATCCAGCTTGGAAAGGGATTTTATTCGAACAGTGAGAGCAAAGTCCTATCGATTGAGCGACTCCTATTTTTAATAACGATATTTCCTTTTGACAAAGACTCGAGGGTTTCTTTGTGCGGTTTGTGAGCAACTTTTACTCCATGCTAGCGATGCAGTTGGATTTTTCGAAGAGCCGGATACAGTGCTCATTACAATATTGCGTAACGTTTTTATTCGAATAGCGAGCGGAGAGTCTATGATCCGTGGCGGAGTACCCACAATCCTATCGGTATGGACTCCGGTGGCTCGCTATGCGCAGCGAAGAAGGCGTCGAGCATATTCGGGGCATCCTGAGCAATAAGCATCTTGTTGCGGTGCCTAGTAGAAGGTCGGGGCTGCGATCGGAGTACATCTCAGCGCGCGGAAGCACTGAAAGGGGAATAGCAAAGACAGGACAGTACAGTGTGCTGTAGAGGGACGGTAGGTTGGAGCGGAATCATTGCTCTCAAGGAAGGTAGAAAGCAAGCGATACAAACATTACTTTCCGCATAATCGCACCTTCCACTATGGTTGCTTACGAATCATTGCTGTCAAGGAAGGTAGAAAGCAAGCGACAAAACTATTGCCATTAAGCCGCTACCTTTGCTGTTCACCCTTCGCGGGTCAGGTCCTTCACGTCAAAACCGATATCGGGAGCAGCCGGATTTAAGCGACCCTCGAGGGGTTTAGTGACAGCGAAGCGGAGGCCTTGCAAGAGAACTACAACACGATTTATGAGAAAAACATGGAATGATTGGGAGGCGGGAAACAGAATTGGACTGGATAATTGGCTGGCTGGATCAACAGACTACAACCTATGATAGGTAGCGGAACAACGTGGAAAGACAGGAAACGAAGTCATTAGACGCAAAAAAGGCCGTAGCCATGAACATTATATCATCAGGCAAAGCTAGAACCAACGAAGGCTAAAGCCATTCATGCACGCATCAACAAACGCAGCATACATACTTACCGTGTGCTTACAGCTCAGCTCACCTCTGGAAAGAGAGAGTAAGTCGCGATGCCCATCTCCTATGGATGGATGGATGGGTGATATGATAGGGGAACTAGGTGTCTATTTAAACACCCAAAACCTTCTTCGCAGCCGTCCACAAGACATCGCGATCAGGCGTATGCGTCGTCTTAACACACCCGGTAAGATACGCATCCCAGCCCTTCGCGTCTCCGGCGGCCAACCCCTTCTGAATCTCGGGACCACACTGCGTGGTCAAGTGCCAGGCGGCACTCCCAAACGACTCGTTATCGCCGCTCACGAGCTGCAGCACGGCCTCGGGCGTCGTCGCGCCGGCGATCTTGTCCGGAAACAGGGCCGCAGCGTACAGCTTGTTGTTATCGGGCATCTGCATGTTCTTGGTGCCCTGGCCGGGACGGCCTGGGTAGTGGTTCTTGTTGTAGACGAAGGAGCCCGACTCGAACATCATGATGGCGATGAGGGCCGCTTGCGTGCCTTTTTCCGTGATCTCGTATTTGGCGAAGGAGGCGCTGATGGCGGGGCCCGCGCGCGCCGCGTCGGCGCACTCGTTGGGGAATTCGGCCGTCGCGCAGGATTTGGTGGCCGGTGTGATACTGAGGATCGTGTCGGCTGTGATGGCGCCGCCGGCGCTGGGTGCGACACTCTGGGCTGGGGCCGCGGGGGTTTGGGCTGGAGGTGCGGAGCTTAGGGCTGGAAGTGCGGAGCTTAGGGCTGGAGGTGCGGAGCTCTTCGCCGGAGGTGCGGAGCTTGGGGCTGCAAGCGACGGAGTGGCGACGGGGGCGACTGGAGTGGCGGGGGCTGGGGCGGTGGAGCCACAGGGGAGAGCAGATGCCGAAAGTGCAAAGGCACTAGCCAAGAGGATAGCAGATTTGAAAAGCATTTTGGCTGTTGATGTTGAGGTTGATGCTGTAGTAGTTCTTGGTATGTTTCTTTCTAGGTTCGAGGAAGGATAGGAATCGCAGATTCGAGAAAAGACTCAAGTATAAGGACTGTAATGACCGTTGTAATGAGTGAATGTCGACGTGAAGAGCTTCTCGGGCAGAATGTAATGACAGTATTGTGACTAGAGCGAGGGGGTGTGCAAGGGGATTTATACAACGCACACCTAGACCTATCAGCAAGAAAGGGAAACACTCGCGTGAAAGGCGCACAATGCAAGGCAGCCCAATCAAAGGCGCGCAGCGACGACAAATACAATGAAACAAAAGAATACTAGTCCTTCAGAACCGATGTTACCTTGCACTAAACACTCAGATTATGGGCAGCCTGGCCAGTGGAACCCTGGGCTGAACAGAGAACGCGTTTCACAGGCATCAGGCGGCTATCCGAATGGCCGCCTCTCCTACAAAGGGATAGTGGTATAGTCCGATGATGCGGGCCGCGATTTTCGACCCAGAAAGCTTAACTTTAGAGCCAGTTGATCCCCTGGAATACGATCAGCGGTGATTTGGGGCAATACGCTATCTGGAGCCATGCGTTGCCTCGTATGTAGGTGAAGTCCGGTGGCGGCGAAGAAAACCCTCGAGACGCGCCTTGCTACCACATCGAGGCGACAAAAAAAAACCTCAGTGTCGTGGAGCTGCATGAAGCTATCACGGCAACCTCAAGTCCGTGAGTTTTCCAAGGAAGGGGAGGCTCCTACGGGGGAGAACATGGAGGACCGCAGGAATCCAGGGCGATCATATGATGAGGCTTCCACGGTCTCTGATTGGTCGGATCGACACTGCGCGGCCGTCGCACGTCTGTTTGAAACGAGGCGGTTGTGTCAAGCTTTTGCCAATGCCAGCCCCACAGTCGTTGGTGGCAGAGCTTAACGAGCGCGCGATTGGTGATGGGACGTACGCATAAACGTCGTCAACGTGCATGTTTTATCGTGCGGTGGATGTCGAGACGAAGAGAGAGAGGATGTGGCCAGTATCTAGTGGGCTCTGCGAAGCATTCGCGCTAGGTCCACACACCAACTGCCGCTGCCCAGCAGTCGCTCCAGTGGACTTCTGGCAAGAGGACACAGACAGCCCCACAGTCTCGGTGGATCAAAGTCCTACTAGAAGCGCGGCTATGCTCAGTGGCAACGTTAGCTGTAGCGCTTCTGCACAAAATTGCCTGTTCTGTCAATAGAAGCACCCTCCATGACGTCGCCTGGAAATCAACAGGGTGCCACCCCGCTACTCATCAGGCATGCAGTATCGGGACCTGCCCCTTGTCCTTCACTATACCCACTCCCACCTCACCTTTTTCTGTAACCACTCCATATTGTTGTAGTTTCACCCTCCGTCCTACCTCACCTGCCAACACCGCGAAGACCTGCTCTACGACAAACTCAGTCCTATCTCTATAGGTAAATCCTCCTATAGCTCTGACCCGGCAGTGAACGCGGGGTATCCTTACATGACCTCTGCTAATTGACAGTCCAGAACTCACCTCACCATGCCGGCCGTCGAATCCAAGTTCGATCCGAAGGATATGGAATTCCGAAGGCTCGGCCCGGCTGGCCTCAAAGTCTCGGTTTTCTCCCTGGGCGGTTGGTTGACGTATGGTGGAACACAGAAGGGCAACATTGTGAAGGACTGCCTCCAGACGGCCTGGGACCACGGCATCAATTTCTTTGATACGGCTGAGGTCTACGCTCAGGGCCAGTGCGAGATTGAGATGGGCCAGGCCCTGAAGGAATTGGCTTGGCCAAGGGATGAATACGTGCTGTCGACCAAGGCGAGTGACATTCTTCGCATATCCTTGGTGGGGTTGAGGTCAATGCCGGCTAACTGCTCCACAGGTATTCTTTGGAACCGGACGGAAAGAGCCAAACACGAGGTATGTTTCATGCCCCGTGCGATGTGTCGTGCATTACGTCTAACAATCGTGGATAGAGGGCTTAGCAAAAAGCATATCGTAGAAGGCCTAAAGAGCTCTTTGGCCCGCCTGGACCAGCGTTACGTCGACGTTGTCTTCGCTCATCGATCTGACCCCGAGTATGTGCTCGACGCTTGCGGACGGCAAACTGCTTGCTGATTGATGTGCATTAGTGTTCCAATGAAAGAGATTGTTGAGGCCTTTACGCAGACCATCCAACTCAATTTGGCATACTACTGGGGAACGTCCGAATGGTCGGCGCAGCAGATCCAGGAGGCCAATGACATTGCTGAGAAGTATAACCTCATCGCGCCAATCGTCGAACAGCCCCAATACAACGCGTTCCACCGCGAGCGATTCGAGAAAGAGTACGCTCCGTTGTTCGAGAAGTTCCAGTATGGTACCACCATCTGGAGTCCCCTTGACTCTGGTATTTTGACGGGCAAATATGACAATGGCATCCCCGAGGATTCGCGTTTCGCCAACAACCCGGACTTCTTCAAGAGCACAATCGAGAAGCTCAAGAGCGACGAGGGCAAAGCGAAACTGGAGAAAGTGAGACGTCTTGGGAAGGTAGCCGAAAAGCTCGGAGCCAACACTGCCCAGCTGGCTCTTGCGTGGTGTGCCAAAAAGTAAGCTTAACTTCCGGATCGTCCCGAGCAAAGCTTGTAAGGTCAGCCGTTCCTCCTGATACTAACTGCGCCCAGCAAAAACGTAAGTACGGTCATTCTCGGTGCATCGAAGCCAGAGCAGATCGTCGACAACTGCAAGGCGTTGCAATTGCTGCCTAAGCTGACGCAGGAGGTCATGGACGAGATCGAGGGTATCCTGGACAACAAGCCAAAGGCGTAGCTATGAAGCGAGATGTGATGACGACGCCGAGACGGGATGGTGTAATGTACATGTACCAGGAGCAATCCCCTGGCAGAATTTATTACCGATAAAGACAGACTTTGGGCCATGCTCTTGACAGTCATGTTCTGATTCGTGAGTTGTTGGTAAGGGTGGTAGACTGGAAAGAGTGGACAGCGCGGACAGTTCCCCATTGGAGACTTCTCCATAGAGAACTCGCTTGACCTCTAGTAGAACCCCTTATACTCGCCTTTTTCGCTTTAACGCTATTAGTCTACACTAATACTAGATTACCTAATAAACTTTACTATAAATTATCTTTAGGCACTAGCGCTTTTTTAGCTATAAAAAACGCTTTTTTTTTTTTTTCTCTCTTTGCTTTTTACTAACGTAAAGCACTACCGAGTAACCCAAACCACCGAGTAACCCAAAATTGCTTGGCATTAAATCCTTACGTTCAAAGCTTAATAACTTTACTAATAGTAGAGCTATCTAGATAAATCTTACACTGTTTTAAAGCCTTAGTCTAGCACTTTAAAACGCGCTAAGAATTACAACTACAGCTTACGTAATACTAATTTTATTAAGCTTTGAAGTTTAACTACCTCGCTTAAGCTTTATACCTAGTATGTACTACTTAACTACTATAATAAAGAATAATACTTTCTTATATTCTTTTATATAGTTATTTTTAAGTATTTGCACAACTCTTATAGCGTGTAGCTTAGAATTACAGCTAGTATAAAAGTTAGAAAGTTACTAATATATTTTTACTTCCTAAGTAAAAATATCTATATATAGATTATTTAATCTATATAAAACTATTAAGTACTTTAATATATAGTTGAACTTAGCTATATTAGGTATAAAAAGTAGTAAATACTTATTATTATAAATAATATTATTATTCTAAACTAACGTACCTTACGAGTTCGCCGCCTACTGAATTTTACTAAAGAAAATCAATAATCTAGAGCTTAATAACTCTTAACCTACTTAATAAAATTCTCTAAAAATTTTACTACTAAGCTGCATCTATATAAACTTTTAGATTTCTAGATTACTAAGCTACAACTTTAGTATTTAGAAAGTTATTAAAGAAAAGCTTAAATTATCCGTGCGCTCTAAGCTATCTACTTTTCTAGACTAGCTAGAGCTTAGTAATCTTAGAACTAGAAAGTTTATATATACAGAAATAATATATTAAATTTTTAGAGAATTTTATTAAGTAGGTTAAGAGTTATTAAGCTCTAGATTATTGATTTTCCTTAGTAAAATTCGGTAGGCGGCGAACTCGTGTAGGCAGCGAACTCGTAAAGTACGTTACTTAAATTTGTATATAGAATCTAACTTTATATACTAGCTTTTAATCTAAGCTGCACGCTATAAAATCTAAATAAAACTATAGTTTAGAGTTTATAATAGATAGTTAAACAATTTTACTATTTATTATAGTAGTTTAGTACTAGAAGTAAAAGTTAGAAGCTAAGCGAATTTCTTTATATTCAAACTTTAATAACTCTAGCGATATTAGTCCTAGCTAAGTAAATTTTAGTAAATTGAAAAGCGCTAGATTAGAGCTTTAAGACAGTGTAAAATTTATCTAGATAGCTCTACTATTAGTAAAGTTATTAAGCTTTGAACGTAAGGATTTAATGCCAAGCAATTTTGGGTTACTCGGTAGTTTAGGTTACTTGGTAGTGCTTTACGTTAAGTAGTTTACTACAACGAGAATAAAGTTGTATACTTGTTTTATGTACTTTAATAGTTAAAGTTTTGTAATAAAGTTTATTATAACATTATACTATAGGCTATTAGAAACTAGCAAAAGTATAAGAAGTTTGTAAAAGCTATGTCTAGCTGCTACTAATTTACAACACTTTAAACAGTTGTTGTAGTACTTTTTAACGTTTTTTTATTATGCTTTTTTACTCGTATTAGCGTTTAACTTTTTCTAAAGTTTTTTTAACGCCGAAGTAACTAGCTATCGAGCTATTATAACTTTTTTAGAAAGCCTTTGCTTTTTTTTCTATTATAACGAGGTAGATTTTATCTAACTACTTTGTTGCAGCTAGTTCTAGTTTATTCTAGGCTACTATAGGTTTTACTAGTCTAAACTCGTTTTCTAAGTCAAAGTTTAAGTCTAAAAAGTTCGCGAAATTGCTTGCTAAATTACTTAAAAAGATTTTATTCTCTAAGAGCCTAAGCTAGAGTGCTTAAATTAGTTCTTTCCTAATGTGCATTTTTAAGTCTAAAGCTTTTATTTTCTTTAGAAAAGTTAGCAAGCTTGATTCTTTTGCAAGTTAGCTAGCTAATTTTGTAATTGCTGCTACTAAAACGAGCTTACTATAGACACTACAAGTTATTAAAGCTTGTAATAACTCTACGTAGATTTTATTGCTTTTTTACGCAAAAGCATAAGCTTTCTTTATGTAGTCTAGTCGTTAGAAAAGGCTATTAGCTAGATTTGTCTTTTTAGGTTAATAAATTATAACGAAGTTGTACTTTATTAACTTTTTGTAAGCGCAAACTTGATAATAATTTAAAGTGCTTGTTTTTATAAACTATCGTAGGTTATTGTAGTTTGTATAAAGATTAAACGAGATACCTAAAAAGAAATAGCAAAAGTATAACAAACTTTTGTTAATTGCTAATAGTTAGCTTTTTATTATAAGTATTATAATTGTACTTCGCTTTGTTTATTTTTTACGAGAAAAAACTAATTGAGCGCTAATAAGCACTTTTTTTGCTATTTTTACCGTTAGAAACTTTCTAGCTTAGAATTCTACTAATAGCGCTTTTAAAAGCGTTAGTTTCGAGCTTTGTAAGCTATTCTACTTTATAATAAGCTAGAATAGAAATATTTAAAAAAGTACTCTTAAGTTTTCTAAACGCTTTCTTAGCTTTAGTTCTAAAGTTAATTCGCTAGCTTTTTTCTTTTCTTTGAGCGTGCTCGCTTTAGGCTGCTTCTAGCTTTTTCTAAGTTAGTTTAGTTAATAGTAGAGCAAGCTTAGAGAACTTAGTAATAAAGCGCTAATAATAGTTTATAAAGCTTATAAATACTCGAATATTTTAAACTATGTTTAGCATTAGCTACTTCTAAATCGTTCTAATTCGTTTTGAGTTAATTTTAACTTTTTTTGAGTATATAATGTAATCTAGGTACTTCGTTTACCGTATGTGCTACTCGTACTTGCTAAGCTTTAAATATAGCTTTGCTTTACGCAAATGTTAAAAAACCTTTTTAACCTAGCTTACATAAGCTTTTTCTATGTTAGAAAATACTAGAATATTATTAAAATACATAATGCAAGTTACGTTAACTAATCTAGCAAAAGCTTAGTTAATATATGTTTAAAATGCTGTAGAAGCATTTGTAAAACTAAATAGCATAACAAAGTACTTAAAATAACTATATCGAGTTCTAAAAGCTGTTTTCTATTTGTTTTTTTTTTAATTTGAATTTTGTAATAGGCTTTACGGATGTTAAGCTTAGTATAAACTTTTGCCTTAGCTAACTTCTTCAAAAACTTTGCAATAAAAAGCAAAGAATAACAATTTTTAATTGTAATCTTGTTTAGAGTAGTAAATAAGTATAAGTTGAGTTAAAGTTAAGTTAGTTTACGTAAAACTCTAGTGCTAACCTAACTCATACTATTAGTTTACAAGTGTAAAAAAGAAAACAAATGCACAAGTAACTAATTTTTGTATATTAGTTCGTATGTGTTTTATCTACGATAGAACGAAATAGTTTTATATACTTTTTCTAAGCTTGCTTTATGTTTGCTACTACATAAAGTAGTAGTAAAAAAAGTTGCATACTTGCGTTGTATGTACGTTACACAGCACTTCGCTATGCAAAAGCAAAAAGTACAAATACAAAAGTAAAAGCAAGAAAAGTACAAACATATACCTACGCTAAAACTAAATAGCATAGGTTAAAGTTGAGTTAGCATAGACCTCTACAATTCTATATTTTAATATAATTTTTTTTATAATTATAATAGCTAGTTATAATAAGTTTATTAACTTAAAAGTAGTACTTATAACTCAACTTTAACCTACGCTTTAATTACTCTAACCTAATTTTAACTTTAAGTTTGTGCAACTTTAACTTAACTTATACCTAACAATAAGTACTTTCTACCTATTCGCTAGCGTAATCTTGTTAAAGCTTTAATAGTTAACGCAAAGTTTTAAAGTGCTGTTTTTTTTCTTCGCAAAAAAAATTAGCGCACTAGCTAAAAACTTTAAGCGCTTTATTTATTTTTTATTAAAGTACTCGTCTACGTATTTGCAAAAATGCTTTAATTTTACTATTAAAATATTGTACAGAGGTTAATGCGAAAGAGTTGTACTAAGCTAAAGTTTAATTGCGAAATTCTGCTTTTTATAAGACGCTATTACTAACGAGCTATTAAAGCTTGCTACGTTTTAGTACTTCTAATATCTAAGTTGCAAACTAGAGCTTTGCTTTTTTTAGTTGCTTACTTTAAAAAGTGTACTAATCAAACAAACATAAAGCTTTGCATTAGAACTATTTAAAGTTTAAACAAACTTTACTACGTTTTTTATAGCTACTTTAGCATAGTTTAGTTTATTTAGGTTTTTTATACTTCTAAAGAGTATGCAGCAACGCGAATAGTTTAACTTCGGCTAAAACTAATCTATTCAAGAAAGTTCGAGATACATTAAAAGCTTTTTAAGATTAGCTACTACAAAAGAAATTCTATAGGTTTGTACTTTGCTTTTAGAGTTTGTAATACAAACTTTTGCTATAGTACAACTATAAATAGTATAACTTAATCTACTTAGCAATATAAAAAAAACATTAGAAATTAGTTAAAGTACTAGATTCTATTCTTTCGCTACAATAGTTAAAAGAATATTAAAATAAGCTCTACTATTTACAATTGCTTTTAAGTTTTTTAAACTTTTAATTTTCGCTAACGTAGTAAAAGACGTTAGGTTTTTGCTCGTTAGCATTTTACAAAAAGTACTTACTTCTTTTAACTATAACAAGTTAATATAGGCTACAAAGTAAAAAGCTAATTTTTTAAGCTTTTACTTTTTTCTTTTCTCTTTTTAAAGTAAGCGTTTTTCTTTGCTTTATTAGAGTAAGTAGAAACGAAATAGCTTAGTTTGTTACATGCGTAGCAAACTAGCTTGTTAAAGCTTTTGTTTTTCTTGTTATTACTTTTTTTAAGCTTAAAGCAGCTGTTGCGTTCTTTTTTGTGCCGTTTAGCATTAGAATAGGTTAATCTATGTTCTATTGGCAACGCAGCTCGCTTTTTGTTTTTCTTAGTTTTCTTTTAGATTTTGCTATTCTGTTGGAAGCTACAATAGATTTAATTAGCTTTTTGCTTTACTTAGTAGAAAGTAGTGCAACTTTATAGCGCAAAGTAACGTAGTTGCTTTTTTACTTTTTTAAAAAGTGCCGCAGTGAAATTCGCTGCTATGCTAAATAAACTTATTTAGTTAATCTTAGTTTAAAAAAGTTAAAGAAGTAAAAGTAAGTTTGAAAAAGTTTAAAATAGCTTTTAACGTAAAGCTTTGATAAAATTGTATACTTACTACTTACGTTTCTTAAAAGTACTTAAAGCACTTAACATTTGTTTTTTAAGCAATGCCTAAGTAGGAGACTATAAAGAGAATCGCATTTTTTTATAAATTTTATAGGTTTTTTAAAGCGTACAAAAGTTTTTAGTAAAGTACGTTAACTTAAAAAAACTCTTTTAAAGTTTGCTAAAGAAGTTAAAGCTTTTTGTGTAGTAGCCTTCGCAATCGCGAACTTATTAATTGTAGTTTGCGCAATTTTTCTTTGAATAGCAGTGTAGTAGCTTAAAGCGAAGCAAATTAACTTAGTTGAAAACAGTTTAGGCGAGTGCTAGCACGACTAGTTACCTAATAGCTTTAGCAAGCGCTGTTTTGTTTTCGTTCTAGTATAGAGCTTTTAACGCTTTAAAGCGAATAAGTTCTGTACAGTTTTACTTATTCTGCTACTAAGTTTTTAGCTTGTTAAAAGCTCGCTTTGTAGAGAGCTTTAGTAGTGCGTTGTTATTTTTATCGTTTAAAAGTAAAGTGTTAGAATTTCTTTTGAAGCGAACTAGGTTATTTTAGCTTAGTTTAACGCTAGAAGCGCAACTACGCTCTAAAACGTTAGCACTATTACTAATCTAGACTTCTTTATTAGCATTTTTATTCTATTCGATTTTATCTACGACTAGAAGTTAGAAAGTGCTTAGTTGCATAATAGAACTTTTATTTAAGTATTTTAAAAGCAACGTAGCTTAATTGTTAAATAAATTAAACATTGTAAACGAGGTAATTGATTTATCGAAAGTATTTTAATAGAGCAATTTGAATGTAAGACTGCGTTTAATCGTAGGTTTAATAACACTCAAGATAAATTAATAGTATAGTAATAAAAATAATATATTCGTGTAAAAAAAACGAATTGCTGTTTTGGTAGCAATTTGGTGCGAGGTATTTTTAAAAGCTTTGCAAGAAACTAGTCTAGCTCGTTATAGTCTATAGTAGCTATTAATTAAAAAAAAACAAATACGTAAAGCTACTTAGTTTTACAGTACGTTTTTAAAAGCTTATAACAACTTTTATAAACCTAATTACGCTTATTTAAAAACTAGTTTTGTTAAAGTTATGCATATTATTGTTGTAAATGCTGTACGTAGCTTTAGTATTCTTAACAAGTTTAAACTACTTGCTAATTACTTTAGAATTATTATTTTGTATTTTTTGCTAGTTCTTTGCTTAATTAAAAGCTATTTTAAGCTCGCTTAAACGCGTTACAAACTTCTTAGCCTAGTTTTTGCCTACTAGCTTTTTACTTTGCGCTAGGCTAGTAAATAAGTAAAAGTTAAGTTAGAGTTAAGTTAGCTTACGTTAAACTCTAACTTAACTTTAGCTTTAACCTACGCTAGTTACTAAGCAGCTTAAGTTAAAGTTAAGTTAAAGTAGTTAAAGCTTAAAGTTGTAGTTAAGTTTTACATAATATTTACAACTTATATTAATATTAAGTTTTCTATGTATATTTATTACATTTATTTATTATAGTTTTTTAACTATTTAAGTAGCTCTAACTTAACTTTTAACCTAGAGCTTTAACTACTCTAATTACGCTAGCAAATAAGTAGAAAGTACTTATTGTTAAGTATAAGTTAAGTTAGAGTCGCACAAACCTAAAGTTAAAATTAAGTTAGAATAATTAAAGCGTAGGTTAAAGTTAAGTTATAGATACTACTTTTAGGTTAATAAACTTGTTATAACTAGCTGTTATAATTATAAAAAGAAAATATATTAAAATATAGAATTGTAGAAGTCGGTGCTAACTTAACTTTAACCTACGCTATTTAGTTTTAGCGTAGGTATAGATTAGGTTAGCACTAGAGTTTTACGTAAGCTAACTTAACTTTAACTTAACTTATACTTATTTACTACTCTAACTCTAACTTAACTTCTACCTACGCTAGGTTAACTCTAACTTAATTTTAACTTAAAGTTTATGCGACTTATAACCTAACCTATACCTATTAATAAGTACTTTTTACTTATTCGCTAGCGTAAAAAAGCGTATAAAGCAAGCTTAAGCGCTTTGTTTTAATAAATTAAAAATATTGTAGTACGTAGAGTTATATTATCCGAAAAGTTAATAGTTAATGCTAAGAGAATTTTGGCGCACTTTGTAGTATAGCGCACTTAGTAGTGCTTTACGTTAATTAACTATTTTTTAAAACTTAAACTATGCTAAAATAAATATAAAAGCTTGCAAAAGTAGATTATAAAAAAAGCTTAATATAAATTCTAATTAAACTAGTTAGTAAAACTAATCTACCTAAGGATAGCTCTAGGTTAAGCACTTTTCTGTAGAGAGTTTTAATGTCTATGCTGTATTTCTATCTACGGTTTGCTAGGGATCGGCGGCCTCGGCAGGCTCCAAGGCGGTGTGACCCGAGCAGGTGGGATAGCGCAGCTGACCGCGGAAAACGGCGGGTTGCGTGAAGCTGGTGAAGACTTATAAGCGGGAGTGGCGGGAGTGGTGGTGCAGCTTCCAGGTACTCCCGAGGTGGGCACTAGCGTGAACCTCGGGACCTTGGGACTGGTCACGTGTCCACCTGGGCACCTGCCTGCAACCTCCAGGGCTGTACCTGCACCTGCACCCGCACCCGCACCCGGGCGAAAATGCCTTAGTTATTATAGTTGCGGACGTCGCCGGTCCAGACTCCAGAAGCAAGCTGGCGCCCATTGCTTCACGGCTTCATCTCCAGATTGCCCAGGTGTGCCGCTCTTCGGTGCGACGACGACTGCACCTGTGCTCTTTGCTTGCAGCCCTTCTGGCTCTCCCGAGGTCTGCTCCGCTCAGCCGCCACACCTACCACAGCAAACTGGTTATAACGTCCTTTCCGTTCGAACGTGTTTGCACAGACACAGATTGATTGCCCGGCGCAGGTCGGTCCTCTCTGCACGACTGGCGTGCGGTCCGCTGCAACGTACAGCATTCCAAATAGCCAGTCTGGGGCTGTGCAGACCTTTGCACATCATACCTAGGTAGTAGGTACGTACCTCTGGAGTCTGCGCCCAACAGTCGACTCGAGCGGTGCATTAATGCCAGCCGGCACCCAGCGACCACCACGCTGCGTTGGCAATCATAAACAGAGTGTTCGAGACTTCGAGTCGCGCCGAGTCCCACCGGTCGCGCTTGGCCTCCCGAATCCCTGTCCACTGCCCATCAGCCATCCGCCATCCGCCATCACCTGACACACCCACTGCCGTTGCCATTGTTTGGCCCCCGCTGCAAGGTGGTTGCAACCTGCGACTGGAAGCGCATCACTTCACGTCTCATCAATTGTACGTCAGCCACTCGTGGCTCTCGCCTCTCGACTCTCGTCACCTCCCCGACGTTGGGCTCCTCCTCCGAAAGTGTCGACTTGACAGCCTCTGCCATCGATACCTACATATCACTCATCCATTCATCGAGTCTAGCACTCACCTGGGGTGCGTACACTGCAGAACATGCGCGCAGGCTTGGAACAGTCGACTTACTCGCGTGCAGCTCCGTGCCCCAGCCAGCAGGTAACGAACGCGTGGTGCGAGTGTTTAGAACCCCGGCGTGCACGTTGATCAATGCGAGCCTCATAGCATGGCCGATTTCTCGCCAGACCCCTCGCTGGGCGACTCTCGATATCACAATGGCTCCAGTGAGTTCAGCTTTCTCCTTGGCACTTCTTGCTTTGATCTTTTCACCTTTGACGTCGGTTCTGTTTTGTCCCCACCCTGCCGCAACTCTCGTCTGGACTCCTTTGGCCTTGGCTGTCATGCACGCGCCTGTCAGTAGGCTGTTCCTGCAACACTTGCTCTCCTCTCTTAGCTCATCGTCCGAAAAAGGCCCACAGAGACAGATCAGGTCTCGAAGCCAAAGACGGGCACAGGCAGCATGATCGTGTGCCCAGTTCCCCGCGGCACATCGACCTCCCGAACGTTAACAATAGTGCATGGACCACTTCAACTTCCTCTAGCACCAGCACAGGCCTGCACCTTCATGGAAATACATATACAGGCCGTGCAACCCTCTTACCATGTCCAAGCTCTACAAACATACATACACCTATTGTAATTTCTTTATTCCAGTTTCTTGCCCAACTCATCCCCTCTCGTCAATATGACGCACAATCGCTACATGTCCTGGTCGGATGTGCTGACCATGACGCCCGCTTTCCCTCCCTCCGGCACTGCCGCCGAGTACCCTTCGCCTGTCTCTCGTCGGCCTTCCGAGTGCTTCTCTGAGATGAGTGGCAGTCGGAGGTGTAGCTCGGTCGGTTTCGTGTCGGATGTGGAGAGTAAAGGGCAGTGGCAATTGTTAGGCAGCGAATCCAACAACCCAAAAAGCCCTTTAACCAATTTTGGGTTTTTCAAGAACCTTGGTGAGAAGAAGACGACTCGAGGTGCGCATTCGGCTGTCTCAGCTGTACGAACTAGACTAACAATGGCTAGATGGACAAGCGCCGAAGAGGAGAGGCCCCAAGCCCGACAGCAAGCCTGCTTTAACTCGGAGGCAGGAGCTCAATCGCCAAGCGCAAAGGTATCACTGTTGACGAGAGTACCGTGCTTCTCACAACTGACTACTGGCACAGGACGCATCGGGAAAGAAAAGAGATGTACATCAAAGCACTAGAGCAGGAAGTCCTGCGCTTGAAGGACTCGTTCGCTAACACCACACGCGAACGCGACGCTTTTGCAGAAGAGAATAGGAGGTTGAGAGAGCTGCTCATAGCACACGGCATATCATTCGAGCTCACCAATCCAAGTAACGTCGGCATGCCGACCATGGGCAGCTCAGCATATGGTGGAAGTTCCAGAGGTAGCATATCTGGCGGTTACGGAACTGGAACCGGAAGTAATTCCACGGGCTACACCTCCCCCCCTACAATGACCCATCGAGGATCTATCTCTCATGACGTCAAATTCAGTCAACAGCAACAACAACAGCCGCAGCAGCAGCAGCAACTCAACAGTGGACTGGACTATGATCAGATCGGGATAGACTTCGTTTTAACGTACGACCGATCGCCCTATCTTTCTCCTCCACCCCAGCAATAATATTTCCCCTCATTCTTCTTTTGCTCTTTTCCTTATGCCCTTCGTATGTCTCACAGTTCAACTTGACACGCTCTTTTCTGACTCATCGCCTCAGACTAGAGCGCCCTTGCATGGACCATATGCAGCCACTCATGGTGAGGGCCTTCGACGACGAAGAGAAGATTAGCGGTCACGCGCTCATGGCAACTGCGCCGCCCGACTCGCATATCGCCAATAAGCCGGAGGAAGAATATCCGCACCAAATGCCGGATATCGGGATGCCGGATCTTTTGAAGTTGTTAGACCTCAGCAATCGTCTTCCACTGGAAGGGGAGATCACGCCAATCATGGCGTGGGCAATGGTCTTGCGAAACTCAAACCTGGGGCACCTGACGAAGGAAGATATAGAGGGAATCAAAGAGGAGCTCTTCCCCAAAGTGAGGTGCTACGGGTAAGTCATTAACTTCCTGTGTTATGCTTGCGTGCTAAAATATCTAGTTTCGGCGCCGTTCTCGAAGAGTTTGAAGTCAGGGATGCTCTCATGACAGTCCTCGCTGGCAAGAGTGCTAATGGAAACGGACCAACGAATACGTCCTAGCTTAATGATGCCATGCACGAAGATTGAGGCTGCTTTGGAAATCAAAACGGTCTAGCTGCTTAGGTAATTCTAATAACACTCACTCAAGTAGGAGTAATGATAATGTTGACCTGCTATGTGCTATGTTCTCTGATGATTTCAAGAGAATTCAGGAATCATACCAACCAGATCTAGGATTTCATGTCGAAACGCACGGTTCTGCACTTTGAGCCTTACGCCAAAGACCCTCCCAGAGAACCCAGACTCTGGAACAACCAGCCCTCGGGATCCATCCCATCCACAAGGATATTCTTCTCCTTGAACAACCACCGCCCATCCTCCTGCCTCCGCACCACATCATCCCACCTGCCCCAATGATCCGGCATCTTAACATCCGTACACGCGATAATGTACGTCTGGCAATGCGCCTCCTCGGGCGACACGAACTGGATGTCCACAGTGGTGACGTTGTGGCGCAGCAGCTTCGGCGCACCGCCGCTGGACTGCGCGGCGATGTCGTTGATGTGGCCGGGCGCGAAGGACCGGCCGTCGGGCAGGTTGATGGTGCCCGAGGCTTCGAAGAGCGGCGTCGTGAGGCTGGCATCGGTGGTTTCGCGCGCGAGAGAGGCGTAGCGGTGGATCAGGGCGTGTATCAAGGTGCGGGAAGTGGCTTCTTCGTGGGAGGTCGTGGGGAGGGAGGGGCCGGGGGGGAGTGTTTGGTGGGTCATGGTTGGGGGTTGGGAAATGGAGTTGGGGGTTAGGGAAATGGAGTTTTGGGTTAGGGATGATAGTATTGGATTGTTTATGTACTAGATGAAATACTTATACTGTTGAGGCTCGGCGTTTACGGTGTTATTGGATGCAAGATTGAAGATGGTATTTGAATGGGTTTGGTCTGCATCCGTGGACCTCCGATTGCGATGGATGGACTGTGTTCATGATCAGGCACTGGTTTTCCGGACCGGAGTAGTCGGCCTAGGGCGTGGACAGGAACAATAATCTTTCTTCTACCCTTAGGACGCAAGCTTTGGGAGTTCGAAGTGTCTTGCCCAGATAAGAGATTGTTCTTCTGTCGAAGTCCACGGATGTCCGGAGACAACCTTCTTGGTCCAAGATCTCACCTGTAGCTCCTACGTCACGTGCGCGACGCCGAGACGCAGGGACCTCGGACCCACTTCACTCGCGTCGCCCTGCGTCTGCCAGCGCTCCGCTCCTTCGAGGACACGCACTTTCTTGTCCAGCGCTGGCCGCAAGCAAGCTCCCACCCCAGATCAGCACACCGATCCGTTTTCTTTCTCTGGCATTGTTGCCGCTTTCCTCCAACCTCCGTGTGCTTAACTCCGCCCAACCCAACAGCCCCGCATCCAACTCAGCACGCGCCATGTCAGAACTCAGTGTCTACGACAAAGATCCGACACTGTACCTCTTCACCTCGCTCACAGCTGGCTCTTCGCACATAATAACCGCTACCTCGCGCATCGACACTATCCTCAAAGCGAACAAGCTTGCGTTCAAGTATGTGGACACCGCAACCGATGACCTGGCACGGAAGCTGTATGGCAGGAGGGGCAAGGGCAAGAAGCTCCCGCTGCTGGTGAAGGAGGGTTTCGTACTCGGCGTGCGTACATATACAGATGCTGGCAGAAAGGGATGGGGCTAACATTGCGGTGTAGGACCTCGAGGAGATCGAGGAGTGGAACGAGTATGGCGAGCTCAGGGAAGCCCTGGGGTTCGATGATACACCTGCCCCCTCGAAACCCACCCCGAAGGCCCCAAATGCAGCACCGGCAGCAGCATCGGCACAGAAGGAGAATGTCCCGGCTGTCACTGCGGAACAGAACCTGGCAATTCGACAGCTCGGCGCCGAAGCTGCAAAAGTCGCGGCGGCGAAGAAACAGACTCCCGCGAGCATCTCGACGACAAATCCGCTGCTTACGGAGAAGACTAACTCACCTGCTACTGCTACACCGACTAAGGGAACGAAGTCAGACCTAAGCGGTATCCTCTCGCCCCGCTCAATTGCGCTACCCGCGACACCGAAACCATCCACTACAAGCAAGGATAAGGGCAAAGACATGAGCAAGGATAAGAGCAAAGATAAAAGCAAAGATCAGGCCAAAGACGAGGCCAAAGATAAGGCTAAGGACAAGAGCAACGACAAGAGCAACGACAAAATCAGCGACAAGAGCAAAGACAGGGGCAAAGACAAGGCCAAAGACAAGGCCAAAGATGAGGCCAAAGACAAAGTCAAAGATAAAGCCAAGGATAAAGCCAAGGATAAAGCCAAAGACGAGGCCAAAGATAAGGCCAAGGACAAGAGCAAAGATAAGGCCAAGGACAAGAGTAAAGACGAGAGGAAAGACAAGAGCAAAGACACGAGCAAAGATAGGAGTAAAGACAAGAGCAAAGATAAGAGCAAAGACAAGAGCAAAGACGAGAAGACGATTGCAGAGAAGTTCGGTATCCCGAAGCTGACGTCCGCGCCTGTGAAGAACCCGCCTTCAATGCATGTCGACGCCGCACATCCGGAGCTCGCAGCCCCGCCGAAGTCTGTGTCACAGAAAGCGCCGCCTGTAGGTAACGAGAAGCTCAAGAAGGTCGAGCAGAAACCGACGACTGCGGAAGAAGCTAGTAGTGAGGAGGACGAAGAGGAAGATGATGATGATGAGGAGGAGGAGGAGGAAGATGAAGACGAGAGTGACGATGATGCGGACGAGGAGGAGAATGACGATGATGAGGAAGAGGAGAGCGAGGACGAAAGTGAGGAGGAGAGCGTGCCAGTTATCGTGAAAGGAAAAGAGGCGCCGAGTTCTGCTGAGAAGAAAGTAGAGACTCCTGCGGCCAACAAAGCGAAACCTCAGGAGCAGAGCGCCAAGGAGGAGAGCGACGATGATGCGGATGAGGAGGAGAGTGATGATGATGGGGATGAGGAGGAGAATGACGACGATGCGGATGAGGAGGAGAGTGACGAAGATGACGAAGAGGAGAGTGAGGAGGACAGTGAAGAGGAGAGCGTACAGAATACTGTGCAAGGAAAAGCAGCGCCGAGTTCTGTGGAGAAGAAAGTGAAAACTCAGGAGCAGAGTGCAAAGGCTGCTGATAAGGCTGGCGATAGTGTGGAAGATTGAATACGGGCCTACTATGTGGTTTACATTCTGGCCTGAGCAAGCAGGAGAAGTGGGATTCGTCTACATCATCAATGGGGTGATACACGAGCTGTTGTTTCCAGGATTGTAGTACAATACAACGCTGCTGATGATGAAGATGCCGTTGCGCATCATTCATCCAGCGTCCCAAACAAAATAAACAAAAATCACCTCACTGAACTCTCCATATCGTTCATCCGCAACGCAATCCTGCTCATGGTTTTTTCTAATCGAAACTTTACTAATAGGCGAGTAGACTTCGAAGTCTTTCTGTCGTCCGTACAAGACATCTCAGCGGTATCATTGGTATTTGTTTAGGTTTTGGCGATCACAGCTTCCACGCATGGAACTAGTACAAACCATCTTCGAAAGAGAATCGTCATCATCTGGATATCTTTTAGAGGTTGCAGGTGCGAGGGTTGTTGTGAGGTGGAGATGGGGTAAAGAGGAGGGGGCTTATATATTGTGAGTATGGTGAGGGAGGAAGATGCAGGGGAGGAGAATGCAGGGAGGGAGGAGGAAAGTAATGGTACGGAGTTGGAGAGTTGACTGCGGCAGAGTGATCATCAGCATCATCACCAACGCAATTGTCTGAGTCTCATGATATTCTACACATCCCCGTGCTGACTGAGTGTGTTTTAGCAATCGTTTCGAGAGCGCGTAGACATAGTGAGATGTCAGTCGAGATTTGGAGAAACACAACTCTATAGATAGGTTATTGGACGTATTAGACCAACGCCATGCAGGTATTTTTCGCAATTTTCTTACGAACGATAACGTGGGAGAGAGCGTGTAGGGAGGAAGATATAATGGCGGGGAAAGAGGTAGGCTATATACTAGAGGAAGGGATTTGGAGGAAGCAAGGAAGAGTAACGAAGATGGTGAGCGGCATCGCTATCAGCTCGCATACCGCTTCTATTCTCCATGACTTTTAGATTTTCGAGTCTGCTGGGTCTGTATGTGTCTCTACTCCAAACACGGGCACAGCTATGGTATTGTAGAAGCAGAATTTTTAGATAAGGACTCTCGGAACTCCGTGTGAAGAACAAAGAAAAAGCAAAGGAAAGGAGGGCTTATATACTATTACTTCTGGTGTAGCTAGTACGAAAGACAGCGGATAATAAAGATAGGGAGTGACGAACGTCTCCACCACTACCTTACAATGATGCTCTAGCGCGGCAGTGTAGTGCGTGTAAGGTCCTGTTTGCTCTCTTCTAGACACACAGTTTTGGAAACGGCGACATCTTTTAAAAGGACGCCGACAACGCCTACAATATACTATGTAACTATGTAGCTTTTTAGAACTCTCAATAGTAGTGTTGAGAGGAGGAGGTAAAGAGTCCTAGATACGAGGGGGCTTATATACTTGATTACTGCGCATTTATCGAAATATCTTCGCGATGTAGAGTAGAAGCATATATGTTTTTAGAAGCGCTTCTTATAGCGCCCCAGATACACCGCCATTCTCTAAGATCTACTACCTTTTTTACGAAATTTATACCAGCTTGATTTATTTTAGGCTTCGAAAGTTGAAGAGCTATCTCGTGAGGATAAATGGATGATACCGAAAGAAGGGGGTCTATATACACAGACTACACGCGCGATTACAAAGTTTGTAAAAGGGTTTTGGTGGCTGAGAATGAGAAGGAGACATGGCCACTTTTAGTGCGTAGTTTTTAAACCCGGAGGTACCGTGTATCACTGGATCTGGCGAAAACAGGAGACACTATATCGGGAAGAGCATGCTATTTTTTTATTCATTCGACACAGACGGATGCTTGTCGAGAGAAGTAATGAATGTAGGAAGGAGACTTTTATACCCACTGGAAGCGACGAAACATAAGAGAGACATAAAGACTACGTGGATAAGATTTTGAATAGAGGGAGTTGTGTTTATTCAAGTTCAGCGAACATGTCGTAGTTGAACTTCGATTTCTTAACATTCAGAGTAATATTTATCATGCTTCTCTACACATGTAAAGAGCCCCGGTGGTTTTAGATAATGCTAATTTTAGAGATCGTGTAGAGGAAGGAAGAGGAGAGGAGAGAAGAGCTATGTTATATCCCCTGCGCGCCGTGACATGATCTAGCTTGAGTTATCTAACAAGAAACTTGCTTGAGCTATGTGATATCGAGTGACTGTCTCGTACTGGACATATTCCATGGACTATAATGCGGCCAATTCTTTTCAGATAGGCGCAGCCACCATCGTTTGAGTATCCCAACATCTTTTTTCCAGTACCATGCGTGCTAGTATTGATGATTTTGGAGACGATGCAGACACAGCTTGTGAGAAAATAACTGGGAGATATCAGGCAAAGTAAGGCTTAAAAGTCTGCCTGTGGGAGCGAGAAATAGTACATGAACCATCGGCGCCTTAGACAGCAAGGGGGAGTCTTTTGACTACTACAGGAGCATAGAACTGCTTTACTCGTACTCGAAGCAATGTGTTCCCGAATAGGCTATGCATTCTCATGGCGCATGACACTGGCGATTTTCGAAAGAAACCATAGGCCGATATTGTAGGCTCTCTAGAAAACGGAAATGCAGAGATCCTTGGTAATGATGAGGAAGACACAGTGGAAAGATAATAGTTTGTTTAGCCAACTAAAGGCGCCCGAACCATACTCAAGCCCAGACAACAACTTATCCGTGGCCCTTACATTGGAAAACCGGTTACGTTCCATCCGCTTCTCACACTCATACAAAAGTTGGATGGGAGTCTAGACGAAATCGCCCAGCCTACGCTCAGGCCAAAAAAGCACATTTTCGAGTGACATTCTTTATTGTATGCACGGCTTGTCAACGCTCTGAGTGTCGCGTCAAGGAGAAGTATAGGGTGGGGTCACTGTCACAACTCTTTGATGTAGTGTTTCCGAGACGATAACGGTGCACACGACAACATCGAGTGTTTAGGCCCCGTCTTACAGAGTGGCTTCCCGTTACAACGTTTTCCAGGCGAAGGAGACGATGATTGTGCATCCATGATAGTTTAGCGAGCGAGAGGCTAAGTTTCGAGTTACTGATAGTGTCGGGGATTGTGGGCAACGCGCATGTGCGGAATATTGAAGGATTGAACTGAGGTTGTATTGTGTGTAGCTACGAACGGTAGATATACATGGGTGGCTGTAAACAGCGCTAGTGCAGGATGGGTAGTCGCACCACACCGAAGGTGAGGCGCGGGTTACTTCATGAGGCAAGAGAGCCTCAAACCTTGACAGATAGAGATGAGGTTCCGTGTGACATGGTGGTGCTGAATAGAATAGTCTCGGGCTATCGTGTGGTGATGGTGGTGATCGCGTAAGATTAGCTAAGCAGAAGTCACAGCGTCTGATTGGGCAACGGTACGGTAACCGAGACTTCCCAAGTTCAACAACTCCACCGTCAACGTCGCTCCTCACTGCAGCTCTTGCATGGAACCTTTGAAAAGTGCATATCGCTCGACACGCGTCACAGTCGATATGGGCGTTTATATTTCGTAATGGCCATATACCGTATACCGACGACTCGTCACCAGCTCGCATGCTTTCCACGCCGAGCCTCAGGACCAGCCAGTCGCAAGCTCAGTCCATCAGAACCACAACCCTCCATCGAATGACATCGTGTCGGGCCATTACAAAAGAGGACTGTTTGAGCTCATCTCCTACACCTTTGATGCTGCTTAGCACTTGGCGGAGTTCAGCCCGGATCCGCTCCTGTTTCAGGAGGCCAGGATGCGGATGCCGATCTCAGCTCCTCTTACCGCCACCTGAGGCTCAATTGGCCATCCCCGGTGTCGTCGCTCCGTCCAGTTCGCCGCGGAGAATTTTTGAGCCAGGATGCACTCGTATCAATCGTCGGGAGCGGCCGCACACGAAGCGCGCTCGGAGCTTGGCCTGTCTGGAAGACAGCCGCAAAACACTAGTGTCGACCGTGTCAACCGTGTCGACGGGCATCCAAAGGTCGTTTTAGAAGATTTCTGGCGCATTTGGCTTCCTCTGTGACGTTTGTGACAAGCTCTTGTACAAACTAGGGACCCACGTGTGATCCATTGAACCAGTACGAGACCACTGCCTAGCGCTCGGCGGCCCCAGGCGTGCGTAGGCACGTACGATTTCGGTAAGGATGTCGCTGAAAAGCGTGTCTTTGACCACTGTGCAGCGGTGTTGCGTCTAGCTTGCTCTTGCCGTACTCCTGATCCGAAGGTAAGTGGGCCACTGTGGAACGCGCAGGTCACAGCTCAGGTGAGAGGCTTGTGGAGAAGGGCAATAAGAAGATCATCTAGTCTCATTTGCCCAAAATGCTATGCTGAGCGTCTACTTCTAATTCTGTTCTATGAACTTATTTTCTAACAAAGTCCTGAGGCTATTTTCTCTACCTCTTAATACCGCGCCGGTCGCAAGCTTTACTTTCTATTTACTGTAGACCAGCTACTGAAAATGTCCGTTCGAGCTTGCCCTGTCAGTGGGCGGAACGGTCCTGCTACCGGAGGAGCTTGTCCAGCAGGTCGTGTTGGACCAAGAGGTAGAGACTTGTATCAACCATGAACTACCGCGCTAATACAACGTAGGTTGCGCCTTTGCTGCGTTTCAACCAAACCTGGGTGCAGCCACGGTCTATTCTGATGTGAGTCGAGTCCTAGTTGGCTAGAGTAGCCTAGTCGAAACTGATACCTAACGATCCGTAGGGCTCTGATGATGCGGGCGTACTTTATGAGAAAGAACGAAAGACGCTGAACGAGATGCTCATGCCTGAAGCTCCCGCCCGGGAGGTTACACACGGCCTCAGGAACGCAGACAACCTCCAGCCGGCAGACACCGACCTCCTCGCAATGGCACTCGGGGCACCAGCACGTCGTGTCCTGATGCGAGCAGAAGAGGTGGGGCCCCAAACGGGATGGAAGGATGGCTATCTGTCCTCAACATACGGCTTTCTACCACCCGACCCTAGCGATAGTCCTGTGGCGCTTCGAGGTTCGCCGGGGAGGATCTGGAGCGATCTCTGCGAGAGAATGCCCGGTGTCGTGGCCCGAGGAAATGTCCGAAATTCAATTCTTGCTCTCCCTATGGTCTACGGTACACGAGATCTCATTCCGGATCGAGCATTGTGGGCAGCGACAGTATGTTTAGGCATACTGGCGAGTGTGTATCGCTACGAGGAAATGAACGATGGTAATGAGGGAGTCAGCGTCGTCCCACCACAAGGCGCCTTCAAGAATATTGCAGGCGAGGAGGACGAAGAAGAAGAGACGAAAGGAATTCCCCGAAATATCGCAATCCCTCTTCGACAAGTGTGCACAAGAATGGGCCGCGCGCTTCCACATCTTACCCAGTTTGATGTCTCCATTTACAACTACAAACTAAGGGATCCGACAAGCACTCAGCCTTACCTCGCCCGAACAGAAAACATGGACCTCCGGTGGCCAGTAAGTCATGTTCCATCCACTCTGCGGCGTATACTGACAGATTAGGTGTTTAACGACCGTGGTGAAGCCATGTTCCTGCTATGTATGGCTGAGGTACACGGCTGCTTCCAATCTGGTGTGGAATCAGTCACACGATGCCAGGAAGTAAGTGGATTGGTGAGATCATTGGTATACATATACTGACTGACTAACTAGGCTGTGATGAATCGCGATCCGGAAACTCTCCTCCGGGAAATGGTCCAGCTCAAATCAATCATCGACCAGCTCCCTTACGTCTTCCACAAAATCAGCGTCAACCCAAACGCCGGAGAACAGTTCGCGAACCCGGTTGAGTGGGGTCAACGATATGCCAAGTTCAGCGCACCTCTTTCGAAACGAGTGCCGGCCCTCTCTGGACTTGCCTTGCCTTTGTTCCTTCTTATGGACGCGTTCATTGGCCGAAAAAATTACACATCTTTCCTCGGAGTAGAAGCAGTACATCTGAGAAGGTGGCTACCATTGAACATTCGGGCATTCATTTCTGCGATCGAGACGCATTACCTAGTGCCAGAGTTTGTGAAGGCTAGCGGCGATCCGAGGCTCGAAGGTGTCCTTGAAGGCCTTATCGAAAGTTACGCTGGTGAGCGCGGATTCATGGGTACTCACAGATGCAAGTGAACCTTCTTTTATTGGCGGTTCTTTGTACTAACTCGACTAAGACAAGGTATACGGCTTCCTCGAAGTAGTCGCTAAAACCGGTCGTGCCGAGACCAACGGAAACTCTGGTGCCACCGACTCGGATGGACGTCCATGGGAAGAAGTCCACCGCACTCTATCGGATGCCATGAAGGAAAGACTTAGCCCATACCGTGGTGATGTCAAGGTCCAGCCTCATGAAATGCGCGGTTCGTTCGAAGAATGCCGATTTCAAGCTCGGATACTAGAACGACAGGTTGTCGATCATGATGCTGATCGATCGACTAGTATGGTCACGTTTGATTTGCATAATACGGGTATCACATTTCAACCAGGTAAGTGACTTCTCAGAGAACTGGAATTTACAGTGCTAACATACGCATAGGTGATCGTCTGGCTGTAATGCCAATGAACCCTTCATACGAGACAGCCAAAGTAGCCGCCGCTTTAGGGTTGGAAGAACTCCTCGATAGCATTGTCCCAGTCGAACAAGGCTCAGAGTGGGCGAGATTCTCGAAACATATCGAAGTCGTATCCAAAAAGCCGAATGCAGGGCTTACCGTACAGGATGTGCTGAAAAGAGGTCATCTAGCACCCTTGACAAAAGACCTCGTAAATACGGTGAGTTGCTTGCGGGGATTGGCGTTCCTCTGGACTAACTCATAAGCAGATTCACCACATCTTCCACGCTTCCTCTCAGACCACCCTACAACTCCTTTCTTCAGAAGAATGGCCGGTTAAAGGCAGTGTCGGCGACTTGCTGCAAACTGCCATTGCGGAAGTACCACAGGAAATCTGGGATCATGCCTTTGACCTTTCCAACCTGGCTTGGCTACCGAAGCTTCTCAAACTTGAAGTGCCCCGGACATACTCAATTTCGAACTCGAGTAACGAACTTCTTCCCAGCTTGATAGATCTTACTGTGACACGTTCAGAGACGGCTCGTGACCCCGCCTTCCGCTCTGTTCAGCCCTCGCTACCACTCTATGGCGTTGCAAGTGGGTTCCTCAATCCGGCACCTAGCCTGATGGAATATCCTCATGATGACCCCGATGATGCCGCGGTCGTAATCGGAGTATCGCGCCCAATTCAATTTCAACTTCCACCTTCGACTACTGTTCCGGTTGCCATGTTCGCTGGTGGTTCTGGCATCGCACCTTTCCGAGGATTCTGGCAAAAGCGCGCTACGGAGGGGATCGGACGAAATATCCTGTTCCTAGGTGTCCAGTCTCGCGAGAAGTTTCTACATGAAGCCGAGCTCAAAGGCCTTGTTCAACAGGGCGCCATAGAGTTACACACAGCTTTTTCAAGGGATCGCAATGGGCTTGTTTACGATCCTTCTCTGAGAGATCTTCTTGAACAGGAGATGGATCCACGTTATATCGACACAACGATAGTTGAGCAAGGCCGTCTCGTGTCTGAGCTGGTAATGTCTAAGAGTCAAGGTGGGCTTGGAGGCTACCTTTACATTTGCGGTTCTGTCTCAGTCTACGAAACCGTCATGTCCGGGATCAAGCAAGCGATCTACAAGTACCAAGCGTCTACGCAATCAACCGCCGACTCGCTTTTGGCTACTGCTTTTGCGGAGCGACGATTCATGCTTGGTACGTTTTCCAAAGCCCCGAGTTTCCATGATCCAAATGCTAACCAAAGTCTACAGATATCTTTATGTCGCCTCGCTCGATTTCTAACTCCACACCAACGCTTCCTATGTCAAAACTTGCTGTGCATACAGGCCATCGCAAAGGATCGCGAATGTGGATTGGTGTCCATGGCGGTGTCTACGACGTTACCGATTTCCTTCCCATGCATCCTGGCGGTACTCTAATTGTGGCTGCCAGTGCTGGGTTGGACGCTTCAAAAACGTTCGACGATCTAGCGCACTCCAGCAACCCCGAGGTCTCTTCTCTTCTTTCAAAATACTTCATCGGACACCTCGGATTGAAGCCTGATTTCCGTTCTTCCGAGCTCAGCCGTATCTACGATATGTGGTACAAGTACCTACGCAATTGTGTAGAAAGCTTGACAACCTTGTACTTTGAGGCCAATAACATACTGGAAGACTCAAAGGTCTGGTTCTCTGGCGGTCTGTTCAATATCGGGGGTGTGAGGAAGTTCTATCAATTTCAGTCGCGCCTCATGCAGAATGGCTTTTCGACGCTATTCGGGGCCAAGCTGCAGGAGATTTATCTCAAGCTGTCGTACTCGTTGGCCAACGCCGTTACTCCCGGGGTTCGACTCCCAGACATCGTGGGTGCAATCACTAGAGCCCAATCTTCTCCGGATGCCACGAAAGCCATGAAAGAGGTTTCGGAGGTTGGCCAGTTCGTCTGCAACTCTAGCAAGTCCGCGCGCTTCCATGAAAACGGGATCTTACAGTACGCTCAGACTGTGACTGAGCTTGACGTCACATTCTTGGAGCAGATCCGCGATGAAGCAGCGCAAGGCATGGACGCTTTCGATATGATAGCCGCTATGGATGAGTCGTCAAGTTCGAAGCAGATTAAGCTCGCCTCCTACCTTCTGACGATTCTTGAACGCATCGCCGCCCGCTTAGAAGCCTACTACACCTCACTCTCACAGGAGTCCATATATCGGCCCGAACTGGAGAATAACCCAGCGCGCACTCGCTGGAACAACGTCCGTCGTAAGATAGTGGATGGCTCATTCTTCGTTCTAGCCAAACCCCCTTCCCTCTCATCCAGCGACGGTCTTACCCCAGGATTCCAGGTCCGGCCTGGCCAAAATGGGCTGAACGTCGACTTTGCACAGATCTTTGCCAACGCGCAACAAACGCTGCAAATCAATCCTGAAAGTCTTCCATCACGTCAAGACATCGAAAACCAGCAACCCAAACGTCTGGCTGATATGCATACCGCGCGCGCAGCGACAAACGGCCAGACCCAGAGCACTTTCGACAGCCAGCAGCAAGGCAACGCACTCAGACGTATGTCAGCCTTCATCAACGACAACATGTCGAATATACGTCGCCTGAGCCGCCTACCTGCAGAGTACGACTTCACGCAACTAATGGCATCCTACGGCAAACACCCTCAACAGACCCAGCAGTCACAATCCAGCCTTTCGCGGAGCCACTCCAAATCCACTAGCACCGAATCCACCTCCACCACTGGTTCCAGCCAATACTCGCAAGGCGTGCGCAGCCGCGCTCAATCCAGTAGCCGCACTGCCTCGCCCCTGCCGGCACCCCAGCCGCTACGCGTAAAGGACCACAACACACCGTCTCTCGAAAGCCAAATGCAAGCTCATCTCCACCGCCGCCAACCTTCTCTGCCACCAAAAAATAGCCTCCCTCAAATCCAACATCAAGGCCAAGCCTACCTTACCCAAGGCCCTCCTGTCCCCTCCGCAACACCCACCACCGAGCACCCCAACGCCGCCATGATGAATGCCGCTATCGCGCAACTCAACCGTAGGCAAGCTCCGCGCAGCCACACGCCTCTGCCAGCATCACCGCGAGCCTCTCTCGCGCTCAGCGCGGCGAGTCCGCGCAAGAAGCCGGGCGATGATATGCCACAGCCGCCGATGCCGAGCGTGGCAGCGGGATTGCGCGCTTTGAAGATGGCGGGGAGTTTGAGTGGGGACGAGATGCGATTCCAGCAGGCTCGGGTTTGAGATAGGGGCCAAGAGGAAAAGGGAGAGTGCTGGCACTGTTCACAGTTGTGACAAAATTGTTGTTCGTTTTGCGTATGATATCCCGAGAGCATTCGTCTAGTATGTATACATAGTTTTGGTTATTTGGGAGGTTTGAGGCCGTGGATAGATGGGTGCACGAAAATATAGATTGTCGAGTTCTTTTATGCGAGTGTGGTTTTCGACGCTTTGAGGCCCATGTGATGGATGTCCCTTTGGAGCGATAATCCTCTTACTTCGCAGGTCTACTCCAGAGGTAAGCCACCCATGTCTCTCAACACCAACACATGTATTGATTGAAGATTAGCATGAGTAATAGTAGTCATACATTATCTGCTCCGTTTTACTTGTGGACACCAAGCTAGTCCTACACAATTTTAGCCAGACTAATTGACCTTCTTCATCCCAGCAAATACTTCCCCGATCATTATATCGTCGATTATTTCGCACCTGCCATCCCTGGCAGCGGCTTCTGCACCTTCAACACCCACGCGCCACGCTCAATCGTGTTGACGAGAATATACCCGGACGGGTATCCGGCATACGAGCTCCAGGTACCAACGTAGTTGAGACCACCACCACCGCGCAGGGCATCATCTGCAAACCATCATAGTTAGCATATATATGTCTACCCGAAACATCCACACAAGAATCTCACTCACCTTCAGGATAGACATCAAAACTCGCGACCTCTCTGATCCCTCCACCCGTCGGATTCTGCGGAATACTCGAGATGTCCAAGATGCTAATGCCAGCGCCGTAGTTGCTCTGGTATGCGTAGTTGCCGAAGATGTACTGGTTGTGGTCGATGGTGACCTTGGGGCCCTGGTAGTAGCCGGTTTGCTTGGGCTTCTCGAGGTTGCGGATGTCCCATATGAAGGTGGTGGGTCGGCCGTTGGCGGCGGGGCCGCGTCCTTCAACTTCGTCGAGTTCGTCGTCAAGTATGAGGAACTCTTGGTTTTCGGTGTCGAGGACCCAGCCTTGGTGTGTGTAGGTGGCGCCTTCGTAGGAGGTGATGGAGATGATTTCGGGGAACTTTTTGTCGGTGACGTCGTCTGATGGGGTGTCAAATATATGCTGGAATAGGGGCAAGAGGAAACGGGGAGTGAGACATACATATAGTCAGAGAGTCCTCATTGTAGGCGTAGCAGATCTCCTTGCCGAGATACTTGATGTGAGGGCCCTTGTAGATGAGACACTGCGCGTCGTGTACATAGCCGTCCTGGTGAGCACAACCAGGAGAGGTGGGGTTAGCCGGGTCACTCAGATCAACGAACATAAGGCCACCACGGCAGGTCGAGTTCCGCGGGCGAGCGCCAACGACGTACGCCCAGCCCGTTTCGTCGTTGGTAAGCACATTATGGGCACGTCCATCGTTGGTACCAGCCCAGTAACCCGTGATATCCGTAGTAGGATCGAAAGTTACAGGGCCTTTGCGGTAGTCGATGTCAAGCAGCTTCTTCAGGTCGAAGATCTGGATGTGGTGGTCATAAGTCTCGCTTCCGACGACGATGTAGTGCTTGTAGGTTCTGATCTCCCTCCAGTTGCTGGGTGGGAGACCAGCCGGTTGAGGAAGACGTCCGAGGTATCGGAGCTTTCCACCTCCCGTGATCTCAGCAAAAGCTGCGCCATCACCCTGTGCAATGATGGCGAACTCGCGACCGTCATCTAGAATGGTCAGTTTGTGAGAATTAAAAATGTAGTCGAAGTACTCACCAGAGACCCAACCCCAGGAGCTCGACCCGGCACCCGTAGTACTTCCAAGATCGGTGTGCGAGAGGAAATGATGCAAGTTGATCTACACGAAGTCAGTGAGCCGAAGCTCTAGAAATGGTAGCCGTTGATTGGTGAGAGAAAGGAATGTTGCATAGAGGACATACGTTGTTGCAATTGAAGGTGAACGTTGCGTTGTCCCGGAAAGGCTGGACCTTGCCGTTCTTGCATTGCGCGAAGGGCAGTTCAAGGTAAGGATTGCTTGCAGCTGCGCTCATGAGACCCATTTCTCTCTCCTCTTCCCATTTCCCCACCTTCTTGGACATAATTTGCTCATGGATCACACCGGAATCATACAGCTCAGCTGCCCGAACTTCATCTTTGGGCATTTCCTTCGCGAAAGTAGTGGCCAAGAGGCCGACGAAAGCGGTAGAATACTTCATGGTGAAAATGAGGAAAAAGAGAACTGCTGCGCTGGATCACAGACACCCTACAAGGGTACATATGCACCTTATATGAGGAGAGTCCAACGCCATGGCGACGCGGTGCCCCGATAGTACGCCTTATCGCAAAGATGTCTGGTTGGTCGAGCTCGTCCAGGAACCAGGGACAAATTCGACAACAGGGCAGCTGTCTTCATCTGGAAGGTGACAAGTGCTGTGTGGGGTCCTATCGGAGGGTAATAACGGATGCTTGGTGTAGAACGCTCGTGATCCTGGAAGATGTACGGCCTCCTTCCATAAACCCTCCATGTGCGACCCCCGAGACCTTGGCGGAGCGGGCCAAGAAGGACTTGGCGGAGCGGGGAGAGCAGTCGTTCAGATAGCAACCCTGGATTCTCGTGCATCCTAGGTAAAGTCCGCGATGACCCATTGTTAGAAAAAGGTAGTCAGAGGTGATGATAGCTTCCGTGCCTGATAGTCCGAATTGCGGAATTGGGAGAGCTTTTTTGCTCATGGAATACGAGGAGTGGTAACTGGTTATGGCAGGTGATGCCAGTAGATGCAGCTGCGCTTCATATCAGCAACATGAATGAAGTATTGTGCGAGCCCTTGGCGTCTTACAGGTTAATCATCGTTGCAGGAAGTACGAGGACGATGAAGTGCCCGATCTTTATGTGACGGCGAACGACGGCATTAAGTATTTACAACATGCTCGAAATCGTGCTCAGAATGCGCTCAATTGGGGTCTTAGTGCTTACAGATTACGAGCAGCTTAAAGAAACACTACGACGCGTCTTGCACTAAATAATAAGGTTTGGTTGTGTGCTGATGTAGGTCAGCTCTCGTGCGGGTTAGGTTTAGATATTGAAGAATACCATTCAGGTCCCCCACAACCAGTTCAAATACGACATATTGGCCTTGCCAGCACTTTCTGATAACCCCCCCCGATCGCTTGCAAAGAACCTGTGTCAGGAAAAACGCCTTTCGAGTATCGGCTAAGAATCTCGTCTTCGGCTAAGTCTCTGTACGGCGCGTTCCCGGTCATGATCTCATACAGGACAGAACCAAACGCAAAGAGATCCCCTTGAACAGACAAGGCAGGTCCTGGATACTCGTGACTTGCTGTCACCGCGATGAGAAGTGGGGAACCGTCCAGGGAAGATCCAGCGAAGTCAGATAGCCTAGTATTCAACTTCTCATCCAGGAGCACATTTTGGCAAGTTAAATCCCCATGGATAACTCCGACACGGTGAATGAAAGTGAATGCTTGCGCGATTTGAATAGCCCATTGCAGTCGTAGCTTATCATCGACTTTGTTCCGATTGTTGAACGATCGTAGATTGCCGTTCGGGGCGTATTCCAGTCGAATTCCGCTTTCAACGGCTCCATGATAACGGAGGATACCTTTATGACCTCCCTGTTGATTGACCCGTTCGTATATCGTCCGTTCTCTGGAAATGAGATCGGAACAGTCCTCGTGAAGAGGGGTTTTGATTACAGTCTCGGATACCTTATCGACGACGACGAGGCCAGTAGTTCCCCAAGCAACTACGTCCTTTAGCCCGAACCCTCTCGGATACTTGATCTCATCCGACATGTGAACAGCTCACAGCTTTAGGAACGTCTAGGTATCTGCAAACTCGTTAGAATAGGGACAATTAGAAAGACCGAACCCTGTACTTTCCTATCTTTAACCTAACAAGTACAGTAGAGAAGACAGGATTCTTGATTAGCAGGGAGAAGTGGAAGAGTCAATCACAGAGCTTCCCGATTTCTGAACAAATTAGCGCAATCCCAGTTGTAACACGCTTATGTAGATTTTACCCAGCTCCCTTCACTACCCCGCTTTTACTCATCGGGTATAGCACTTCTGCTTGACTGGCAAGGTCGTGGTTTGGGAATACGTAAATAGAAGATGGAGGTGTAGTGTTTCGGCGGCACATCCGATGAGGCTGGCGCGCTCAGCGAACACTTATTAATCATCATTGGCAGGATCGGGTGCCGTTGAGCCGAGAAATCGTGCCGAGGTTGATCCGGTCAACCCTCTCGTCAGCGTGTTAACGTTATGTATGGATATCCGCTCCCCCAGATTCTGACATCCCACATCTCATCGATTGCTGACCGAAGCTCGTAGAACAAGTCGTAATGCGACTTCGGCTGTTACTCACGATGCGACGACAAGGTCTACCGTATACCGCCTTCACCGTGGGGACTACTACGCAGTCGCTAAGTCGATAACTCGTTCTTTCCCACATCCTTTCTTCGGCAAGGCAAACAAAATTCCTATTATAGACCCAATGCGCCGAACTGGACCCTCCGATGAGCATATCCTGCTACGCGCCCGCTCCGATTGCGACGCCCGTCGCCGTCCAATTGACGGCCACCTTGATGGCTTTCACGACGTCTCCTCGCAACGAATCCCCCTCGACGACGCGCAAGGAAACACCCGAGATTAAGTTGTTTAGAATTCAGGCGGAGCCAGGAAATGAGAACTAGAGAATGGACACAGGTTGGTTCCAGTATAAAGTCTCAGAGGATCAATTCAGATCCCAGCGCACAATACACATGTCAGCAGGGACCATCAAAAGCGAGAGGGAGCCAAGGGTGGTCTCAGGAAGCTAGGCTTAGGCGTGTCTACTTTAGCTTTAATTATTTCAAAGCTAATATGCAACATAGAAAATCTAGAAGATGCAAAAATTATTAGCTTTACGTTCCACCAAAACAATAATCAGAACAACTTCTCTTTCGGAATGTTTGCATCTCTCGCTTACCAACTCTTGGCATCCAACCCAGATCTCTTCGCCCATGTCCGGTGTGTCTATGAAATGATATCGAGTTTCCATATCTGTTAAATTGATACCCTTGGTGCAATGTTCCGCTCTCTTCTAGCTTGCGGTTATTATGGTACTACTGTGTATATAATCAACTCTGACGAGAACTGTGATCCTCAGCAAAGAGTGCACATGGACAAATTACTTGAACTTGTGAGCTTGGGAACAGTGAGCCTGAAGATGATAGTGACTTCCACTAGAGCTCCGAAAGAACTTGAAGGGCAAAGACTCATCTATCTCGAGGATGAAGATGTGCGGCCACGGATGACGACTTTCGTAGAGGACGAAATTTCGACATTGGTAAAATTACAGCCCAGATTACGACGAGTTCATGATGAACTGTAAGTCAAACTTGCCGCGACTCAAGCAACGCTGCTCACTGGAAAATTGAGCGTGCATCTTCTGCGGACACTTCCATAGGTACCGTTGACTTATTCCTCGCTACAGAAAGCGATGGAATCGAACATATACTCTCCATACTCGCTATATGACCAACTGCTTCAGCAAATACCGCCGATGTATACGCAATGGGCCCAAAAAGTCCTCTCTTGGGTGCTTCGGGCCTTTCGTCCTCTCACGGTCGCTGAACTCGCCATCGCAGTTGCCCTCGACCACGATCCCGATGTTGCACTGGCCTCGATATCGGCATTGGAGCGCCAAGTGCCTCAGGACCTAGAGTTCGACCTCGAACGAGTCTTCAACGGACTGATACAAGTTCGAATGGAAATGTATTCCTTGTGCACCAGTCTTTCGGAGAATATCTCGTTATGGAGCACTCAACACCTTGTTCGAAGAGCTGTCTACGCCACCCTGTCGATCACATCAATGTAGCAGAATCATGTCTGGCATACTTTTTACTCATACATACCAGTATGCCATCCGGGGGAATAGAGTCGAAACCTCATCCTAATGAAGCCCTTGGTACCGCCTGGAGTCTCTTTGATTATGCCGTTCACTACCGGCCTAATCACTACAGTTTCAGTAGTAACAAACGACGAAATGCACATTACATCGAAACGGGCGAATATTCGGACAAGATTTTGGCCGTGGTCGCCACTCCGCCTATCTTCTCTCGTGATGAAGTAATACATTGGTGGGCTTGGTGGAGCCGGCGTCTGTGGACCAAATTGCTACGCGTCGACGACCGCCATTGTTCGTCCCACGATCCGCTAGTAATGGCAGTCATGCATAGTTGTGGCGATCTCGTGTGTGCGTTGCTGCAAAGACGGAACAAGGATGAAGCCGGTCTGTCGGAGGCGCTTGAAATAGCAGCGGATATAGGGGTCCGGTGGCTCGTAGAATTGTTAATTCGTTGTGGTGCGAAGAGCACGCTCGCCCTCCAGAAAACATGCCTTAGTGGACGGGAAAGCGTCGTGGAGACGCTCCTGTCAATCGAAAGTGAGGAGCTCAATACGTCGGTATCCGCGATAAAGGCCTTCCATTCGGCATGCTTTTGCGGTCATTTGGGAATCGTACGGAGATTTCTGGATGCCGGGCTAGACGCCAATTGTCGTTCGGAGGATGATATGACTCAATTGCATCGTGCAGGAGAGCTTGGTCAGGTTTCTGTTATCGAGGAACTACGGTAGTCTCAGCAGGGGCGAAACCGAATCTGGTGGACAAGGCTGGCTTCACCCCTTTACACTGTGCCGTCCAATCCCAGCATATCGCAGCAGTTGGAGAAATCCTTCAGGCAGGTGCTGCTCCAGATATAGTCAGCACGCGAAAATAAAACTCGCTTCATCTTGCTGCTAGGACTGGGCGGGCCGACATTGTGCAATGTCTTCTTCGTCAAGCTTCTGATGAACATGGCATTGCCGGCAAACTTTTGACCGAAAAGAATTTCGATAAGGCGACTCCGTTACATATCGCATCCGAGGAGGGGCACTGTTCAGTCGTGAAAGAGTTCTTGAGGAGTCCAGGCGCAGCCGCTTTGCAAGATGTCCGTGGACGTTTGCCTCTGCACCTTGGGTGCCAGAGCGGCAACGAGGAGGTCGTGCGCCTATCGGTGATAGCAATCGACAAAAAGCGTTGTACACCGCTGCACTCTGCGTCGCAAGCGGGTAAAATAGAGATCGCGACAATACTCCTGTCCGAAAGGGCGGATCCTAGAGCTATAGACGAAGAAGGTCGAACTCCGCTTCCACATTCTGCCGAACTGGGGTATACTGAAGTTGTGAACACACTTATCGGCGCTACTCATAGTAGAGATATCACTAATTATTCGGAGGCTCTGCTACTTCCCTCGCGGAAAGGACACTTGGCGGCGGTGGAAAGATTACTCAAAGTCCCGGGTATCGATGTTAACGCAGTCGACGACGACAACCGCACACCGGTGATACTAGCGGTGCAAGGAAGCCATACTTCGATAATTTGACGCGCTGCTGCGGACTCGATCGGTCAAAATCAGCCACAAGGACAAGTACAGTCGAGAAGTGCTGTCGTATGCGTCTGAAGCTGGATTGCTTGATCTAGTCGAACATCTTCTCGGTACTCCTAGTACATCTCTGCATCAAACGCAAAACCCTGACTCTGCTCTCCTGGGAACAGGAAAGACAACATTTTCGGCCAACGACTCTAGCCTACCCTTTGCTGGGCTTGGGCTAGTTACACCGGACAAACGTGGGTGGTCGCCCCTCTTTTACGCCGCCGACGGAGATCATGAGAAGGTAGTCGGACGGCTGCTTACTGCAGGCGCCGATCCAAACGTCACGGATCTTCTTGGGGCCACTGTATTGCACCAAGCGTCGTCCAGAGGGTGCTCGGACACTGTCAGCTCCTTGCTCCGGTTTGGAAAGATTGCAGATGTCGATGTGCAAAACAAGGGGAAGAAGACATCATTATTCTTGGCAGCTCGAAGCGGCGCCCTCAGAGTTGTGGAGGAATTGTTGAAACAAGGTGCTGATCCTAATATTCCGGGTCCTGGTGGCTCATATGCTATTCATGCTGCTATTTGTGCTGCGAACAACCGAGTAGAGCTTGTGAAATCGCTCCTCGACAAAGGTGCACAGGTGGATGCTAAAGACCATAGAGGAAATACAGCTCTATGTATGGCTGTAACCTGGGGTTACGATGAAGTTGTCAAGATACTACTTCAAAGGAAGGCAGACCCAAAGACATGTGGCTACAATGGGAATACACCTTTACACCATGCGATATACCGTAATGGAAGCTGGACGCTTTTCTGTCATCTCCTGGACCACTACGAGGGACGCGTCCCCATCAAGAATTACAGAGGGCCCACTCCGTTGAGAGTAGCTGTTGTGTTTCGAAAGATCGTATTTTTGGAATTACTTCTCGAGCGAGAAGATGTAAACGACATCAGCCATAATGACGACTCGAATTGTGGTCTTCTCAGGACTGCAATTGAAATGGGCGACCGCAAGATCGTTGAGCTACTGCTTTCCAAAGTCAAGGTCGAAAGTCTTCCAGAAACGGATAGCTGGGATTGGCTATTGCTTTGCACGAGAGCAAACAAGAACGAGGACGTCCTCGAGGTGTTGTTGGAGTTCGAGGACCGACCAAGCCTCGAGGCTAACAACGATAGTTTGAGAGAGCTCGCTTTCCATAAAAATTTCTCTTTTCTCGCTCGATCTCTCCTTCGTGAAGGAGCAAACCCCGTACTAAAAGACAAGTACGGATGGACACTCGGTTATATAGTGCCGAATAGCCAATACCGTAACGATGCCGAGGATTTAGCACGACTTCCTGAAGGTGGAGTCCAGTCGCCTAATTCGTGGAGTGCAGAGGACACTGCAGGCAAGCTCGTAGTGGAGAAGGGATTGACTGTAAAGTGTCTCAAACAAGGTTAGCCACGATCCTATACTTCATGATGAACGGAAATGCTGACCGTTACAATAAGACGAAGATGGCAAAAGATTTGCAGTTTCTTCGGTTCGTTCCGATTTTCCAGTACCACCAGGCGTCGAGACGTTCTACTTTGAAGTGACTATCGTGAATCTGGAGCCATCAGTGTAAGTCCGGGTTCCACATACCCCAACAGCCGTTGACTATTTCTGTACAGTGACATAGCAATTGGACTTAGTCACAGCGAGAGTCCCTTGGAACATCTTCCGGGGTGGAATTCGACCTCCTGGGGCTACCATAATGATGGCAATAGCTTTTACTCAAACGGCCGGGTGGGAGAGGGCGCTGAGGTCATGCCTTTTGGAGAGAAAGATGTGGTAGGATGCTGCGTGCATACTCGTATTGGAATGTTGTTCTTCACAAAGAATGGCAAAATACTTGGTAAGTATACGAGACCCGCATCGATGGATGTTTCGACTTACATGTTTCTAGACGCCGGACTATCAAATGTGTCTGGGAGATTGTTCCTAACACTTGGCTTCATTAATGGTAATGCAATAGTGAGAGCGAATTTCGGTGGTTTATCACGAGTTTGGTTCTGCCCCAGCCAACTGACTTTACGCGTGAGCGCCATCAATTGACAAGAGAATTTGAGAAGTAATTAATATATATAGACCAAAAAAGTGAAGTTCGGTAATATTGCGCGGTTGTGGGGGCCCCGGGTTGTCCCGTTGCCCGCGCGTTTACAGCACGTCTGTAGCGTGCTGGACGCGTTCCGACGCGTTCTGCTCTTGACCGGAAAGTCACCTTCACCCACACAGCTTTGGGCACCTAGGTTCCGCGCTACCTCGGCATGTACCGGGGCTCTAGTCTGGGTTCCGCGTGACACCGCACAATCTGCAGGTGGACAGGCTCCGTGCGCTCATGGTGGAGGCCATGGTGCAGGTCGTAGCACACTCTGTACAGTAGTTGCGCCGCCCAAGAAGGTAGTGTACGATCTGGCCTCTTGCAATTGCTTTGAGCATAACATCTTACCTCACCCAGACACAGGAAAGTACATGTCTGTAGAAAAGCCAACATCGCAGAGAACGTTTTATGGACAGAAGACATGGGATCAAAGTTGAAGTGACACATAGTGAGGCAAGAAAATGCGAGATGGCTATCTATTGTAGCATCATATTATAGACAAAAAGGAATATGAGAAGACAATAAGAGAGTGGTCATCCGATCGGAGACAATGAGGAACTATACTACCGCAGGTACGAGTCTTTCCATATATTAGCCATCGAACAGATGAATCTGCCTGGACGTTGGTAGAGCGATGCTGGATTCCAGTAGAAATTAAGCAGAGAGTTGCTTCTCAAGCGCTATGTAGCAGTGGCACATACTATGGATCAAATACTCTCTATAGACCGAACTATCCTAGCGCCGACTCCAATGTATGATGTATTATACATCTTTGTACAGCCCCGGGGTTACGCTTGATCAAGTCATTGCCCCTTCTTAACCCCAGTAGACCATATGTACGTCTTCAGCCCATATGCATCACTCTTTCACTGCTTCTTCGCCGCCACGGCCTGCTGTACTGCCTGCGTGGTGCTTGCCATTGCAACCGGTCGCTTCGAGGGCTCATCAGGGACTATGACATCGTCGAACTCGTCCTGGGAGATGACGTTGATCGTGTAGGCATCTACATAAAAGTTAAGACTGGGATAAATGACCCAGTAGATGGGCGGCACGTACAGATACCGATCACCAGTGAGCAAATGGCAAAGCCTGTGATGGTGTTCTTGATCAGAAAGGGTGCGCGGGCTCGCAGCAGAGCTGGTGACATGCGCATGCGGTCGTCATAGTAGGTGGATTGAAATGGCCGGCTGGCTGCGTCAGACAAGAGTGGAGTTGATGTCTTTGATTGAGGACTTACTAGCCCATGGTGGCGGCGTGGACTCGACGACGGTGCGGGGAGGAACAGCGATGGCGGTGGTGGCAGGACTGCTGCCGTGGTGAGGCTCTGCCAGGTGCACGGACGCCTTGGCATTGGGCGACTGCTTGCGGTCGTGATCGGGGTCGTGTTTGCTTCTCCACTCCACTCCACGTCAACCTCAGGCCTCCATCCGCGTAGTCGGACTGCTCCCATTGCCATTATTCTCTTCTGACACTCCTTCTCTCAACGACCGCCAGCTAGGCATGCGATCGCGCTTAGTGGCAGGAACTTGGGCTTTGTCGTGACTGCACGGTGCGCGTGTGAACACCCGCAAGCTACCACTCTGCATCAAAGAACCACAGCCTATCCTGCTGCACTGCGCTTCTCTTCGCGACCATGAATCCGGCTCTAGGCCAGCTAGACGCGGCGCGTTCCCTTGCCCTCGGTGATGGCAGATATTATGGCACCATCATCCCGGGCGTTCTCCCCATCATCGGCCCCAGTGCGAGCGCGAGCCTTGAGGTACGGCGATGGGGCGCCGACTTCCTCGCCGAGGCCTTTGCTTCCCCGGCTTGGGGAGCCGACGAGAAGCAGGCATCAGCATTGACCGTGTTGGCCACGCTGAAGGACTACGTGGAGGGGGTGGACGACAGGAGCGTGGTCAAAAGCGCTATCCAGGCGGCTGCGAGCATCTATCCTCTTGTCTACAGATACATCATCTCGAATCCCAACGACGCGCAGAACTGGCAACTCATGCTTGCCATCAAATCGAACATATTAGCACGCATGGACGCTGCGCCGCCGGGCGTGCGGATATGCTGCGTCAAGTTTCTCCAACAAATCATTCTCGTTCAGACACCCGGCGTTATTGATCCTAGGCGTCCTGACCCGAACGATATATCACTGGCTCTCGTGCCGCGCTCCCATCCCCTGATACCATACGTAAGCCTGGAGGCGGAAGGACATGGGCTGCTCGATCGAATGCTGGGTATATTACATGGAGACCACAGTGATGCACTACTTGTCACGGCAACCCTTAACAGCTTGGGTATGCTGATGCAACGCCGGCCAATTGCCGTGAACAAAATCCTGGCCAGTGTCTTTAATTTCAACCCTCTTAAACTCGCAAACTCGCCCATGACACCCAAGAACAAGGTCATCATGAAATCGATAGAGCGCACTACGCGAGCTCTCCTCATGAACGTCATGAAGAGGAATCCCGATGGCCCCAACACTGGGCGCATTCAACAGTACCTGGAGCGAATGCATCGGATGCGCCTTGACGTGTTCGACGAGTCTAATCGCAAAAGGCCAGCTCCTGTAGAACCCACAGATGGGTTGGATCAATCGAAAAGGCAACGGCTAGCAGCGAACGTGCCTGTTGCTGCTCCCGTTGTGCCACCCCTACCGCCAGGCCCAGTGAGCTTCCGTCAGTTATTCACTCTGAACCCAGACGGTAATACGGCAAATTTTGATGTGCAAGCGTTCAAAGATCCGGAACAGCTCTTAAGAATACTCATGCCAGTATTGCAGTCTATCGACGAAGCCAGATTGGGCAGTGCCATTAATGCCGTCCGCTCCCGTTGGGTCAACCTTAGCAAAGCGACTCCTCGACCTCCCTCAGCTCCGAACACGGCCGGCCCCGTCGTTGACGACGAGGAAGAATATGAACCAGACTTTGAACCCGAGGACGCCGAACAGATTGTGAACAGAATCGACGGCGGCCTCTCCTCGAATAACTTTCCCGATCGTATCCCCGATGCCCCGCTGGCACCCTATAAGCTTCCCGAAGCGCCTCCATTGAGCGAACAAGAAGTTCAGAAGCATGGTGACATGACGGTGCGACGTGCTTTCGGGATGCTCGGGGCCGTAGACGAGAAGGAGAAGGGGAAGGTCACCAAAGGCGGATTCAACAGACTTGCGGCGAGTGATTACGGACGCGATGCGTGGGTGACTATCCTTGCGCGCCTGGCGACACGGGCGAATGCTGGTCTTGACGATCCCGAGGAAGGAATCAAAGACGAACACGCCGTTAAGAGAGCGAAAGGCAACACAAATATTAGCGAGGCTGTAAGAGACGGGCTATACCAGTACATCATGAACGACTGGAAGAAGCGCATCGACGTCGCGATTTCCTGGCTCAACGAGGAATGGTACAACGACACCATCCTCTCCCAGTCGTCACATCTCGCGGCCAAACTCAACGGCACCTCTACATCGGCAGCCTCATCCGGTCTGCCCAAGGGCAACTACCAGCGCACCACGCTACGCCTCCTAGATGGCATCCTCCCTTACATCGAGCACACGGACAAGATCCTGCTGCGCTTCCTCTCCGAAATCCCCGCCCTCGACCACGCCATCCTCGCGCGCATGAAGAAAATGGCCGACGACCCCGAGCGCATCGAGCTCGCCATCATGGTCCTGCAGTATCTGTACATGTTCCGACCGCCGGTGCGCAGCATGGTTGTTGACACGCTTGTGGATCTCTGGCGCGATAATGATCGGGCGCAGGCCAGTGCGCGGAAACTGTTGGTGCGGTGGCGCCCGGAGGTGCTGGAGCAAGGAGGAGGAGGTGGTGGTGCAGCGGCGGATGTGAAGAGTGAGGGCGTTTCGGATAAGGAAAGTGCCAATGGGGCGCTGGAGGTCAAGGCTGCTTCATAGTGGGTGGTCGGGCTGAGTTTCAATCAACCATGTGTAGTAGATCTCATGCAACCATGCCCACCCAGTTGATGGGGATGGGGCAAGATCTAGCAACAGCAGTATTGATTGATACACATGCGTGTACATGATTAGTTGGGTAATATGGGGAGCGCTTCTGGACATCAGGACTTTGGTTGGATGGTCTTAGTTAGACCTCATTCCACCACTACACGTAGAGAAATTATATGCTTTCAAAGTGATCTACATCTGCTCGGTGCAACTTGTTCTGTGACCATCAAACGAGACTACGCTGGGCAATAAGACGTTGTTCCGGTGTCGTGTCATCGCATTTTGTCTACCCAGTCCTAGAGAATCAATCTATCTCAGCCCAGTTATTTATGTAGATCCCTCCCTCCATTCCACACAGTTATCACGCACACGAAGAGCCTTTTCTTTCCTTTTATTACTCCTCGTCCTCCTCCTCTAACGGCTGCGCCTCCTCGGCATCCTCCTCGAACGTGTGGTCGGGCACCAGGTACAGGCGCAGCACGGGCTTGTTGGGGTCCTTGACCAGCACGTACTTGCCGTCGTCCATCTTAAGGATCATGTCGACGATCGTGCGGACGATGCCCCAGCCGTTGTTGAGGTTCATGGCCATCTGGTTGGCGAAGTCGCGGGGCTTGTTGGTGAGGACGCCGAGGATGACGTGGTCGTTGTTGTTCTTGGGGTTGGTGCGGGAGACGAATCTGTGGGCAGGGTTATTAGAGACGGTTGATAAGCAGTTTGAAGAGAGGAACACTTACCCGAGTTTCATGGTGTCGGCCTTCGCGAGGATACTCTGCACTGTCCATCGGGCTAGTTTGCATGAGTTGTTCTTCATTTCGGTGGCGAGAACAGCACCACGCTGGCTTGCCAGCTTCGACCGCCAGTCTAGAGCACCACCGCTGCCTTGTGCCTTGTTGTCGAATTCGTTCAGGGCCTTGATTGTCATGAACTGGTCTTCGCCGTTGATGTTGTTCTTTACTACCGCGTCCAGCTCCGTCCGTACGATCAAGTGCAGAGGCTCGGTATCTCGCTCTAGGGAAAGGTCGAAACGGCGGTATCTGTATGATTTTGACGCTGGCGGGTCGGTCTCAACTTCGCCGTTGTAGAATGGATGCTCGTTAGCCATGCTGAGCTTTTGTGACTCTGACTCAACGACCACCTGGAGGGGGAACACATTGTTGATGTGGGTAGCCTCCAACGCGAGCGCACCGGGGCTGTTGATCGAATCCTTTTGTTCTTCGAGCGGCGCATCGGTAGCATTTTCATTAACTGTGACCATGTCCAAGTTTGAATTCTCGCGCTTGTCGATGAAGACCTTATTGGCTTTCCGGGTGATGACAAGATCCCAAGGATAGACGGACTTGGTGGCGCACATAACCATGGACAGGACACTGTCCGTAGAGAAGATGGTAGCCTCATCCTTCTCAGCAAGTTCCTGGATGATGGGATCGCTGGATGTGGTGACGTTGTAGGCTGCCCGCTCCAGGACGTGCAGTTTGCGCTCAGAGGTCTTTGCGCCTGGCTGCTTGTCGTAACTGCGGTCGTAGTAGTAGAGGAAGCCATAGGTGTCGATGTCTTCGCCCTCGCCGGTGTCCAGGTTGAGTTTGGCCAGACGAGCGAAGTCGATCTCCTCGAGAACGGACCAGTCGGGCTTGACCTGCACCGATGCGTCCCGGTTGCGCTGCGGCTTGTCGTCCCTCCAGCCAAATCGTCGACCACCCCTGCCACCGCGTCCGCCGCGGTTGTCGTACTGTTGGCCGCCGCGACCTCCGCCGACGCGCTGGAAGGTGCCTCGTCCGCCTCGCTGAGTCTGGCCGCCCCGCTGTCCCCGTCCGCGGAGCACAGTGCCGCCGCCTCGTCCGAAGCCCCGGGTCCTGGCCGACGTGCGCGTGTTGTCGACTACGGAGAAGGTGGCTTCTTCCTCGGCTGCCTGCACTGCGAAGGGATTCGTCTGCTGGTTGGCGCCGTAGACTTGCTGGTCTGCGGGGTAGTAGTCAGAATGGCTTGTTCAGAAACGCGAGCCACATCGAAGCCCGGTCCCAAATTCTCGTACCTCTGTAGTTTCGGTTTCCGTACTGCTGGCGGCCTCCGCGTTCTCGGTCCTTGCCCTCGGTCCAGTCGGCCATGCGCCCCAGCTTGTCGCCCTTGGAGTAGGGCGCATAGGGCACGCCTTCGAGCATGGTGTCGGTCGAGACCGTCGGGCCCCAGCCATCGTTGCTGGGCAGCGCGGAGACGAGATCCAGGAGTGACGCGGGTGCCATGGTGTGTGTGTCTGCGGGCAGGTGGTGGCTCTGCTATGGCGGCACAATTATGGAAACGAGTGCGAGTGCGGCCAAGATTTCTGCAGCTAGGCTAAAGCTGGGCTAGCGTCACCTGGCTTCTCTTACACGACCGGAGTCTGTCACCAATGTTATCTTGCTTGTTGCCTCGCGCTTTTACTTCTCACCAAGGTATATAAAGCTAGTACATAGATTGCCATGGCCTTCTCAATCAACCACACTGCCCGCAGCCATGGACGAGATTCTAGTACACATATCCGCGCCTGCCACACGACGGAACGATGACCTCTACCGCTCCTTGGCCGAGTCTTATCACAGCTTTGAGCCGATTGAAGCGAACGACCCCGGAGCAGTTGAGGGCGAACTTGCGCCGAAGGGTTCAAGGACTACCGATGTGGAGACCACCGCCCCCCAACCAAGTGCAAACTTGAGCCATGCCATTGCAGACGGTTCTATAGCGTCCACAAGCAAGGATTCCTATGGCAGCTTTCCATCCCATATGTCTTCTGAAGGACATCTGGAGGGAGCCGAGTATTCGCAGGTCCATGGTACATCTCAAACGTTAGCCCAGCGCTCTATCCAACCAAGGAGTCGACTTGCACAACTGGATCTTATCCAAGCAGATTGGAGCAAACAACGAGGGTTGAGGACGGGTTTCGACGCCGGCGGACGATCTAGTGACGGAGAGTCTACAGCTAGGTTCGACAACGCTACTTTCGACACTTTCATTGAGGATTCGCAATTAGCGGCTCGCGCTATCGAAAGCCAACTGCCTGGCAATTATTCCACTTCTGAGGATACTTCGGAAGACGATGCAGAAATATCGTTTGATGGCAAAGCTTCTGAGGCTCTGCTTGATCACAGCGTGCCAGTGTCAGCCGTCCGCGAGCAAGCCATCGATCCCCATGGTATCTTAAAAGAAGTGCTACCGTCATCGGCAATATCTGTTTCTGGTACATTTCCAAATCCAGTCAGCATGGTCGACACAAATACTTCTTCACAATCCCTTGATTTCTCCCAACTCCCAACTCTAGTCGAAGGCATCGAGCCCGAAGTCTCTATGAAGGCTCCGGGGAGACTTCCATCTCAAATTACGAAGTACCTCGACACGTTGAAGCAGCAGAACCCGGGACGCTACCAGCCTTCTAACGTAGCACGACCTCTGCAACATGACGATCGTGGATTCTGGCTGGTGGACTGTTCAAAATGGTCCCAGCAAGACCAATACCAGTTTTGGGTTAAACTTTCTGAGCATTTTCGCAGTGGTAGGCTTGGCTGGAACCCCAATCTGATCAGGACTGAGCCGTCACCACAGCATGAGCTCGGCGAGGTGGAACTTCACTGCCTCGCCGAGATGGCTGAGCATACTTGGCTGTTGATGTGGCTTTGTTCAGACGGAAAAACCTCTGGGGCCGGGTTGCAATGGAAGGATGGTCTGGAGGAGACTGCAGTGATCCAGATGCCTTGAAATGTCAAGTGTTTGGCTTTGCCCACGCGTATCTCTCACCTCGAGGATTTCAAGACAAGAATCTCGATATCTAGTGCTTAGAAACAGTGGTAGCTAGTAGAAGTAAGTGTATTATGTAAAAATCGGGCATAGTTCTCCTCTATATCTACAAAGTACTATTGTATCTAGTATACTAGATAATGTGTAACTAGGGCTTTTAGAAGCGAGACGGTATGCTTACTACCTAGATGCGTATTTATCAGAAATTGTTTATGCCAGGGGGTGAGCCTTCCATGTTGAAACGCCCCAACGCCAAGGCCAGGTGCGGCGTCCTAGATATTCGAATAGATTGCTGAACTGACCCGCCACGCAATGTGAACACTCATTCCTCGAGGATACGCACCATATTTCCGTTTCAATAACCTCGAAGTCAGCGACATGGCCGAGTCGGACGCGTTCAGTGGGGACGACCGCACGCTTTACGATCCCACCTCCGAAGACGAGGACGGCAGGCCCTCCGCAGAGGTCGCACCCGCCGATCATGATATCTTGGAGTCGGAGGATGAAAGAGAGCGGCTTTTGATGGAGCAGGATGGCAGGCCAGGCCTATTTAGCAAGAAGGGTGTGAAGATCGGGAAGCGGGAGCGGGAGCGGAAGACAGCAGCCAGCGCCGGCGCGAGAAAGCAGCGCAAGGGAGGTCACGATGAAGAAGAGTCAAGTGCGCTTATGTACGAAATGGAAGAAGGGATAGGCGCATCGAGTGCGAGTGTTTCGAGGCATTCGTCTGAGTCGGACGAGCAGCGGCTTATAGCAACAACGGCAAAGCGGAAGGCACGTACAGCCTGTTATATATATGGGTGGATTATGCTAACATGTCTTTGAAGGCACATAGAACACGCTTATGGCGGCGGATAGCCATATACTCTTCCATCGTCGTCCTCTTCGTTGTTCTTCTCGCTGCGGCCTATCGCGCGTCTACCTCGACTCGTTCCCAACCCGTACAGAATATGATCTCTAATGGAACGTCTCTCTTCGCTCCTACGACCATACTTATATCGCTCGACGGCTTTCGCGCCGACTTCCTCTACCGCGGCATCACGCCGACGCTGAACGAGTTTATAGCGGGCGGTATCTCGCCCAAGTACATGCTACCGAGTTTCCCGAGCGTTACGTTTCCGAACCACTACACTATGGCGACAGGACTGTATCCCGAAGCTCACGGAATAGTCGGGAACAGCTTCTACGATCCCGCGCTGGAGAAAGACTTCTACTATACGGACGCTGGGAGGAGCTTACAATCGTTTTGGTGGGGCGGCGAACCTATCTGGGCATCTGCAGCGAGACAAAAAGTCCCTGCTGCAGTACACATGTGGCCAGGATCGGAAGCACATATCGGCGACATCCAACCGGCTTATGTGGACAGGTTTAACGGTTCGGAAGTACTTCCCTTGAAGGTGAACCGCATCTTGGAGTTGATCGATCTCCCTGGACCTGTGGATGCCTTCGCCAATGCAGATCAGCCTCGACCCCAGCTAATTGCAGCCTACGTTCCAAACGTAGACGGCGATGGTCACAAATATGGGCCCAACAGCACCGAAATCCGTCAGACGATTATAGACGCGGATACCATGCTCGCAGGCATTCTTCACGGGCTAGAGGAACGCAATCTGACTCAAATAGTGAACGTGGTAGTTGTCTCAGACCACGGCATGGCTACGACAGATGTTTCCAGACTGGTTCAACTGGAAGATCTAGTCGACCCCAACGAGATATCACACATTGACGGCTGGCCGCTTTACGGTCTAAGACTTAAGAAGCCGGAGAATCTTGAACGTGTCCACAAGCAGCTCATCAACAAGACTAAGGATAACCCCAACTTTGATGTCTACCTACGAGACGAGGACATGCCCGAGCGGTATCACTTTTCCAAGAACGAACGCATTGCGCCGCTCTGGATCGTACCAAAGACGGGCTGGGCCATCGTCGACAAAACCGAGTTCGACATCGAGCAAGGCAAAAAGAACGGCGACGTGTACCATCCCCGAGGCCTCCATGGCTACGATTACGAGCATCCCCTCATGAGGGCCATCTTCGTGGCGAGGGGTCCTTCCTTCCCGCACAAACCCAACAGCCGCGTTGAACCCTTCCGTGAGCCCCCGAGCAAGACCCCCTATCTGCCGCGCACCACTAACCCTGAATCCAGAAAACATCGAACTCTACAACATCATCTGCGACTCCATCGGCGTCGACCCCGCACCCAACAACGGCACCCTGCGCCTGCCTCTGAAACCCATTGGCCTGCACACCGATCCCGACAATCTCCCCGACGAGACGCCCGTCGATCCGGTGGAGAGTCACGGGCCGTTGGCCACCATGACCATGTCGTCGCTCTCGAGTCTCGCAGCCGTGGCTTCAGGTCTGGAAGACCCGTTATCTTCGCTTCAAGACGACGGTGTTGTCACGGCTACGACGCCGACTTCCAGTGCTGCGCCGCCGGCTCCAAGCGCCACGAAGCAGTCGTTGTGGGAGTGGCTCGCGCATAAGGCTGATCAGGTGGAGGAGTGGGTTGATGGGTTCGTGCATAAGCATGTGCCTGACGAGGGAAGTGAGGAGGATGGGGAGTAGTCTGGGAGACTGTCTTTCATGAGGAGTGGTTGTTGCGTAGATGGCGTTTAGGGTTCCGGTCGGTTTAGGTTTGTAATAGATACCCTTTGATTGTTTTCAGTGACTCCGTTAAATGATCATCCTGTTATGCAATATACCCACGCATCTGTAGGATCAACGCGGTATGAACCATGGGTTTAAATGTGGAACCCGGCGGGCATATATCGTATCTGAACTCACCTCACCTCACCTCACCTCATCTCATCTCATCTCATCTCATCTCATCTCATCTCATCTCATCTCATTCTCCAGACTCAAGACTCAAGAGCACCCAACCCTGCTATAAAGGCACGCACGTCCCACGGAACACCTTGATTAGGTGACGATCATTATGCTTGTGTTTAGGCCAACTATTGATTTGGTCCTAAACAGGGATGATCTCCTCCTACTGTTACCACTGAGTTATTGCCTGTTTGTTGTTCCATCGAACGCGCTTGGTAGGTATAGTACTTAAGGAGCTCGTACAAACCCATTCTGAACACAGATGTACTCTCCAGTGTCTCCACTACATACACATACACACCCATATATACTCAGCTGTAACCATCGCCCGGAATCACCACCATGGCGTCGATCGTACCACGCCCACGCCCCATCGACATAAACCTACACCTGCACAAAGACAACGCTACAGTAGTCCCCAGCTTCCGACCACGAGACCTGCTCCCCCCCGCCTTCCCTCCGGGACTGTATTACCCCATTCGGCGCCATCCCAGCCACGTCTTCAATTGCGGCCTCGGAGGAGTCTACACGACGCCCAGCGACCCCACTGACGCCCACTCTCCAGAAGTCCTCGTCATCAAGCGTTTCATGCCAGTGCGCTGCACAACACCCGTTGCCGTGTGTATATCAATACCTTTGAAGATGGTGGCAGTGGCCTCGGCCGAAGGGTGGCCGCGGGCGATGTTATATGGGTTGGAGTCGATTGCGTTGTGCTGGGTGCCGATTGCCTGGGGGTTGTGGCAGACGCGGACGGTGGACCAGACGTGGAGCGAGTGGTTTGAGTGGAACGTGAACGCCTTCTTGTACGAACAGTGGCTTCGGGAGCCGTATCATGGGATGGATCGCAAGCAGATAAATTTCGTGAAAGAGATGTGGACGCGCGAATTCAGTCGCATGGAGCCCGAGAGGCGCAAGATCGTGCTGAAGACTCTAGGGTATCCGGATTTGAATTGTGGAGTATCGAGTGTGGTGGTGGGTACCTAGCGGTTGACATAAAGGAAAATATGTCAAGCGGATAAGCTGCAGGGCAGTTACCAAGACCCCACTCAATGTACACATATAATTAAGATATGCACCTCCTCTCACAGCTCTTGTACAAAACCTACGCAAAATCAAATCTCTCCAAAAGCCCAACATTCCACCCCTGAAACTTCCTCGCAGTCGACGGAAGTAACGTCTGGCTGTCGCTCAAAGCCCTCTTCAGCTCCTCGAACAGGCTGGGCGGAAAAGGCACATCTTCTATCGAGGCGCTCTCCGGCTCTCCCGGCTTTGGCGGACTGAAAGTTTGCGACTGATAGAAGACTTTGATTGAGCGCGTGGGATCGCGTCGCTCGTCGGATAGAACGGATGAGGAGAAGAGTAGATCTGGCGTGAAGACCCAGAGAAGGAGGGAAGGGGTGGAAGTGGCGTCTTTGGGGATATCCGGATATACATGAAATTTCCTGACCCCCTGGTTCTCGATGAGGAAGAGAAGACGGGCCGAGATCCATTTTTGGGTGCTGTACGTTGTGGATGCGGATAAGGACATGGAAGCTGAATTTACGCCTATACTCCACTTCCATATCCGCCATCCTTCGGAGCTTTCATCTGGAGTTCCTATTGGGTGCTTGCATTGCTTGCACACTAGAGAGGCAACCTGGGATGGTTCATTGGACACCTATTCCAGTTAGTCTTTCAAACTAAAATACATGCGGGTTGAACAGATTGCAAACAAAGCTTAAAGGTATGTAGCCGGAGTCTTATCCTGCCAGTCCCAAGGGTCTCAGGGTATCAAGACAGTGAAACGACGTGCCACTCCACTCGATAACAGCGACAACCCATCGACCTAGTGAAGAAGGTATGCACACATGTTGCGAGCTCATGTAGGAGCTGATTACTCTTGGGTGATTGTATCGGTGACATTGCCATGTAAAAAGGCTGAAGGTCACCTTCTTTGCACCCAGGTTTTTTGAAGGAAAAGGAACGGAGAAAGGAAGATCGGAGTAATACTGAAGGCGGAGTAAATGTTTGCTTACCTGCGCGCCCTCGCAATCCTGTTCCTTTAGTAGCACACTTGCCAGATCCACGAACCCTACTCCCTCGGTAGCATTGAGCCGATTGCCGGCAGCGTAACCTTTTTGGCCTACACTGGTTTCGTGCGTATGATCATGCAAGTGGTGCTCGTCTGGCTTGTGGCAGTGCCAAAAGTCCATCATCTCTGCCCAGTTTTCACTAGGCAGATCTCTCCATCCGGAGATCTTGCCGCCTGTGACAACAACGGCATGACAGTTCTTGCAGGCAATCTCTACACTCTCCATACATCTCAATGATGCGCCATCCCATGGCACAAGATTTACCTTCCTCGCCTCTGCATTCGTTCCGCCAAGCAAATCAGTCCCCTCTCTTTCCTCGATCTGAAGGCGGAGCGTCAAATCTTTACTAGGTGGCTGCGCAGGAAGAGACAGTGCAGCATCGCCTCCTCCATCAACTTTGATTGGAAGACGGATAGTTGCAGAAATACCCTCGTGAGTGACGGTGATGCAAGTGTCATTAGAGGAGAGCTGAGCCTTCGTTTCCCGAGTATGGTACGTGCGAAGAGACGCGTATAGCGTGACTGTCCGAATATGGAGTAATAGTTCAGCATATAAAATGATAGAAGATTCATTCAGAGAAAGTTGCTGCTCGGTATCTGATACATTCTGCAGTAAATTCGGTGACGCTGTGGAGGCAGGTGAATTGGGACGTGGCTTAGGGTTCGTCAAGATCCTAACGGTTTCGGAAGGGAGCTCGAGAGCTTCGTATGCAGATGCCGGGAGTGTCGAGGTTGCCATGTTCGATCGTTGGAGCCCATGTTAGCGATGTCGGACTGAGAAAACGCGGTTTCAGGTGACCGTGCGTAGACGCTGGACTTGGCACTCTAACCTCTTCAGGACAGTTCTGAAATGGTACTACAATACATCTGTGTGCTGATTACAACTATGTACCCAGAGTAGATAGATCTCCATAGTCCTATCAACACGTATTCAACGCGTTGTGCGTCTCCATATACAAATCACTGCCCCTTCTTCTGCTTTTGTCTATCCTCTTGTTCTAAGATATGCCTTACGCCCCTGCGAATCCCTTCATCTAGATCCACGATCGGCGCATATCCCAACCGCTTCTTGGCCTTGTCAATGCTGTAGTATCTCGTGATGGTACTGTACCTGACCTGTTGTCTTGTCAGGTTCGGGGTTTTGCCCAAAACCCAGAACAACCACTCCAAGATCGCGCCCACGCCAAATGCGAACTCCCAGCTAAGATGCCATATTCCGCTGAGAGGCACAGTATCGCCAGCTTCGTGCCAGACAGCTCGCGCAAAGTCCCAGAAGTACACCGGCTGCCCGTTTGTGATGTTGAATGCTTCTCCATCCACCTTCTCCGAATCGAGAGGGACCGTGGGCAGTAGCTTATGGGTCTGAAGAAGTGCCTGCACCGCGAGGAGATGTCCGTGAGCAATATTTCCGACGTACGTCCATTCGAAGAGGTTGTTGTTGTCGCCTACTTGGAATTTGGTTTGCCCTTTGCGCAATGCTCCGATCATTTTCGGGAGCGCCTGGACGTCACCTTCGCCAAAGATACCAGCGGGTCGGATGGAGCATGTTAGGAAGTTTGCAGGCGTACGATTCGCCTGTAGTACAGCAGTTTCAGCATATGCCTAGATGTATGTTAGCTTTATACAGTAGACTTTCGACATAATCGCTTGCCTTGGTTGTGGAATAGTACTCCGGCTGCGCGTCGCCAGTAATCAATGGCCATGTCTCGTCCGCATTGTGAAGCTCCGTCTTGGGGTCCAGTACAATGCTCGATGAGCTGGTGTATATGAAAGCCTTCACTCCCGTCTCTTGTGCAACCTTGAGGAGGGTCTTGGTGCCTCCAACGTTAACCTTTTCGAGAATATCCTTTTTGGCGTTGAAATGAGGGGAAGCAGTGTGAATGACGGCATCGGCCCTGAATTGAGAGAACAGGGGCTCGAGGGCAGCGTAGTCGGTGATGTCAGCGTCGTGGTAGGAGATGTTGGCGCTCGCGTTACGGTTTGTATTCGTTCGAAGGTCGACGACGAAGACTCGTGTGTTGGGGTGTCGCTCAATGAGTAAGTTCACGATGTGACTGCCGAGAAACCCGCAGCCCCCGACGACTACGACTTTGCCGAGTGAGGGTGTGTAACTTGATTCCGAAGACATGGTTGATGTTGGTCGCGTATGTGCTGTCGCTGAGATTATCGTTTTGCGGGTACGAGGTTCGCCGAGCCACGCGAGCATGGACCCCCTGGGCCGCGATTGGCTAGAGAGGCTCCAACCCTAGACTTGTGTGGTTTGCTAGATAAATACAACAGGGGTAAAAGTTACATCTTATGACGCGAACTAGAATTGCATTGCACTATTTGGAGCCTTTGTGTATCGAAGACACTCTCAATTTTGGATACCTGATGGATGATATTCTTCGAGACCGGAGCGCCATGCTAATCGAATGCTATAGACAAACCCCAGTTTCCCAGACCATGGAACCGACATGCCATGAACTCCGTTTGTGCCAGTCATAAACCTACGCCATGGGTATCAAATTCGGCCTTCATAACTCGAGCCTGCTATACTAACTACAGAACCTGGTAATGTGAGCTGAAGCCCAACGTCGTAGGATGCTATACTAACTCAGCACTGTCTTGCACCGATCGCCGAAGTTTCCTGTTGTAGATCTTCTTGTCCTCGGGGCCACCCCAGAAGAGCTTTGCTGCCTCCAAGTTCACGAGAGTCCGAGGGTCGTAAGCAGGCGACTCCTCTTCTATAGCCTCGATAATGGCCTCTATGTGGGACCTCAGGTCATCTTTGCGTGTGGCGTCGTAGCACAAGACACCACTCGGGGACACGCGGTGATGGAAGATGGGCGTCTCCAGTTTGACTCGAGGCAGCACGTCGGGGAACTTTGGGCTCACTCGAATTGTCATGCGAAACATACCGCCGTCCAGATTAGTCATTGGCCTGCCAAAGAGCACCAACTGCCAGACGAAAGGGTTCTTGTCCACCAGGTCCAGATCCAGGGTGACTGCGTCATTCTTCTTGTACTTTTCCACGATCTGCTCGAACTGTCGCTGCAGGTTGCTTGCAATGCTCAATTCTTTATCACACGCCACTAGACCCTCGCCAGCCCAATCGTCTGATTCTTGTGTCAATTTCTCCAGAATAGCCTGCATGCGTTGTTTCAGCGAGGAATATTGGAATGCTCCCTCCATGGTATTGCCTGGACCTTCAAAGGGCATCTTCTCGAACCGGTCATTGTCCTTGTGTTTCTGCATTTCATCATCAATGCTACGCATATACGACTCGTAGTACCAGAGGAATCGTCGCTTGCAAAGGTCCTTGAAAGGCTCGAAAGGAGCATCTGCTGCGCTTGATTGATAGTCCTCCTCGGCGTTGTATACAGTGACACCTGGCGCCCTTCCACGCTCAATGCCGAGATAGTCCTCAATCCGTTCGATGACCGATACTCGCAACGTCTCGTGTCGGATCTTGGCGACGTATGCTTCTTGGTTCTTCTTGTCGTGGTCGGACTTGGCTTCTTCGAAACCCGGCTCGTTTTCGTATGGGTTCGATGACATAAGGCTCTGGATGGAGATGAGGATGGACTCTAGGCCTTGCGCGGATGACCATTCCTCGCCTCGCTCGCCCCGCCAAGTTCTAGGATTATGTTAGAGACAAGCTATATTGCCGCGTGTGGAGATCGTACCCTAGAATAGACCTATATGGTCAGATTAGCAAAATATCTTAAAAGAGCGAACGCGTAGGTAGCTTACAAGCAAACCCTTCCTCCTGCGTATATGTTCGGGTTGAACCTGGTGCGACCCCCATTCGTCGTAATGGCTGTCACGGCCGGTGCCTTGGTAGGATATTCTAAGAACGGTCAAATTCAGCTCCGAGCGAGCCGTAAGTAGGTGTGACTGACCTCGTGTGAATTTAACAGCAAACTACATTCGGTCAGTTTTACTATTCTTGTCTGTTCATATATCTCTCACGTACCTCGAAGAAGCCAAATTCATATGGGGTATCCGGAGGGCCAATGATGAGCGCCCTGACATGGCGCACGTCGATGTCTCTGCATGCTACAGCAAGAGCTGTTGATGATAAGTTAGAGTTCACTTCCCAGTCTTCACTCCCCAGTTTACTTACAGAGGTCGGATCCTCGCTGAAGCTCGCTCAGCTCCTGCTCAGTGTCAGTATATCACACGATTGACAGCAGCTTTGACGTACGCGAGTAATACGGAGTATGGACTGATTCGACATCGGGTGCTGCGAGGGAGGGCACCGGTGGTAGAAGCTTCGGAGGGGTAAGTGGAGGGGCGCAGAAGCGCAGCAGGCAGTGGCAGTGGCACTCAAGTGGCAGAAACGGGCGGTGACGATTCCTTGGAGGGGCACTAGCGCGCCCCGCTGACATAATTCATTGCCGATGGGCGATCCTCTTGGCTGCCTAGGGGATTCTAGCAACAGGTGGGTAGTCTACTTCTATCTTTACAAAGCCTTGCTGTATCTACTATACTGGGTATTGTCTATACAACCCTGGAAGGTTTGTAAAAAGCATAGAGAGTAGGCTTCCACGACCTAGGTGCGCATCGGAAATGGATTCTGCCAGGGCGGTGGGGTAGCTAGCGCCCGCCAGTCTGGGAAGGCCCGTGCATCATGATAGATCTCCCGAGGCTACCGGATCTCACGCTGAACTTAGGCTGAGACTTGGACTTCTGCGAAAAGACCTCCTTCACCATGTAAGCGGAAGCATTTTGTTGTTTACCGCGCTCGGCACTGATCAGCGCTAGGGTCGTCTTCGCGCTCTTCGTTATTAGCAAAGCTGGAGGCCTGATATATAATCGGGAGTTCCACTCTGGCTTGAGCAAGCTTACCAGCAACGACTACCTCATGCTTGCCGGGTCTTTCCACGGGTATGTATTACTCTGCCACTTCCAGACTCCGGACTGACCGCGCTTCTAGCATGCACGCAATCACAAAGCAGCTTTGTCCAGCGCCTTCACTCCCCGCACATCCTTCCAGCAACGCCGCCGTACTGGCTCCCTCCCCTTTCTCCAACCGTGCCACCGGCATCGAAGTTCTCGAATCGAGCCATTTTCGCATACAATGTTTCCAGACACTCACCGGAACCAAGTTCCTTCTGTTCACTGAACCCCAACAACCGAACATTGACAGCATGATACGGAAGATTTATGAATTGTATGCGGATTTCGTGATGAAGAACCCGTTCTATACTGTGGAAATGCCGATTCGGTGTGAAAAGTTTGACCGGGCCTTGGACGGGTTTGTGAAAGTGAGAAGTTGAAGGCGGTAATAACATCGAAGTACGAAACTGGGTACAATCCTAGGAACAAATCGCTGGGTCGATGAGGATCTCCCGTCATACATACCAGGACCGGTTGTCGCAAAGTAGGTATCTTCCCTTTAACGCGGCTACGCGCAGGGACCTGGATAATAAGAGGAAGTCGCAGTTCTAAAGTACAGCGTTGCTAGGCAAGAAATCCTAGGCTAGACTTTTTTTTAGTTCATCGGGCAGACGGCTGAGAGCGATGGGGATGGGGATCCTACTGCGATGACCGAGGGCTTTGCGAGATGTGCTGCAGCTTGCCCCTAAAAAGCTAAATTTGCATGTGTTGGATAATATCTAGATAGCTTTGACGGTATATCACAGGGAAACTTGATCGACGGTATTTAGCCACAAAGTGGTGAATGATGAATTATATTCCTCTGATGGATCTGTTCCGATGCAATCATTGTATACGCCAGACCCTAGTTTACACCGATGACGCCTATGAGGTATCTATAACCTAGGCTGTGACTGAGTTGCCCGCCTCCCGCACCGCATGCTTAGGCAGTATCCATCTTGTCCGGATCATCTTTGTCCTTCTTGTCCTTGCTTCCGCTTCCGCTTCCACTAGGTTGGCCGTCATCGTCTAGTAGAGGCTGCTTCTCGTCACCCTCGGCAATCTGCTCCAAATCAGATTTGCCCTCCGTCGTGTCTTTCGCCTTCTTGTCCTTCTCTTGTCGAGCCTTTTCCTCTTCAAAACTCATCCTCAAGGCCAAGGCCAGTTCAGGATCGACTGACGGATCGACGCCGAACTCGAAAGAATTGCCACCTGACTCGCCTCCTCCTTCACCGCCCGCGGGGCCTGCACCCGCTCCGCCAGCGCTGCCATCTCCGCCGAGTATTGGAGTAGTGACAAGTGAATCGCTGAGAAGGTTCGAGCTAGGCTGGACCACGGCGAGATAGGAACCTTCCGCACTCTGACAATTCTCACTGAATGCTTCAAGCTTCTTGGTAGTCTCTTCGCCAAGCTCTCCGAAGGCGATGATGTCGATGCTGATAGTAGACTTCTTCATTCGTTTCGCTAGCTTGATTATCGACTTCTCGTCCTCCTCGATCGGGCTGCAGGTGAAAACGATTATCCGTTGCTTCTGGGACTTGTTCTGGCGGTGTTTAAGAGCCAACTAGGGAGGTCAGTTAGAAACAGATCGGCGCAGGAAGGGGGGATCGACCTACAGCAGCCACATTGATACCCGTAGAGAAATGAGAACCTCCTTTTATCTTCGTCCGGTGCAGGCCGTCGAGGATCTTGCCGATATCTGTCGTCAAAGTGGTGAGGATCTCCGGGGTGTTTCCGCCCATACTCATGAGCCCGACAGAAGATTCGGGGTTGGCGGCGGTCTTGGCGGAGAATATGAGGTTAACCGCGTCGGCTTGCGCCTCCCATCGAGAAGGAACGTAATCCCCATTCCGGCTGGTCTCGCTGTTGTCTACGCTGTTCAAAGTGAATCAGTATTACCCTCTGAGGGCCATCAGGACATTATACGTACACAATCATAGAAGCTTCAAGTACCATGTTGGCTGTGGGGGAGTCGAGAGCTTCAAAAAGTGGTATAGTACGTGAGGTTGTTGGAGCTTCGGGAAGAGGGCGGCGGTCGGAGGTCAAGTGTCGGGCACGCATGAACCCTGGCGCCAAGGCTAGATCACGTGCGAGCTTGCAGCCCGTCGCTGTGGACGATGCCCCTCAGATGGTGGATGGCGTCGGTGAAGTCCCAAGCTCCAGCCAGTACAGGAGATTGTAGGCCAGCTGCATAGTTCGCATATGATATCTACAAAGCGCTATTGTATCTGGCACACCAGGTAATACACTGAACAGGTGTGCGGGAACAGAAATCTTCCTACCTAGGTGCGGGGTGAAGGCGTCACAGGATCGCGCGTCTGTGGCGTTGTGGCGGTGCGGTGGTCTGGGCGGCCGGCGCGACACAAAACCCCTCCAGCGTACCTCCCTCCCTCTCCCTTTCCCCACCAAAACATCGACAGTTGAGGAAGCCGCGCAAACCACCACCAGCAACGCGTGAAAGCATCCCAGCATCCACAAGCCCCTCAATTGAAGCAGTTTCCGCAACCACTCTTCACAACCACCCAAAACAACAAACAACAACAACAACAAGATGTCGCGCCTGGTGTTAACGGCAGAGGCGAAAGCCACCATGCGGGCAAACCTGGAGCTAGAGCGTAAGGCACCTTCATTCCCTTTAATTAACCTGCTAACGCAATGGACAGTCGCTACCCGCAGAGAGAAGCTGGTCGCAATGTGCGATGCCCAGTGTGCCAGCCTACAGTCGCGCCTCGAGCGTCGCATCAACCGTGTCCCCGCCAACAAACGTCATATGAACATCATGACTTTCATCGACTCGTTCTCCGCCAAAGCAGCAGCACAAGCTCCCACCAGGAAGAAAGAAGCCGCATCGGCTGCTCCTGCGCTCAATAACAGGAAGACGCGCGCTGCCCCTGCCCGCACTGCCGCAGCTGCCAACACCAACGAAGCTTTCAAAGCCCCTCGGGGCGCTTCCAAGGCTGCTGCTGCCCCGGCCGCTCCAGCCCCGGTCGCCAACACAGCTTCAAAAGCCCCTCGCGGTGCTACGAGGACTGGTGCTGCCCCTGCGCCTGTCGCCAAAGAAGCTCACAAGACGTCTCACGGTACTTCACGGACTGTTGCCCCGGCCACTTCAGTTCTTGTCATCAAAGAACCTCAAAAACCATCTCGCGGCGCTTCAAGGACTGCCGCCCCAGCAGCTCCTGTTCCGATACTCAAGCCAATTGCGTCTCTACCTGCTGTCAAAGAAGCTCCGAAGGCAGCCCCCAAACCTGCCGCTAAGACAGCTGCCGCGCCAACCAATCCCCCGGTTCGAAAGACTCTTCCTGCTCGAAAACCTGCCCCGGCTACCAAGACAGCACCTCCTCCGAAGGTCGCTCCGGCTGGCGAGACCGCTGCCGTCAACAGGCCGTTTCCTATCGTTCCCGTCTCGAAGAAATCGCGTGGCACAAAGAGGACTTCAGACGAAATGACTGGAGAGAATAAGGAGAACGCCAAAGAAATCATGTCCGGAATTCCAAACAAGCGCCCCAAGGCCGTCCCAGCCGTCCCAACCGTGCCTGCAGCACGCACGACCCGGGCAGCGTCCAAGAGGGTTACCGCTGCGCTCCCTCAAGTCTTGTCACCGAAGCCAAACAACTCCCGCGCTGCTCCAGCTCAGACCAGGACCCGCCGTCAGCGATAATCGGCTGCAGGATCGGGACTCGCCAGCTACTTAGGCTTCAGTCTTTGACTCCCCCTGGCGCTCCCCTCGTAAGAGGGTTGAGGGCGGGGGTTGAGTTGGACTGAAGCCTAAGTAGCTTGGTATCGGTATCGGTTTAAGTGCTTGGCGGGTTCTGAGAATTGAGTGTCAGGGTTCGGCTGGGGGTTTACTCGGTGGAGCTTGGGTCTTTGGAGTTAAGTATGCTGGGGTTGGTCTGCTGGATGGAGTTGTACTCTCTGGGGTTTACTCTGCTGGGGCCTCTGGGTCTACGGCTTTCTGTGGGATAGGGTTTTGCGTTCTGGTGTTTGAGTGTCTGTTTTCTTGTGTTATGATAGAGCTGTGCTACACTAGCATAATCAACTGATCCCATGTTCTCCAACAGCATGGTACTCTGTGAACGCACCCTCATACTCTACCAATCCCGAAAGCACGGTAAATCCCGCGGCTGATACGTCAAGGCAATGCAATAGTGCAACGATGTACACAATACCTCATATGGTAGATACAATAGGGTGTTGCAAAGGTCAAGTTAGACAACCAGCTTTGTGCCAGAAAGTAGTATAGTGTAACTAAGACAAGCAAAGAGGGTCGATTCCACTACTATACACTGTTTCTTCTAATAGAGCTCGTAATTCCAGTGTTGTTCAGATAGCTCCTTACAATTTCTGATGGCCTATAGTACGCGCTGCATCGATGTGCGCACCGTTGCTGTGGAGGCTAGAGACCACCTCCCTTCCCACTCGATATGAAGAGTTCACCCTCATTATCACTTGCACCCTCAACATCACGTCGGAGAAGGATACACCGACACCGGGGCCCGATCCCTGCGTTGTTTCCGTGCCATTCTTGGACCCCACGCCTCCGGTGAACACATTTGCACTCGCCACGCAACCGAAGGAAGGGCATACGTATGCAAATCTGAATGCACGCAACGGCTCGCAATTGCTTCCGCTCTTGCCGCGAGTTGACGGTGCGCATCTTCGCGACCGATACGTGCTACACCCATGACCACCTGTCTTTTATTGATGACGGCACTGACGCTCAAGTTATAGATAGCGGCGACGCCCTAACAGACCAACATCAACATGGCACTTCACACAGCCTCACGCGAGCCACATGCAGGGCGGATCCCTGCTCGCCCGTAGCCATTGATAAGCACTCTGGCCATGCTGCAGCGGTCCCTGCGGGGCGGATTCACCGGTCAAGCCCACGGCCCAGTCGATGCGGAGCACGATGGGCGCGGACACTTCTGTCGTAGCGGCACAAGCAGGTGAGGAACAAGGTGGAGTGCAGGATACTGTGCAGATGGCGGAGAGCCAACTACTGAGGCCTGACCGCCCTTCCAGGGTTGTTTTGGCAGCCGGCGTGGAGGCGCGGGTGGGGAACTGGCGGGCGTCACCCCCAGGGCGACGACGTGGACTGGCGCGCGCAGGGCGAAGGGACCGGCCAGCAGGCGCCCTCTTCCGGACAGTTGGCGTTGTTGCAGGCCCTGCTATTGTGCGCTGCAGCGAATAATGGCAGCGTTCGGGTGCGCAGGCGCGGACTCGTCCAGGGCTATTGAACGTCGAGGCTTAGCGGCCAGGCAGCAGTCTTGGCTCTCACGACGCGCGACGACTCATCTACTACCTCTAAGCCCAGCTCGCACTTCCACCGTCCTTCCTTTCCCCCCTCCTCCCGCGACCACCCATTATTCCCTCCGCTTTCTCCGCTTTCTGTGGCCGCCAGCCTGAGGACTCATCGCCATCGCTTCCTGCCGCCGGCCTCCCCAGCATGTCGACTCATCCTCGCCGCAGGCCACATAAGGCCACTGGCCCCCAGGCCTCTCCGCTAAGCTCCCACGGCATGCAGCTCCGCAAGAGTGGCACCTTCTCCTCGCCCCATTCAGTCTCGTCCGAAGTCTGTGACCTGGACAACCACCAGTACATGCCCCGCCGCTCGCCAACCAGCACCGAGAACCTCGAAGAGCTCCTGCAAGACGCCAGCATTCGCCGCGTTGCCAACCTGCTCAAGGACTTCGACAAGAAGATCGCTGGCCACAAGTCGTCTGCAGCCAGCATCTTGAATGACCCCGAGGTGCTTCCTGTGCCCAGCTTCATCCTCCAGAATACCCGCCTAAACCACATGGGCGTGGACCTGGATCTGGACCTAGACATGAACATGGACCTTGACTCCAAGCCCGTCGAGGAACGTAACCCGCATGACCACGCCTCTGACAGCGGTCTTGGCTCGAGCATCAGCGGATCCAAATACAGTAAGGACGATAGACTGCAGCTGCCCGCACTGAACGGGCCACATGCTAACACATATAAAGACTGCCGCAGCGCCCGCGAGTCCATCTCGACGTCTGTAACCTCCACCCACTCCGCCATAACCCGGTCCTTCTCCGCGCTGGGAGCGTCAGAAGAGAAGCATACGCTCGGAGAGTATGCATGCAAACAAATTCACGACCACATCGTCAAGCCGATTCTTGCCGAGGAGTCGTTGAAAGACTTCCATCCCCTAATTAGCGACGTTCCCCGCCGTATCGGCGAGAAGAACATCACGAACCTTCGTGATCTTGAGAAGACATTGATATTTCTAGCACCGGTAAGTGGTATAAGATATCTATCAGAGTGTACAAAAGCTTATTGCATTCTTCGCGGATTTAAGGAGTTCTCGGCGACACCGACTTCATACCTTCAATTCTGCGAGCGATCAATTCAACTTTTGCACGCGACTGTCGACAGCCTTCCCGAACAGGACCAGCGACTCCCATCCGACCGCCCGTACACTAACAACTATTTTCTCGACTTGATCGAACAGATCCGACGCTACGCTGCAATCATGGCTGCAACTCGCCAAAAGGAAGCAAATGGAGAAGACCTCGACGAGATGGATTACTCCACGTATGACACCTCCAGCTCACAGTTCCGCACGACCATATTAACATATCTTAGGGATGAGAAAGTCACCCTGCGGGGCGGACTCAGCCACAATGGCCGACCAGCTGAGCTAGTGCGGGAAAAGAACGGCAAATTTATTCCCATCAACGACTCGGCCTACTCGTCGTCCAAGCGGGCTCTGTCGGACGACGAGATGGACGATGATGAAGTTATGCGTTCCATGGCGCGACGGAGGAAATCCGACAAACCCGGGGATGTCTTGCACCTTTGCCGCGATTGTAAGAAGGAGTTCAAGCGCCCGTGTGACTTGACCAAGCACGAGAAGACTCACTCCCGCCCTTGGAAGTGCTCCGATGCGAAGTGCAAGTACTACGAGCTCGGTTGGCCCACTGAGAAAGAGCGAGATCGACACGTCAACGACAAACACTCCGCCGCTCCAGCACAATACAAATGTCTGTATCCGCCGTGCACTTACGCCTCCAAGCGAGAGTCAAATTGTAAGCAGCACATGGAGAAGGCCCACGGCTGGGAGTACGTCCGATCGAAGAGCAACGGACAAAAGAAGGGACCGACGGCTGGTAGCGAGCACAGTCCCCCCACCCCGCTTACACCTTTTCTTGGGACCCCGCAGTCCGCGGCTTTGGCTACCCCTATGACGCCGTTCGCTACGTCACCTGCCATGGCCCTGGTTGACAACTTCGATTATTCGTACGGCTTCAGCACCCCAGCCCTCAGCCTAAATGGCTTCCAGGAAGAATATCGGCGAGACTCGGTCACCACCGACGGATCTGTCCTCACATATTCTTCTGGTCACTCCCCGACTGGCCCGACCTCGTTCGAAGAGGCCGTGACACCCGAGGAGACACACATCAACCACAATGATATCTACAATAGCTGTGGGTTGGGCTCCAGCTTCAACAACACCCATTTCCAGCAACCCACTCCATTGAGCACTGGATTTGACTTCGAATCACTTTCGTTCACTGTCAATCCTACATCATCAAACAGCATGCCACACCTCTCTCCCACAGCTCAGGCCGATGTCACCCTCTATTCTCCACCCATGCACATAGATGAAGGGTTTGGTGATGGAATGGATGCCTTCAGCCGGCCAACTGAAGACTTTACTCTGTTCGACAACGCCCAGGGCGGTAACATGGGTCTTAGCGGCACTGCTGATTTCTTTCCCGATATCAATCAGTTTGGTGGCCAATTCAACAACTACTACGTCGACACCAATATGTCGACTATGGACGACTTGATCGGTCCTGGTTATAATAACATGCAGCAGTAGGCTGCTCGATACGTGTAGTTCTGATGAAGCCAGCGTTTTTCCTTTCCATTATTATCACCACGGCCTTATGAGCTCAGGTATCTATAGCACATGGCCGACGCAAGATGCAGTTATGATTGGTATTTGCACACTAGATATGGTTTTCTTATTCTGCACTGAGTGCGTGGCACATTCAACAGAAAACCCAAAAACAACTGACCTTGTTTATGCGGTTATTCCGTTGGCTGATTTCGGACTCCCCCCTTCTCATTCTTTCCCAGAGCGGAGGCTGGGTTGAGTCATCAGATAGTGTAATATAGGAATATGGAGGACATCGCCTTTCCATTTAGTGACTGAATTCTTGTGACTCACTTGTATCCTCACAACTCAACATGTCCAGGCACTGCCAAACGAGATCCTGCAGGAGTTCCAAGAAACTGACATCACGCGCGCGAGTCGCCTCGGTGTCTGATCTATTGGCGCCTATGGCTCAAAACGGAATCCGGACTCGCACGGACGTTTCAGGGCGCTGAAGCTCGATTCCCCTCACCATGATGTCTCTTTACCTCTTCAACCTCTTTCTCGAGGCGGAGCCTGTCTTTCCTTGATAGTCTTTGGACTTTCTCGTCTTTCTCTGAACCTCTCCTTGGTCCTTTCGTGGCCACCACTATCCTTACACATCAGTATCAGGTCGCGCCGGTCGTGCACCCGTTTCCCGCTCCCTCTCGCCCGTACCGTCCATACTAGTCCTTTACGTTTGTTTATTTTTCGACGCGATTATGTTAGGATTTCACAGACGCACGAGGTCTCTGATCCCGGTCAAGGAGCTCGCGAAATATGATAAGATCCCCTTGAATGAAGAGGAGGAGATGGAAGTAGGCAGGGACGAGTTGGAAACGGACATGCTGCCTTCAGCTTCGATCAAGTCACGCCGGAGACAATTGATGCTGGTCTACATTGTTTTCCTCGCTGAAGCGTGCGTAGCAGGGCTTCTCTACTAGCAATGGGAGCTAATTTCTGTCGTAGTATCATGGCATCCAGCCTCCAGCCACAGCTCCAGATGTTGATCTCGGACGACGACTACTGCGGAAACCTCTCCACCTCATATCTTCGAAGCATACTCGATTGTGGCTATGCGTTTGGTGGCACAGTCGGCATTTTCTGGGGATTCCTGTCCGATCGCATCGGACGCCGACGAGTAACGCTCACGGGCCTTTGGACCATGTTCATCTGCTGTATGAGCATGGGCTTTGCTACCGATCTCATCAGCTGTACCATCTTCAGGTTCTTTGCGGGAATGGCAAGCTCAGCAATCGTCGTAACAAGCCTGACGATGATTGGCGACCTTAGCGTGACCCCAGCGGAGAGGGCAACGAATGTGGCCAGACTTCCTCTGATAGCTCTATGCGGATCAATTGGCCCAATCATTCAAAACCTGGTTTCTGGCACTTTCGACGTGTCCAGTATCTGGGAACGGTTCCCTACGCTAGCCTCTCAAATCGCGTGTGGCAGTCTTGTGCTCTTGATTGCCATCACGGCTACAATCATGCTCCAGGAGGTACGTTTTTTATCCCCCTTCACAACATGTGGTAACTACGGCTATTAACTATCTACACAGACCTTACCGTTCGAAGACCATCAACAAAAGGACATCATGGATATGGACTGCGAAAAGGCAGCATTCCTTTCTACTCACGAAGAACCAAGCATCTCCGTAGTAGACTTCGTCCGCCCAGACCCAATCTCTGTCGACCAATTCCTCCAATCGCCCTCTCTCCTCGTACTCCTCGCCTCGTTTTCCTTATTATCTCTACACTCGTCGACCTTTGATGTGCTGCTGCCACATCTCGGTCACAGCAGCACCCGACACGGCGGCATGGGCATTCCCTGCTCCTGGCTCGGCCTCCTGGTCCTGATCGTTCGCGGTATCTCCGGCGTAGCCATCCTCTACGGCATTCCGCGCGCTGTGCAGAAATTCGGTCTGCTCAAGCTCTACCGCTCTACCTCACTCCTCTTCCCCGCCATCTACGCCATCACACCCATCCTCGCCCTCGCCGCCGCATGCTCGCACGGCTTTGTGCCGATCATCTCCACGGCCTCGATCCTCATCAAGCACACGCTCACAGGCGGCGCCACCGTTCTCGTCATCCTTCTCGTCCTCAACACCACACCGGACGCCTTCTCGGCGGGCACCGTAGTCGGCATGATGCAAGTGACGAGCCTGTTCAAAGCGCTCGCGGTGGCCGTCAGCGGCGCGAGCTTCTACCTTAGCAACGACTTCAGCGTCGTGACGACCAACTTCGCGCTCTGGACCTGTCTGACCCTGTTCGGCGTCGTGGGCGCAGCACTCGCGTGGTTTGTGCGCGACCATCCGAGCGTGGAGCGCGACTTTCCCAGCGAAGTCCTCTGCTGGGAGACGTGCTTCGATGCGGATTCGGAGAAGACGGGGGAGGTTTGAAAGCCGTTGCCCGATATCAATGTCTATACTTGACCGCCGTGTCTGTCTGTATCCGATTTTGCAACAGCTTTCCTATCTACCCTTTGCAGGCCAGGGTGCTTAGCCCAACATTTCCTTGATTCCGCTATCTAATTGGTGCAACATGTATCTATTAGGCGGGTTCGCGTTGTCTCTCTCATGTGTCTCATTGCGTTACGTTGGTATCGATTTCCTATATCTGTTGATGATGTCCTTGACCAGTTCTCCGGGCTGTATATTTACCACGCGTGGTTGCTGAAGAGGATTACGATGATGTTGTGGCTTTTTGAAACGCATCTGTTCGAGTGTTTGTAGTGGCTACGTTAATATACAACTGCTTCTATTCATTCACGTGCGTTGCCTGCTCAGCTGGATATACAATATAGGGCTTGGTGACGGCATGGGTAATCTCTCTGGACTTTTGCTGGATGGTCTTGGACTGCCGAGAGGATGTCTCGGCCGTGGTGACATGCCAATATGAATGGTGCCCCTCGCACTGACACGACGCTGCTGCAAGCCATGAGGTCTTCACGTTACACACTCGTCCTCGGGGTAAGGCCCAGTGGCTGGATACGATAGGGCTGCGTGAACGACACTCCAAGCCTCTTGAATAGTATTCCACATACATACAATATGGTCTGGTATAGGATGATACTGTGCACACCTCACGTGGTGCTGGAGTTGCCCAGGTGCGCATCGCCTATTTAAAGGCTACCCCTCGTGTTTACTGACATCACAACTGAACGAAGCCACATCACAATTGCTTCCCTCTACGGCAGTGCCGTAGGTAGGCCTTTGGCAATAGCCATGCCAACCTTCTCACATGGTACTGAAATTTGGTGCATCGGCTGGAGCCTAGCGAGCACTCAGCACGGAGGCGGGGATGGGATGCCCCTGCATACGGGGCCGCTGCACGCTGCAACCCCATCCTCCTGCCGCACTATATTTGTTTGAGCTTCCTTGTTTATTTCATCTGTGGTTGTCACAGGTACGCTTGCCACTCCTCTCCACCTGCTCCTGCTCCTGTTCGCCCGCGGCACCCTCTGTGTTTATCTTCCTCCAGCCCGCTTACAACTGCGGCGACCCCACCACTCCCCTCCACTCCACTTCCACTTCCACCCCCAACCACACCCAAAGGCCTTATCAATACTACCGGCACGGCGCATTTAGCACACAATACAACTATCCCCGCACCCCGCAATGTCGCTCAGCGCGAAGTACCAGGCGTTCCTGGCGAATCCGACGCCGCAGTCCGGCGCGCTCGCCGAGAACGCGTCGCTGCACTACATCACAACCCTCACTAGCATCAACGACGCCGCCGCCATCTTCAAGCATTTCGCCGTGCAGGAGCGGCTGCTCAAGAAGAAGGGCCAGAAGGTGCTGAGCGCGATTGAGAGCGCCCATGGCGGCTTGTGTCTGGACATCGAGACGACGCTGGAGTTTGTTGCCGGCGGCGGTGCCTATCTGCCGGGGCTCGACGACAACTTTGTGTCGGACCGGACGGTGACGTTTCCGATGGTATGTCTTGGGCTGTTTCGTCGTGCTCGACCGCCTGCTAACGTGCGCTCAGGTGCACATTGTCCACTTCGACCAGCAGCAGAAGATCGTGCAGATCCGCCAGTACTGGGACCAGGGCTCGCTCCTCAAGCAGATCGACGTCATTGGCGCGCGCGCGCGCAACTGGCCCATTCGCGACGGCAAGGACCAGACGCGCCTCATTGCGACCAACGCCGCTGCCGTTGTACAGCCCGAACCTGCTGCCTCGTCCCGCACGTCGGCGGCATCGCGGGGCGCAGACGAGGTTTCCGTGAGCGATTTTTCTAGGCCCCGTCGATCCACCAACAACAATGCCATGAACGATCCGCACTCGACGCTGGCCCTGTTCGAGCCCCGCGACGTCAACCAAGAGTCCTCCCACTCGTCGAAGCCGGCCGCCGCGCGTGCCCAGTCTGCGAAGCCTAAGCCACGCGACCTGAATGAGTTGTTCGTCGACGAGAACGGCGCACCAGGCTACTCAGATGCGACTGCGTCTCCCCACAAGTCTGGCAAGGCCGGTGGCGGCAAGAACTACAAGCCGAACCGCCTCTTCGGGAACACTGAAGAGGAGGGCCCCGTGCCAACCCCGTCCACTATTAAAACCAACCCCAAGAAGTACAATCACTTTGAGTTTGGCGACGGTCACGATGAAGACGACGCCACGCCCAAGGGCCACGAAGCGTCACGCCCAACGAGCAAGGCCAAGGGCCAGCCGCAGTGGGGCTTTGACGACTTCAACACCCCGGCCAAGCAGAAAGTCAAGATCCTGGGCCAGAACGTGCGACATTTCGGATGGAGCGATGACGAGGTTGGTCCCTTCTTTCAGTTCGAGGTTACTTTCGCTCCTCAAGTTGTTGTGTTGTGACTAAATTTGCTGACTTTTTGTGTGTAGGAGGACGCCTCCCCAGTCCGCCGCGAAGTTGTCCACAAGGCGCGTCCCGATGCCGACCCTCATTTCGAATTCAAAGATGACGGCACTTCCGAAGGCCAACGGAGGGAGCCGGCCGCCAAAGGTCGTCTACACAACAAGGGACTCGGACTGTACGAAGATCACGTCCTCGGTAACGAAGGTGACGCCGAAGAGGGTGCCCACCAGGGTGACTCAAAGCATTCGCTTGAAGATGTCTCAACTATATCCCAGAATGAAAACCGCAAGAAGGACTTTGGCAGCAAATGGGACATGGAGGATGAGAGTCCTGCTAACCCCAACCGCGGTATCTCCATCTCCGGGGATGGCATGGGCGGAAGGAAGGGTGCTGATCCCGGTGCCGCAAACGCCAACCGCGGTATCGCCATCTCTGGAAATGGCATGGGCGGAAGGAAGGGTACTGAAGCCGGATGGAGCATGTACGAGCAGTCACCGGAGCAGGCCAAGAACCGCGGTGTCAAGTCTGTCGGCAATGGCATGGGCGGCCGCAAGGGCACCGGCCGGTCTTGGGAAATCGGTGACGAGGATGACGCAACCGCGCAACCGAAACGCAAGAACAACGCGCCTTCGGCCGAGTCTAAGGGATTCTGGGACTTTTAAGCCATCTAGCCTAGACGGAGACGATGGCGCGCGACGTATGCATGAAACGATGAGCCACGGCCTTTGATGATGCCACAAGCTACGACCGTCCTGGATTGGATTGGATTGGATGTACCGACCCATGGTGTACGACTACGACAACCCTCTCATACATGTACTGCCAGTCTCTCTCCTACCCCGCGGGTTTCCTTTGTATTCTTGTATGATCCTTCTTTTGAAGGGGAGCGATGGCACCGCGCAGCGGATCCTTCAGCCTTGTATAGTTTGATTGATTGGTTGATTGATTGATTGATCGGTTGACTACGTCGGAATGTCCAAAAATCGTTTATGGGCTGGGCTGGAATTACTTTACAGCAGGTGTGACTTGTTTGGGTTGGGCGTCGGGCTTTTGGCTCGGTCTTCGAGTGTGTAGGTGTGTAAAGTACTACTACTACCACTTCTGCAATGAAAGGCTTTAACTTGCATCACATCAGTTGCTCGTTTTGAGATTGATGAGTTTGTGAGTGCGTGACTAGTGACTGAGTGAGTGGCTGGTAGTTGGTTAGGCCTTGCGGCTGTTGACGCTATACCCATCTATCCTGGTCGACCTATAGGTAGGTCAGTGAGCGTTCGTGGACATCTTCTGCTCTCTCCCACTCTGTCCTACTCTCTTGCTGTTATACATACTTCGTCTGACCAACTGATACAACGGGGTTTTGTAAACACAGCCCTCAATCCTTCCAGTTCTTTCGTCATAGACTACGTCGTTCTCGTTCGGCAGCATAACATGGCCCGCTTGAGTGGAAGAGCGGTATTACTGGCTCAGCCGGCCGTGGAGCTGGGCACATATAGCATGATTGACATATCAAAGGCAGTGGGTCAGCGAGAACGAGTCGACGGAACTGACTCGTGAGCCAGCCAGCCAGTCAGTCAGCCCCTTGTCAAGAAATTGATCCTTGTGTGGCGTCTCCCGTGTCGATTTTGCGGGCCGCCGATGGGAAGGATCGGGGAGGGTTGAGGCTGGTTTGCGGATTAGGGCAAGTATGATCGATGTGTTGGGGAGGGGGTTTTGGTGGGAATGAAGATTTGGAAAGTGGTGTTGACGATAGTTGGGGCATGCATGTTGATGGAAGACATGTTCATGGCTGGTGGGTATAAACGTGCGGACGAAGGCACTGAAGCAAGATTACGGTGCGGGAGGGTCGTCAGTGCTGTATCGTCAGCAGGTATCACATTGTCAGTGAGTTAACTCACGTACTTTTGAAAAACTGAATATCAGACAACAACTAGGTAGTAACTGATATCTTACAGACAGACAGGCAGACATAGACCCTCTTACGACATTCTGTCTCTCACGCCGACGTGCTCCCAGTGATGGATGTACATGTCTCTCATCTTTTCCCTGCGTGCGTTAACGTTGGCGAAACCCCTTATGCCACACCTGTCACAGAAGAAATCTAATCCAACGAGTATTTGTCTTCATTCCACTAATCAGGTCAGCGAAAACGCACATACCAGACAGACCATACGAAAAGACCCGACAATAACGACAAACAAAAGATCCAGGACCAGAAATCGCTCAGCCCCATGAACCACCAGGCTTACCACCGGCAATATTCATCGTCCTTTGCCACCACAGCCAAACTACCGTCAGGCATCAACGACAAACCCACCTCCCTAGTTCTCACCATATCTACCCAACGAACCCACCTCCGCCCACTGGTAGGCACATGAAACAAGCCGGCCAATTCCCAAGATGGAAGCGTGTTCGTAGTTTCCACCCATGCCACCCCGCCCACTTCCGCCCACAGGAATCCACTTGCACCCACGCCCCCCATTTTCTCCTCATCTTCCCCGATCACAAGGTAGTGATTGCGTGCTCGTGTTCGTGCGTACTCCTCGCGTCGTCATGTGTTTTGCGCCTGCACTGATAGGTGCGTTTTGTATGGTGCGGCTATTGTATCAGAACCATGGTTCCCATCTGCTCAGCCACTCCTATAGAATCATCGCTTCCTACTGATACCTTCAGCTTCCTTACCTTTCTGTCCGTTTCTCTCTCTCTCTTTTTCCAATATCGTTTCATTCTCATTTTTTCTCGTGGCCGCTATTGGAGAGATGGCGACTTCGCTCGTACATGCCAGTACCCATCTCGAGTTTTCTCGTCGGGCCCTCTTCAATATCATGTGGTGTACCACGTCTTCGCACATACCAATACCCATTTCACGCTTCCCCGTCATGGTCATGGCCGCTGTTGGAGAGACACTGTAGCGCCTTCGCACATGCCCGCACCCATCTCACGCTTCAGCATCCACTTCCCTTCCACCGCGGTATGTTCCCCTTCGCTCCAGAACTCTCGTGCTCGTTAATCTTTCACATGGGATTCCAGCTGTTACTAAAGATCGCGAGGATCGTAGCAGTTGGAAAGGTCGCAGTGGTTGTAGAAGGATGGTAGACATAGTAAACATCCTGGATGACGCATAGGCCGCAAAGTTCGTAGTTGTTGTAGTTGTCATAGTTGTGATAATGGTAGAGGTGTAAGGTAAGGATCGCAACGCTCGCAAAGGCCGTAAACACCCCCAATCTCTAAGCCCGCAACAGACATGAATGCCAAAATCATCGCAAAGCTCACGACCCTGTCGCCAAACACCGCAATAGCTGTGCCATTTCAGAAGCCCTTGCCCCTTCTTCCCTTCTCCGCCTCTTTCCGCACGGAATTCCACCTCTTGCCATACGCTACACCGCCACAAGGCGCCGCCAACGCCCGTACAACCCTCGCCATGTTCCCCCTCAACCTTTTAAGCCAACCGGTGTCAATTACAGGACTACTCAGCAACTCAGTTCAGAAAACAATCCATGCGACGGACGACCTTACTCGTCTACACACACACCCGACCTACAGTACCTACTTGCACTACATCAACGCGCGGACGTGCGACCAAACAAGACAAGACAAGACAAGGTAAGACAGACAAAACAAGACAAAAACGACTAAACAAAGTAAAAAGAAAGAAAAGACACCCGAGAACGAATTGCACAAGGATCAACCACCCGCGCGGCTCTCCACAACAACATCACCCACTCAGCACGAAACCAACCAACTAGAGAGTAGAAAAGATGAAAAAAGCAAAAAACTCTTGCAATAGACACAGCCAAAAACAAAACAAAGTGAGGCGCACAACACGCATAATACCCTCAACGCTAGGTAGTACCGAGCCCACCAACCCACCAACTCACGCCCAACATACCTAGGTAGGTATCTACGCTCACGCACACATGCAAGGTATCCAACACTCGAGCCGGCGCAACAAATAAATTCGAGTTCGATTGCAAGCATGCATTGCATCCTAAACACAAAACGGTGTTGTGCTGTTTGAGGCCATTCCCCTTGTTACGAAGACCTGATATCTGGTATTTTCCATAAGATGACTTTACCTGTCATTCGCCGCCGCAGCTATCGCTCCCTCAAATACGCCCCAAACCACCTGCCTCAAGGACGCTCGATATGCGAGAGAAGGATATTTTTTGGAAAATCGAGAACCCCCCGAAAATCAGCAGAGAACTCCGGCCGGCTCCTTACGCTAACGCCGCTCTGCATGCCAGACGCATGGAAACCTCGACACTGCCTCCCAGGTATAACATTCAGATCATCTCCAAAATACCTGCTGCGCTATGCCATGGTATAGGCTCCCACTTGGTTCTTGATCACTGGCGTGCAAGCCGTGTAGACTGCACACAGTGGCCCTCCTCATTCGGATGTAGGGTTGACAAAAGAAAGTTGTCATGCTTTGACATCGATATAGGCCGACCGATGTAGTCGTTCGTGATAATAGAGAATTACCTCCACGGCTGCCGACTTCTCGTAGAGGTACATATGCAAACAAAGCCATGAACCAAGAATGCGAAGAAAGGCTATTGTACAAGGAAAAAGCATTCCGAAGGTCCTCCTGGGGTATCAACTAGAGGACATGCCCGCTTACCGGTGCGGATGTTCATAAGGGCGTATACCACCGAATTCGACGCCTTGCATTGCTGTCGAGGCGGTTGGTGCTGACCATTGTGGAGGTGGGACCCCCTGTTGTTGCGGTTGGAGAGGAGGGAGGATGTTCGCATTAGAGACCGGAGCGCTCGCATGGCTCGCATGTTGTTGTGCAAGCATGCCAGTTATAGTCCCATACACATGGGGGTGTCCCGGGTCGGTGCGGCGTAGTTGTTGCCACATGGCAGCAACTTCATTACGCAGGGAGTCATTTTCTTCTTGGAATCTTCGGGTATAGTCGGCATCGCCCTGCAATCGAGCAAGATCATTACGCGCAACTTCATGAGCTCGTGCTAAACTCTTAATGTAATCAATAGCTGGGTACCCGTTAGCAGTAGACACGAGAATTAGTTAGGAAACACCTACACTTTGTCAGGATCTCCCATTTGCTAGACTTGCTGCCGGGCGAGTTTGGCAGAATCCCATTGAGCTCGTCAAATAAGTTCTTCATCTCGCTCCTGCGTTTTCTTTCGGCCATCTTATGGCTGACGCGGAGTTCGGGAGTTCGACTGTAGTTCCCAGTGCCAGCAGCACCCGCGAGATCCGCACCCATAAGACTAGTGACATTCCGATGTTGCATCGAGTGATGATGGGTGGTGTGTATGTCTTGTGTACGTTAGACTCGGATTTTGGATAGGTTCAAGCTAGGGGTGCATACCATCGTCTAATCTTTTCTGCCCTGTAGGTAAATTGGAATCCGTGGTATATATGCTACTGTTTATGGATGTCGCGAAACTGTTTTGGCGTGATGGAATAGACTGCTCGATGCTAGACTCACCGCTGCTTGAACCGCGTCTGTCGTCAGGTTCATACTCAGCCGGAAAAGCCCAAGCATAACCTTTGGTCGGAGCAGCAGCCATTGGATCCGGCATTCCAGAAACGCCTCGGGGGTTCGGGTTGATCACAGGAGCCCTTCGGGGAGGCTGGTTGGTTCGTGGGCCTGGCCTCGGACCCAAAGGCGAGAGGGCCGGCGCGCCATTTGGGCGTGGCTCAATGGCAGTGATCCCTCTCTGTTGTTGGAGGTTGGAAACAAGAGATGCGCGAGATGCATTCTGGCTATCGTACGGTGATGGTGGGCCCAGGGCTAGGTGGTGCATGCCTGCATTTACACGGCTGTCCACACTGCTCCGGCGCGAACCATAGTGGGAGCCTGCGTCGAGACTCTGTCGATGATCGAGCGGGTTGGTGAGAGAAGGCAAGGGAGTGGACTGTACAAGAGTCAGATTTGCGTGCAAAACAAAGAGGTACTAGCCGCACTTGTAAGGCGCCTGAGGTAGCGCTCCAGGGCTGGCCCGTAGAGCGATGATGAGAAGGCGTGTCAGGCACAGAGTTGCGTGACGGCGAGTCTTCCGCGTTCAGGATAGTCTGCAGTTGCAATCCCATGTTGTTTGACACGGTCGACGAATCTTGGCGTGTCGTTAGTGACTGTAAATGGGCAGGGGGATGGACGTGGGTCCGCCAATGCGAAGGACGGGAAAGGATCTGCTTACGCTTGCTCTGGGATATGGACCAGTTGCCCGAGTCCCGAACTTCGCGGGAGTCAGGCGGCTCCGGCTGGTGTCTGAGGCGAATGGGGCTCTGCTCGCTGGTCGAGAGCGTGTTGGTCAACGAGGCAATGGACGGCAGTGCTGGAGGTTGAGCCTGGCTGCTAGCGGAGGCCTGCTGGCGAGGGCCGTTGTCCATGGCGGCAGACGGGCAAAGTCGCCGCGCGCGCTGCACTGTTGCACGACACCGCGGGCGGGCAGCGGCTGCGGGCGTCGACTCGGACGTGGCCTTGAACTCGAGGGCGTCGAGCCGTGAGAGGTGAGTGTCGCGGAGCACGCCAACGAGCGCCTGGCCAATGGCGGGCGGGCAGGCTAGCCGTGGGGGGGGGGCGGTTGCCGTCTACGCACCAGCACCAGCACCAGCACCAGCGGACCACACGCGGGGGCGAAGCGAATGGACGGCGGGGCAGAATACAGGACAGAGAGCGGTGGGCGGACGCGGACGCTCGGGGCGACGCAGCGCAGCGAGCAGAGGGCAGCAAGAGACGGGAGCAGAAGAGCGCAGCGGGGAGCAGCGCGGACGGGGTCGGTCAGGGTCGAGCGGCGCGGCGAGACGTGAAGCTGGACAGGAGACGACGTGGAAGGGCGCGCGGGAGGCGGCGACCTAGGTACTTCTCCAGGCTGCTTCGTCCCTTCCCCGAACGGCGGCGGACGGGCACCTACGGACGCTGTGAGGCGGGGCAGGCCAACCCTCCTTCCGCCAAGCTCGCTCGATCGCGAACGGCGGGCAGGCGCAATCGACGAGCGCGCGCCAGGCCACAGAGCCAGGCCCCTGGGAGCAACGGCACCGGCGCCCCGTCGAGTCCACCTGTGCCAGCGTGCGGCAACAACCCCCCCAGGACCCACCCCAGAGACGATAGCCGCGTCCGAACCGTCCGAACCGCACGCCCACGGCTGGCCTCAGCAACACCCTCCTCTTCCAATCCAGGCACGGCTGCAGTCCCTTCCCGCGCCCTTCTCCAGCGGCCGGCGGCGGCGGCAGGGCTGCTCTTGCTGATCGAGGGCGGCGGCGTACAGAGGTACAGCGCTGGGATGGCTGGATCTCAGTCGACGCAAGAGGAGGCCGCTTGGAGACTTCGGTGCGACGCGCGGGCGTCCAGTTGCCTCAGGGCGCTGGCAGAGCGCGAGCAGCTGCGTAGTGGCGTCCTGACCAGGTCGCACGAGACAACAGCGATTTGGAACGGGCGCACTGGGACCAGAGGCGGCGGAAAAGAAAGTCAGGAAATGCCAACTTCACCGCGGCGAGCAATCGGTTGCGAGCGAGCACGCACGGCACACATCCGAGTCGTCGAGAGCTGTACGCGCCGAAATACCGTCAAAAGAAGACGATCGTGCCTTGCATACAGGCCGACGTCCAAGGGCGAAGACCACGTACAAGAAGGTAGGCAATCGAGGGGCTCAGCGCATAGCAGCGGGCGGCCGATAGTCTGGACTCTGGACAGCTATGTACCACAGATTACAATTGCAGTGGGAATCGACGGTTCCCAGGTCGAGCTGGTGGATGCACTGGAGAATAAAAGACGGTACAGAGGTAACAGAGACGATCCGCAAGGGCAAGGCCGAAGCCATTTAAGAGCCAATTAATGCATGTTCAGACGCCCCGGGTACAGCATCCGCACGTGGGGATCGCTCAATCAAAGTTCTTCGTGTATCTTCCCCGGGGGGCCCCAGCGACCTAGTGGCGGCTAGTTGCACTCGATATGTTCGCGCGAACAGCTGCAGCAGCATGTCAGACGGGCCTGGCAGCGCGCTACACGGCAGCAGGACGGACGATGAAAGAGCCAAAAGACAGCGACGACGCCAGGTGCAGCATTCCGCTGTGCATCGGGGGTGGGCAGCCCGCACTGCGCAGCGCCCGGGATAATTGGGTGGCATCGGCGTCGGTAGCCAGACGTGGAAAGGATTTTAGGTTCTCTGGCGCACTGTGGCCTGCGTGCTCGCCCGTCCGCCATGAGCAGCCCATGCCTGTAAGACACGCGGGCAGCCGGCCGGCAGAAGCAACTCGTCGTCGTGTGCGTTGTCGTCTCGTCTTCGCCCGTCGTGTCCACCGGTCGCTCCCCATCATTGTCCAGCACCCAGCGGACATTGCGTGTGCGATGTGGAAAGGCGGCCGGAAGGCGTTGCTCTCGCCAATGTCGCCATGCTCGCCGGATGACAGAACAAGCAGCTCGCAGCAGAAGGCTGCACGGTACGGTGCTCCCGCGGTTGACTTGTATGCACCAACGTATAGCATCAATCTCCAGCAGTCTCATCATCAGGCTCACCCAACCATGGGCGGTGCGCGAGCGGTGGGCGCACACCACACTACTGGCTGGGCATCTGGTGCACGGACTTCGGGCCATCCCACCTGGCACGCCCGCCCACGTTTTGCTCACTCTGCCCAGCCCGCGGCCAACTTCATCCTTCGCGGCCTCCTCAGGCGCTCAGGCTGTCACCAGCCCTGCATCCTTGGTCTCGAATCGACGCTCCTCCATGCTGCGCTTCTGCGCTCACTCCGTCCCTCATCCATGACACATGACATGGCGTTCACAGCGTCCGTGTGAGATGCTGCTCTTCATGCAGGCCTTTTGCCAAAAGAACCGTGGGCACACAGCCTCTTCTGCCCCTACCAATCGAGTGCCGGCGCTCGTCTGGCTGCCCGGAATGCTGCTCACCTGCGTCTGTGTGCGCAGTGCATCCGGATCATGGTGAGGCAAGACCCGGACCCTTGTTGCTGCTTTCGTCCCGTGTGTATCTGCTCGCATCCCGTCTGTGTCTCGTAGCGCAGAATAGCTGATCCTCGGTGGCCGGTTGCGATTCTCCACGCTCGGCAGGAACTCGGATCCTCAACCTCACTTCCAAATACCACACGCTTTGTGTAGCCTGGCGGCGTCGTGGAGGAGCATCGACTGCGTTAGACGCGCCTCAGCTGGCTGGATGGTATGCCAGGGAGGTAACACGGCAGCTATGGAAGTCACGTTAGCACCGCAGTAGAGCCAAGTGCTAGCCGCAGAGTGGCTTCGCTGAGCCAGGCCCTTTGTGCTGCGGTTTCTTCCACAAGGGACAGTCGTCGACGTTGGCCAGTCGGCCCTGCACCATGGTGGGTTATACAGGCAAGAGTCAAGACTGGCCCATGGGGCCATTACTACCGGCCCCGGCATATCATCCTCCACACACTTCGTCTGCTATCTGTTTCCAGTTCCCACTGCAATGGATACTGTCTTCTGTTCAGTAAACATTGCCACACTTAAGATCATTCTGACGATGCGGCTACTGGATCAAGGGAGAATCAGCTCATACGCATAGCCCAAGGTTACACCACTTGACGGCCGGGTTCTACCGCCCAGGCTATCTTCTTTGGGACAGCGTTCGGGTACAGGAAGATACAGCTAAGGACCTACTACGTACTCGAATATTTGACCCCCTTCCTTGTCCCATTAAGTCTCTAGTCTGTACTCTGGGGTCGATCAAGTATCAGCACCGTTCCAGTCATTTTCCCGCGTCCTCGTACAGTTCCAGCACCACATGCAAAGTGGTACCGTTACGCACATGGCGTGTCGCCATTGTCAATATATACACTAAGTTGGGCACCCAAGTTGGCAGGTGCGACCACACGCGATCCGAGAACCCGGTTTCCATATGGAACGGCCTTGTGTCAGGTGCCAGTGCATGCCCCGTGTTCAGAATGTGTAGCACACGTATATCCTCTGCCAGTATCGAGGCTCCCCCCAAAGTACGGATCAGTCCGTACCGACCAACGCTCAGCTCTCTGGCGCGAGAGATCAGCATATGTCTACGGAATTGCACAAGACTCCAACATTGTTCCCTGTTGCTATCACGTTTGGGTTACCCGTTGTTTGCTTGTGTCATTTTCGCGCCCAACCGCAGATTCTGAAACAAGCGATGGTGAACACAGCATCGGCAGGCAGCAAAATATTTGTTTAGTCGCCTGCCACAACATGCTGTGTCTAGTGAGGTCTCCTCTTCCAGCAAGGTCTCGTCGGGAGAAATTTGAGTGAGACGGTAAAATGGGTCCTAATTGGGAGTATGTCAATATGGCCGTCAGTAGTAATAAGCTATACCAATTATCACCTTTTTGTCTCAGGATGGCAGAGTTTACACGTTCTTGTGTCTTCGAAGCTCTTTGTCTTTGATCCAAGCCATTGACTGAGCTTGCAGAATCGATTTTCCCACTCGCGTTGCGGCGAAACGACACGTTGTTAGGTCGGCATCCGTGAAGATGCACCGCTTGAAGCCTAATGCTGTACCCCGACCCGTCAATCTGCCAACAGTCAAACAATCATGGAGTGGAACTGTTGGGACCTCGCCTGTGCTGCGCGCTGTATACTCTTCTTAGTAGGTAGCTGCAATTCACTGCTGACTGAACGGGAAGGCAGTGCACTGTTTGTCTGTGGATAGCCGCATTGCCCTAGGAAGGGAAGTCCAATTGAACATGTAATCGCTCTTATTCACTTCACTGGCGCATACTTCACCAATCAGCTAGCCGCTATCCCCAAGCGGCTGGCATACTTTGACAGAATCTTGACAGATCATACGTTACGACTTTAACTTATCTTCCATCTCCAGGTCGATGCCGCGTAGCTCTCACTAATACCCATTATTCGACATCGCTGGAGCGCGTCGATGTCGCCAGCAAGGAACAAGGCGTTTCCACCTGCTGTGAGTTTGAAATGACTGCAGCCGCCACTTAATATTGTACAAAGTATCTATCGAGATGCAGAGAAGCATTCAGCGGACATCATGCCCAAGTCGGCCTTGGGGGCTTGGGTTGGGGGCAAGAAGCGCAAGCTCGGCCATTAACCGAAATGCACCTGAGACCTTTTTCATGGCCACCAGGGTCTAGACGGACGTCCGAGAAATCCTGCAGGATCATCTCTGCGTTCACGACACACGGCTCCTGAGATCTCACGCCCAGCGCAAAAGTCACCGACGACGGTGATGACCGTCCGTGCAGCATGCGGGCCGTTGGATCTTGCGATGTGCGGCTGCCTAATTTGGCTTCGTCTAGTCGCGTTTCCACGACCAGGTTCACGCGGCAAGCTCGTCGACGGTCGACGGTCGACGGTCGCGCGCACAGGCAGGGCCCACAGCCGTCCACGGTCGCTCCACGGTCAATAGTCAACCTTCAAGAGCACCTCCAAGCTCGACACGCTTTGTTAGCAGATTCGGGCAGGCTCGGAGACACGAGTCATGTGCTCACACGCTAGACCCGGGAACCACGGGACGGTTGAAACTACCTCCAGCGCGTGCGGGGCAGCGATAACGTCGTGGATCTGTCTGACGCGCAGTCCAATACCCCCCAACCTTGGAACACCGCAAACACTAAGTTGGAGAACACAGACGACGCCGCGCGACATCTGACGCAGAAATGGCTGGCTCCATAGACTTTTGACTGCAAAGCGACGCTGCGCTATCGAGCTGGTGTGGAGATGGTTGACACCATGGACTCTTCGAAGGCAACCGCAACCGCAACGGGCTCGTTATTCCCGTTTATGCGACTGCCCCGCGAGCTCCGCGATCAGGTAAGCCAAGAGCCCGCTAATACCTGCTCTCGTACCTTTCGTACCTTCCCAGGTGGTAGGAACATGCCATGATGCGAATCAAACGTGGACATCGTCACTGTACGCACTACACGGCATATCGAAGACTCACTAACAGCTGCAGGTCTACAACCACGCCTGTGCCAAACCCGATCCTCGCGGCAACCGAGCCCTGCGCATCGAACGTCGACACCTGAAGTACTTCTGCCCAACAGCTGCGACCATCCTGCTCCTGCTCCACCATGAATACCTGCTTCTCAACCGGCAGATCGCCCAAGAGGCTCTCGAGGTGCTCTTCAAACAGCACACCCTGTACCTGAGCTGCGGCCCGTTCGTGCTGAAGACGCTGCTCACCCGCATCGAGGAAAATGCAGTCTCTCGGGACTGGCTGAAGTGGATCAACAAGATCGAACTCGAGTGGGTGACGTTTCCAGACCTCAGGATGTACCCGCCAAATCGCAGCGACGGGAAGGATGAATGGTGGTGGGAGAATACATCGGGGAGCGATGAGATGGACTACGACTACGATGGCCACGACGATGAGCACGACCACGAGGGCAGCTACTACGACGACAACTTCTACGACCCCACGGACACCAGTCTCTACCCCTCGTACGCCCAATCGACCCCCTCCCAAGCCCCAGCGCCAGGCATGGCAGACGGCCCCGCCTTCCCCATGCCGCTCCCCGCGCCCCTCGAGCAAACCGACATAGCCACCAAGCTCGACCTGCTTGTCTCCCTAGAAGTCACCCCGCTCTTCGCCTACCTCTCGACCCCTTCCTTCGCCCTCTCCAGCATCACCGTGCCCCTGTACTTCATGAACCAGACGTCGTTCCACGCGCGCTTCGCCGCCCGCCCCGACTACGCGCTCCCGCTCAAGATCCGCTACTGGGCGCACGTCGCTGCGCACGCCCTCGCTATGCTGCGCCGGCCCGCGGCAGCGACCACGCTCGCCGAGGTCCGCGTCAAGTACATGCCCTGGGATATATGGGCGTCGATGAATCCCGCGGACGACCTGCACGCTATGGTCGAGACGGGCGTCTGGGGCGACGAGACTGAGGACGAGGATGGGGATGGGGACGCGGACGAACAGCGCGGAGCCAAGGGCATGGCGTTCCGCGCTGTGTGGATGGCGTTGCTGGACATGGGCGTCGAGTCCCCGGGGGAGGGGCTGAGCGCCCATGTGCGGTTTGTCAAGTGGGAGGGCGATCTGGATAAGTGGAGGGTGGGCGACGAGTTGGAGGTCGTCTTCACGCGGAAGGAGGCGCAGCCTGAAGGCTCTTGATAACCCTGTCCCACTCACTCACTGTCTCGTCGGAATCTGCTGTCGTCTTGATGTAGAACTCTATATTGCCGACATGTCCCCCTTTTTCTTTTTGAAAAGACATGCTCTGTGCTTTCACGAAACGCTATGGGTATCTAACTATCTAGTATACAGTATACAACCTAGTTAGTCAGTTCAGTCTAATTTACTGCTCCTGATAGAGCGAACCGTATATATAAAAGTACAATACAGTGAAACCACAGCTAGCTAGCAAGCAAGCTAGCATTAGCAGCAAATATGATGATGATAGGAGATTATTTGACGTGGGCAATCCTCTTAACAGTAAGTATAGCAGCTTCTAACAACAGGCAGATAATGTTTTGTCTTCGTTACTTTACAAAGCCCCTGTCATATCTAGTTACTAAGTGGAAGGTTTAAGCAGAGCTTGTAGAGGCAAAATAGCACAAGAGTAGCAGTATGGTACGGTCACCTAAGTGCGTGCATTGGAAATGAATTATGCTGGGGGGGGGGGGGGGGTGACACTTTGACAACAACATAATGATCGTAGACAGTGTCCACGACGTATCGATTTGCACAGGCGAGTCACTCAAACAAAGCACATCAATCAATTTTCAACGCATATTATTCGATGTACAAACTATAGACTCTGTTTCCGTTGTCAACCAGGCAGGAAGACGCGGAAAAGACAAGCCCGCAAATACTTTTAGATCCCCCTTACGCCGAGACCCACAGAGAATTCAGAGAGATGCGTCGGATGTCGTAGTAGTCTACCATGCCTACACATAGAGTGTGACCCGATGATGAAATCAGGCCTCTCAGCGTCTACACATGTTGAACAACTTACCATCCAGATCGTCTCAAAGCAGATACATGAGATGATCGAGCCTCACGGGGTGATTGGTGGAGCAACCTAAAAGGTAACCTTCTTGCCCTGGAAGTCACCAAAGCCGCCGCGGTTAGTCGAGAAACCACCACGGCTGCTGCCGCCACGGTCGCCTCCACGGCCACGGCCACCGCCGAAGCCACGACCACCGCCACGGCCACCACGATCACCACCACGACCGCGGCCACCGCTGAAACCACCGCCACCTCGGCCACCGCCACGGCCACCACGGCCGCCTCCGCTGTCGTCACGAGGGGTAGCGAAGTCGATGCGGATAGCACGACCATCAATCTCGGTTCCATTCAGGTTCTCCAAGGCAGCCTTGGCTTCGTCAACGGACGTGAAGTCAACATAGCCATAGCCCTTGGGGTTGCCAGTCTCGCGATCAGTCGGGAGAGACACGCGGGTGATGGTACCATGCTCGCTGAAGTACTCAGACACGACGTCGTTGGTGGTGTTGAACGAGATGTTGCCAATGAACAGGGTGTTGCTGGGTGCGCTCTTCTTGTCGCCGTAGGTTTTGGCCCGGTCGTTGGTCTTCGCGCCCCTGTCTTGGTTGTTCTGGCGAGGCTGGCTGAAGTCCACGTTGAGAGCGCGGCCGTCCAGCTCATATTCTTTCATCTCAGCATGAGCCTTCTTGGCAGACTCAGCAGTTTCGAACTCAACATAGCCGAATCTGCGATTAGTTAGTAACATATCCTATGTGAGCGAACTCCAAGTGCATGACTCACCCTTTGGGACGACCAGACTCCCTGTCGGTGATGATGCGGCAGCCTGTGATAGTTCCGAATTGCTCGAATTCGCGGGAGAGCCAATCCTCGTCGACATTCCAGCTCAAGTTTCCCACGAACAGGTTCTTGATGCCATCACCGCCGGCATCCTCAGTCTTTGCCTTCTTGACCACGGGCTCGGCCGCGGCCTCAGCCTTGCGCTTCTTGGAGGGAGCTTCCTCTTCCTCACTCTCGGCGTCGGAATCGTCAGAGTCAGAAGAGGCCTGGTGAAGTTAGCGACAGTGGACAGGGAATGAGACGAGAGGGGTGAAGACTGACCTTGGCAGCATCCTTGGCAGCAGGCTTCTCGTCTTCCGACTCGGACGCGCTGCTGTCAGACTCATCGGAATCGGAGTCGTCTTTGGCTTTGGCAGCGACCTTGGCAGCACCGTTGGCCTTGACGCTCTTGGCTGGGACAGTCTCCTCATCGCTCTCGCTGTCTGAAGACGCGGAGGACGAGTCAGAGGCGGCCTTAGCAGCTCCGTTGGCCTTTGCGCCATTTGCCTTGGGGGCAGCAGCCTCCTCATCGCTCTCGGATGCAGAGCTGGAATCGTCATCGGAATCAGCTTTGGCAGCAACGGGCTTAGCCGCTCCATTGGCCTTGGGGGTAGCCTTCGGTGCGACCTCCTCGTCCTCGCTACTTGAATCGCCGTCACTGTCCTCCTCACTCTCGCTTGAGTCGGACTCGGGCTCTGGTGTAGGAGCCTTCTTCGACTTCTTCGACTTCTTCTTCAGCTCCTCCTTGACACCATGGCTAGAAGCAGCAGACTTGGCGATCTCCTTGCTCTTCGCCTTCGGGGTCTGAGCGGACTTGGTGACGCGACCCTCCTTGACACCGGCCTTATCGGCCTTCTTGATGTCCTTCTTGGAGAGCTTGGCGACGTCGCCCTTGCTGGTCTTAGTCTTCGACATGATGGGAGATGTGCGATCGGTTCTAGTAGCGAGTTAGTATGATGCGATGAGGTAGTTGTAGATAGTTAATAAATAGCAAGAAAACAAAAGGGACGAGAATTTTCGTCGCTCGTGCGCTGCGCCGATCCGAAGAAGTCGAGCGTTGGAAGCCTGCTCCTAGCGGTATGTCTCAAAGTGCGAAAAGCCAACTGGTATCTCTCGAGCCCGCGCGGAGCGGGGAACCCTCAAGCCCACGAAAAGCCCACAGCCCACAAGAGCCCACAGAAGATGGCTTCAAGGCGCCGTGTTCCCACAAAGGCCGAGAAGACAAGATGAAACCCCTCAGTAGCAAAAGCCCTCTGATAGATCTTGTCGTACTCCGACGAGCGACAGATAGCAACCCGCTGAAACGTGTGCAAAGGAAATATGCCTCAGATGCCCACTAACTTGATAATGTTCTGCAGCAGCTGGAGAGTAGTTACTCTCGTGAAAAGCCCTCGGTAGCCACGTAGCCCTCAGAAAGCCCGTAAAGTTGATTCTCGTGCTGGATAGCGCGAGGGAGAAATGTGGTGGGTTGAAAAGATGTCGTGTGTGTGTGGGAGGAGAAAAGTTCGGAGGCGGGGACGAGATTTTAAGCTCGCTCGAAAAATTTGGGGCGGCTGGTCAGAGCTCGCGGGCGGTGAGCGGCCAACTGCGAACTGGCCGGGGGCTGGGGCTGGGCCATGGGCACTAGCGGCCGGGCCGGGGCAACGTCCACCACAACCCACATCGGAGGTCCAGTGTAGGTAGATAGCTCTCTCTTTCTCCTGGCAATGGCATCACCCCAAGCACACAAGCCCCGGCGGCGCAGGAAGATCGAGGAGGGCTCGCTCGCTCTCGTGGCGCACGGCACCCTCGACCTGGACCAGAGCACCAATGCCCGCAAACCCGCGTTCCCTCTCGTGGCCTTCCTGTGGCCTGCGAAGGGCACAGTTTCGCAATGGGTCACGATACCGCTGATTTTGATGGCTGCTGGGCTGTTCCGGTGGTCTACAGGTCTATGGAGCTATTCCGGATTCCAGTCTCCGCCCATGCATGGCGACTTTGAAGCGCAACGACACTGGATGGAAATCACGACGCAGCTACCCGTCTCGCAGTGGTATTTCCACGACCTGGAATGGTGGGGTCTGGACTATCCGCCCCTCACAGCGTACCATAGCTGGCTGCTTGGAGTCATGTACGCGCCCTCTCTTAGACTAGTGACCCTGTGACTGATTTTCTCCAGAGGTTCCGCCATCAACCCGGCGTGGTTTGCGCTCGCCAAGTCGCGAGCCCTCGATGATCCCTCGCTGAAGATTTACATGCGCGCGACCGTCCTAGTTTCCGAGTACTTCATATACATCCCGGCCGTCATCATCTTCCTCCGCCGCTACTCGCGGCTCGAGCGCGTCAACGTCTGGGAAGCATCCATCGCCCTGGTCGCGATACTGATGCAACCTGCGACGATTCTGATCGACCATGGCCATTTCCAATACAACACAGTCATGTTGGGGTTTGCAACTGCGACTATGTCCAGTATGGTTGCTGGACGGCCGCTGTGGAGCTGTGTGTTCTTCGTAGGCGCACTCGGCTTCAAACAGATGGCGCTCTTTTACGCTCCCGTGGTCTTTGCATATCTTTTGGGGCTATGCCTCTCCCCACGGATCAATGTGGTCCGATTTCTGGCTATCGCTGCCATCACGGCCGTTTCCTTCCTCCTACTTTACCTCCCTTTTATCCTCGGGATTGTTTACGACATGTACCGCAGCGTTCCCCAGAAAGACCTCCCACTGCCCCCGCTACTTGCATCTCTACCTGTTGCATGGAACGAAGATGCGTGGTACTTCCCGGTCGTTCTCCAGTTAGCGCAATCGGTGCATCGGATCTTTCCCTTCGCCCGCGGATTATTCGAGGACAAAGTAGCCAATATCTGGTGCACGATCCATACCTTTCACAAGCTTCACCGATATCCTAGCGCTCTTCTTCAGAGAGCCGCTCTTGTCGCGACATCCGCGGCTATACTACCTCCGTGTCTGATTGTCTTCCTGAAGCCCAAAAAGAATCTGGTCCCACTCGCATTTGCCACGACCTCTTGGGGGTTTTTCCTTTGCTCCTACCAAGTCCACGAGAAAAACGTGTTACTCCCACTCCTTCCAATGACCGTCTTACTCAGTGGAGAAGGTGGTCTCGTACCATCAATTCGTGCCTGGGTAGGGCTAGCGAACTTACTCGGAGTGTGGAGTATGTTTCCACTGTTGAAACGGGATGAGCTCAGAGTGCCATACTTTGTCATAACCTTGTTATGGGCGTATCTCCTTGGCCTCCCACCAGTATCTCTCTCTGCCTACCATGACACAAGTACTGGTGGACTGACTCTGCTGACCAAGATTCTCCATCTCAACATCTATCTGGTCATGGTCTCGTGGCATGTTGTCGAAGCGTTCATCTCTCCTCCGTCGGACAAACCAGATCTATGGATTGTGGCAAACGCAGTCGTCGGCGCTGGCGGGTTTGGCATCTGCTATCTCTGGTGTTTGTGGAACTTGTTCTGGAAAAGCGAGCTTCTCGGCCAACAGAAAGAGAAGGAAAAGGGAAAGGCCCAATGACAGCAGTCCGATTGAATAACTCGTTGTGTTTAGAGCGCTTTCCACGATACCCATTTTATTGATTAGAGCGAAGTTACTGGTTCATTCGTGTACTTGATCTCCCTAAATATACACAATAACGGCATCCACACCCCGGTGTTTTACAAATGCTCTGCGCCGGTCCCATGCTGTATATTGTACATTGTCCGCAAGACTAGCCTGGTACGATCGTACAAGAAGACTACCAGCCCTGTCATATCTTGAATCCGTAGCCGGCCATGCAAGTCTTGTACTTCGTTACGAGATCCACGCATTCTTCTTGGGCGTTGTTCGATGTCGAGAAGAGCATGCATTCGTCGCGTTTCGCTTTTTCGTCTAGACAGACACAGCAGGGCTGTATTCAGCTGTCAGTCGCCTCCTAACGTGGAGAGTAGCTGCGCAAAGCGGTGTACCTTTGGCTTGGCCGGTGCGTCTGAAGAGGTCTTGAGGTCTGCGCCCATGTTGGCGGCCGGCGGCGAAGGAGCGGGAGCTGCCATACGGTTAGATAAGTGCCCGTCGCAAGCGTGTAGCAGAGCTTACTTGATTGTCCAGAACCCATTTGTGGCAATGTGAGGTGCTGGAATGACGGTTTCTCTAGATTAGCAATCCACATCCACCCTGGACTACAGACGAACTTTCGCGGCTCATGTCATCATCTGCCGCGGCCTTGGCATGCCCGCTCTGGCCGCCACTCGACGCAGGGCAGGGATGCGCCTTCGCGCCGGACAACCCCACCAACACAACACACCAAAACAATTTGCCAGTACAACAACGCCGTGGGTACATCCTCTCTCCGCTCCCGTTCGCAACCACCTCGTATCCTTATCACACGCTCTAGTGCCCTTAGTCCTGAGATCTGCTGTAGCGAAAATGCCTGGGTCCAAGATCTTCTCCCTCGAGGGCAAGGGCCTCAAGCTCACCAGCGCCGAGGACATGGAGCCGCACATCAAGGAGCTGAGGGAGAACCCGGACGTGGAGGAAGTGCGCCTCCTGGGAAACACCCTGGGCATCGGTGCCAGCGAGGCTCTGGCCAAAGTCCTCGAGACCAAGAAGAAGCTCCAGGTTTGTACAATACCCCTCCAGGCGATGAGTCCAGTACAACATGGTTCTCACACATGGTCGACCAGGTCGCAAACCTCGCCGACATCTTCACCGGCCGCCTGCTGAGCGAGATCCCGGCCGCGCTGTCGCATCTGCTTACGTCGCTGCTCACGCTCCCGAACCTCTGGACTATCAACCTCAACGACAACGCCTTCGGCCTCAACACCCAGGCGCCTCTCGTCGACTTCCTCTCTCAGCATGTCCCCTTGCGCCACCTATACCTCAACAACAATGGTCTTGGGCCCACCGCTGGTATCCTCGTCGCCGATGCCCTGACCAAGCTCGCCGAGAAGAAGGAGGCAGCTAGAAAGGAGGGCAAGGAAGTGCCTGACCTCGAGACCGTCATCTGCGGCCGCAACCGTCTCGAGACTGGCAGCATGGCGGCATGGGCAAAGACATACGCCGCGCACAACAACGTGAAGGAAGTCAAGATGGTGCAGAACGGCATCCGCCAAGAAGGCATTGTACATCTCCTCACGAACGGCCTGTCCCGCGCCTCCAAACTCGTCATCCTCGATCTACAGGACAACACCTTCACGGCTGCCGGCGCTAAAGCCCTGAGCAACGTGGTCGGCGGCTGGACAGACTTGAAGGAGCTGGCGGTCGGAGACTGCTACCTCACCACCCGCGGCGCCCTCTCCCTCGGTTCCGCTCTCCAGCAAGGCAAAAACACCAAGCTCGAGATCCTCCGCCTGCAGTACAACGAGATCAGCATCAAAGGCATCGCCAGCCTCGCCGACGCGCACTCCAACCTGCCCGCCCTCCGCCGCGTCGAGCTCAACGGCAACAAGTTCGACGAGGAGGACGCGAACATCTCGAAGCTTCGCGCGGTCCTGGAGGAGCGCAAGGACGCGGCTGATGGCGTTGGCGAGGACGACGAGGACTACTGGGGCATTGACGAGCTGGACGAGCTTGAGAGCGACGACGACGATGAGGACAATGATGAGGACGACGCCGACGCCGACGCGAAGAAGGGTAACGATGACGACGACGAGGAGGGCGTGGACGTCGAGGAGAAGGCTGCCAGGGAGGTCATTGCCACACAGCAGGCGGAGGAGCAAAACGTGGCGCAGGACCAGGACAAGAACGTCGATGCTCTGGCCGACGTTCTGGCCAAGGCCCAGATCAAATAAACGAGCCACGGCATTTTTCACACGGCTGCATGTTGGCTGGTCGCTATTTGGGGGGAATCTGGCTACATGTGTTTCGGGCACTGGCGGTTTGGACCGTTGCGAATCGCGATGAGAGAGAAACATGGATCTATGCGTGAGCCACTGATCAGATAGGAGATACCATAGATGAGAATCCAAGCCTATTCAATGACTATGAGGGATGATTTGTTTCCATCATTGTGTGCTACTGTTCTGAATTGCTCCCTCGACACTCAGTGAGCTACATAGTGCTCTAGCCAATATAGTAGATTCCGAACATAATGCAGCAAGGTTGGTATCACTTGACAAAGCCTCATCGTATCCAGCATACTAGGTAATGCATTGTACAAGGCTGAACGAAGGCAAGAGGGTCTGCTGCACATAACGGATCGGGTCAGGATCATGGGTCAACAATCAAGGACAACTTGTATGAGAGATCATCAATTGCTTGTGCTTCGAGCTGGCTAACTATGTTTCATGCCTATCCATGATATGATCTTACTGTTCGAGCTTTCGCATGCTGACGTCTGCCCGATCAAGCCGACTTCAAACCCACTACTTCTAGAAGCGACGAAGCTGCCGACAACTAGTTGGCTTCAACGGCAGTGCGGTTCTCCTTCTGATCAGCCAGAGACTGGGCCTTGGCGGCGATGCTGTCGCTCTCGACCACGCCTTGAGCCCTGGCCTCGCGTGACTGGACAAACGCAGCGTCTTCCTTGGTGATGTTCTTGGGCTCATGTTCCATCTTTGTGCCAACGTCCAGCTCCGCCATCTTCCGGTTGATATCCTTGTCCTGTTGAGCCTGATCTCCGGAAGACGACTGCTCCGACGACTGCTCATTCTTATCTGCTAGAGACTGGGCCTTGGCGGCGACGCTGTCCTTGTCGATTTGCACACCGGCCCTAGCTTCGCGAGACTGAACGAGGGCAGCATCGTCCTTGGTGACCTGCTCGGGTTCATTCTCGATTTTCGAGCCGACAATCTGCTCAGCTGCCTGACGATTGGCCTCCCTGTCGTTTCGAGACTGCTCTTCAGAGGATGCAGGTGGCTTTGGAATATCGTGAGCGTTGCTGCCCTCGCTGATAGATGCCCGACGTTCACGCTTCGCAACCACGGACTGGGCCATGGCAGTGAGACCACCCTTCTCGGTATGACCATGAGCTCGAGCCTAATATCGACGAATTAGCATGGTGGTATAAGCCGCGAGCAGAGTGGTTAGTTACCTCAAGAGAATGCAGGTGGTCGGCCTCGGCTTTCGTGACGATGCCCTGCTCAACCTTGGGCTCGATCTTGGCAAACTCATCTTGCAACTCGGCTTCGAGCTCTGGGTGCGGAGCGCTGGCGGTACCGACAGCCTTCTGCATCTCTGTGACTTGGTTAAACAGGGCCAGAAGCATGTGATAGAGCTATGTAACAGGCAGGACAAGCTCAATGCCCGATGTGCAGGCTTGACTGGGGAATCAGAAGCATCAAGAGATTGGCAGAAAAGGACGCTCGCCGCTAGAGCGGTGCGAAACACCTTTGATGGATCAAGAACTGAAGGACTTACTGCTGACAACACCCTGGGCCGTTCTAAGAACCTCAGTAGTGACCGCGGCAGGATCGGCGTCAACTACAGCCTGTAGATCCTTGACGACGGTGAGAATAGAGGTATGCGGCTGATCTCCCAGAGACTCGGTTCCGGTGAGCTCTGGGCCGGCGGCTGCCATGGCCTCTACGGCACTGATGATCCTGGCAGAGTGTTCGTCGTGGGCATCAAAGTTCTCGGAGAAGCGGCGGGCGTCCTCGGCCGTGATGGAGATCGGGTCGTTCTTCAGCTTGTGTAGGACATCCTGCTGGTGCCCTTGGAGCATCTATAGGAGCTGAATTAGCAGGGTCTATCAGTCGACGGCAAACGAGGATTTACCTGCTCGGTGGTGCCGGTGGCCATCATCGTGTCGGTAGCAGGTGTTTGTAGAAGAGGTGGATTGTTGGGTGCGTGAATGAGTTGGATATGTCGGGTGTGTGATCGGTTTGTGTTGGTGGGATGAAGGACGAGGACGCAGCAAAGTTGATGGGACTTGATTACGCGTGACGTAGGTTGCCCGTTGGGGGAGGCGCAAACGCTGCACACGACTGCTTCACCGACTCAGCAGCAGCCCTATTGCTCTTTCCCATCCGAACCTGGCGCCAGTCCACTTTCCTCGGCCGGTGAATCTGGCGTAGGTTGTGACGATACGTGGCTTCGACAACAAGTGGCAGGGGGCTCCATCTCAGATCTTTTGTATGCAGCAGCTATAGAGTATTCTTCATCGTGCCGAAAAGGCATCTGTTGTCCTTCATGCTTGAGGCGTCGTATAAAGCGTACGCAGGACTAGTAGTATTTTCCAGACTCACCGCAAGTTTAGAGAAAAATATGACGTGACTAAGAGAAACCTGCAGAAGAGAGGAAGGTGCCTGAACCTCTGATGTGGGTAGACACACGGTTTCTTGTTGGGGTAATATTCAGCGTTGACAGACAGCAGCGCTGCAAAGCAAATTACGCCTCACCTTGTACGCTACAGTAGTATCTTCAACTAAATCAGAAGGGTTGGAAAAGATCGTATTCACAACTAGTCGATTCGGAATACAAGAGGCGGGTGTCCTGGAGTGTAAAGCAATCCGTACATCCAAGTCCACTTCCCTCAAGCCCGCAACAGCGCGAGAGTACGGGCTGAAGCTCCTTATTTCTATGTGCCGTGTTACGACGAGATAGTCGTATTGTTTAGGCAGTTTTGGAGGACTTCGCAGCTCCTGCGCTGAGTGTTGTTTCGTCGACGTGCGCTGTGGGTTCGTTCTTTGGTGCCGAGCTGTAGAACTAGCTCGTCTACGACGACATGACTCCGCAACGAAGTCTCTTCTGTCCTCTGTCTTTATTTCAGTCTCGTTCTCTTCTTGACTATGCACACATACTCTTCAAGCTAATGCCTGTGCCATCTTTTAGCCGCTATCAGAAAGGTGAAGGCTTCAGGCTTGAGAATCACAGCACGCAATCCAGCGCCATCCATCACTACGTACGAAGCCCACACAACGTCTACCCATCCTCTCCGCCTCATTGGCGTCCATCCAAAACAACGTCATTCTGGGGCCATCATGGGCATACCCTCTCTCTGCACATCGTTCTGACGATCATGGATAGATCTGATCGATCGAGCTTAACGGAGATAATGTAGCGACGTGTCGCGATATATTGAGCCACGAAGCAGGGGATGACGGCGAAACCCCCACGTCGATCAGGGGCGCGCGGCGGTCAGATCAGCCTTTGCCGCAGCTTAGTGTGAAACGCGTCGCTCGCGATAAGGAATCGAGAACAGAGATGCTGATGCGGGACTGACAGCCAGCCATCCGGAACGTGTTGGGACATGTGAAATTGGTGGAGGCATCTCATTTCGAGCGGTTGCAAGTGCTGCAAGGGCCGGCGAATGGGAGCGTCCACATGCATCGGCATGCTGAGCGCCGCCAGGGGCTTCATGAACGGTCCGCCAGGAGAGTCTCGGACCTGCATGGTGGCGGTGACGTCGCCTCCAACGCCAAAAAAGCCCGGCTGGTCCCAACGGCGTCCTCCCATGCATCCACACCGGGTCGGCGGCAGCGACATCTACTACACCTATCTTTGGCTGCCCAACAAAGGTGCAACACCAAGCCGAGCGCCATTGACGTCGCTGCGCTCTTGTCTCCGCCTGCGACCCGGTTCTCTTTGACCATTCACTGGCGATAACGTGCCTATTGAAATGAGAACCGCTGATCAGGGCAGACAACCGCAACCGACGTAAAATACACGCGGGCCACCGTGCGCCAGACTACTTCTTATTTTATACTTGGCAGCTTCCCCCGACGCCGCCGCTGCTGTCTCCTTGTCTCCCCTCGCCGCCACGACCGACGTGTACCGTCCCACCATCCGGACACTGTCATCGTTTACTCTCCCATCTACCATTTTTTCTGGGTAGACCGTCACTCGCTTATTCTTGCATTATCTACTATATCGCTACTAGGATTTTCCGGGGGACGGATACAACGTCATTGGCCGCGAGGTACCGCGTAAAAATCTACACTTGCCTCACAACCACCCGCGACAATGAGCACTCCCGTGGGCGAGCGGCCTGAGCCGACTTACAACATGGACAGCAACATGCACAACGAAAACACTGCTCCGCTGCATCGCGAACGGTCCTTGGACGATGATGGCACATACATTGGGGAGGCTCTGAGCCCGCAGAATTCGAATTCGGCAGGAAGAGCACTTCCCCATTCCAACACGCATCTGACCGTCGAGACGGATCACATGCCTTCCATGAACTCCATGCCATCGCCCGCCCAGACCCGCGAGCAAGCGAGTAGGCTCGACGACGATCTGGCCATGCTGCAGGTCGAGAGGGATGTTCAAGAGCAGGAAGGACTCAACCGTGAGCAGTCTCAGTCTCGCTCCATGCGAAGGGTACGCTCCCGCCGCGAGGACCCAATCGACGAGTTCGAAACAGCCACAAACCCAGTACACGAACGAGCTGCCATCTACAAACCTCCGGAATCGCCCGCGAACAACTTCTCCAAATTCGTCAAGAAAGTCCACGGCTCGAGCTTTCTCGTCCGCTATTTCTTCTACATCATTCCAGTTGTTCTTATCCTTCTTATACCACTGCTTCTCGGGGCACTCTTGTTCAAGGATGCCCACGTTGGAGGTGTGCGGATGATGTGGTTCTGCGTGTGGCTTCAGATCTTCTGGTTGTCGCTCTGGGCAGGCAGAATTCTGGCCAAGTGTCTCCCTTGGCCGATCGGCCTTATCTCCAGTCTCTTTACAAACAACAGCAAGAAGTGGCGCGACATGGGGAAACAGCTTGAGCTTCCAGCGACGTTATTTTTCTGGTGGCTGGCTATTTTGTGCTCCTTTCTTCCTACAATGAAGAACCACCACAATGACGGCAAACGCGATACTAAGGACTGGGAGCGAACCATGAACACCGTCCTTCTCGCTGTTTTTGTTGGCATGGTTTTGAACTTTGTGGAGAAGATCATCATCCAGCTTATTGCCATCAGTTTCCATTTACGGACCTATGCCGACCGAATCGATATTAACAAGTTTCAAATCGGTAGCTTGGCGAAATTATACAAGTATTCAAAGGAACAGATCACGATGGAGGACTCGGAATTCGAGTCCAAGAGTGGACCTGCCTCTGGCGCTAGGACTCCCGGACAGCTCGTGAAGGAAGCCCAGAAGAGCACTAAGGAAGCCTTCAGCAAATTTGGAGACATCGCTGGAAAGGTTGCAGGGGATTTCACAGGCCGACAAGTCACCAAGAGCACGCACCCTCATCAGGTCGTTCTGACGCTCCTTAGCAGCACGAACGGTAGCCAGGTTCTTGCACGTCGACTGTACCGAACTTTTGGTCGAGAGGAGACAGAAACTGTCCACTCAGAAGACCTCAAGAATGCTTTCGAGACGGATGAAGAAGCAGATGCGGCTTTCTCGATGTTCGACAAGGACATGAACGGAGACATATCCATGGAGGAACTAGAGGCTGTGTGCGTCGAGATCGGTCGCGAACGCAAGTCTATCACTGCATCATTGAAAGACTTGGACTCGGTCGTCAGCAAGCTGGACGACGTGTTCATGTTCATCGTCTTGATCATCACGGTTCTCGTCTTCATTTCTCTGATCTCGAGCTCTGCCGCTACTGTCCTCACCTCTGCTGGATCGACTCTTCTCGCCCTGTCATGGCTATTCTCTGTCACTGCGCAAGAGTTTCTGCAGTCCTGCATTTTCGTATTTGTCAAACATCCGTACGACGTGGGTGATCGGGTGGGGATTTATGGTAACACTGGTGCCCTAGGTCGCGGCGACGATTACTTCGTCAAGGAGATCGCCCTCTTCTACACTGAATTCAAGAAGATGGAAGGGCACGTCGTACAAGCTCCCAACAGCTACTTGAACACTCTTTTCATCCTTAATCAGCGGCGTTCCGGAGCCCTCGCGGAGGCAGTACCGACAGTGATCAAATTCGGCACTACCGTTGATCAAATTGATCAGCTTCGACAACGATTGTTGGAGTTTGTCAAGTCGGAGAAGCGCGAGTATCAGGGTAACATTCTTACTGAGCTACGTGAAGTGGACGAAGTCCACTCGCTCACTTTGAATGTCGTCTTTTTCTACAAATCCAATTGGCAGAACGAGTTACTCCGTTTGCAGCGCCGTAATAAGTTCATCTGCGTGCTGATGATCTCCATGCAAGAGTGTGGTATTGAAGGACCGCGCATGCGCTACCCAGGCCAGAAAGAATCCTTCCCCGTATATCTTTCCAACGTGCCCCATGCGGCTACACCTGGCGCCGGTCACAACGGTACTCCGGACAATCCTAGCGGCATCAACAACCAGCACGAACAGCACCAGGACGAGTCGATTATACCCCAGGCTTCTCCCGGTCAAACAGGAAGCAATCCTCCGAATCGTTTTGGCTCTATCCTTCGCACTGGTGGAGGTCGTGCACGCGGAGAATCCATGGCAGCAATGGGTCGCCGTGTCGACTTTTCCCTAGGAATGAAAGACATATCTGCGGGTGACCTTGGCGATGATCTCTTCGAGGACCGCGAGTCCGACCGCAGCAAAGCCGCCAGGATAAGGGTCACCTCCCCTGCTCGACCATCCCAGGACCGGCCCCGAGCCTCTCACGAGACCGGCCGATCGACTGCTCTCGCCGAGCGCCCGAGCAATCAATCCGGCCATCTCCAACGTGTCAACACAGATAGTACACAGGCGCGGAGTAACCGGAATCGATTCTTCGGCCGGAATCGCCGCCAAGACGAGGAGGCCGGCATGGCGAACATCCCCGAAAGTGGTCATGATACTCCGGAGAGGGAGCGCCTTGATCAGCGTACCGGCCTCATGAGTCCTGCAGGCTTGAGAATGAGTGTGGACGAGTCGAGGCCTCCTCAATCGCCCGGTGCTGGCCCAGGCACAGCAGATTCAGAGCGCACATTCCTGCCTCATGGCCCGCATCGGTCTGTGACCGATAACTTCGAAATGAGGCATCTTCGGTGAACATCCAGTACTAGAGATCCCGGCAATCTAAAGGTGCGAAGTCTACCTTGACAAAGACTTATCAATCTAGCACGCTGTGTGACGTGTGCGGGAGGGCCACGCAAGTTTCTCTTCCTCGATGATTTTCTCATGTCTGTCGCATTTCAAGGCGCATTAGATGAAGGGGCTGCCTGTTTGAACCGGGTTGGAGCCCCAAAAGCCTTGGGGCTATGACTTTTTCCACCAGTCTGCGTGTCTATCGCAGCATAATTCTTAGAGTGTGTTTGGCGTCTTGATCAAAAAAGTGAAATTGGATAGACGGAACTGTAGAATAGTGAGAACAATCAGGTTTACAATTCTGCTAGTAGCAAACTTATAAGACAGCTATAAGCAACATTCTGCTACAGCTTGGATCAGGCAACACCTTTTCATGTTTTTGAGGGTGATCGAGAAGATAGACAAGACCCATCAAGATTCCATAGCGTCGTCCACCCTGGGCAATGTGGTTCAGGTCCAATTCCAGTCCAGGGTTCAGCTGCGGGACATTCACGTAATTTACCCCTGTCCGCAGGCGGTGTCCTGTGCGCTAGCTCGTCAAACTGCCCCACTAATAAATCGCGACTGTTCACCGCTCAATCGCACGACGGCAGCTCCCACAACACTCCTGAGGCCCTGCTTCTCCTGTCCACCTTCCAGTCTGTTTGATACAGCTTCGGAGAACCATCATGCGAGGCGAGGTATGTTTTTTACCAGCCAATTCAGTGCCAAACTGCTCCCACAACTGTTCCCCTCTTTCTGCCTCTCATACTGTAACACATACCGGGAAGGCTAGCAAGCGTACCGTCCGAAGAGGGGCACTACTTCCTGGCCGTCAACCCCAGTAGTAGCTCTACCAAACTCTACTGTGCCCGTGGGAGTAGTCGAAGAAAACATTAAAGTATCTAGCTAACCATAATTCGAATATAGATCTGTCACCTCCACATCGGCCAGGCCGGCACGCAGCTGGGCAACAGTGCCTGGGAGCTGTACGATATCTCGCACCACGTCGAACCAAGCTAGCAACTGAACTGCTGTTGTAGATACCTCCTCGAGCATGGTCTGAAGGCCGACGGGCACCCGGATCCGGATTGCAAGGACCTCGCTGAGGGAGGCACTTACGAGACCTTCTTCACGGAGACTGGAAGTGGAAAATACGTACCCCGTTCCATCTTCGTTGATCTGGACCCTTCGGTATACTTACACGATAGTATGGACGGTTGGATGCTGACACCAGGCAGCCGATTGACGAGATCCGGACGGGAATCTACCGCCAACTGTTCCATCCTGAGCTCCTAATCAGCGGCAAGGAGGATGCTGCCAACAACTGTGCGCTACCGGAAGCAATTGGCTACATCTAGCTTCAGCTAATCACTCCACAGACGCCCGTGGCCATTATACTATTGGAAAGGAGATGGTGGACACCGTTATTGACCGTATTCGACGTGTTGCTGGTATGTGTGCCTCTACTAAGTGTCACACATATTTTAACATGAAACAGACAACTGCTCTTCGCTTCAAGGTTTCCTCATCTTCCACTCTTTTGGCGGCGGTACCGGATCTGGATTCGGGGCTCTGCTTCTGGAGCGTCTCTCCACCGATTACGGCAAGAAGTGCAAGCTCGAATTCGCTGTCTACCCAGCACCGCGCGTCTCTACTTCTGTCGTTGAACCCTACAATGCTGTTCTCTCCACCCACAGCACAATCGAGAATGCGGACTGCACCTTCCTTGTCGACAATGAGGCAGTCTACGATATCTGCCGCCGCAACTTGGACATTCCCCGACCTAACTATGAACATCTCAACCGCTTGATCGCTCAGGTAGTCAGCTCAATCACGTCCAGTCTCCGTTTCGACGGTGCCCTCAACGTGGATTTGAACGAATTCCAGACGAACTTGGTTCCATACCCGCGTATCCACTACCCTCTGATCAGCTATGCGCCCGTCATTTCAGCCAAGAAGAGCTCTCATGAGAGCTTCAAAGTTGTCGACCTCACGTTCCAATGTGAGTTTTTTCGCTTGAGATCTAATCTCACCCAGTATTGTGCTTGTGTGAAGGTTTGCTGACCCGGGTAGGCTTCGAACCAAACAATCAGATGGTGGTCTGCAATCCCCAAAACGGCAAATATATGGCTGTGGCTCTCTTGTACCGTGGTGACATTGTTCCTCGGGACTGCAACGCAGCGGCAGCAGCCCTCAAAGCGAAATCATCATTCAACCTCGTAGAGTGGTGCCCTACTGGATTCAAGTTGGGAATCAACTACACCAAGTACGTTCATCTAATGAATTTCGATCCAACAGTCGCTGACTCTTTCAGGCCCCTTAGTGTTCCTGGCAGCGAGTTGGCCGCCGTTGACAGGAGCGTGTCCATGCTTAGCAACACCACCGCTATCGCCGAGGCCTGGTCCCGCCTTGACCACAAATTCGACCTCATGTACTCGAAGCGTGCCTTTGTTCATTGGTACGTTGGCGAGGGTATGGAGGAGGGTGAATTCTCCGAGGCTCGTGAGGATCTGGCCGCTTTGGAGAAGGATTATGAAGAGGTTGCTGCCGACTCTATCGAGGGTGATGATGCTGAGGAGGGCGAATACTAAAGCGATATTTATACCCTCGGAGCGCAATAGTGTTGGGAAACATGTTGGCTTTGCTACATAGATCTTGAAGGATGTGGTCCTCAGCGCAAAGAATAGTCGTTACAGCTAGTCGTTATTACTGGACTTGGGACCCGAGATTACTGTTTGCTGCCCGGGCCTGCATAAGCGTGCAGTCATAGTTATCGCAATAGCATCGAACCACAATGATCACTCTTACTCACGTCACTCTCGTGTACAAATTCAAGGAAGTTATAACTGGGACTAGGATCTTATAACAAGTTGTTGATTGCAGTATTGAGACGTCGAACAATGGCCCATTCACGGTATTGGTATTGCGTCATGCTCGAAAAGGAAAGGCGCTAGAGTCGGTCTTATTAGATTGCGCTCGTTATCCCCGCATGACCTCAGCACAACCACGCAATAGCTATTCAACCTGAACCAGGCTAGCAATGTTCAGTATTCCAATATTCCGGCTGCCATCGTTTCTCAAGCCACAAGGTGGTAGCTATCCAACGATTGTTCTACCCTCTGTCGAGATCCACAATGTCGAGACGGCAGCAGAAAAGAGGCCCCGAACGTTGAAGCATCTTCTCAAGGCCAACCACGCCAACTACTCTATCATATACCACGACCTCCGATTCCACAACCATACACCGCACGTATGCTATTCAGACGCGTTGTGACATAGCTGCTAAGGTTATGTGTTAGATTCTAGGGTCAGCATACATTTTGGGTGGGACGCATGAACACCTCAACAACATCTACGAGAAAGAGTCGGAGGAGCTAGAGCCATGGCACGACTCTCCCGGTGAGATATCCAAGGAAGACTGGAGGGAGTTCTTAGGGAAAAGAGAGTATGTTACTTGATCATCCATATATTGCACGCAGGAGACTGACTCTATGGTAGATACCAGCGCGCCTTCGTTGACTTCTTCGAAGATCAGCTTGTTGCTAGGCGATACGACTGGAAACTTCTTCTAGAAGAATACCTCTTCGAAGGGGATAAACCAATAATCAATGGATTGGTCTCCGGACGTGAGTATGCATGCCAGTTCGATGTGCTGACTGCTAATATGGAAGAGTCGGTCACCCTCTTATACACCTCAGCTACGCTTACGAGCTCGACTCGCGCACTGTCGCAATTGAAGCTTTGGCACTCGGCACCTGCTTCTACAGCTCCCTTCACAAGTACATCGACGAACCAGCGTATACGACGTCAAGCGTCCATAGCACGTCCTCGCTGCTCGATATATTACACAAGGTCAGAGAGGACAAGCGTTTCGATGGGTTATACGACCACCGGAGCGGGGACATCTCGAAGGTCTTTGAAGAGCGGGAGGACGTCTTCCTGGAGTATTGGAACGCTTGGGAGCTGCCCGACCCCAAGGCCCAGTTCGAGGAGTCGCAGAAAACAGCGGTCGCGATTCTCATGGCCACCGAGCCACCGGAAGAGTCCAAGTTCGACTTCTTCTTCGTGCACCTTCTGACTACCTCGCATGCCGTGCGCATCCTGCTTCCGTTGATCCCTACCAAATTCCACATAAGTCTGGTGCGGCAATGGTGGCTGTTCACCTTGGCCGTGTATATCGCGCAGACACGGCCCAGGATTCAGCTCCGTCTTGTTGACAACTACGACGTCAAGGAGAGGGATTGGAAGTTCGTCGTGGACAAGGCGCTGAACTCGGCTCATTCCATGGACGCGCATTTTGTGAAGGGTATGTGCCGTATCTCGTTGCAGTTTTGTGCGTACCTGACTAATGATGGTGCAGCACTGCGGTCAATGAAGGCTGCGTCCGATACTTGGGGTGACCCTGCCCAGTTCTACCTCAAGGCGGCGGTCAAGTTTGCAGACGAGTTTGCGCATTGGGGTGGTTTCAGCGGTAGTGCCGATGATGTCAAGTATTACCCCGAGCGCCAGTAGATGTCTCGTGTGGTAGCCCAGCGCTTCGCAAGCTGCCCGAAGGCGTGGCGACGGCCAGCTGTTCGACGTCGGTTGGCTGCACAGCTGCGCAGTGTGGCGCAGAGCTTGGAAAGACCAAGACCAGCGATCTTTACTGCGAGTAGGAACTGAGGCGCAGTGGTGTTTTACAGCGAAGGACGCTAGCAGCTCGCGTTCGTTTACTTGTACCCTCGAATTGCCCAAGGAAAACGCTCGAGGCAAGCGGTAATTTAGCTAGATAGTCTACGTACAACCCGACCATGTACTTCGTAGAGAGAGGGTAATGCCACCGTCAGGGTGATTTTGCAGCGCAGTAATCAAAGCCAGTGTGCTTGTGGCGGGGCCGGACATGCGTGGGCATCAGTCATGCAGGCGAGCTTTCCCATGGCAGCAAATGGCACAGGCGAAACGCATAGCTAGCGGTTGGGCATGCTTGGGTTGGGCATGCTTGGAAAAGCTTCACAGAGCTTCTGCACTGTCTGTCATCGGCCGCTTCGAGACGGCGACCTTTCTCAGAGCGGACCGGCGCGGATGGGTCAGCGGGCTGGAGCCAGTAGTGAGGAGCGTCGGCATGCACGTCTCCCCGCGGCGTCTGTTTTGTCACAGGCGGGTCATGAATTATTTGCAGGCAACAAAAAGGGTCCCTGCCCCGCCGCGCTGGTGGTGTTTGCTTTTCGCTCCCCAAACTCTATCGTCCGTCTTCTCGCCCTCGTCTGCGCTGGCTGATCGCACCGCAAGAACAGGTACCATACTCGGATTGACGTCAGTGGGGCAGCGCGCGCTAACCCGGTGCGGAGCAAGCGTGCGGCCCAAAGCAGAGCCCCAGCCTGTTTCCGGCAAGCGCACCAAAACACAGCAGAATTCCGTCATCTCTTGCACCGCGCCCGCCAACAACATTGGAAGGTGCCAGCCTGCCAGCCTGCCAATCTGCCAGTGCCAGTGCCAGTGCCAGACCCTGCCGCCCCAGTCTATATCCACCGCCGCCCCAACACCGCCGACCGCCCATCCAAAACCCGTCCTGCCCTCCCAGGCTGCCGGCTGCGTCCTCGCTACATCCTCCGGCTGCTTGCCCCGTCTGCCCTGATTACGCCCGACGGATCCTGAGTCACTGCCGGCACTCGTCTCACCATGTCTCTCAAGAGGGCACTGGAGAAGCTCAAGCCGGGCTCCCGCAGTCCGGCCACGTCCGATGATGAAGGGCTCACCTCGCCTAACGGCGGGGCCTCACCCAGAGCCTCCACGTCCAATCTTTTCACCACTCACCGCGCCAGCAGTGATCTCCAGCGCCATAGCGATATCGCCAACAGCACGGCCAGCCTCGACCACGGCCCCGCGCCCAGTTCTCCACGCACCAGTGGCATCTTCACGCGACGCACCGGCGAGAGCCCAAGCCGCAGCAAGACAAATCCAACTCCAGCACACAATCGTACTGGTTCCATCTCGACCTCTAACCCTATCCAAGCATTCAAGGAGAAGCTACGTATTGGGGAACCGTCTGCCCCCGAGAGCAATGCCCCCTTGAACCGAGATGGCGAGCCCATGTCCCGCAACCAGCAAAGGAAACATGAGAAACAGGCTCATCAAGAGGAGAAGAAGAAAGAGACCATGGAGAAGGAGAAGGAGGTAGAGCGGAGGAAGAAAGAACTCGAGGCGCAGGCAGAACGCGAGTTGACACCCCAGCAGAAGGCCAAGTACGGCAACGTGCCTCCAAACAGCTACGCCGGGGAATGGAGAATGGAGCCGAGGATGAACATCATGGACTTTTCTGCACGGGACGTCGGTAAAGAGGTCGTGTTCCGCGCCCGAATCCACCATCTCCGGAAGATGAGCTCCAAGTTTGTCTTCTTTGTTTTCCGACAGCAGCTCGCTACAATCCAGGGCGTCCTAGCCGAGCATGCCGACATTTCCCAATACATGGTGTATTGGGCCGAGCATTTGGAAGCTGAGAGCGTTGTGTTGGTCAAGGGTATTCTACAGGAAGTTAAGGCAAAGCAGGGAGAGGTCACTGGCGCTACTATCCATGACGTTGAAATTGCTGTCCACAGTCTTCATGTCGAGGCCGCCGTGGTCGAACACCTACCCTTCAATGTCTACGAAGCTGAAGTGACCCAGACCGAGGTTGAAGAAGAGGCCGCGCAAGCAGGTAACAAGGACGGACACACTCGGGTGAGGATTGCCGACCGCACCCGCTTGAACAACCGTGTCATCGATCTCCGGTCGACCGCATCCCAAGGCATCTTCCGCATCCAGTCTGGCATCTGCAGCTTTTTCCGCTCACATCTGGAGTCGGAAGGTTTCATTGAGATCCACAGTCCGAAGTTGCAGGGTGGTGCCACCGAGTCTGGTGCTAGTGTCTTCAAAGTCGAGTACTTTGGCCGTGGCGCTTTCTTGGCCCAGAGTCCTCAGTTGGCAAAGCAGATGTGCATGTCGGCAGATTTTGGCAAAGTGTACGAGGTCGGTGCTGTCTTCCGAGCGGAAAATAGTAACACTTATCGGCATTTGACCGAATACACTGGCCTCGATCTTGAAATGCAGATTGACGAGCATTACCATGAAGTGCTTCGAACGTTAGATCGCACATTCAAGGCCATTTTCCAGGGCATCTACGCGCGCTACCGCCCTGAGATCGAAGTGGTGAAGCGCCAATTTCCTCACGAGGATCTAGTGTGGTTGGATCAGACTCCCATCATTCCATTCGCCGAAGGCATTCGAATGTTGAACGAATCAGGGTGGAGGGACGACGATGGCAACCCTCTCGATGAGAATGAAGATATGGGCACAAGAGACGAAGTCCAACTGGGTCGGGTTATCAAGCAGAAACTCGGCACAGATTATTACGTCCTAGATAAGTTTCCTGCGAACGCACGACCCTTTTACGCGATGCCCGATCCGAACAATCCCGAACTTACGAACTCCTTTGATATCTTCCTTCGAGGCCAGGAGATTCTAAGTGGTGGCCAACGTATTCACGATGCTGACATGCTTCTCGACAAGATGAACCAGTTGAAGATTGACCCACAAACCATGGAGGAGTACATACAGTGCTTCCAGTGGGGCGCACCTCCACATGGCGGCGGTGGAATCGGCCTCGAGCGTATCCTCATGCTTCTCTTAAATCTCGGCAACATCAGGCATGCTTCGATGTTCCCTCGCGATCCAAAGAGTTTGCCAGCCAAACCAATTATCAAGCAATTGCGACACCCAGAATCGAGCACTATGCATCCCCCATGGGAAGGCCAGGACCGAGCGATGGCAGGTTTAGATTTTCAACCTATTGAAAAGCTCATTGCAAACTATGGCGATGCGACCAATACCTCGTGGCTTGAGCCCCGAACTGAAATTTGGCGAGACGAATTCACTGGCGCAGCAGTCGGTTTCGTGCCCACAGATGGCTTTGCCATTACAGTGGGCGATCCTCTTTGCCACGCCTCCCAATACTTGAAGACCATGACGGGTTATCTCAAGTACATCAAGAAGGAGCGCAGTTTGAAGCCGCTCTGGCTCCTAGTGGGCTCTGAGGCCGAGGATGTTCTTGCCACCAAGTTCAACTGGCGTACCTTCTCTGTCGTCGCCGAGCAACGTGTAGACCCAGCCCACAATCCTGCACTCAACGATTCGGATGTTCAGCGCAAAATTCGCCACGCTGAAAAGGAGGGTGTGAAGATCGTCGACTACATGCTCGGTGCCCCACCACCCGATGACATGAAGAAGAAGGTTGACGCCCGCGTCGAAGATTGGTTGGCCAACAGGAAGGGTCGTCAAGTCCATCTGACGAACATCAGGCCTTGGCAAGATCAGGAGCACCGACAGTACCATGTTGCATCAACACCGGATGGTACCGTCGTTGCCTTTGTTGCTATGGCTCAGTTGAGTCCCGATCACGGCTGGCAAGTCAAGTTCTCGCTCGACTTTCCCAACGCGCCTTCCGGATCCATTGAGTATATCGTCACGCATGCTTTGAAGATAGTCGGCCAAGCGGGTGCGACCAACGTCACTTTCGGTGGTGGTGCCAGCTCCAAGTTCACCCCAGGTCACAATGTGAATGGCACAAAAGTCAAGGTGCTGAGCAAGGCGTACCATGCGATTGCCAACGAACTCAAGTTGACGAACAAGACTGAGTTCAGGGAGAAGTTGGGTGCATTCGACGACCCCAGCTACATTTGCTATCCGCCCCATGGGCTGGGCCCCATGGCGATCAAGGCTATCCTCAACTTCTTCGAGGCTGATGGTTAAAAGGTTCAAAGTGGGTTCAACACGCGATGGAACAGGAGAGCAATTGATACCATGGAACGTCTGCAGTGTGTGGCAGACTGTTCCTGTCTTTCCCTTGGTTAGGAGATGTTAGCGAGTACGCATATAATATAGCGACAACCCCCTTTGCTTTTTTCTAGACGGCTTAAATCCCCACATATTTCGCAAACCTTGCAGTCTGTGCTGTCAATTGCAATCCGTAGAAGACGTGAGTGACGCTTATGGCATGTTTATGTCTCGAAGACTTCAGGCGATCGATCCTTTTGACAGCCTAGGCGATTTTAGCAATAGGGAAATAGTCTACTCCTGTCTTTACAAAGCCCTATTGTATCCAGTATACTAGGTTCTGTCGAAACGAGTTATGCCAGGGCGGAGGTGCTTTGAACGGGTCCGGTAACTCTTTCCTTCCCTGGCCGCACAACGTTACCTAATCAACACCCGTGGATAATCACACACATCCCATCACTCAACGTCCCGAGGTCCACAAAAGCAATGCCATGCACATCCACACTACCCCATCTGCTCGCGGCGGAAACTCGGGACATGGGCATGCAAACGCGCGGGGTCCACACCTTTGCCTTTCTTCGGCGCTGAGGTTCGGCTTCGTGGAGCTGCGGCGCGAAGGCGCTGATTGGCCGCCCGAGTGCGGACACCACGAGCGAGCTTTCTCTTGACGTCGCGTGCAGGGCGGGCGGACGGGCGTGTCGAAGTTTGTTATTTCGCGGCGAGGTAAGAGAGCTGGGGATTTTGATATATATAACGATTCGATGGCTGCTCTAGGAGGTTGTTAACTTTACTTTTTTGCGGGGGCAGGATATCGTCGTGTTTCTCACCTCAAAACAAACTTCTTCGTCTTTCTACCGTTTACTCGTCTCATTGAACATGTTCTTATCCGCCTTCCTGACCCCGTATGCTCTCCTTCTTTTCCCGATTCTCTATTACCTGCTTCCCTACTTGCGCAACCGGACCATCCGGAATGTCCCTGCGCCTTTTCCGGCCGCTTGGACGAACCTCTGGCTGCTGTGGCAGTGTCGGCAGGGCAGACGCTATCTTGCAGTTGATGTGGCGCACACCAAGTATGGCCCGCTGGTGAGGATCCAGCCGAATCATGTGAGTATTGCGGACCCGGATGCCATTCCCGTGGTGTACGGGCACGGGACCGGGTTCTTGAAAAGGTACGTACGTACGTATCGTATGTGAAGCACACAAGACGGACAGCACGGAGACGGCATGAGCTGACGCGTGGGGTGATGTTGATGTAGTGAGTACTACGACGCGTTTGTGTCTATCCAGCGCGGCCTGTTCAACACGCGCGACCGCCACGAGCACTCGCGCAAACGCAAGATCGTCGCGCATATCTTCTCTGCCAAGTTGGTCGGCCAGTTCGAGCAGTACATCCATGTCAGCCTCGAGGAGCTGCGCGCGCAGTGGGACCAGCGTGCCGCGAGCATGCACGGCGACTACTACGCCATGGACGCCCTGCACTGGTTCAACTACCTCGCCTTCGACGTCATTGGGGACCTGGCCTTCGGCGCTCCTTTCGGCATGCTGAAAGCAGGGAAGGATGTAGCGGAAGTGAGGAAGACGCCAGATGCGGAGCCGACGTTTGCGCCTGCTATCGAGGTCTTGAACCGTAGAGGGGAGGTTTCAGGGTCAGTCGGTTCTTCTATATATCGCCCCCTTTCTTCTCACACACACAAACTCCCTCTATACTATATTATACTATGCTAACCCCCGCCGCAGCACAATCGGCTGCCTCCCCGCCCTCAAGCCCTACGCCAAATACCTGCCCGACCCCTTCTTCTCCGCCGGCATGCGCGCCGTCGAACACCTCGCCGGCATCGCCGTCGCGCGCGTAAACGCCCGCCTCGCCAACCCCTCCCCCACACGCGTCGACCTCCTCGCGCGCCTCACCGAAGCCCGCGACGACTCCGGCGCGCCCCTCCCGCGCGCCGAACTCACCGCCGAAGCCCTCACCCAGCTCATCGCCGGCTCCGACACAACTAGCAACACGGCCTGCGCGCTACTGTACCACTGCCTCACGCAGCCGCACGTCGTCGCCACGCTGCAGGCCGAGCTCGACGCCGCGATCCCGCACATCGACGCGCTGCCGCAGTACGCCGCGCTGCAACCCCTCCGCTACCTCGACGCCGTCATCCGCGAGACGCTGCGCATCCACAGCACGTCCTCGCTCGGCCTGCCGCGCACCGTCCCCCCGGGCCCCGGCATCACACTCCTCAACACGCACTTCGCGCCCGGCACCGTCCTCAGCGTGCCCGCCTACACCATGCACCACTCGCCCGCCATCTGGGGCGCCGACGCCGGCGCGTTCCGGCCCGAGCGCTGGCTGGACCCGCACGGCAACGGCACGGCCAAAGCCGACGGCGTGAGCGCCGCGCAGAAAGCCGCGTTCATCCCGTTCAGCACGGGGCCGCGCGCATGCGTGGGCCGCAATCTCGCGGAGATGGAGCTCGCGCTCATTGTCGCGACGGTGTTTCGCCGGTATGAGTTTGAGCTCAGGCAGGGGGCGTTGGAGACGAGGGAGGGGTTTTTGAGAAAGCCGCTGGGGTTGAGGGTCGGGATGAGGGCGAGGAGGGCGTGAGGGGGTGGCACGAAGGATGGGTATGGGATGATGTGATGGGGAGGGGAAGGGGAAGGGGAAAAAGGGGAAAGTTAGATAAGCGGGAAAGTAAGCTGGCTGTATGTGTATGCAGCGGTGCCGGTTCTCAAATCAGCACATCAATATTCCTGGTGTCTGGCAACTAAATACAGACCTGATCATCCATCACGATGATAAAACAAAAGAAACCTGCAAGAACGAAAGCAATCCAATTCATCTCATCTCATTTCAACTCATTTCATTTCATTTCATTTCATTTCATTTCCAAATCATTTCATTTTCAATTCAGATACGATAGACACAGAGTTGGCACTACCCACGTCCATGCAAGAAAAGCAAACCGCAAGATGAGATGAATATAATCGATAGATAGATAGATAGAGCAGTGGTGTGTCAAGTAAGGCGAGGAAAAATATATATGATTCCAAAACCAGCCCGATTATGTGCCCAATAGATAGATCTACCTACCTACCCAGGGCTACCCTCATGAACGACGTGTAGTGATACAATCAATGCTCAACCCTCCCACGCCAAACGCCTAGATAGGGGTACGGGCTAAATACATGCCAACAAATGCAGCGCCGACCCAACAACTAGCCCAACCCTCGATTTTACGACCCAGCCATCTCAACATCCTCATCCTCATCCCCACTCTCCGCCTTCCTCGCCACATCAAAGTCGTTCCTCAAAGCCAGCTTACTAGCATCCACGTCATCGCGACCAAGGTCCTTCATCCATGCGCTATTACGCACAAAGCGCTCCTGCGCGCGGTCGCGCTTCGCGTCGACGAGGCCCTTGTACTCGTCGACGGGATTGGACACGGTTTCGCTGAGGCCGGCGCGCGACGGGTTGGGCTGCAGAAAATACTGGATGCCGCCGATGCCGGCGGGCTCGCTGGCGATGAACTTCATGATGTAGGCGGCCGGGCTGATGGACACGGTGATGCGGTCCTGGTGCTTGGCGAGCTCGAGGCGCTCGTCTTCCGAGACGGACTCGTTGTGCGTGAGGCGGTTCTTGAGGTACGGCCACCGCACGCGCAGGGACTCTAGCTCTTCGGTGGGCTCGACGGCCATGTAGGAGGCTACGTAGCCGCGCCAGCGCTTCACGCGATCGACGTGGTTGAACTCGAAGGTTGGGTCGTCCTTCTTGAATAGGCGCACGTACGCTTCCAACTTGTTGGGGTCCTGATTCGTGTCAGTGGTTGGCTTAGAAGGCACATGTGGCAATCGACTTACGTAGGTTATTCTGTAAGTATCGGCGTCCTTGGCGTACTTCTCCACAGCTTTCCTGTAACTGATCTCCTGCTTGTGGGTGGTAGTATCGTTCAATCGATCCTTTTTGAACAGGTTGAAGATATCCAGTGTCTTGTCCTTGTTGTCGTGGCTAACGACAGCAAGACTGAAGCGCACGAGCGAGCCAAGAAGCCTGTCAAACGAGTACAGCTGCCATCCACATTGTAGATAGAACCTTCGCAGAGTATCTTCGATCTGCGTCATATCTGCGTCACCCATAATCTGGTCTTGGAAGAGATCAAGAACCTGCTGGTAGTAGTTTGCAGACTCACTCGTGTTCTTGAAGAAATCCGATGGGTGTTTATCCATCATTTTCAGCTCATGCGCTGGCTTTGCATCCTTCGCGTTTGTAACGATTCTCCGGACCAAATCCTCATTCTCTTTGAGCTTGAGAAGTCGCTCGTAGAGGTACACAAACATGCGGAAGAAGCAGTATATCGACGAGTTTGCGTACATGTTGTACTCGTTGCGGCGGTAGGGTTCTTCATGCTCAAGTTCACGTTCCCCAAATGCGGTTGGCTGCGCTTCATATTGAACCCATTGTGCTGGACTGCGCTCATCGCGGGCGTTTGAGTGTGCGCTGTCAGCAGCGGCTTCGTCTTCGACCGCCGATGTCACATCCGGAGTTGTGTCTCTGCTCGCCGATGCGACGCTGTCTTCCTTGCGCGACTTGACACGGGGATCGAGGACACCGCGACGGAGATCGCCCTTTTTGAGCTTCTGCGATCGCTGGGAGACCTCTTCATCTGGGCTAGGGGTGTCTTCGCCAGACTCGTTTGTAGACGAATCACGCCCGAAGCTCTGTACACGCTGCTCAAACTTATTTGGATCTAGACCGAAGAATAGGGGAACGAATTCCTTAATGAAGGGTACGACCTTCGCGAAGTCCGCTGCAGTATTGTTCTCCACGAACGCGAGCATCAGTCGTGTGACGTCAAAGAGGACCTCTTCGTCCTTGAACGAGAAGGCGAACTGGTAATCAGGCTGCGCAATCTCTTGGATTTCCTGCAGTCGCTTCTGTTCTTCATAGCGGACTTGGATCTCATTCTGGAGAGACTTCGGCTGGAATTGCCGTTTGTCGACTTGCTTGACCGACAGACTTTGGTGATCGAGTGACTTCCAGAAGATCTTCTGCGTTTGGTCGCGCCAGACCTTCTCCCACTCGCGCTGCGCAGCCTTCCAGTCTTCCAGTTTGGCCTTAAGGCGGTTAAGCAACACCGGGACCACACTCCAAGGCTTAAGAAACATTTCCCTGATGACATCTTTGCCCTTTTCACGACCATATATCTTCATGATAACTCGCTTGTAGATAGTCTCGCTCTGTCCGCCAAGACCAGGCGGTAACTGGAAACTGACTCTGTCCTCGGTTCTCATGGTGAGTAGCTGATTGGCGATGGGTTCGAGTTGCTGAATAGTGCGGTTACATGCCTCAATGTTGAAGTCGTAGTCGTGGCGCTCCTCTTCGATACGGTGGAGGCCTTCTTCGAACTGATTCTTGCGATGGGCAACAAATCCGGAATCCTCGGATGCCCATGTTGGATGAGAGGCCCACTCATCGTTAAGGACGGATCGACAGAGTTCGTCGCGTCCACTACACTGGCGCTCTCGTTCTCGCTTGGGTAGCAATCGGTAACTTGGGCCTAAGCTGCGGCAATTGGAGAGGGAGACGCGAGAGTTAACCGTCCTAGGGCGCGTCTGCCCCGACCGCTCATCGTCATCGCCCATAAACTTCTTGAACCAGGCAAATAATTCCTGGTTACCGCCAATGAAGGAGTTTGCGCGGAAGATAAGCAGTTCTTTGCCAACCAAATCTTGCGAGTAGAGGTTGCAGAGTTTCAGGAACTCGTTCATGGTGCTTTTGTTGCCAATGAACTTCTTGACACGGTCAAAGAACGACAGCTCATCTTGACTAGGCGTCGACGTTACTGTGGGCGGAAGAGGCTCAGGAATGGCCGGCGTAAGGGTAGGTGAGACTGGTGGACCGTCTGGCACGATCGGTTGCTTTGCGTTGTGCCCTGTTTTCGCGCGCTGGTAGGAGTTAGCAGCTCGCTCATGCATGAAAAGTCTAATGGAAACCAAGAGAAAGGTGAGATCCTGGAAATTGGTAGAGGACACTCAATACGAGCGATAGTGCAAGTAAAGACAGACAACGAACAAAAAGGTAAAACAGAGGTGAACTCTGAAGAACAATATTGGACATACCTTATTCGAGTTGCCTTGAGCATAGCCGCCGCGCACGTTGGACATAGGTGGCTCCTGGCTCATGGGCGTGGCTAAGGCCGTAGCTGTGGCACCGCCAACTTGACGCTCACCGCGCTTCCGCTTATTGTCACGGTTCGCTGTCGGAGTGGGCGCGAAATTGCCCATGGGAGGCAATCGCGTACTCTCCGCTCGTGGAGTCTGGTGGAAATTTGGAGGTTGACCGTATGCAGGCCCGTCCCGAACGTTCGTCAGCATAGCTGCATCCTCTGCTGTATTTCTAGCGGCTTGTTGAGCTCTATGCTGCGCAGCTGATTCCGGAAGAAACTGCTTGAAGTCCTCTAACAGATCCGGCGCCCCGTTGAAAAGGCCGGTGACCTGAGCGTAAACATCCTGGATAGGTTTCGATTCACGCTGGTACGTTTGCAGAATCTCGAGAAACTGCTTATAGATGTCTGGCTGAGAAGAAAAGCGGTTCTGTGATTCGTTAGCGAGTCACTTTAAGGTGATTAGTAGAATGTCAAACCCACCTTGATCTTGTTCACATAGCTGATCGCATGGTTGAACTCTACAGGTCCCCGCTTCTCCGCGCCCACTCCACCTAGTTGAGCAGCCTGGTTGGCTCCATTTACAATCTGGGCAGGAAGTGGTGTGGTGATTTCGCCACCCGGGGACAAAACCGAGCGGGCGGTCGCGGCAGATACAGCGTTCTGGAGCTGCGACACTCCGCGCTGTTCTTGTTGATGGGCAAGTGCAGCCGCTGTGGCCACTGCATCTGGGTGCGGACGTGTGGTAACCTCTGGGGATAGTGGAATGGGTAACGGCGCAACCTGCTGGGAGGCAAACAAAGATTGCCCAAGATCCTGTCTATTGGGAGAGAACATGGTGGCTTGAGTCTCGGACGGCTGGGGACGAGCCTGGTGAGGCCAGTGGCGGTTCTGCGCCGGGTCATAGTACGCGCTCTCGGCAGAGGGTGCAATATTCCCGTTGACTACACTGCTGCGGGGTGGGGAGCGCGGTCTTGGAGCGGGCATTGTCGAAACCATAGTGCCCATCGGCGTTGTGACTCTGATTGCATTCGGGTCACCATTAGTGCCGCATTCGATTTTATACCCAGGCGGAAGGAAAGTGTTGAACCCTTGGATGAGGTTCGGATTTCCTGCGAAGAGTGTTGACACCCGCTCAATAACACCGGGAGTGTCGATTGCGCCACTTTTGAAGTCTTTCATGATGTCTAGGAATCTGTTGTACACATCGGGATGATCGGCAAACTGGACTTTGACCTGGTCTAGATAGCTGAGTGCGTCCTGTTCACGAGAGGTTAGCCGGACATGGTCGTAGCATATCAAAGGACAGGCATTGGGCTTACATTGAGGATAGGTTGCTGGCCCTGGCCCAGCGGCATTGCCCCAGGACCAACAAAAGGCAGCAGGATCGACGGCGGAGGGGGAGGCTGTACGGCGTGTTGAATCCTAGGAGTGGTTTCTCCTGGTTGGGCGGGCGCAGTCCCAAACATCGGACCTGGCCCATTCGATCCATTCATTGGTCCCGACAGGGCAGCAGGGCCGTCGAGAGGACCGGATTGGCCAAGAAGACCATTTGGGCCATGTATCGTCCGCGTGGAAGGCGCAACCGCCACGGGCTGGTGAATTTGAATCGGGCCCTGATGGTTCTCATGCGCTACGAGCTCATGGTGCCCTCTTTCACGGATATCTCGATCGCGCTGTTCCACTGCTTCGCGTTTCACTATTTCCTCCTGTTGCGCCGCATGTTGAGTGGCAATCGATTCCATCATTTCCCGCTCTCGCGTCTCCCGCTCTCTCAGCTCGCGCTCCCTGTCGAGGCTCGCTTGGTTGTTTTGCAGCGGTGACTGTTGGAGTGTCTGGGATATGCCGGGTAACGAATATGACGGGCCTTGTTGTGGGCCCTGCAGGCTCTGTGTAATGGGACCTGGTTCGGAGGAAGGTGGTCTTTGAGAGGACTGGCGGGGCGACGGCTGGGGCGGCTGTCCCGTCAGCCCAGAAAGTGCGGGGAGGCTTTGGTTCTGCACTACGGCGGTGTTCGAGGAGTAGAACGGGGCCCCTATGTACGGGTTAGCTATGTGCATGTGTCGGAGCTATGCAGCAGGGCCACGAACCAGAAGGCAGAGGGAGGACATTTCCTGCGCCTTGCGCCGGTGAGGCATGCGATGCTGGCTGTTGAGCTGCAGTACTGGGACTAATAGTGTCGACACGGTCAGCGCATGGCCAGTCACATGGGGGACTACGAATGAGCTCGACAGCTGCGTTCTCCATTATCGCTGGCTGCGTGGCAGCCAACAGAGGGGGGGAGTGAGGGAGTTCGCACCCGTAGGAGCCCAGCGGGCGCGGTGCCTGGCCTTGGCTCTGCTCTGTTTGCTGCTGGCCTGGTCCACTGGCAGACACCGACGCCTGAGCCGGCGGCCACCCGTCGCGATGCGCTGGATTCATGTCGGCTTTACAGCTGTGATTCGGCTTTAAGCGTCGGGCGCGAAAGAAGGAGCGACGCGGCGGCACAGGAGGTGTGTTGCAGCTCCTCCAGCTCCTTCAGCTCATTCAGCGCCGATGTCGGTGGGAAGTCGGCGCGACGTGTCTGGCGACGGGGGTAGGGCAGTCGACGGGCGGTTTGTTTGGGCTAGGAGGGACGGCGCGGTAGAGCTCCTGCGCCTCGCTGACCTAGAGAAAAAGAGCGTAGTAGAGAGCCAAAACTAAGGGCACTGCCGTTCCGAAACCTGATGCAAATCCAGCGCCGGACGCCGAGAGTGCAGGTTACGATAGATGTGAAGGCAGATGGATAGTGCGAGCGGGCAGGGGAGCTGGTGATCGAAAAGCAGGGTCGGGTCGACTTCGGCAGCGCGGGGATAGTTTATCCGTGCCCAACGCTAAAAGCTGTCTTCTCTGTGATTGGTCCTGCCCCTTTGCACCCCATTATGTCATCTTCGTAACAGTACGAATGAAACTATTCAGATATCACATCAAGATTGAATTTTCTTTGCATGAGAATAAATCTTAGAATGATACTCTCTCACAGTCACGTTTTTCAGTTTGGAAGATTGAGGTTATTCAAGATTGAAGGAATGTATCCGCATCTCATCATAATACAACACCCAATTGCCCTTTTGGAGCGGCTGTAGACGCCGTACACCTGTTATGTACTAGAGAAAGAGAGTAAATTCGCTTCGTCAAATATAACACTTTAGAAAATCCACTGGAACGACTCCTTGACGTCGAAACTGATTGTTGCCCTATTTTCGTGTTAGTCAACCGTTTTCTCTACTAGCTGATGCAAGAATGGGAACTTACCTGATATCCACACTCGATGCACCAATTAGCACATCAAAAGCTCCTTCTTCTGCGATCCAAGCACCAGTCTGGCCCAAAGAGGTGTCAAAGTACCCGACGGAGTACTTGTTCAACGCTAGAGTGACTGACTTCGTCTCGCCCGGTTGCAAGAGCACTTTCCCAAACGCCTGGAGTTCCTTCTCGGGGCGAGGTAGTCTCGACTTCACATCCTTGACGTAGGCTTGCACGATCTCGTGCGCAGCGACCGAGCCCGTGTTGGTGACGGGTATGGTTATGGTGATGCCTTGCGATTCAGACAGGACAGTGTTATCTGCTGACGGGTTCCCGTACTCGAACGTCGTGTAGGTCAATCCGTGGCCGAAGGGGAACAATGGCTCAATCTTGGAACGCTCGTAGTGTCGATATCCGATGAAGAGACCCTCACCGTACACAGTCTTCAAGTTCTCGCCAGGCCAGTTATGGTACGCTGGGTTGTCCTCTATCCGTCGAGGGAACGTCGTGGGTAGCTTTCCGCTAGGGCTTTGGTTGCCGAAGAGCACGTCTGCAAGAGCGTTACCAGCTTCCTGACCCTGGTACCAGGCTTGCAAGATTGCAGGTGCCTGGTCTACCCAGGGCATCGACACTGGGGTACCTGATTGGTTAACAACGACAGTGCGCGGGTTGGCGGCTAGTACAGCTTCAATGAGTCTGTCCTGGGAACCGTTCTTGGGTAGGTCCATGGTTTGCCTATCATAGCCTTCCGACTCCCACTCAGCGTCGAGACCAACTACAATCACAGCAACGTCGGCTTCTTTCGCTACGTCAGCCGCTTCTTGTAGACGATCGACCTTATCCTCCTCTTGGTACCCGATACGACAACCACCATAGTCGTGCCGTCTTCCAATAATAGACACCTTAGATGCCGGGCGGACCTCATTGGTGCTCTCGATGACAAGTTCGACGGGCTTTCCTTCTTCGAGATATGTCGACTTGAGCACATCTTCGGAGGCGGAGAACATGGCCTCACCTTCTTCCGTCCAGTCCCAGTTGTCGATGAAGAGCTCTCCATTGAGGAACATCCTTCCGGGCCCGACCGATGCGAAGCTGAACACGTGGTTTCCACTCGACTTGGGTGTAACTGTCGTCTTGACCTTGAATGAGTAGTCGGGAAGAACATCTTTTGGTGCGGAGTCCCATAACCATAGATCTGTGCTGGCTTTGTGCTGAATAACAGCCGGTTCGCCCTTAAACCTGTCACCACGATAGTATTCTAATCGTACACCTTGCTGACCATCTGCAACTGTGCAGTAAGGGGAGGCGAGTGGCATCCACTTAGTGCTGTCGCACCCTTGAGCAAAAGTAAGTTCTCCATCAAATCGAGATCGGACGCCATCCCATGGGGAGATCTTGTAATAAGGCCTAAGACCAGCACTGCCTCCGCCGTGGACAATGGCCCGCTTGACGTTAGGGCCGATCAAAGCGACCTTCTTAACGTCTTTGATAGGTAAGACATTCTTCTCATTCTTCAAAAGCGTCAATCCCTGGATACCGGTTTGCCGAATGAGATCCCGTGTCTCGACAGTATCGATTGACAGCTCCGGCTCCTCGGGCTTATGGTTACCCAGGCCCCTCGTTCGATCGACCAAGTAGAGCACGTTGCCTGCAGCTCGCTCAATCTCTTCGTGGGTCAATTCACCATCATCAAGAGCTTCCTTGACCTGGTCCAACTTCCTCCATTTGGAAGGTCCGGGCATCTCAAGATCAACACCGGCCTTGATTGAAGCTGCAACAGCATATGTTCCAGTCCAATCAGACATTACCAAACCATCCCATTTCCACTCCCCTCGAAGGATCTCCTTAAGTGTGTGTAGATGTTCGTCAGCGTGAGTCCCGTTTACTAGGTTGTATGCAGTCATAAGCGCCCAAGGCTGAGCTTCCCGGACGGCGATTTCAAACGGTTTGAGATAGATTTCTCGAAGCGGCCGCTCGGCAATAACAGCGTCGTATGCTTGTCGTTCTGTTTCTTGTTCGTTCCCCAGAAAGTGTTTAATGGTAGCGGCAACACCCTTGCTCTGCAGTCCGCGGATGTAGGAAGCGGCTAGCTTTCCGGTCAGGAACGGGTCTTCGGAGTAGGACTCGAAGTTTCGTCCACCAAGTGGGGACCTATGCATGCACACAGTTGGGGCAAGCAATACTTCAGCGCCGCGGGCTTTAGTCTCATCTCCAAGACGACGGCCAATCTCCTCCATTAGATCCAGGTTCCACGTCGAGGCCATAGAGATACCACAGGGGAACAATGCAGCCTGAGCGGTGTTAGACCATCACATGGTGTGATAAGTTGAGGACTCACAGGTGTGCCATTTGTGAAGAACTCTCCTCGAGCACCATTTGGTCCATCTGTAGTCTTGATAGATGGAATTCCCTTTTCCGGGATGGGCATCGTCCGCCAGAAGTCTGCTGCTGCCAGTAGCGAGATCTGTAGAGTTAGCCGTTGTTGAAAACTCATCCAGTGTCTGCCGCAAGAGAGCATCTGTAATATGACGAAAGCGAAAGAAAATGACATTTGACGATGAATACATTAGGATCATGATGAGAAAGTATATTGGCTCAGATACTCCTCTTGTATGACTTGTAAAGCTATCTTCATGAGAAAACATGATGTTGTGAACAGGTAGTCGTAGAGGAATAAGCCCTGGTCCGATGTGCGGTGCGAGTGACATTGCAGGTGCATACTGCAGCACGAATCTTCTGATTGCGGGGGCTTTGATATCAAAAAGAGTAGACATACCTGCTCGTCCAAGGTCAACTTTGCAGCCAACTCCCGAGCCCTATCATCTGGCTTCTCCAGCGAAAAGACTTTCTTCCCGGCCATAGCGTCAAGATCGTCCGTAAATTTCTCCTCCTCTGGGGTGGAGGCAGGTGTCAAAATGAGAGTCGGTTCGACGGGTTGCATCTGGATGGCTGCCTGCTTTATATCAATATGCTTAACGCGCCCCTCTATCGGACTAGGGTTGGCTAGATCGATGCTGCTCATGATCAAAGGCGGTGTTAATCTTCACCGGCGGGGTGTCTGGACGAGATCCGTGCTCTCGCCACGCAGCAATGGTTCGCTCAACTAAAACTCAGATAGTGAAAATGGTGAAATGGAACAGGTTTTGAACTGGTAAACTGAAGAAGCAATAGCAGTAGATTGTCATCCTTTAGTACCCGGGGCAGTCAGATGTCACTATCCAACCAAGCGCTCCGGTTAGCAGTGTGGAGCCAGAAGATGTCGAATATCCGGATGTATTGGAGACAAGCTTGTACCTAGTGACGGCCTGCAGGACGACTCGTAGCCCATACTGGGCGCCATTGGCCGGTGAAGCGGTAATGTACCGAAGTACGTGCGGACGGTCTCGATCTCCTGAGGCTTGAGCGGCTCTGACTCCGTTCAATCTAGATCTGTGCGTGCAGGCCTCAAGCCGTGGCGCAACCCTAAAGCAACGACGCGTGATGAGATGGGAACCGCATGTCTGCCTCCTGCCTGCGTGAGGGGAGGACATGTGGAATGAGAACTGCCGCCAGACACAGGACAGTGGGATTGATGGGATGCAGAGTGACACAACCAGTCCAGACGCTTGTCGACGGTGTGTTCGGCTGTGGCGACAGGTAGAGCAGGTGCTGATTCGGCGGGTGAGGCTCGATGAGGAGAACTGCCAGGCGGTGATAGCGGTCCTGAATTGCGAACGGGCTGGGATGCTCCGAAGCTAGTCTGGAAGACAGGCCGACAGCTTCCGGGACTGCACGCTGTGTGGTCCAGGAGCCAGTGGGCCGGATGAATGTTTGGCGGACGTCGTCTTTTGCTGCCGTTGGCGCCGGCAGCGCGGGAGCGAGGCGGCTCGTGCGGGCCTGGATTCCGCGCAAACGGGGCGGAGGATGCGCAACGTGACCAGCACCCGGCCCGCCAAAGTCCATGTTGATTGTTAATATCTATGGCGAGTCGAACGCGGGCACGACAACAGAACATGCCTGTTGCCGTGCGTTGCTATGTGTTGGGAACGTCCATCCATTACCTCTGATGATCACATGGTGCCCACTAGACGAAATCTTAGAAGCTTCCAGGGTTACGGGAAGTGAATTGAACAGTTAGAAGGTTGCATTGTAGAACGTGAGAGACTGCCGCACCAATGCTCTGTACCAGAAACCGGACAGCCGAAACCAACACTTCCCGAGTCCGCCGAAAGTCGGTTATCAGTTCAAAGAGCAGTCCTCTGCAATATCTAAACGACTTTGCCAGCGCAGTTGCCAGCGTGACCAACTTTTACCCAGGCCCTGCCTCGCTTGAAAAGACCAGACATCTCGCCCCTCAGTCTAAATTGTGCAGACCGATACGCAACGGGTTGCCAGATGATATCTTTCGTGCTCCATCACCAATCGTCTTCGTCAGCTCGCTTTCCCTGCATGGCTGCTTGCCGTTGTCTCAATGCTTGAGCCAGACCACCAGCAATGCTTCCGCCGCTGTCTCGTGCGCCGGCATCTACGCTACTCGCTCCGCTTCCGGAGTAACCGCTATCCCGCGCTTCAGCACCCGGGGCGGGCTTTTTTGCTGCTGGGCGTTTAGCAGGCGGAGCAGGGGGTGCTGGCTTGGCCCGTCCTCCATTAGCACCGGGGCGTGCGGGAGGAGCGGGTGGAGCTGGTGGAGTAGGTTTGTTGACTACCTCCTCAAGGTATGCAGACGGCGCCCACCCGGATGCAGATTTGTCTAATCGGCTTGCAAGCCACCAGCCTACAGGTGTGTTAGAGATTGCCATGCATGTGCGACTTGCATGGAGATACGTACCATTACTCTCCTTCTGCGTGATCAATATTGTCTCACCCTTCGTGACACTAAGCTCACCAGCCGATTGCCCTGCAAAGTCGTACAACGCGCGATAAGAGGGTTCTCTGCTTGCAGGTGGCGCTGCAGGCGGAGGTGGAGGTGGAGGTGGGGGAGGCGCCCGCGTGGATGACGAAGACGCATTGCGGGCATGGTTTGTGCCATTCGATAGCGCTGCAACTGGCTGTGGTATGGCTTGCGGTATGGCTTGCGGGACAGGCTGCGGTTTGGGTGTTGGAGCAGGTGTTGTCTGTCGGGGTGCAGCGGGCCGGCTAGCAAGTTTAGAGGGTCCTCCACCTGGCCCTCCGGGACGCAGTAACTTGCCTTTTGTGATGGGCTTCGCGGCAACTTGCTTCCCTTTAGGCGTGGGTCTTGATATCGAACTCGGAGACTCCCCAGGTCCAGTATGTATGGTGCCGCTCTTGTACGTGTCGTCTCTAGGGACTGTGGGATCTTTGACCACCTTCACTTGCGCAGGTTTGCCAGGCTTTTTGTTGTACTCGAGTCTATAATGCGTTAGCTCAGCTCAGGTATATTAATCACCGTATAACTCACGTGGGTCCAACTTTCAAATTCAACGACCCGCGCAAGACGTGTTGCAGATGGGTGAAGAACTCGGTCTTGAAAATGCAGCTAACAAGAGAGTCCGGCTCTTGGGGCGACCCAACACCAATAGAGAACCAGTCATCCTTCAACGTTGATGTGCTGATGAACTTGATGGTTCCTACAGGTATGGTTTTCTCAGCTTGGATCTGGATTTGCCGGTTCACCAACACCTGTTTGACGAGATAAATGTTTCTCCTCGTGAGCACCAGAGTCCGCGGCTCAAGTTTGCTCGATCGGCCAAGTTTCGAAACCAGAGTTTCTGCCCTGCACGAGAATAGAACTTCCTCATCGCCTGAAAGACCAATAGCGTTTGCTATCACTTCACCGGGGCCGCCCCGATTTCCAATACCAAGATAGTCGCCCATGAACCTACGGTAGCCGAGCAAACTGAACCGCCTCCTCTCTTTGCGACCCTGGAGGAGCTTGTGACCTTCATCACGGACTTCTATAAACTCCTTGCCACCGTTCACACGCCGCCAGCATCGTTGTATACGAATAGCACACTCGGTTCGGTACCGTAGGTAGTTCCTCCATGCGCGCTGGATGCGAATAGCCATGTTATGCCAATACCGATCACGCATAGTCTCTAGGGCGAATAGAGTTTCCGGGGTCTTGATGAAGACTTTACTGATACCCATTTGCCATTCCTCGGCCGGGATGTTCGCGTCCTTCAGAATCTGCTTGGTACCAGTTTGATAATCGCCTTTCCAGGTGTACTCGCCGGCGTAGGATAATTTCGGGGAAAGAAGGAAGAAACGCTCGACGAATTTATCAAACGTTTGGCGCGACGCAAACCCAGCACGTCGAATGCGGACGTTCTCTTGTAGACCAAGGTATTTTATTTGATGTAGAACGTTCGGCTCGTTGTATTCAGAGGGAGACTTGTTCTCGTTTGGCTTGATCGTTCGAATATAGGAGGGTTGCGCTTTCATGAGAGTAGCGACGAGATCATTCGCGGACAGTTTGATCTTGTCGCCTGCTGTTGGAGGTCTCCTTCTGTTATCCTGATCGACCTGGTCAGGGAAGAGGGTGTGGACGAAAGTGTTTGAACTTTGACCTAGTAGGTTCAGTAGATCTTTCAAAAGCTGGTCTTTATTTTTATCCGTCATCCCGTCGACTGCGTACGCCACGTCGCCTGCGTAATGCTTGATGATAAACTGTCCCTGACGAGGCTGGAAGTTGGGGTTGGACGAAAGCGCATTCAATCTCTGAACGAATGTTTGATCAGCAGCATTGGGGTCTGCGTGTGCTGTAGCACAGGCATCATTCAATGCAGCAAAAACACCTGGGGGTCGTTTTTCCTCGATCAGCTCACACACTACCTTGTTGTCGAAATATTTGATAGGCGACCATTGAATTTGTTCCCGTGCGTACTCTTCCTGCTCTGCCTTCAGGGTCAACTGGATGAAGATCTGTTGGAGCTTCTCATTGACGTAGTTGATGCAAAGTTGTTCGAAGCTATTGCGTTCAAATATCTCGAAGCCGTAGATATCCAAAATCCCTATCGACTGCGCCTGAGCCCCGCGAGCTTTCAGAGAGACGTTTACTCTTTGCACAATCCAGTCGAAGAGGTTGAAGTATATGCCTTTAGCAAGCGCATCACGCACGGATGATGCCTGGGCCGGGTTCAGCGGGACGTCGTACACGGAACCTCTACGTCCACCGCGGCTCGTCTCCAGAAGACGTAAAGTGAGGGCCTTGTTGACTTGTGCGTTTTCCACCTCGAGGAGATACGCCACAAAGTCGACAACGGACTGGTCGGTGATTACCGCGTTTCCTGAATCGTCTTCTTGGAAGGAGACATTTCCCAGCCACAAGATTGCAGCAAGCATGCGGAAAATATTATCTTGTTCCGCTTGGGACAATCCGATAACCTTCATCGCGTTTAGCGTATCTTGAAATTCTGCATGATCGTCGATGCCCTCCACGTCATAACACTTTGATCGACTCGTGTAGAGGTAAGATTGGGGTTGTTGAACCCCGAATGTTTCTACGCAGGTCAGTAGTGTTTCAAAAGCAATTGCAGAAGCACCCACCTCTGTAGTTCGATGACGCGGCTTTCGCAAACTGGTAGAAAATGTGAAAATTCCGTTCGTTCGTAATCTGCCCGACGACTCTTGATTTCTCCAGGAGGTAATTGTTGATATTCGCTCCAACTGGTTCTCCTTGCTCGTTGAAGTGTATTTCCAGGTACTTCCCAAATCGCGAAGAGTTGTTATTCCGTAGTGTCTTTGCGTTTCCAAAAGACTCCAGCAAAGGATTAGTGGCCAGCACCATGTCTTTGATTTCCTGGATTGAGGAATTGGTTCCCTCAGAAACATTTGCAATATACTGCATGATGCGTTTCGCGGCCTCTGTCTTTCCCGCGCCGGATTCTCCGGAGATAATCACGCATTGATTCTCCTTGTAAGATTTCATGTTGTAGTACGACGACTCGGCGATCGCGAAGACATGAGGCGGGACCTATAACTATTAATATGTAGATTGCAAGATAATCCGTGCGCAACCAACCTCTAGCCTGTTCTTGTTCTTGTAACTGTCGAGTACCTGGTCCGTGTATATGCCCACTACATCAAGTTAATAACAGCAAACGCGACTCGAGGAGGTGGCGCATACGGTCCCGAAAGGGGTTTACAGAGACCAACACATGTCCAATGTATGTCTGCGAACGGGTCAGCAAAGCTCAGAGAGTCCAAGATGTTGCTGCGGCGTGGCTCCACGTACGTATATCTCCGCATTCTCAAACCTCTTCTTCAGGTTGTCGTTGATAGCTTCGTTCGAGATTTTGCTGATCAGAGTAAGATCGGAGACACCAACTTCCTTCTTTTTCGTGCTCTCGAAGACAGCCTTCTTCGCGAATTGCGCCTTCTGTCCCCCACCCGACGGTTGCTTGGAGCCGCCGCCGTCTTTCTTGCGCCCCGCGCGCTTTGATTGCGCCTATATGCATGTTCAATCAGCCCTGTAAGATGTTCGGCGGCGAGTTCGCGGCGACCGTACCATGGTGTCTGCCTGATTGCGCGCCCAGGTTGCAGCGAGCTGGCGGCGGTAGACAGCGAAGTAGTGTGAGTTTCGGTACGAATTCGGGGTATATAAATGTCGAAAGAGAACTGTTGGGTCAGCAGAGAGCGATCCGAAGAGCAAAGGCTGCTTTGAGGGCGTGCAGCGTACAGTATTGAGTGGGTGACGACGCTGTCCGACGAGGCCTCACCTACGCAGAGAGATAGCGACGATGTCACGGCTGCGGCCGCCGTCGGGACCGTCAGCCACTGCCACTAAATAAGCACCGCCACGCGAACGCGCAATCCCCCTGGATTGATTATTCACCTTCAACCTAAATGCACCGCTCCATCAGTCACCATGATGATCGCCGTACGCACTCGGCCATTCATCACGCGGGTTTCAGCCTGGCGTTTATGGTGTAGTACTCTCATCATTTATTCATTCACCGAATGCTTCCAACGCTGCCCGTTGATGTGAAGCGGCCTATGGAAATACCCAGGTCATAAACGAGTGCTCGAAGACAGACGCCGTGTTAATGCAAGTCAATGCCAGGTAGAAATACCCTCATGCCATGAACGCCCTCGCTAGCCACCCAAGTCGAAGATGTTAGATCAGACATCGCCTCCAAAACGTCCTACACTCGCCCAGTCGAGCCTCTTCTGTTCGTCAACCTGCGGACCGGTCCACGCGAATGTTTTCGGTTGTTGAAGGCATCCAAGGCCGCCGCCCTGCACCCATCCGTCCACTACGGATTCCACAAACTCAAGTTTCTCGCGCAATGTGTTGGCTTCCGTGAGGTCCTTGTAGGAGTCTGCCTTGTCTGCCGAACCGTATAGCAGCTGCTGTAGCGAACCTTGCAAGTTCTCTCTCTCACGTACATGTCTCCAGGGAATATCACCGGTTTCTTTTAGACTGACTGCTCCAGTGACTGGCAAGCACATGAAATTGCAGTATCCAGCGTCCGAGGAGAGAATCAGCTTAGTGTGGTCTGGGAAATTGAACTACCAAGTCAAGAGTCAGCAGTGTACCAAATCTATGATGGAGGAGCATTACCTGAAAAGAGCCGTCGTCGAAACCCCATACGCCAACATTGCCCAGCCGCTGATAGAATTTCACGAAGTTGATTTGGCTGGATTCTTTCGGTGTAGGCAAGTCTTCCCCACCTAATTGTCCCAACATGTACTTGCCGAATTTCTGCCACAGTAGGCGGAGTTCGGACATGCGATGTTGGTCCACCGCTTCGACGCGAGAGATTCCTTTCGATTTCCTTGGCACAGCAAACAAGTCGAGTGGAATGGCCTGAGCATATTGCTCGTCTTTCGCCAGCCTCCTTACATGGGCAAAACCATCAGCACAACGCATGACGGTGACTGGATCATGGTTTGTAGCGGTCATGATGCAACCAACGCTAGCATCTGAGAGAACGTAGCCAACGCCGAATCTTCGAGAATAGTCCACCCACTTTGAGACGAACGGAAGATTAGATGGCTTGGCCCGCCTAGAGTTTGAGGGTTTCCTATCGAGTGCACGAGTCACGTTGTCCCGGAAAGTGTAAAGGCGTGCCAGCACCGCTACTGGATCAGTCCCAGGTATTTCTGGGCTTATTGCTCTGTATCGAGGAGCACTTTTCGTTGTCGGCGGCGGCTGTGTTGCAGGGGCATTTGATCTCTCACCGACCCGAGAACTGGACTTTACGACCCTTAATGGCTGAACCTCTGGTGTATTTTCTTTTTCTTTGACGATATCTTTTGCCGACTTAGTGCGCGGAACGGTCGCGCGGGTATCTTTGGGTACTCGTAACGGCACTGTCGCAGCTGTTGCCGCGGTGATGCGGCCTGGGTTAGAAATCTTTCGCACGGTTCTCATCCGTGCAGGCTGTTTGTCGATAACTCCTCGAACTCTCTCCGTCTCTTGTTCTGGTTCTTTGTTCTCTTTCAACGGTGGTAACATCTCCTCTGCTCTGGTGTTGGGAATTGCTCGTCCCTTAGGCCTATCGTTCCCTGTAGTTTCGGCCAGAGCTTGGCTTTCCGATGATGAATCTTTTTCCTCGTATATGTCGCTCAGTCCTGCCGTGGCCTGGAATGGCCAGTGAACTCGTTCCGGAAATGGCAGGTATACTATGTCTTTGGCAAAAGGGATTACAGGCTGTTTCCCAGATTCGATTTCCTTTTGGCAATCCCGTGCAACAGTCTTGTTCCTCCTACTGCCATACGCTCCGAAGGTTTTCCCTGGGTCATACTCGCCAACCGCTGACGTCTTGCACAGTTTGTACCACTCTTCCGTATATCCCCGTCGAATTGTCGAGGCAGTGGGCGGTCGGATCTTCGGCCACTTAGGTACACGAGAGGTACACGAGCTGTCCAGATCTAATGGGATGTGTCCCAATCGAAAGAATGGGTGGGCAACGATCTGATCTGGGGTGGGCCGGTCATCTTCATGCACAAGCAGAAGCGATACAATGTCGCGCAAGTCGTCCGTTATGTCGTTATTGAATTTCGCGAGATCTGGCCAGGAGTATTCTCGCGCCTTCAGCTTTCGGTATATATCTTCCCGCTTTGGAGCATGGAAGGGTGCTCTGCCCACGGCGAGCGTATACCTAGACACGTAAGTGATGGTTTACATTAGCCGAAATCGAAGCACCCTCACATCATGATCCCGATCGCCCACAGGTCAACCTTCTCATCGTGACCTTTTCCCGTTTTTTCCAACACTTCCGGGGCCAGATAGTTTGGCGTGCCGCACATGGTAGTTCGGCGAATAGCCCCATAGTCGTTTTGCGATACAAGCAACGCTGCCAGTCCGAAGTCTCCCACTTTGACGTTCATTCCCTCGTCTAGGAAGAGGTTCCCGGTCTTCAGGTCTCGGTGCACTATGTTACGCTGGTGTAAATACTTAATGGCGCCACATGTTTGGATCATGAAGCGGCGAATCTCGGGCATGGTGAAATATTTTCGTTTCTTGATCGCGTCGGCAAGCGAGCCGTTTTCGCACAGCTCTAGGACAACATAGGTGCTCAATCCAAAAGAGAATGCGCGGTAAAACTCGACGATGTTAGGGTGGGCCAGTTTCGAATGTATCTGCAGTTCCGTCACAAACTGCGGCGCGTCAGCACAGCTAGAGCGGACGTGTACGGCGGCCAGTATGCACCTTTTGTGCCAGCTTGGGTGGCTCCATCTTGGACTTGACAATCTTCAAGGCGACTATGTTGCGGTCCAGGTGCTCGTGCGCCAGCAGCTTCGCCCGATGGCAGATGGCGAAGCCGCCCTTACCCAGCTGCGGACCGGTTTCATACTGCAATCCCTCTGGATCACACACCACGTCGGGCGGTGGTTCGGCGTGTATGGAGGGGCCAGACATTGGGCGGTGGTGGAGTTGTCGAAATGGCTGAGAGGCAGCGGTGTTGCAGGTCGAGTCGGCCGCCGGGCGAAAACAAACAGCGGGCGCTGTTGGCAGGGGGACTTCGCGCTAGGGCCGTGCACGGCTCACGGGTGCGGCATCACACCTCGAGACCACAACCATAGCCGGCGTGCAGCCGCTGCATGCGACGGAAAACAATGGAGTTGTACTGGCAGCAGCGTGTCGCATTCTGTTCGTCGAACTTCTTGCAAAGCCCTCAAACTGTGGTCTGGTTGCAGGCGGCTAGACCAGACGAGACGAGACGATCACGTCCCAGCTCGGGCCCGCTTCCTCTCCCGAAGGCAGCTCAACCTTGGGACGACTTACCGGGCGCAAACCTCGTCCGCTACATGCAAATGCCCTGCACGCACAGCCAGCTTCCGCGCTCGCCCGTACCGTGAACGTGATTTGTCAAGTCCATCGCAATTGCAATGAACGGCATAGCATAGCTCGCCCGTTGATTATTGCTCCGTCACCCGCTCCGGACGGGCATCCTCGTCTCTAAGCTCAACATGTCGCTCACGTTAAAGGTCACGTCTCTCTTCGTGAGGACGTTGGCCAAACCGATGGCTGTAAGTGGCTCAAGATTTACCATCGCGGACCCAAGGCTAACGCTGCTCCGCGCAGAATGCCATCAAACGCAACGCGCACGAACACGAACGATTCCGCAAAATATGCGTTCGCTTCGCACAAGGCCTCCATCGAATAGACATGCGCATGCGACTCGGACTACTCCAAGATCCCGCCGTCATCGATCGTCAAATAGCGAAGGAGGTAGCGGCCGCTGAAGCTGCGCGGAAAAAGGACCAAACACCTACGGTGAAAACAGAGGCGGAGACGAAAGCCGAGGCGGCCATGTCGGAGAAAGAGAAGGAAGCCATCAGGAAGAAAAAGGAAGCGGCTCGCAAACCGCGCATACGGCCGCTGTCGGAAGCCAAGGCCATCGAGACAGGCGCAAACTTCGTCTCCGAAACATTCATATTCACTGTCGGCATAGGCGTCATTCTGGTCGAGCAGTGGCGGCAAAGGAGGAAAGCAGCGAATGCTCGCGACGATATTCGAGAAGATTTGGAAGAGCTACAATCTGAGCTTAAGTCGGTGAAAAGTGAGCTGGAGGAGATGAAGGTCCGGCATCCGGAGCCGAGTCCTGAGAAGTTGAAGAAAGATGCATCTCAGTCAGATATTCAATCAGCGTCTGAATACAGTAAAGCTGCAGGGAAGCTGCAGGGAAGTAAGATTCCGCCGGCATTGCAGCCTCCATCACCAAACGAGCAACAGATTACACCTATGACACCTAAGGGATGAGGTACAGACGGCGAACACCCGTACGTGGCTGCCAATGCTTCACCTAAGGATGCATTGTTCTTGTTCCTTGCTTTAATATCCAACCTTCCTGCTCTCGCTGGTTTGGGTATATGTTCTTTCTCCTCTCTTGATACCCATATCAGCCTCGCTTGACGGCGCGTGTTGCTCTCCACTTAGAACAGCTTGAGTTATTTGTAGATCTATAAACAACCCGCGGTGTATGATACGGCGGATGATACGGCGGACCATACGGCCGATGTTCGTTAGCATGTAGCATTAACTGCAGATATACTAGTGAAAAGCGATACGGCCTGAATTTGTTGAGGTGAATAGGCTTTTAGGGCTAATTACCCTTCCTTCCTGGTGTCACTTCCGCCGTGGTGGTTGTCCCTTCCTGTTCTGTCGAGCGACCTTCTTTGCTATGCACAACATTCGCCTCTCATCATCTCTAATCACCATCTACACCTCTTCGGGATCCCCAAGGTTATTTGTCCAACAACAATCGACGCAATCGCAACAATGCCCGCAGTCAGCATCTACCCACGCCTTCCGCCTGGTGTCGACGCATCACATCAGAACGGGCGCTCTAATGTCTCCTCTTGCGACGGCTGGGTGAGTCCCATGCGCACACACGTGCCGATTGCACCAACTGTCCACGAGCATATCTACGCATATTTTCTGTTGGACTTGGGCTAACAGTCTTCTAACGAGCAGTTTCGTCACGAAGATCTTCGTAATAGAGCCTCATCTCAAGTCCAGGATCCAACACCATCTACTCCGCGAACCCGCTCTAGTGGAATCAGTTACGCGCACTCTGACGAGCGTGTTCCTGTCCACTCAAGCCGAGCACAAATTCTCGAGACCGAACAAGAAGTCCCAGGTAAGAATCTAGTACAGCTCGATGGCCCTCATGAATTCCCGCCCCGACCACCGCCTGCGATGCCGAGGAACCCGCCCAGCGGTCGTGGATACAACTCGAACACCGTTCCATCGGCTGCCGCAGGAACCGCTAGTTCGCGAGGCGGTGTTCCCTCAATTTCGGCTGCTGACCTCCTTCGATACTGCACTACCTCGCTTCCGCTCAGTCAGGAACAAGTCGTGACATTGAGCGACATCGCGGGTAACCTCCGGGAGCTTACGTACCTTGCTTTGCGCGCGAAGGTTGATGATGGGGCAAGGGAGAATCTGGTGAGCGCAGTGGGTGATGAGGCTGCCATTGGTGTCATCGAGTTCTTCAGTGATGAGTGGGTCGTTGATACGTAGGTGTCATGCGATTGCATGGCATATCTGGAAAGGTGAAGGTAGCTCTCTATCTGTCTAGACATGATAAGATACTACAATTTTCGTATACTAAACTCATAGGCAACATATCTTTTTTGAGGTGGGGAGTAACATGCTGACTCTTCAGTTATATATGCATGGTACTAATAAAAGGTTACGCGTTGCCCGGTTATCGACCACTTATAGTCAACGCCCTTGATTTTAGTCAGGGCTAGTCCGCCAACCCCAGCAGACCTAGCTCTTGATCTTTCGTACTTAACTTATATCATTCTATGGTTTTTTGGGGTTTAGCTAGTACACAAAGATGAGATCAAAGCCCCTCGTATCTCAGAACACAAATCTCGTACTTATATATTCTCTTCTTTATTCTTCCTTCCCGTAACCCTTATCACTCAGGCCAAACGCCAAATTACGCATTAAAAAATCCACGAGGCTTTCTACTGATGGCGGCGAACGTCGAGCTTGGAATGGCAGATCGGGCGTGGCATGAGTCGAGGGTAATGGGAAACCAAAAGAAAAGACATGACTGGATGTTCCAAAATACTGGCAATTAAAGCTTGTAACGGTTTGGGCTTGCCCAGACCTACTCTAGTACGAGTTGGGATAGCTCATGTACGGCCATCTATATATGTAGCTCACCCCACCTTAGGCAGTCAATTCAGCGCAGTTCCTCCTCTCTCTCATCCTCTAGTTGCACCGTTACAAAGCTAAACGCCGCAGCTATGCGTGCCATGTGCCGGGGTTTCATGCGCACATGGACATGCCCTCTTCGATTATGCCCCCATCAACCGAAATTCGACCATGGAAGAAGTTGGATATCCTCGTATCTCGGGATAAATGTGCACTGGAAGGCCATGAAAGCAAACACTTCTACTCACATAGCACACATTGGATTCCGAGCACCTTGGTCTCAACAAAACATCCTACATTCACATTCATGGTTCCAGCGGAACTTGTGCAAAAGAACACCTGCAACGAGAAGCACGGTTTGTTCTCCCTCACGGAATCCGAAACTCGCAAAACCCGCTGTAACTGTTCGCTGTTGGTGAAAGCGCAGTCTGGAAAACCGTGAAAATCCATCAGACCACCAGCATATGGTGCGGGATAGCACGTCTTGAGAGTGACATATATGCGAGCGAGCTCGTACGTCAACTACTTTATAAGAACTACAGTCTTGAACATGTCATGTAGAAAGCTGTTTACACTAAATCATTATCTTGTTGGCACTATTAAAAAAGGCGAAGAATACCTCGAAATTGATAACAGCGACTGCCGATGCGTCTGTTTGAGAATTTCGGAGAGAAGAAAAAGTAAGACGATTGCTCAATGTCGAAAAGCACGCTCTACACAGTCCATCTAGTTTCTCCACGACGACATCGACTGGAAATCTATTTGAAATCGTCAGCAAGGGTTTCGATGTTTCGACTATTCTGCACTTTTCTTCAATACATAATATATTGGAGCTAGTGCCTTGTCCTATACATGGACTTTTGCAATCGAATGCAGAAATCTACTCTCCAAGGTGGAGAAGAAAAACTTGACATGACCTCTGAATGTGTCTGGCGGTTCCTCTTAAAAGCTACTACCGAACATAACATGTTTCGGAGCCTGCCTTGGAAAACTAAAAGGCCGAGCCGCCAGGGCCATGAGATGGGCTCTTCTCGCCAGTTTTTTCGTTCAAACAGGGTACTCAAAAGATCTATGGCAGAAGGAACAGGTAGGACAATGGAATACACTCGACCAAAACAGCACTACCCAAAGTAGAATGTTGAGAGGGCCTGTTAGAGAGACATTGCTGAGCAGTACAAACAAGACATAAGTTATATATTAGAAAACCCCTCGTACCATCACTTTGCAAAAAGTTCCTACTAGGACAACTCGTGGCAGAAAGAGAGAGAATGAGGACCGCTGCATGTTCCTCGGCTAGTCTGTCTTAAAATGTTTCATTGGAGATAGCGCTATTGAACCTGATAATTGTAGGAATTTGCTGTAGATTAAAAGGGAGGATCGATGCTCTGATGAGTACGATGCGGTGCTGGGAATAAAAAGGTACTGAAGTAACTCGGTATGTGGACTCAAGTCATTTGTAGCGCAGATTAATTGGAATTGCAATCTCGAAGATCTGGAGTCTGAAGATTCAGAACGGGGTATAAACACTAGAAGGAAAAGGGAAACATGAGACTCGTTCCGGGTCATAAACATAAACCGCCTACCAACGCCGCCGGTGAAGCATTCTAGGGAGCTAAGCTGGTATAGAGCAAACCGTAGTGCAATATCGCAGAGTCGAACGCCATCCTCCAGATAATTCAAACACCCATCACCGATATATGCATTCTCTAACCGTGTTTGTCCATGTTGTTTGCGTGCTTGTTGCGTCGTGGTATGCACATGTCGATGCACCAAATCACAACCGCCACAAACATCACCGCAGTCGCCGCCCACGTAAGCGCAAGAAACTTGTTGCCTCGGTCCGCCTCGATGCCAATTTGCCCGCCGTACTGGTTGATGACTTCGGTGCCTTTAACAAGCACGGCTGTAACGAGCCCGCTAGCAAGCCCGCTAGCTAGGAAGGCGAGGATGGCGAGCAGGAGGTTGCAGCAAGGGAGCATGCGGCCGTTTGCGAAGAGTCCAAAGATCGCGAGGATGAGGGACAGGCCGATGAGTCCGATGGCGATGCAGTACAGCGCGAACGTGACGATGGAGATGATGCGCAGCGCGTCAATCCCACGCTGGATGTCCTGCGGCCATTCCAGATCCCGTAATGTGATACCCAATCCCGACTTGTTCAACGCTTGCTCGATTATTTCGTTCGGATCAAAAGCGAATGCGGCGGTTCGGTTCGAGCAGCCCGTTATGTTCTTGCTGATATCGGAGGCTGAGACCGTGGCGTTGGCGACTTCGATCGGCGTGTATTGTCCATAGCAGTAGTCGAGAATGTGGGCAGAGTAGAAGTCTTCGACGCCAAGGCGTTCTGCGATGTCGCCGATTGCGTCGCTGACGGTGTCGGTGAACTCGTCTGGGAGGCCGGTGAGCAGTTCGGAGCCGGGGAGGTCGAAGGGCAGCTTGCCCCCGTTGTCGAGGAGGTTTTGGCCGATGCGGGACGTGTTCAGCTGTAGCTAGGTTAGCTTCTTCTTCATAATGAGGTGTAGGGAGGAATCGATTATTACTTACAGTCAGAAGGTGGTAATCCTCCATGAGATTCCCCTTGGACCCGGCAAACAGACACAAGAACGACAGTATCAGCGCCGCGAGGCAGCATAATATCGGAACGATTGCTAGGAGACGCATCGTAACGGCTGTGCTCGAAGCTATATGTCTACGGTAGATAGTAGTGCGATCTGTAGATGTATATGTGTGGGTTCATCAGACAAAGAAAGAGAAGACAGGACAAACAAAGATAGCAGTGACGAGGGATCCGCCCTCATTTCCACGTACGCCTCGCATTGTATAAGGCCGCAAGTCCAGCGCGGAATGTTTCCCAACACAGGAGTCACCGTGGTCCGTTCACGTCACTCAAGGGACTCTAGCCAAGGTGGCGGGCAAACCAGCGTCACCAATGACAAACTTGCCTTCACAGCCTCAGCCTTGCCAGATCGACGGCTTAGTGAAAGCTAAAAACAGTCGCCGGTTGACGTGGCTACGATAGCCATTCGATCCAGATTCCAACCTGAGGAGGCGCAAACGTCGAACGTCATCGGTGGCGCAGGGGGCTGGTGCGGCCCGGCAATATGCGCCCTGGCCCCGCTTGGTGGCTGGGTGTTCGGTACAGACACCACAGGGCTTGGAGCGTGGAACTTCCAACGTAATGACATTCTGGCGGCTGGAATTTGAAGAAAGGGGTGTCAGTGTATGAGGCGGTGTGCGGAGATAAGTATTGAAATCGCAAGGCGGCCGGGTTTTACAGACAGCTGAGGCTGTATTGAGCAGTGCGGAAACTGACAAAAGTTATAAGCAGTACCGTAAGGGCGAACAAACTACCTAGACCTTGTTAAAAGACTTCACAGCAACATCATAAGTCAAGGTTTGCAGTACCCCTTTTGTACGAAATCCAACAAAATGACTTGAATATTACGCGAGTAAGACTATATATACTGCCTTACCCAGTGTTAGGCACTGCGGGCACTTCGTCCTCTAGCTGAGTACCTGGATGCAATTGAAGGGAGCCACCTGTGTCGACATAGCATAACCCTATGCTCCATACCCTCAACGCGATCGCAAACATTGTCACCGTATCTGCCGTAGAGTGTCAGATTCCACCACGCAAGCGTAATCGGTATAGGGAACAGTTACCTGCATTAAAATCCCGGTATTTCATGTCTTTACCGCATAGAGTCCAACCATAAGCCACGTGCCCTGGCTTGTACTCGGCGTCTAGCAAGAACCCTCCCGTGACGGAGTGTGTCAGCTGCCGCCTTCAGTTAGCTACATGTAATGTTAAAGAACCTATAGTACTAGCCTACCTCGTGCAGGATGCTCGTACCCATAGTCTCCAGTGTGTCAACCTCCCGATGGAGATAATCAGGCTTGAAACCACCTGACTGCGTCCATCTCATCAAGTTCTTGACGCGCTTCTTGTCCAGAGCAGGCCAACGGCTTTGGGTGTAGAATTCAATCGCCTTTTTGCTAATCTGCAGCTGATCGGGGTATTCGGTTTCGATCGTATACTTCTCTCTCTTGTGCAACTCGCCGTCCGCCTTGGCCTTGTCGTACTGTTTATAGTCGACATTTCTGGACGATATAAGAAAAGCTGGGGACTTCCCGGTAGTTTGACCGTCGCCGCTTTCTTCGCACTGCTTCATCCGATCAAGGTCTTTGCCTTTGATTATACGGCCCCCTTTTACAACATTTCTACCAATTTGTTCTTCGTGTACCACCCCGTCCCTTTCAGTGGTGATAATTTCCAAATGGTCTAAGACGCGTCTAGCATTGCAGTAAATCACCTATATGAGTCTTGTTAGAGCGAAAGGGATTTCTCAACAAGATACGCCAACAAGTTTGCTTACAACGTCTTTATTGGTCTTTGTCTCTGACGTGGAGACTTCCTTTGAAAACCCGCCAATTCTTTCGAACGTGGCTGTGTAAGTTAAGTTAGTGGATACATGTGATTTATACCTGAGGGAATGACGTGCCTTTTACTTGCTGTATTTTGGCCTCCAAATCAGCTTCTTGATCATCCTCATTTTCAAGAAGGTATTCCGCGGTGGTCGCCATGATCGTAGAACTGCCAGGTCTGGTCATCAAAAAATACGCGTCACTTGCCAGTGCAAGTGCTTCTTTGAACGATTTTATTATCTCCTCGCGAACGTCGTCTAATGAAGATCGGTCAGCTGTTGATCGATGGTAGCATAAGGTTGAAGATTGCAAGAGTACATAAGCTGTCTACAACAATATTTGGAAACTGAACAGTAGAGAGCTATTCTGGTGATAATATGACAAGAAACAAAGTAAACATACCACAGGACTGGTCTATGAACCAATTCGCTGCCAGGGTCGTGTACCCGAAGGCTAACAGTAAGCTCACGCTCAACTTCATTAGGGCGATGATCGTTTCGGAGAGTGCTGCGTTGAGTAGCCTGTGAGGAGATACCTGGGATTTTAGTAAATAAGTACTGCATGCAGGCGGAAAAGGATGGTGGTAATCTCCCCGACCGTGTCCACGCTCAGGTGCTGTTCACCTCGCAGCTGAAAGTCCGTGTCTACATGATGCTGTTGTCTTAGACGTGCGCGAACCAATCACTCTATCTTCCGCCTGATCCTCTGTCAAGCCGTACGTGTACACCATGGGCTAGCGAAGTACACGATGTAGCTGCTGGCGTGTGAAGGGACAGCCCCTACTGATGAACGGAAGAACAACTCTAATTTTCGTGCGGTACACCCGACTAATTAAACTTCGCAAACTCAAAATTGCTAAAGCCGTACAAGGGGTTACGCTAAAAAGGCCTCGGATCTCACCGCCAGATTGGTTTTCCCCGGCCATTACGTGAGCACCGGGGCGCCACCGATTGGCTAAGCTTCCAACAAGTTTTCGCAAAGCTCGAATTTGCTGCGGAGAGCCTCGCGGAGAGCCTAGGAAAACCAACACCAACATATTTTCAATAGAATGCCCACGAGGCACACAAAATATCGGATTTTGCGAGAAGGAGCAAAGTCCCCGAGGAAACCATCTATGCTTATGGCTGCACCCATGTTTCGACAGACCTCCGGTCGTCCGGAAGACCTCGACCTTAAAAAGCAAACTCACAAACACCCATAGCGTCGCCATCCCCTTCCCAGTTCTACTGGCCATCGGCAGACCCGGAGCATAGGAGCTTCCGTTACTCCCTCTAATTCCTCCGCCCGAAGTTCCAACAACTGCCATGTCCGCTCCTTCGGCCCTGTGCTGCAGCCCTGTGGGTACATTTTAATAAGGAATTGGAAGATGGGAAACCTGCACGTACCAGAAGGTGAGCCTTGTCAAGTGGAACATAAATGTCGTACATTCGGGCGAGAGCAAGCATCATATCAGTCTTATGGTAGCATACACTCCTTTCTTTAGTCATTCGTTCCTGGATGCTACTTCTACCATAGGTTTGGCCTCATCGCTGCGTCTTCAATTCATACATTATCATTATACCCAAGAAGTCGCACTTTCTTTACCGATCAAGACCTGATATGAGGTGGAAGATATCTCTGACCCTTGTCGGGCTTGCAACCCTGGTTTCGGGAGATGTCATAAATTATGGCGACATGAAGCAGTATGACAGCAGAGTGGTAAGCAGGACTAGCTTCAGTAGAAGATCAATACCTAATAAGCCTAGAAAGAACGACCTACCCTAACTGGAGAAGCTATCTGGCTTTCCAGCAGCACAGACGATGGGTTCGATGTCGTACTCTCTAAAGACATGCAATCTAAAGTCAACAATATTCTCGGAAGTTGTGGTCAAGATTCCAACAAGTGTGTGAACGATGTCTATAACACACTCAAAGATACCACAATTGAGGTCGACCATAAAATTGATCGGCGCCATTTTGGTCATTTGCTTTCCAAGACACTCAAAGGCAGTACCAGAGTACTTCGAACATTTGAAACAATCGCTGAAATGCTCTATACGTTTTGGGTTATGAAGTCCCGGGAGCAAATGGGAGATTCAGGCTTTTATCTTCCAGCGATTGCAGCGGCCAATGCAGCAAAAGCGTCAAATGCAACGGCCGTCACACTCTCGGCTGGAGGATCAATTATCGCCACGATAACGCCACCACCAGAACCCAAGGCGAAACTAGAGGGGTGAGTGCACACTTCGATATAGTCGAAGAACACTAAGCTGACATCTACTTCTCCCTAGCTCGGCAGCCCCCCAAATCACAACAGCGACAGGTGGCGCGCCCATGATCGTCATGGATAAAGACCTTGCTAGCAGATTGAACGACTTTGTGGCCATGTCCCAACCGGGACTTTGTAACGACGGGGAGAAATTTGATAATGAACACCCCAGCCGGCGGCGTCAATCCAAACTTGCATCCATGGGCCACGCTATCTGTGTGGCCATGGGTGTCATCAGCAATTCTGGCATGTCTGGGATGTTCGCTGATCTGTCAATGCTTGAGAAAGGGCAGTATCATCTGTCTCTCCAAGATGCAGTTCCCGCGGCACAAGACGCCTTGGGCATCATCAAAGATTTTGTCACCGCTTACACGCCGGTGCTGGGACTCTCCAGTGACGAGGACTTCTCCTTGGTCCTTGCCGCTTTGATCTTCAATAACGTTATCAACAAAGCCTCTTTCCAGGCTCAAAATGTTCTATCCACGGACGGCGCACTCGGGCATTGGGGCATTGATGGAAACCCATCTCGCACGGAGCCTAGCTGCCCTGATCCAGCGAAGATGCCCGTAAGCACACACACCGCTATATGCTGTTGGGTATCTGAATCCCGTTAACCAATCAAATGTTTAGCTTTTCTGTGGATACAAGGACGACTCAGACTGCCAGGTCAAAATGCCTGACAAAAACGACCAAGATCAAAAGGCTAAGGAGGCCGTATGTGAAGATGTAAGTGGAGGTGCACACTTGCTAGGGCTGAGGTGAATCTATTAACACGAGATCAGGGAAACCACAAAGGCTGTCCATGCAATCTTCCTGATCTCCTCACCGTTTATGAACATGACCAACAGTGGCTTGATGAAATGGGGCGCTTCTCTTGGACCGAGATGATCAAAAATGCCACTGAAGCAGAGCTCCTTAGTCCGGTATGCAGTGGGGATGTCACCGTCATCCCGATCAAGTATTTCCAGGATCTATATCCAAAGTTTTGCAAAGAATTGGAGGGGAACTCGGATCATGCAGTAAATAAGACATATTCGCACGAGGAGATCAAACCACAGAAGAGATCCGATACACTCGATAAACGCACTCCGCCTCCAAATCCCGAAAAGCAAGATTTCGATAAATTCGAGTTTAACTTCCAGTGGGCAGGTGGTAGCTGTAAGCGGTCATGCACCGACGTCTTTTACAACGTGTCGCAAAGCTGTAAGTTTGATCCAAATTGTTATCTCTTAGAGGGAAAAACTGACATCTAGAAGGTGGAGGTGCAGGTTTATCTTTCAGCGGCATGTACGCATCGGGAAGGGCCGACCTTGGATGTGGACAGTACTCGTACAGCATCAAGACAAAAGGCGCCCAAATCGTTTGCCCCCCAACCCAGAAACTCCAGGCTCCACGCGGAGACAAGGAAGCGGAGGGAGGCATGAGCATCGAAACAGCCATTCCGATGTTCTGCGAGGAGAAGAAGTTCACAGAGCTCAAGAACGGTGAGATTGCCTTTAAACGTTACGGCATTACCTCTTTCGGCGTGCCAGAGCGCAGTTCCTACTGGATCCGGGGCATAGGCATGTGTGACAAGTCGCAGGCCATGAACAAGGAAGACTGCGTCCAAGCACTGAAAGAGGGTATGGAGTTCTGCGACAAGGACAATGGCTACACACACGGCATCAAAGCGTCAATCGGCTCCGGCTGCCTCAACTACACCATCGAACTCAGCGGCGCAATGAACGACGACGCGCCCCCATGGGCACAAAGGGCCTCATTTCCACCACCAGAGCTTGCATGGAAGCCCGGCAGGGGCGTGCACGAGGTACAGTGCTACCCGCGTGCCCGACCCGAGAACGAAGACAAAAGGACCATCGCCGCCGATGACATCACCAAAGCCATCGATTCCTTTTGCCAAAATGGCAAGGACATCAAAGGCCACGAACCGCAGAACCGCGAACGCTACCCGCCGGAAGGCCAAGAATGGTTTCCGAGCGATCGGCTCAAGGTGCACATGGACATGTCTGCCGGCTTCACCGAAGGCGGGGGCAAGAACGACCAGAACTGGAAGCCGTACGAGGACATGCGCTGGTGCGAGTAAGTCTTCTGTATGCTGTCCGCCTGTACAAGTACACTAACAACGCACTGTAGCAACTGGGACGGCAAGATGGGGAAAGACGACTGCACCTTTGCTTTGCGCAAGATACACGCAACCTGCTCTGGTCCCGATTTCATGCAGCCGGGAGGGAAGTACACGTACAGGTGCGTGAATTATGCGACCTACCCGATCAACACCGCATCGTAGCATCGTGGCGATGTGCAAGGTGGCGTTTTCGGTGCGTGGAGTTATGAGAAAAATGATATTGAATTCTGTTCTACGAGGCGTGCGTGTGAGTGAGTCACTCCTATAGGGCCTATCGAACAGTTCAGTCCCGAAGTTGCGCAGTGCAGGACACGGCCAGGAAGGAGTAGAAAGCGTGAACTGAACAAGACGACCGGCCTACCTAAGTCCAGAAGCTTTAGCTGATTCAAGAGCCAAAGGAGTTGTACGCGAAGGAGTAATAGCAGTTTCAGTTTCAAATACTCAAACTTTTCATATGAAAAATACAATTTGCAGAATCGGACTGAAGCGGGTCAAACATTTTCTAGGTATCAACGTCCTAGATAAGGCTGTGTTAATGTAAGTGCTATCCGAAGCGGCTCAACTGTTGGGGTAGAGTGAGTACTAGTTCTAGGTAGCCAAACTTAGAAAAGAGTCTGAGGTAGCTTACTTAACTATCTTATCTTGTTCTATCTGTGCGATCTAAACATATTCTAGTGTATATAATATCTTTTTCAAAGAGAATATAAAGGTTGCAAACACTACAAGACAGAATGCACCATAGTCCGTGTTACTACTACTGCGAAAATAGTAGGTAGCATAGGGACAAATCTAAGTGATCAAAGGATTGGAATTGGAATAGGAAAGAAAGAGGTTATTCAGTACAACTTTGTCGTGAGAGGAGAAGTGTCCAGAGTGGTGTAGAAGCATGCAGATTCGTCTGAACGATTAATAGCGAGTAGGTAATAGTCTCAACCTGATCTAAAAGCGCAATAGCGTGCGCTCGCTGTACGACAGATAATTAGCTGATTTTACCCCAAAGGACTTACATCACACTTGGAACGTAGATAGATAAGACGAGACTGTAAAACATGTAGGAATGATACATTACCTGTGTTCGCAGAAGCCAGATATTCCAGATACATTTGTGAAAATCGGCAGAGCTGGACTCTTGAAGCGGCAGTATGAAGCGGCAGACAGCGAATAGAGTAGGTAGGTAGGTAGGCGGACGGATATGATCATTCAGTCAAGGTATCTATCTAATAACTGATACGCGTTGCACCGACCCCGCGTCGCCGCCGCCGCCGTATCTATCTATGTGTCTGACGTCTATCGTGATCATCCAAGTGCATAACAGTCGTGATAATAGAGCAACCTGTGCTCCTGGGCTTTTTCGAGTGGCGTCTCGCTGTCACCGAACTAGCAACATTTCAGTTGAGTGGCGTCAATACCCGCGGACGTAGCGATAGCTTTACGCCGTATGTAACTATCAGTGCGACTTCTTCACGGAGCGGAAGGCCTGCGGTGGCGGCGGTTGCTGTGCCCCGCCTACCACATCTGTCAAAGGCGAGTAGGGAGCTGCTATGGGGTGCGGCGGCGCTTTCGCACCGTGACGCGCTCGCGGCGGCTCGGCGTAGCCTGGATATTGCTTCTGCTCTTCGTGCAGTTTGTCCAGCGATTCCCCGACGATTTGGTATTTGGCCCAGTTGATGGTCGGACACCGATGAATGCTCTGGGGCTGCGGTATTTCAGGGAACTTTGACGAACGTGCCAGTCCGTCGACGTCTGCAGAGTCCTTGCGTGCGTCCCGGTCCTGGTATCCGGTTTCCCCGTCGTTCGCGCTGAGCGCTACTGCGTCGGTCGCGGTGCCGCTGCTCGCGGTGGCCGCCTTCGCTCGTTGCTCGATCATGCGCGCGAAGCCCTGCGGGTCGGCGACTGCGGCATGCTTCAGCTGCTCCAGCGCCTTCATGTCGCGCATGCTCTGCTCCCGCTGCATCTGGAGGCTCGATATCGCCGCCCGCAGCGCGATCGCATCGGGATTGTCGCTCTCGGAGATGGGTATTGACGGCGGCTGCTGGATGAAGGTCGGATTGTTGAAGGCTGCGACTTGAGGGGGCGCGGTGGGCGCACGAGGCTCCGAGGGCGCGACGGGAGCTAGCTGCGCGACGGAGATGGTGGGCGTGATCGGTGACACTGGAGGGCGGTCTGGAGAGCGGGACCTGGAGCGCTTCCGGTCGCGCGGTTCCGAGCGTGCCGTCGACGACTCGGGCGACGGGGCAGGACGCAGGCTGGTGTCCACGAGCAGCGCGGGCATCGCGGCGGAGTGAGAAGGTCCGCAAGTCGAAGCCGGAGGGAGCGTACGCAGAGTCGAAGGTCCTGGTGTGCTGGTGCTGGGGACGGGCGTCGGAAGGTGACCCGCGGAGCACTGCCACACCTGGGCAATAGCGAGGGGAAGTGGCGGGTCTGCGGAGAGGTCAGAGATCAAGGCAGGAGCCGAGAAGGATTAAGCGCGTAGTGGCGCCTCACCTCCCAGGCACACCAACCTTGCAAGTACCTACCCTCTAACTTTTACAAGTTTTTACTTACACATCATCTAGCATGGTAGATACCGTAGGGCTTTCCAAAGACTAAGATACACTATCTACAAACTGCTAGAAACCCCCGTACGGTCAAGAGGACTGCCCCCGTCTGTCGTCATCAGCAATTAACCCTGCCAGGGGGTGGCCTTACGACTACAGAGCAGATTCACTAGTTCATGTACATTTGCAGAAATGTATGCATGTGCTTTCGTTGACCTTCTTATCTAGCGGCGGCTGCGTGTGAACGCTGTATGTGCCGTGCTTCTCAGCGCAGCCCACGAGCGCCTTCATCTTCCTCGGGGCTGCGGACTGGGCCGTCAGAGCGCCTTCGATAATGAAACAAGCCGTGTGGCTTCGGCTGATCCAGGACTATCGGGATTGCGATGCGGAACTTTCAGCTCATCAATCTCATTGTGGTGGATTACGATGTGGCGCCTGACCGAGGTAGCGTGAACAGGTCCCGTCCACGGAGGGCTTCCTTCGACTGTGATACCTGTGCCTGACTATTCGTACAAAGCATGATACGAGTACTGTGTGCGCATATGGAAGCTGAAGTGCGGTTGGGCCAGGCGTGCCGTGGCATTGATCTCTCTTCCAACCTCGCTAATCTGTGTGACAGGGATCCAGCATCCTTGTTGCCGCTCAACACCATTGCCCCTCCTGTATTACTATCGCGATCATGACCAGAGTCTCATCTCCTAGCAACACCCATGCGTTGATGCGCGCAGGGGCCGCGAGCCGTGGGCCTTTGCGGTCCACGGGTCCGAACAGCCACCAGGACACCAAAGAAGCAGTTCGGCGGTGCCCCTCGCGCTCCGACCTGGCTGCCCGCCTTTGGGGAAGCCGCATGGGGGCACCCATTGGCAGCCGCGCCGCGTCCGTAAATTGAGCAGCTCTTTGCTTTTCTGCATGTGCCCATTATCAGCCGCGCCTTCTCTTTCTGCTGCCCGTCTTGTTCGCCCGTACTTCTCGCCACCGCTTCCTTCCCTCATCGTCTCCCGCTGTGCGTCTACATCGTTACCTTCACTTCGACAACTGGACGTCCAACATGCTCTCCCCCCAACGTGGACCTCTCTCTAGATGCCCGGCATGTCCGTGATCTGCATCTTCCACACTACTCAGCTGGCGCAACACTAACGACGGAACGGTCGGTCCACTAGAGATCATCGCCGTTGACTCGCTGCCACCATGGCGCCCGTCGCAGCATTGGCACCACGTCCGGTTCGCATGCCGAAGCTAACGTACAGAAATCGCCTGCCCGATGACCAGACCTCGCTCCTCTCCTCCACGGCCACCTCGGCGTCTGATGCGTGCCCCAACGACCCATATCCGGACCTGCGCCTGTCCACATCCATCTCTACAAAGGCTCCATCTCCCACTCAGCCCTCTTTCGACACCAAGAGCGTGACGTCAGCCAGTGTGGCGTCCACATCATCTAATGCCTCGTCTCCAGATGCTAAGACGGCGAAGAAAAAGAGCGCCGGTGGTGTACTCAATTTTCTGACGCTGAAGGAGCCATCGCACTCGGCTTTGGAGCAGTATGCTCAACAGCAGCGCAAGCAGGCTGGTGGCAAGGGAAGAAAGTCGAGCCCAGCTGGAATGTCTGCCATCACTCAGCAAAAGCTCCCACCAACTGTCCCCAAGGTGAACTCAAAATGGGACGGTGTGCCTGAATCAATCAAATCCCGGGGGTCGACATCGAATAAGAGGCACAGCGCTCTTTCGCAATCAACGTCGAGGACAAAATCCCCCAGAACTTTACCCGGCTCGGTATTGTCACTAGCATCATACGACGGTCGTGGCGCTCCCAATTCACTTGCAAGCTCTGTAGTCGACGTTTCACGCGACTTCTCTTCGACTCAGAGCACAGACAGCGAACGGAGAGGTTCTGTGCCGTCCATTACTTCTTCAAACACTTCGACTCTCGATTCCCCAACCACTATACAGTTCTTCCCGCATGACCCAAGTTCCCCTTCTCACGTCGCGATCCCACATGGTGTACTCTCCTTGGCCTCACCCCTGGGATCCCCGTCAGAACCACCCCATTCCTTTCTCGACAATGAACTAGGCGGACCCGCCAATCAAGACTGGATGGAACATGCGACGTGGAACGTACCTAGCTCCAATGATATGAAACTTGAAAACCAGGCGGAGGCCATACTGAAGCGACTGAACACCCACGGATTGTTGGCTGATGCAGTCCAAGATCTCGATCTCGCAGATTCGGACTCGGATTCAGAACTGCATACAGGCTCCCACGACTTTCTTTTCCAAGATGACAACAACATCAAAAACCTCGCTCTGAGGGCTCTATCCACCTCCGATAACGATCTGGATTCTTTCACTAAGAATTTCAGCCGTCCAATATCGCGTCCTTTGCGGACTATGCATGGCCCACGTGGTCCTTACAGACCAGACCTGGCAGCACTGCCAGTCCTATACGAGGCCTCCATCTGTTCGAGCTTGGATACTGGTGTCGACACACAGGATCCGTCCAGTAGAACTGGTGACGACAGTGACGATGTTTCCAGGCGTCGCTCACTCACTCCAACCGAGACTTCGGCCACCGCATATGAAAGTCCACGTGAACGGCTTGGTCTCGGCAGCCGTATACGGAAGAATGACATGCCGATGCCTTGGGAGAGCCAGCAGGAACTGCCAGGTAAGCTCAAGAAAGGCCGTCGTTCCCTCTTTGGAAGAACTCGACACCATGAGCAAGGAGACAGGAGCGCAGTTGCTGACTCGGGTCTGCCCTAGAACTATGCCATGCTTTATCTCCCCCGCTGCGGAATCCGGCCCGAACGATGGTGGATTGTGTATCCCCACCACCGAGGAACCCGGCTCGGACGACATTGCCCGCACGTTCCCAATAGGATCGAGCCGGGCTTCATTTTAACGATGTCAAGTTCTGCTGCTTATGAACGACTCTTTCCTTTCTTTTAAGCACTTATTTACGGTTTCCATGTGGGGGCATAGTCATTATCTTTTATACCCCTTTTGGCGTTGATATTCGAGGAGAATCTCCCAACATCATATGATGGAGTACACATCCATGGACATGCTGGACGCACGCGTGAGGCCATGTCGACGCTCTACTCCGATGCACTTCGTTCTACGAACAGGAAAAAAAGCGATGTGCAGTGCTGGCTGGGCCGACGGTTGCACAAGAGAGAGGTGGAAAATGCACTATTAATTAGTCGAGAGCAGATAATGAAGAAAAGTGACATTATCTTTGCGGGCTAGCCTTTGCTGATTCCTGTGGTTGCAGTACAGTACGTACAGTACCATCGCCAAATGTGTGTAACCGCACGTCTCATCTGCACTGGCTTCATCCGACCAACAACGTCTTGCACACTGTGCTGCCCACAATACGTCTTCGTAACGGCAAAACACATCACTCATCACATGTATCTGGAAAGTCTTACGCTGTCAAGACGATTACTTAGTTTGTCTCTGAATTTTGGAGATTTGGGGCACCACTCAACTCACCCGCGATACTCGCCATTATTTGTTCAACAATGTTTCAGCAGATAGATGTGCAGATTGGCGCATGATCGCTATACTAGGCAGGTACGTTGACTGATAGAACTAGTAGAGCATGAAGGAAGTTAACTTTTTTGCTACGCAGCTAGCTGGACCCCCGTGGGTCAAATAAATACAAGAATACCTACGGGAAATGCAGTGTTCCGGATTATCGGAAGTGGGGATCTATCTCGTGCGCGCTGGTTTCTCTCTCGCTCTCGCTCTCTCGAGTGTGTTGTATGTATGTAGGAGCCCTGCGACCGCCAGTTTTAACAAGCCATGTTGTATGTATGTACGTATGATTTCGTTTTCCAACTCGAAGGGAAAATATCAAAGAGTCGCGTCCTGCACTTCTCCGATATGGCAAGAGCCCGGGGGGCTACTTTCGTTGCTGCTGAGCTCTCCAGTGGTGTTGGAGTGGAATGTATTCTTGGGGCGGGGCATATGTATGTGGACACACAAGGGTTGGAGTTGTAGTTGTAGGCGCTTTATCGATATGTCTTCTTGCAGCGATCGGTATATTGAACATATCTTTCCTGCAGCCATTCTCGACTCGTCTTTTTGCGTAGCGGGGACATGCATGGACACATCGAAACTCTTGCACGGGAAAAGCGTTTTCACGGCGTCGAGCGCATCGGATGGGACCTTGTAATTTTTACAATACGGCGCATAACATATGCCAACGGTCAGATATACTCCTAATGATAACAGCCGTGCCGAGCCGCTTTGCCAAGATCGAGCGTGGATATAAGAGCTCAGATCTTATATCTGCTCCAGCGAAACTCAACTCAACTCCACTCGTCGGCGTGTGCCTACACTCTGGTGGGTGGTGCCGGACCAAGCCGAGCCGAGCACATCAAGTGTTGATGATGTGTCTGGCATAGCAGTCCAGACACCACGAATCTCCCTCTTCGCCAACCTCCACAATGCACGTCTGGCATATCAGCTTCCCGCACACGCCCGAGCACTGCCGCGTGCAGATGTAGCATGTCCGCTCGGCGCAGCGCTTGCAGTCGGAGTAGTTCTCGAGATCTCGTCTGCGCTTGGGCGCGGATTTGCACGCGTGGCAGGGTCGAAGGTCGGTTGGTAATGCGGTGGGGACGGCTGTGGCATCGGCATTGGCATTGGCGCTGGGCGATAGTGGCGGGGGCCCAGGGTCTATGTCCATGAGCTGTGATGATCGAGAGGGAAGGGACGGTTTCGGATTCATGCGTTTGAGTTGCTTGACGGGCCGCCGCTCAGACGCAAAACATGTCGTGGACGCTGCTGGGCGCGGGGCATTGTTGTCGAGGGATACGGGGCTGGTACCGTGCAGTCTGAGGAGCTGTCTGCCTGAGGGTGAGCATCGTTGCTGGGAGCTTGAGGCAGTATTGTCAGTGTCTAGTCTGATTAGATTCCAAGAGAGTGTCCCGTACCTTGAGCTGGGCCCTTCCTCTGCATCTGCCCGCCTCTTCCTCTTCCCAAGTCCTGAATTGCCTGGCAGGTCTGTCATTGTGCTCCAACTTGGCGTTGTGTTGGGCGAGTCGTACTGGGTATGTCTCGGGTCGGACCCGAACAGCTCGGAGGTGATGTACATGGTGCAAAAGGCGCGGTGAATTGGTCTTGGACACTGACGACTAGCGAACGCCGCTGGGCGGGCTCGGTTCGGAAGGAGCGAGAGGTGGTGTTGACGTGAAAGCAGAGGCGCGGGTTTGGTTTACGAGAGATCAAGATACTGCAAAGCCTGTGGCGGGAACCGGAAACGAGGGACTACAGCGAGTGATCATGATGCGGAGGAAGACGGACGACGACGACGACGTGATGTTGCTTGGAAGGATCCTGGCTCGGATCTAGCCGTCGCTCTGGGCAAGCAGCAAGGCAGCACAGCACACCGTGACAGGGGTCTAGCCCGGCGCGTTCACCCGGGCACGTGTTTCCCCTTTCTGCCAAGGATGCGCGCGCTCGGAGATTTTGTGGACCGCCGCAACGCGACCGCACCGCCCATATTCACCACCATTGAGGTTTTGCAGTTGTTCTTGTTCCTACATAGTTTTTAATGGGTTTCAACGTTCTTTTTTAGTACTCTTAATGACCTACTAATACCAACAATCACAACAATCCTATCCCGCGTTTGGGTAACCCAGATCTGGGTACGGAATACACTTACAGAGGACCCCACAGCCATGGAAGGCATCAACGTAGCCGAGCTCGTCGGGCGGTTGAGCAGCGAGGAAGAGTCAGTACGGAAGATGGCCGTATTCAAGCTCCAGAATGCAATTGGCGACCCATCGTTCGCCGAAGTCTTCATACAGGAAGGTGGTCTGCCCAAGCTGAGGTTTCTGGCGCTGCATTCTACCGGCAATACGCTGGCGTACTGTCTTACATCGCTGTCGCGGCTTCTCGAGCTCGACAAAGGGTGGGACCATGTTACAGACGATCTCATCAAACGGGTACGCGCATATTCCTCTTCAAGCGACAGACAACTAACACCTACAGGTCGTAGAATTGGTCGTCGCGCAACCCCTCGTCAACGTAAACCGAGGCGCAATGTCAGTTCTAGCAGCCATCGTTGGCCATCCGGCTACGCGCAACTCGCAGCCAGGTGTAACAGGCTTCCAGCGACTGAAGCCCGCAGTGGAACTATATCCCCAGTTCCTCCCTATGCTCGTCGAAAAGATTACGTCCGCCGACCACGCCCTATGCGCCAACTCCCTCCACCTTATAAACTCATTGATGCGAGACGCCATTGCAAACGACGCGGATTTCGAATGGCCTAGGTTCATAAAACAGTTGCAGGAGCTGGGAGTTATAAAAAGTGTTTATGGTCTTATGTTGAGTTCCGCAGTGCATGACTTAGCTCACCCGCTGTTAGAATTTCAATCACTGACGAAAGTGCTGCTGAAAAAATGGAGCGAAGAGAAGGTCGACTTGGAAAAGCCAGACCACCGCAGGGCTATTCGTGGACTTCACACTGCAAGCAACCCGGACAAATCAGGAGCGGATCCAAAGGGCAGTAAAAAACAGAACCCTGCCAAATGGAGGCGCCTGGGATTCGAGACCGAGTCGCCAGCTTGGGAGTTTGAGGCTACGGGATTCTTAGGACTCATGGATATGACTGATTTTGTCTACAAGGACGAAGACGGCTTTCAAAAGCTGCTGCTCGAGCAGTCGGCCGAGCCACTTGACCAGCGTTGTCCGATCGCTCGTGCGAGTATTGCAGTGACTTCAATCCTCTTTGAACATTTTGAGGTGGACAAGTCAGACGAACGCGAGTCCCAGCGATACACCGGACAGGATTCACGATCCAACTTCGACAAAGCTTTCAAGCCAATGCTGCTCCATTGGTCAAGAGTGCATAAGAGCGGCCTCAATGCCTTCATTCGGCTTTGGAAAGCAACGGAAGCGTCGGTAGAGGATTTTGAGAAGATTGAAGAGCTAGTTCGGATCTTAATCGAACATATTGTTGGACAGGCCCCTCGTACGAGAGAGATCAAGGATGTGGAGGAGGAACTCGGGCAGTTCGACATTCAGCGACTCCGAGAGCTCCAGATGGAACTACTCGAACTTACGTATGAGGATGAGTGGGGGCATCAGCTTCGGTGAGTGTTCCCGATTAGGAACCCAACCCTCGAAGCTAACTGTTAGCAGCCAAGTACGGGACGAGCTGAACCACGAAGCGCTCCAATTCGTCAAAGAGCAGCGCATTCGGTGTTTGCTCCAGGGCGCTTGGTTCCCTCAGGCGATGAGTTACTCGACAGATGCAGGGCCCGTCACCAGCAAGACCCTTAGTCGCACTGTGCCCTCGGCCTGGCGATTTGTTCGACTATCGCACAATCGCCGCTACCTGCATTACGCTGATTTTGAGGAGAAGTTGGCCCCAGAACCCAGGCTGGACGCCCTGCAAGACAAGAGTATGTGTTGTATACCCGCGTTCTGTGGTTTGATTTGGCGCTGTGGCTGATACGTACGTCCAGTTGATCTCTCTATCGTGTCCTCGGTTGTCAGCAACGTGTCGGCCTCGGCCCCGTCGACATCGTCATCTGACAGCACACTTACAACTCTCCCGGGACCTGCACCCGCTTCGACGTCGACTAAGATTACGATCCACGGGTATCTTCCAGCGTCTGGCCACTCGCGGCAAACGTCAGATGCATCGGGAGCTGGTCAAAAGGAATCGGTTCTTCTGCAGCTCCATCCCCAAAGCCATACTCTTGCGTCCGAGTGGCTGGATGGACTGCTCATGCTGCTCAACCAGCAGCCAATTACAGCCGACACCAACAAGCTAGTGAATCTCATCGGCGGCTACGGACTCAAGATCCGACTTCTCAACGTGCGGTTCGAGGACGTTGGCATGGAGGAGCCGGTGCTTCCGAGCCGTGAAGGGCTGGACGACGACTACTATTATGATATTGGCGGTATGGACGCAGGGATGTGAGGGGTGAAACAGCTGCAAGCAACATGCTTCTATGCACGCTTTTAGCCTCATGTCTGTTTCAGCGGAACGTGGGATTGGAAGACCGGGGTTGACGATCAGGTTCCCGGTAAGTCGTTCTTCTGATATGGCGCTACCGTATCAACTCAGCGAACTCGCCCTTCGCTAGCGGGAGGTTGATGGGCTCCAATCGACCTCCTGCAACACGAATCTGACAGCCCTACTACTGCGGCTGTAAGACAGCTAGTCGTTTGTGTCTTGTCGCCTTGTACCCCAAGGCAAGTTCAAAGAGATTCTAGAGCAGAAGCGGGCGCTCGACGACAACGGGTTGGGGATAATGTATATTTGGTGGAGAACTGAGGCGTGGGGCTAACGTTCTAGTGTGCTCTGGATGGTGGGAGTTCGGGACGATGGCTATATTAGTGCTGGAGATGGCTCCTCTCTTGAGATACCCTTGTTTCTACGGCAGCAATCCACAATCAATACTCGGGACCCTTTCGTGCAGGCAACGATTTCCTACGGCGGCTAGCGTGGCCTGTCGCGCCATCAGCTCAGGGAGAGTACACCCTCGCGAGGGTACACAGCGCGGACAGAGGGCGCTGTGCTTGGTGCTAGCTGGTGGTCGGAGTAACTGTGGCACCCGCGGCGGTTCTCTAGACGCAGCCATGCGGGAGGGCAGAGATCTAGAATTAGTAGGAGGGTCGAGGCTAGCGACGCGGCTGCTGGATGGTTTGAGGCGACGGCGACGATGGACGGTAGCGTAGTGGTACGCACACGGGCGCGGGTGAGGCCTAGGTAGCTGCCGCTGACTGTGCTTGTTGGTGACTCCCTGGGGGTGAAGCGGAGGAGCGGGGGATGGTGGCCGTACGCTGGCGCGCAGCAATTGGCGGCCGGGTAGCTGCGCGGCGTGCTCCAGCGACCGGCAGGCTTTGCAGTTGCTGCTGTTGTGTGGGCCAGATGGGCGGTCTGGAGATATGGGCATGGGGCCCGTATACGATGCAAGGTGCAGAACGGTGAGGGGAGCTTTGGGGAGCTTCTAGTGGGCGCACGTTGGCGGCAGTGCGGGGCGCCGTCGTCACAGGGGAGGAAGCCGTCGTCACAGGCCAGGCGCGCCGTGGCGTTGCAGCCATCCACGCGCCCTCTGCCCGCCGTCAGGTCAGCGCGGAGGGAGACAGAGTGAATACGGGCAGCGGTGGCCAGCAATAAGGAGCATTCTGGCTGGGCAATTAGCACACGTCCCTGGTCGCCGCCAGCTCACGAGAGTGCGCGCTGGCACGGCAGACTCGGCATGCAGCCGCCCACGGCAGCGTCTGTCCACACCATCCAGCGCCTGTATACCGCGCCGCCGCCTCCAGTGTGTTTGCTCTTCTTCTTAAGAGACTTCGAGCCCGCCGCTGCTTCCCTGGCGCCTCCGCACTCTCCAGTCCCACCCCCGCCGATAGCGGTGCTCCCTGCACCTGCTGGCTCGTCATCATCATCACGAATGCACGCCTGCGAGCAACGGCCGTCCTCGCCCGCCTCGCCCGCAACAACAAGCCCGTTGTCTGCCGCCCGTGCCTGTCTGAGTGCCTGAGCTGCCCTGCAACGACAGCGCCCGCCGACGCCATGAGGAGCCAGAGCAGATCCAGCAGAGCGAAGGAGTCGACGGCGACGCCATATGCCCAGTATGAGGCCCTGCCGCTCGCGCTAAAGTACGTGTTCCACCATCCCACCCCCCTCGCGCCCTGGCTAGCGAGGAACGCGTTGCCATCACACCGAATGCCAATCACGCCTGCAGTCATGCATGCATGAATCTGAACTCCCACCCCTCCGTCTGTCTGTACCTTACATGGCTGCGCCCATAGCCGACGACGCAGAGTTGCTGACTTCCCCTGCAGGAGGAAGCAGTTCTCTTCACTTGAGCGTCTGCGCATTGCTGAGCACCAGCACCAGCTCCTCCTCCTCCAGCAGCAAGCGAGCCAGCCTGTATCCGTCCGTCGCCGCTCCTCCCGCACCCCAAAGGCCGCCCTGCACCGCCAATTGACTCCTGGATCGACACGCTGCCGCTCGCGCAAGGATCGCTCACGCCAGGAACGCGACTTTTCTCAGGCCGAGGCCGACTTCTTCCTCTCCCTCCCCCACAAACTTCGCAAGCAGCACTTTTCCCGCGAAGAACAGGTGCTCCTTGCCGGCCGGTGCGACCAGAACGCCGCTTCCGAACGAGCCCAGCAGCGCTTCGAAGATTTCCACTTCGGCTTGCCCAACGACTCTGTTACCTCCTTCCGCCGCGGCCGCTCTCGACGGAGGTCGTGCTCGGTGCACTCTGTGAGTCCCAATCGGCCGTCGCAGAGCCGGCCCACGCAAGAGGACTGGAGTACAGAGGCCAATCACCCACATTTGCCCACCATGAGTCCGCCTGTGTCCTACCCAGTACGCCCAAGGTCTGGCTTCAAACGCACCCTCTCTCTCTCCAACATCCCACTTCGCACCTCAACCGCATCGGCACCCACCATGATAGACCCACCGCCCTTCTCCGCTGGCACGCAACCGGCATGGCATCAGCGAGCCCACTCGCAATCAGTCTCTGGACGACGCTCTTCCCACGCGCCGACGACGCCCCTCTTCGATCCTGAGGCTACGCACTACCGTGACCCGGAAGCACGGAAGACGCTGCGCATGTTTCTTGCGTCGCCCCAAAAGTTCGACGAAGCGGTCGAATTTGGCTTCCCCTCTGCTGCTGGTAGCGAAGAAGTCAAGCATCGGTACCAGCTCCCTCCAATCGCTACAGATGCGCGCAACTTCAGCCGCGATATGCAGACCTTCCTCAGAGACGACAGAATATCTTTTCTCGAGGACGATGACGAGGACCAAGGCCTCGAATCTGACGGCGATTCCACGGTCGATCTCGAATCTCCGGTCACGCCATCAAGCATCGGCATGTCGTTCCGTGGCCATGCAAGGCATCTCTCGCCGTCGACCTACTCCTCTCTTGACTCCACAGGTCTCCCTCTGAATCCTCTGAATCCAATGTCCGGGCGCTTGAATCGAGAGATGACTCTGCGCATGACTCTCACTCGGCCGGACCTACGAGCTGATGACGATCAACTCTATGGTTGGCAGGGTGCAAAAGGCGGCAAAGACGACCCGTTTGCTCTCGAAGAGCTTCCTGTGTCGGACGACATGACCGGCTCCAAGGGTGCCTTTGCCGTTAAACCGAAGCCGCAGGGCAACCTCGTCACCCGTCTCTTCAAGCGGGCTAGCAAGCGCGGGCAACGTTAGGCCTCAACCACCTTACCTCCACGATCAAGACTCGCGTCTACGTTGAACAGTAACGGACGAACACGGCATCTCATGATACGGCACCGGCCACTCGCATCTGCCCTTTTATTCTAATCTCTAACTTTTAAACCACCACTTTCTTCACCATCTACTTTCATGCTCGTCGTTCGTGGTGCACTTTAGCGGGCGTTTCTACTTCGGGCTCCAGGGCCTGTAAGCCAAAACATTCCTCATCGGGTTTTCCTATCCTCCATACATTATATCCCCATGTACAACGACATGCATGAATGAGGCGCTGGACAGGGGTCATCAGGGGAGGGGTTGTTTTCGTGGGGTCATGCAATGGAAGCATTGTTTTTTCGTCGGGTGGCTCCGGAAAAAGGAGGCAGCAAGCAGCAGGAAGCACGAGGATGGTTGATACCCGCAATCCAAATCTTGAATTGCACATGTGTGTATGTGTGCGGTTCTTCAAAAAGCTACAAAATCGAATTCAAAATGCAAATTCTTCAGGACTGGTCCTCGTTTCCGTTTCCGATACTCCCAATGTTCATGCGTTCTGGTGTTGGCAAATTGGTACAGCTGATGGTGCCGATGCGCCATTCAGCTACACGGTCGCCATTCAGCACACATAAGTAGTCAGGCGTCTTCCAATACTCGCACACGAGCAAGTGGGTACTTGTCAGCGACCTAATCTGGCCGAATTGTAAGGCTACTCTCAACCCCCTCTTCTTACAGATGCAGTCGACAGCTTTTTACAACTGCAATAAGTAAGTAGGGGTAACAGCAACCATCCATCAATCACGCGAGACCTCGATGCGGCGGTGTGGCCAGCCTTTTGGCAATTCTCGCTAGTCTACGTGTGTACAGGAAGTATGTAGATGGCTAACACACGGGCCGGGTACGTCGTAACTCGCGCTCCCGCTCCCGTGTCTGTGTCTGTGTCGGTGTCTGTGTTGGGCACCGTGTAGGGTGTCCTTCTTCCTATTGCGACCGAACACCGGCGAGACTAAACTCAATGAAGACTCCAACACGTCCAACGCATAGATTTGGCGGCTGCAAAGAGTCGGTCTTGCATGTGGTGCTAGTGCCCAAACAAACGGGGGGCTAGCCTATAGTAGTCATCAATACCTCGTACTGCGGTTTTGAGTAATAATTCTAGAAGATATAGGTGGGTAGAGCTTGAGGTCGTGAATGGCTTCGTGGTCGATCGGGTGGTTAGAGAGGGAGGGAGAAAATGTCTATCAACCAACAGACGCATACATACATGCGTAGCGACGCATCGCTCGCAGCACTCACGCTCGTGTATGTACTCGCCTAGACCGTACGCTATTACAGTCCGTCTACAAGTAAACGCATCCGCTAATTTCGCTTACTATATATCTCGATTATATACCATACCCTTGTCTATACCCTTGGTTGCTCTCTCACCCATTCGCGGAGCTACCGCAACGTTAGAAAGACGCCTATTTCAGGTGGTAGTCGAGTACAGTCTAGTCTAGCTCGTCTAGGCAGCCACTTCTCCGAGTGCGGCGAACTTCACAATCAACACACGACTCCAAACAGACTCCAGACAACCGCGCAGAACCGAGGCGCCATGCATGTGCCCGGCAAGGCACGTGGGGGAAAGCTGCAGCGCCGACTTCGCGGGCGTATACTAATATGGTCGCCGAACACCTTTTGTGACAGCTACCATGCACCTGCATGACATGGACATGACATGACATGAACGGGGGTGGGGAAAGGCGAACTATTACAGCTTTTGACGTGACGTGCGTGGGCGGTGCTGCAATAATTTACCCATCTACTGCGATTAATTCGTACGTAGAATACAGACTGCGAGATGAGATGCGATGCAGCGACAGAGGTCAAAAGTCAAGGCAAGAGTTTTATCAACAGCGGAGTTGGAAAGAGGACGCGTAGCAGTATTGACAAGTCGGTGTGCTTGACTCGCGGGGTCCACGGGCCGCAGCGATTTCGTGGGATATTTTTTCTCGACAGTGACAATGGGTGGTGATGGAGGTGCATGAAGGGTTGGTTAGTTTGAGCAGCAGTTGCTTGAGCGAGAGCATGTGAAACCGACGAACGAGAAAATTCGAGGTACCATCTAAGAAGAGCAGTGGGCTGTGTAGTTTAGGCGACAGGGCGAAGGTGACGGGAATGCAGGGTGCGCTCAAGTTGGGAAGAAAGATTGGGGGTGATGGTTAGACTAGCGGAGAAGCCGCAGGGTAGGTCTGGAGCCAGAACTGCAAACTGAGTGCTAGAAGCATATTATTACTCTTCTGGTAATCTAGCTTAGTTTAGCTTACCGGAAATACCACAGTGGTACTACCTGCATGTTCTTTCAACCAAACCGGCCACCTCTGCTCTATCGGGACAGGGCGATGTCATCAATCCTCAAGATCATCTTGACCGTCTCAGCGGCCAATTCGATAGCACTTGTGCTGACGAGCAGCGGCTGCAACACGTTCTCCTCCGCAATGTCGTTCTTGACGCCCCCGCTCTTGATACTGACGCCTGCATTGCGTTGCTCCTGCGCGTGCCTATGCCGCAACTCCGTCACCACCTTGATGCTGTTCAGGCCTGCGTTCTCTGCCAGCGTCGTCGGGATCACCTCCATGGCATCGGCGAATGCTTTCCAGCAAATGGATTCCGTACCGGAGAGTTCACGCGCGAGGAGAGAGAGCTGGTGTGCGATTTCGATTTCGGGGGCACCGCCGCCGGCTAGGAGGGCCTTCTTCTTGACGAGCGATCGGATGGCGCAATGTGCGTCGTGGAGCGAACGTTCGGTCTCGTCGAGGATTAGAGAGTTGGCACCGCGGCAGACGATGGAGACAGTCGAGACGAGGCTTTTCACGCCTGATACCTTCACGTACCGCGCGCCGGATGCCTGGACTTCTTCGATCAGATCGGCGGAGCCTAGCTTGTCCTCCGTGAACGAGTCGATATCAGCAATAGGCTTGCAGCCAGTGCTCTGCCATGTGTTAGTTGACTGCGTGGCGGTGACGTCCTCTACTGCATGAACTTACCTTGCAGATGAACTCAATCTCCTCGCGCTCAATATCCTTGACGACAAGGATCTTGAGCTTCGACAAGAAGTGTAAGCTGAGATCGTTTACGGCGTCCCGGAGAATTGATTTCTGGATGAAGAGAACGTTGCACTTCGCCTTCTGAATCTTCTTGACCATGTTCAGTAGATATGTCCGCTCCTCTTTTAAGATCTTGTCCATCTGCCTATAGTCGTTCACCACGATCTGGTTCTCCATGTCTGGTTTGGGAGGACTGAGCTGGAACTGAATCAGACCAATCCGTGCCTTTTCTTTAATTGTTGGGCCTCCTGCGCTCTTGACTACCGGCTGGTTCAGCACTAGTCCGTCAATCATTTCACTGTCTTCGATGGTCCCACCCGACTTCTTGATTATCCTAATGTTCTTCAGGTCCACGTTGTCTGCAGTTTTGGGGTCAATGACCTTCAAGACCGAGTCCACAGCCATGATTGGGAGCTTCGGCTCCGATGCAACGATCTTCGACGATAGTGCGGTTGTAGCAGTCTTCAGTAGCGTCGGCCTGTCTGACAGCTGGATGGGAATAGACATCTCCGTGAGGATCTCTATCGCCTTTGCTGCCGCGCGCTGGAAAGATTCGGAGATGACCGTCGGGTGGATTCCTTTGGACAGTAACCGCTCTGCCGCACCCAACAGACTTCCTGCTATTACCACCACCGAGGTCGTCCCGTCTCCAGCTTCGATATCTTGAGCGTGTGCGAGGTCGACGAGCATTTTAGCGGAGGGATGCATGACACTCATTTGATTGAGCATGGTTGCGCCGTCGTTTGTGATGATGGTCTCGCCCTTGCCGGTTTGAATCTGCGCATGTTAGCACATAGTATTTACGCGCCAATCACAAATATATGTACCATTTTGTCCATTCCTTTGGGTCCGAGTGACTGTCCCACGTTAGTATGCGTATCAACCCCGCCCCGCCCTCTAGACATACAGTTCGGATCGCATCGGCCACAGCTAATGAATAGGTTAGCCAGAGCTTCAATGAATTCCCGGAGAACATACCTCTTGCCGCAACAATGTTCGCTATCCGGACCGCCCTGGGCTTTTCCTTGTCCTACGAATTCGTCAGTTATGCACTGTTTTCATACCTCCGGAGCAGCTTCTCACCCTGAACGCAGCATTGCCGGCACCGCCACCTGCAACTGAGGCAGCCATTGTGTGTATAGTGGTAGAACAAAGGATTAGGGGTCGTGGGTGTTGGGTATGCTATTTGCTGCAGTTGTCTTCGATCTTCGAATTTGCTGCAGGCGCGAGCTTTGGAAATTCGTAGCGCGTGAGGGAAGGCTTGGCACGACAAAGCGCCGACTCGCCGACAGCAGCTACAACACCAGCACCATCTATCACTCCGCCATCCACACCCGCCTCACTAGACTACCCACCACCCAGCGCACACTACACGTACCCTATCCGGACTCCCCACTTTGCGCCGACCATCTGCACCCCTATCACCCGCAGCGTAGCCCTGAAGCACATCCCCGCTTGAGCCGCAAGCATGCCCAGCGCCACGGGCCAGAACTGGGAGAAGTTCCAGAAGAACTTTGCCGACGATGAAGTAGAAGAGAAGAAGATCACACCTCTCACTGATGAGTAAGCCGCCGGCAACAGTATCGATGTAATGGTGGCTAAATAGGCACAGGGATATCCAAGTGCTGAAGACGTACGGAGCAGCGCCGTATGCGGCAGAGCTCAGGAAGCTCGAGAAGGAGATCAAAGACAAGCAGCTGATAATCAACGAGAAGATTGGTGAGTCTGGACACAGTCAGCTGTGCGCATAGCCCCGCTAACAATATCCCAGGTGTCAAGGTAGTCATCCGCCCTCGGTAACAGCAGCCCTTGCGCTCTCTAACGTATGTTTAGGAATCAGACACCGGTCTCGCACCTCCGCATCTCTGGGATATCGCCGCCGACCGCCAACGAATGCAAGAAGAGCAGCCTCTCCAGGTCGCGCGATGCACCAAGATAATACGAGACGACAAGGAACCCGACAATCTGGAGAAGAGCAAATATGTCATCAACGTCAAACAAATCGCCAAATTCGTCGTCAACCTGGGGGAGCGCGTATCGCCGTCAGATATCGAGGAGGGCATGCGAGTGGGTGTGGACCGAAACAAGTACCAGATTCTCCTCCCGCTGCCTCCGAAAATCGACCCCTCGGTCACTATGATGACTGTCGAGGACAAGCCGGATGTCACATATGGCGATGTTGGAGGCTGCAAAGAGCAGATCGAGAAGCTCCGAGAGGTTGTCGAGATGCCGCTGCTATCACCCGAGCGCTTCGTGAACCTGGGTATCGACCCGCCGAAAGGCGCTCTTCTCTACGGGCCCCCAGGAACCGGAAAGACACTGTGCGCCCGAGCTGTTGCCAACCGAACGGACGCCACTTTTATCCGCGTTATTGGTTCAGAGCTAGTACAGAAGTATGTCGGTGAAGGAGCACGGATGGTGCGAGAGCTGTTCGAGATGGCGCGGACGAAGAAGGCGTGTATTATCTTCTTCGACGAAATTGATGCTATAGGCGGCGCCCGTTTCGACGACGGCGCAGGAGGCGACAACGAGGTTCAGCGAACCATGTTGGAACTCATCACCCAGCTCGACGGCTTTGACTCCCGCGGTAACATCAAGGTCATGTTCGCTACCAACAGGCCGTCCACGCTCGACCCTGCGCTCATGCGCCCCGGACGTATCGACCGGAAAATCGAGTTCTCGCTACCGGACATGGAGGGACGAGCTCACATCCTCCGCATCCACGCCAAGAGCATGAGTGTGGAGCGGGATATCCGCTGGGAGCTAATTTCACGACTGTGCCCCAACAGCACGGGTGCAGAGCTCAGGAGTGTGGCGACCGAGGCCGGAATGTTCGCCATCCGCGCCAGGAGGAAGGTTGCAACTGAGAAAGACTTCTTGGCTGCCGTGGACAAGGTGATCAAGGGCAACTTGAAGTTCAACTCGACGGCCACGTATATGCAGTACAACTAAGCTTCGGTTTGTGCAATGGGTACAGTTGCATTTTTGGTGTGTTTTGGAGCAGTGGCTGAGTGTACGAATAACTGAGGTTGCCCCTTTATTCAGATATAGAGTAGGGCTTCGTCTGCCTGTCTAATGATGGGTCATGAAACGCTCGTAATTCGATATCCAAACATCACATTACCTGCCGTTGAAGTATCTCGCATCGACAGACGACCAACATGGAGATCACATAATTGCATGCAGACGTTTACACCCTTTGAAAAAACGTCTCAATCAAGCCTTCCGTCTAACATGCTATCAATCACGCACGCTCAATATACATAGGATACAGAATACCAACTCCTAATCCTCATCGTCGCTCCCAGAAATGCCTACTTTAATACGTTCGCTTGAACGGCGGCACCGCCTTGCACTCGTTCTCATCAAGCGTCGTGCCAATCACGGCCCTATAACCCAGTTCCGTCTTGCTATGCGGCTGCTTCTGCCACGACAGCGTGTGCTTCATCCATTTCTTGTCGTCGCGCTCCGGGTAGTCCTCACGCGCGTGTGCGCCTCGCGACTCCAAGCGGTTTGCAGCGGACTCGGCCGTCTGCACTGCGCAGGTGAGCAGATTGCGCAGCTCGAGCGTCTCGGTGAGGTCGGTGTTCCAGATCATGCTGCGGTCCTTGACGCCGACGTCGGCGAAGGTGGCGTCGACTTCGCGGATCTTCTTGACGCCCTCGTCGAGCGACTCTTGGGTGCGGAAGACGGCGACGTCGGTCTGCATGACCTTCTGCATGGCCAGGCGGATCTCGGCAGTCGACTTGGAACCGTTCGCGTTGCGCACCTGGTCGAGGACTTGGATCGAGTCGGCGCCTGCGTCGGCCTGGATGGGGTCGGCTGTTTGGCCGGGCGAGAAATTGTCACGGATCGTGTGGGAGACGGCACGGCCGAAGACGATGAGATCGAGGAGGGAGTTGGCACCCAGTCGGTTGGCGCCATGTACAGAGACACAAGCAGCCTCACCGCAAGCGAAAAGACCTGGAACAACTTTATCTTTGCCCGCATCGTCGACCGTGACTACCTCGCCGGTGTACTTGGTAGGAATACCGCCCATGTTGTAGTGGACAGTCGGTAGGACGGGGATGGGCTGCTTCGTGACATCAACACCAGAGAAGATAGCGGCAGTTTCAGAGATGCCCGGGAGACGCTCGTGGAGAACCTCGGCTGGTAGATGGCTGAGCTGGAGGTAAATGTGATCCTTGTCCGGTCCCACACCACGGCCCTCGCGGATTTCAAGGGTCATTGATCGAGATACAACGTCGCGGGAGGCTAGATCCTTGGCCGTTGGCGCATAACGTTCCATAAAGCGTTCACCCTCGGAGTTCAGCAGATAGCCACCCTCGCCACGGGACCCCTCCGTGATCAGGCAGCCAGCGCCATAGATACCAGTCGGGTGAAATTGAACGAACTCCATATCCTGGTTGGGAAGACCGGCGCGAGCAACCATAGCCATACCATCACCCGTGCACGTGTGAGCCGATGTGCAGCTGAAGTAGGCACGGCCGTAACCCCCAGTGGCCAAAACAGTGTTCTTGGCGATGAATCTATGGATCGTCCCGTCTTCCTGGTTGTATGCCACGACGCCCTTGCAGACGCCGTCTTCCATTATCAGGTCAGTGGCAAAGTACTCGATGAAGTACTTCGTGTTGTGCCGTAGAGATTGTCCATATAGAGTGTGAAGAAGCGCGTGTCCGGTCCTGTCGGCGGCTGCACAGCATCGGTATGCCTGTCCGCCTTTGCCATATTTCTGAGACTGACCTCCGAATGCACGTTGGTAACTAAGGCTTTGTCAATACATCGGCCGCGTGCAGTGCATGCCATCAGCTTACATTCGGCCGTCGTCTGTTCTTGAAAAGGGACACCCGTAGTTCTCAAGCTCAATAACGGACTGGGGCGCTTCTCGTGTCATATAATGGATGGCATCTTGATCGCCTAGCCAATCTGAGCCTTTGACAGTGTCATACATGTGCCATCGCCAATCATCCTCGTGCATACTAGAAAAGCGACTGTCAGTAACAACATTCACAGCACTGGTTTTCCATGGCACTCACTTTCCTAGCGCGGCATTGATCCCTCCCTGTGCAGCAACCGTGTGTGACCGTGTCGGAAAGAGCTTGGATATACAAGCGGTATTGAAGCCAGCTTCAGCGAGACCAAACGCCGCTCGCAGACCAGCTCCTCCGGCTCCAACAACCACGGCATCGTACTCGTGGTCGATCACAGGATATTTGCTAGAGATGAATCCGGAAGCCTCTTTTGCCCTTAAGTTCTCGGTGGCGAATATGCGCGCTGCAGGTCGTGTTGACGAGAAAGCGCGGGCGGGTGTGCGAATGCTTCTCGAGACCTGTCGAGATAACTGTTAGCCATTGGTAATCCACCATGAACCACGACCATCAACACCACTATGCTGGCTCGATCCCATTGCGATGCTTTCCTATGGAGGTGCCGTAGTGGAAGGACCCGTGGGGGTGTGGGACTCGCCGCGTGCGGAGCCTGTCCGGCGGGGATCAAGATGTACAGGTGGCGCACGGGAGCTTCAGAGGGGTCTCACCTGGCTCGCAAGCTGCATACGACGCATTTTGAGGCAGCTCATGGTGACTGCGGCCGGGGACTTGGAGAGTGGAGGGGTGCAGTTGGTGTCGTATGGTGTCTCCAGAGCAGCGAAGCCGTCAAGCGATCATGAAGGTGCGCCCGCCGGCTTTGCATTGCCGACTTCCTGATTGGTCCGAACAGCAACCTCGGCGCAACAGAGCGGAATGGAAATCTGCTCCGGCTTCATCCTTCACACATCCATATTCGTTCTGAATGAATAGCATTGCCTGCCATATATGAACTTCCAATGCGAACATCTGCTAGATGGTTTAGACAGCGTGGCTCCACATGTGTACTTAGGAATGTAGTAGCATTCGATTGACTACTACTTACAGGAAATGCAGATATTCGCAAGTGAGAACATGGGGCGAAAATAAGACTGCTGTCGAAGCACATCAATTTGAAATCGAAGTGATGGCGTCATAGACCCCTTCACAGCGACTAGCTGGGCACATCTCGACCCGTTAGAGTACCTATGGTGGCCACGCGATGATTGCTGTCAAAGAGAAGTCATACCGATCTTAGCCATATGACAGTGCAATGGCCACTCTGCTTTGGTACCTAGGTACTCTGTACTGTATTCTCCAACTGTTTGGGAATATACTTGCACATGGTGAAGTAGAGAGCTAATCTACCCCAAATTTTATGATGACGTGAGAAGACATCCTCATTATTGTGTGGTTCTTTCATTATATTGGCAAGAAAATGTCTTTCAAAAGAGATCCTTGGATTATGGGAGTGGCTCAGCTCTGATACTATTAACCATGAATCGAACATGCCAGTTTCAAGCGAAGACACGTAGCTGTAGTATACCAAGTAGGAAAATCGATTCGTGCGTTGTCCGCAGGTTGAAAGTGTCGTTAGCCGTTCTCCAAATTATGGATAATGCATCACCAAACACTGGTTTTCTGGAGTAACGATAAAGTGAGAATCTTTGAATTTTGTTTTTCAGTCACTCAGCCATCATAGCTACCGTAAGCCCATGCCATTCGCCTAAGAGCCCAAGAAGAAAGTATGCACTCGACCACCGCGACCAAACTAAGCAGACGGCTGAAGGTCCTTCTTGAGTACACCCACGAACTGCTTCTTCTCCGCCGGCGTCTGGTAGGCACCGTGCCCGAACTTGGACGACGTGTCGATCCATTTCAGCTCAACCTTCTCCAATGCTCTCCTGCTGCTGTGCGTGAACATGGACTTTCGGAGCGTCATGACTCGCTTCTTCACACCAGGGCAAGCACCCTTGATCATGATAAAGTCGTTCTTGACCTCACCATAACGGACGAAGCCACCAAGACTGGAGATTGTTAGCCGAGAACCTTATAGCAGCGTACATCATGTGACTTACGGAGTGATGTTCTTCTTGGAGACATCGAATTCTGTGGAGGCATTGCCCTCGTCGCCGGCCTTACCAATGCGGTAGATCTTGTGGTTCACGGACGTACGGTGATGATATCCCATTTGACCGGCACGAGCAACAGTCCACTGGACGTGGGACGGATGCCATGCACCGATACAGGCGACCTTTCGGAGACCCTTGTGCGTCTTACGAGGAAGCTTCTTGGTGCCCCATCGAGATGTGACACCGTTGTATCCGTGACCCTTGGTGACGGCGATCACGTCGATCATCTCGTTGGCCTCGAAGATGGCAGTGACGTCAATGGGCTTCTCGAAGAGACCATGGGCGTAGGAAACCTTGTCGGGAATGCTGCCACCGTTGATCTGGATCTCCATCAAATGCGCCTTCTTCTGCTTGAGCGGGGTCATGGAGATTTGGGTGTGGGCAAGGACGCGGACGACGGTGCAGTACTTCTTGATGCGCTCAAGCTCGCGGGTGATTGATGAGCCGCTGCTCTCTGAGTGCTTCTTGGCGTATTTGGTGAAGGCCTTCTTCTTGCTCTTGTACCAGTTCTTGTAGAAGCGTCGCTTGACCTCGTCGCTCAAGTGCTCGGCCCAGACGGTGGTGAGGGAGCGCAGGCCGCGGGGAGTCTCGATGTAGCCAACCAGGCCGACAGCGATCATCTAGAATTCTCGTCAGTCCACCTTCTCATTTTTACCCGATTGATAGGCCTACCGGAGGGGTCTCGATGACGGTAACGGCCTCGACAATCTCCTTCTTGTGCAACTTGGCACCCGGTCGGTCCAAGTCGCGCACAATGGTGGTCATGCCGGCCTTGTAGCCCATGGCAGCCGTGAGGTGGACGGGCTTCTTGGGGTCATCCTTGGGGAAGCTGGCAATTGCTGTGAGCTGCTGTGCGAACTTTTGGCGGCTTGGGGGCAGTTTACCTCTTCACCTTGCCGCGGTGCCTCGACGCGCGCTTGCGGGGCAAGAATGCCAGAGACCCGTGGCGGGGAGCTTCGAACTTCCTGTGAGACATGGTGGATGGTCGACGTGCTGTGGGTTAGTGTCGCGAGAAGTTGCGGTCGAAATCGCGAGACGAATTTTGGTGTGTGGGAGCAGCCGGCCTTGGCAAGCTGTCGCCCTTGCGGCCTAGCGGCCTCTGCTGACTGGCACCCCGCAGGGCCGGCGTCAAACGCACAACTATCGACATCGACCACTACGCTGGGCTTTGTCACAGCACCAAGCACTTGCTCTGTTACCTCCTGCCTCGCCGCCGACGCCCGCTGTCGACTTCAAGCCGCCGACCCGTGCTGATTACCTGCCTCGTTTGACCGTCCACCGCCGCCCGCCGCCGCCCACCACCTTATCCCAGTTTCACCCACACACCCCAGTCTTACCGTCGGCGCGCCATCTGGCACCCCCGCCCTTCGCTCGTCCCCTGGATCCCGCCTTTTGGCTACAGCGGTCTCTTTGCGACTCTCGACAAGTGCCGTTGGTCCCAAGTCAGACTCCGCCGTCTGACGCACCATCTCGGTCCTAGAGCCATGGTCGACGCAGAGGGCAGCCCGACGACGTGGAAGTTTACGCAGTACGTTTACCCTCACACACCACCATGCCATTGCTTGCGGACTATTCTTTTTTGCTCATCTCGGTCTGGTGCAGCAACAGGCTGGCATTCATGCTTTAAAGTGAGGCTAACGCGGGTAGATGCTTTGGCGACAAAGGTGACGTCGAAGATATAACAGAAGGTAGGCACGGTCCAAACTGTACATGCATGCACCTGTGCTTGTCGCTCTTGTGTAATGGTATACTAATGACTGGCACCAGCGGATATCATTTCGACGGTCGAATTTGACCAGACCGGCAATTACCTAGCCACCGGCGACAAAGGCGGTCGTGTAGTGCTGTTCGAGAGAAACGAGACGGTAGGTTTTCGTCTTGAGGGGTGCAGTCTTACTATTGCGTGTGCTGCTGTACTATACGGTTACTGACGCCTGTCTCAGAAAAAGACATGCGAATACAAGTTCCACACCGAGTTCCAATCACACGAGCCCGAGTTCGATTACCTAAAGTCCCTCGAGATAGAAGAGAAGATCAACAAGATCAAATGGTGCCGCCGACAGAATGCCTCACATTACTTGCTTTCAACCAACGATAAAACAATAAAGCTCTGGAAGGTGTTTGAGAAGTCGTTAAAAGTGGTGGCGGAGAACAACCTGTCACACGAACTCACCCCGGGAGGGGGAGTCGCTGGCTCTGGCGGACCAGTGCGGAATCCAAATGCCCAATTCCGCAGCGCCACCGATCTTAAGCTGCCTCGACTCACCCACCACGATACCGTTGTTGCCGCGGTACCCCGCAAGACGTATGCCAACGCACACGCATACCATATCAATAGCATATCGGTCAACAGCGATGGAGAGACTTTTATCAGCAGTGACGATCTCCGCATCAACCTATGGAACCTGAACATCCAGGATCAGAGCTTCAACATCGTGGACATCAAGCCCGCCAACATGGAGGAGCTCACCGAGGTCATAACCGCCGCTGAATTCCACCCTCAGAGTTGCAACTGGTTCATGTACGCCAGCTCCAAAGGCACGATCAAGCTGGCGGACATGCGAGAGAGCGCTCTTTGTGACCAGCACGCGAAACGTAAGTGGACATGAAACAACATAGGCTAAACTACCTGCTAAAATCCATACAGAGTTTGAGCAAGAGGAAGACCCTTCTTCTCGCTCCTTCTTCTCCGAGATCATATCCTCCATATCAGACGTCCGTTTCTCGCACGATGGACGGTACATTCTCTCTCGAGATTACCTTACGGTAAAGATTTGGGATGTAAATATGGAGCGGACCCCGATCAAGACGATTCCAATTCATGAACACCTGAGGCCACGGCTGTGTGATACGTACGAGAATGATAGCATATTCGACAAGTTTGAGGTGGTCTTCTCTGGTGATGCCAAGAACGTCATGACGGGCAGCTACAACAACAACTTCATGATATACCCATCCGACCCGGAGAAAGATACTGAAGTTGTACTTCAGGCCGACAAATCGGCCTTCAAGGCCAAGAAGGTCGGCATACCGACTCCGATGAACTCCGCAACAAGCCCTGGCGGCTCTAAGAAAGGAGGTTCCAGAGCAGGCAGCCCTGCTGCTGGGGCCGTTGGCCAGGGCCAGCGCATGAGGAAGGAGACTGATGCTGATCAGATTGATTTCAACAAGAAGATCCTACATATGAGTTGGCATCCATTCGAGGACAGCATTGCCATCGCAGCGACTAACAATGTAAGTACTGCTTCCGCCAACTTTACCATTAACATGACTGACCTCCCCGAAGCTCTTTGTCTTTTCGGCACTATAGGAAACCCTTCATCCATAGCGCGGCAGGTTCTGTTCTGGGCATTCGCAACTAGAGGCATCCATATGCATTTTTTGGTCACCCTTCCCTTACTCTATTCCAACGTTTTGGTAGTGGCCTGCTCGAACAGTGCGAGGATGGTCGATGGACTTCGGGCCGGATGGACACGTACGGAGACTGTTCGAGCGTTTCATGTGACAATGCACCGTAACGGAAAGCAACAGCTATGTAGATCGTACGCCACGATAATGATAATGGATAGTGGCGCTTCTGGTACGGTGATCAGCAAAAATTGTATTGAGCTACATATTACGCAACAGGCAACCGTGAACCGTGATGAGCTGTGCTCTGTATGTACCGCATACAAGTCGTGCTTGCCTAAAAATTCAAAGACGATGTAAACGAGTCGATCTACGAAGGTTATGAGCGGTTAGGGACACCTCCAGACATTCAGTATGCCTTCACTAATCAAATGTATTAATCCACAGCCCGATTTTGAAGTTGCAAAAGTACTCAAATACCTGTGGTAGCAAAATCGGGTGAGGGTGAGGATAAGTATACTTAGATGTCAGCTTGCAGGGGTCGCATCAGCCCTACGGCGAAGTGCCGCTAGCGTCCGCAAGTTTCCACCGCTTCGGAACTCCACGTCAACACTGTCAACGAACGCACACAATTGTCAGTCTTTTGATTTGGATTGAGCATATAGATTTTTAACTGTTTTTTTATTACTGATTGGTGTTTCTTTATCCTTCCTGTGAGTCTTTCTTTCCAATTAGCAAATCGGCTCTTCTCTGCACGTCATCACATATCATGTACTTTCTTCGTCCTACTCTTTACATCCCATGTGCCCTTGCACATCTGCAATTGGAACCGGAAGCAAACACTGCCAGTCATATCCCTCGTCTAACTAGAATCAGGGCTGAACCAAAGCGTTCTTATTGCACTGTCGCCACGGTCTTTGCCAGCAGACAAGATACCCGCTCTGTTGTGCTGCCCGGTCCTTCACAAACGGCATATCGGCTTTCCTCGAAATCGGCATGGCGGCACTTGCACCCCTTGCTGGGAGCTTCGCGCTCATCTTCGGTGGATGCTGCTCTAATGTATGTATTATGTCTTCTGGACCACATGACGTAGCTAACCCCATTCCCTAAAGGTTTACTGTCTCGAAGCCATAGTCAAGTACATCTACCCTCTACATCCCCTTACCCCTTACCCCTATACTAATCCCCCTCTCCCCTCAGACACGAACCCGACTCGGGCCTCCTCATCACCCTCTTCCAGTTCATCTTCACCTGCCTGTCGACGTTGCACTACCAATTCGACCCCCGCAGCCGCTACTGCCTCAAGTCGTCGCCCGTGCCCTTCCGCAAATGGTGCATCAGCGCGGGGCTGTTCTTCGCCGTCAACATGTTGAACAACTGGGCGTTTGCGTTTAACATCAGCGTGCCGGTGCACATCATCCTGCGCAGCTTCGGCAGCGTGACGACTATGGCGGTCGGCTGGCTGCGCGGGAAGCGGTATACGGCTGTACAGGTGGGGAGTGTGGCCGTGTTGACGGTCGGAGTGGTGGTTAGTGCGTGGGCGGACGCGACAGCTAAGGTATGTGTATATTTGATGGTGGTCTACTGTGTACTCCCTCGCTCCAGGCCGCGGGACATTCATTTCGTACTGACGCCAAAGCACCAGGGCAAGAAAATGGACTCGTCAGCCATCGACCTCAGCAGCGCATCCTTCGAGTCCGGGCTGCTCATCCTGCTCGTCGCGCAGCTGCTCTCCGCGTACATGGGCGCCTACGTCGAGGACATCTACGTGCAGTACGGCAACCATTGGCGCGCCAACCTCTTCTACTCGCACCTGCTCTCACTCCCGCTTTTTCTGAGCTTCTACCCGCTACTACGCTCCCAATTCACGCGCCTGCAGTCCTCTCAGCCCGTCGCCATTCCGCCTAGCCTCGCCGCATCGCTCCCACCCCCGCTCATCAAGGCCCTCGTGCGCACGTCGCCGCACGTCCTGTACCTCACTGCTAATGCCGTTACGCAGCTGCTCTGCATCACGGGCGTCAACATGCTGAGCGCGAACACGACGGCCGTGACGGTGACGATTGTGCTTAATGTAAGGAAGTTGGTGAGTTTTTTGCTGAGTGTGTGGCTGTTTGGAAATAGCATGGGCGGGGGCATGATGGTGGGCGCGGCGATGGTGTTTGGGGCGGGCGCGTTGTATGGGTGGGAGACGAGTTGGCGGATTCCGATGAGGAGGAGGGAGAGGCAGAGGGCGGAGAAGGCGCAGTGAAGAGCAACTGGTTTGTGGGGCGTGGGTGTATGGGCGAGCGTTGTATGTACATAGAGGAGCTCGTCTGTGGGGTATGGCGGTGCTTTTGATAAACTTAGGCTTGGTGTTGTAGCATAGGTCCTACATTGAAGGTTAGACCAAGTGGACTACAGGAAGATAAGTAATCGATAGAAGTTCAAGCGACGAGTCCTCTTCTCGAAGTCTTTCCAGCTAACACATCCTAGTGTCAACCTTCGCAGTTGCCGGATTAGGCAGGTTAAATAATTGCACGTCTTGATCGATTATGAATAAAAGGCAACGTCCCTCTGAGCGACAACATATACATCTACCGACTATTATGTAGACTTCGGCACGAGATGGAATCCCCCATCATCATTCCTCTGCAACCTCACCTCCCCCACCCCCTTCTCCTTCCCCACATACGCCAAGCTCGTCAACTCGTCCGCCTCCCCCATGTCCACCACGACCCGCGCATCCGTCACCAGCGCCGCAACCGGCCCATCGAACACCACGCCCCTCTCGCACAGCCGCTTCTTGCCCGCCGCCAACACGGCCGACGACAGCGTCAGCAGCACACTGACCACCAGCCAGGCAAAGACGCGGGCCCGCGAGACCGACGCCCGCACGCGCGACTCGTAGTACTGCACTTCGAGCATGGTCGCGTTCGGGTCGTAGGACCGCGAGAGCATGTCCCAGGCGCCTTGGTACGAGTAGCGGACCAGCTTGTCGAGGTAGCCGTCGAGGTCGTCCCACGTGTAGAGCGAGGTGGTGTTCATGAGGGCGACGTTGCTCATGACGTCGGGCATGAGGTACATGGCTTCTTGGACCCAGGGGCCGGCGCGGATGTCGAGCTCGGTGGTCGGGAGGTTGGCTTCGACGACGCGGTTAGTGACATATGTGCTCTGTGGGCTGTCTGCGACGCCGGCGGTGAGGTTGACGATGGCGTAGGTGTGGCACCACTCGTAGTTGCCGTGGTCTGTGGTTCTCCACTTGTTGTGGTATGTGGTGCCGAAGATGCTGGCGTTGTACCCTTCACACACTGTGCCGAGCGCAGGGATGCCGAGGAGGATGACTGCAGACATGACGCCGTCTTGGAGGTAGTCTGTTGGGCGGTGCCGTTCGAAATACCCCTCAGGAGTGAGGTCACCCTCAGGAGGGAGGTTGTCATGTAGACCAGGCCTGTCCTCGGGATCAAACAAGACTGCGTTGCCGGGGATGCTGTACCTAAGCGGTGGCTCTTCCACACGCGAGAGTCGAGTCGGATCCTCCTCGATGTTGTATACAGAATCGTTAGCAATCTTGAAGACTTTGGCGGGTGGATTGACGGTCGGGAACTCGATCGAATGTATTCGGATACACGGTATCACAGCGCCGTAGAGTGTCGAGTTTACAGGGACCACAACATCCGGATCATCGTTCAGGACGTGGCGGCAGTGCATCCGATCGACCGCTGAGCCGTCCCAAGCTAGTGCTGTCATTGCAGCTGCTCTACGGATATTGGCACGTCTGTCGACAGTACTGTAGTAGTACCAGAACCAACCCTCCGCACTGGCTTCGAGACTGCCAGCGGCTGCCAAACGCATGGCCTGGCTATATTCGAACGAGGGAGTCCAGCCGACTGAGCCAGAAAGAAGCGGGCTGATGAATTGCTGAGGAATGACAAGGAAGAGTAATAGAACGACGAGGCCATCTGCATATGACTTGGGAATAGGAGGGATGTTGAATGACATGATCCGATTGACTTGTGGGAGAGTCAGGCCACGCTTCTCCAGTAGGATGAACGCGCAGTTCCACATGATTGTCCCTACCCACGCCTGGACTATGATTCTGATGATAGTCAAGGCAGTGGAAATCAGCGTGGTGACGTCCGCCACTTTGAGTTTGAACCTCCCGCCATCCAAGAATCGGAGTGAGTCTTCTGGAACTGCAAGGTACCCGTCAAGTCTGAAGGCCATGCTGAATGCGAGGGCGGCGCAGGCTAGGAGATGGAGTGTGGGAAGATTGATTGATCTAAACAGATGACCCCAGGCACTTTCGTTCAACCTGCGTTTTGGAGTTTTTAGAACTGGCATCAGTGTGCTCACTTCAGTCGTGTCGAGGATGGCGCGTGACTTTTCGTAGTCTTCATGGTGGGAAGCCATAGCGTCTGGAAGGAATCGATAATACGATGAACTCCAGAATAAAAGGAGTGATATTCAGTATCGAAGTGACGGATTTTATTGGGGTAGAGGGAATAATAAGGATCATTGGGCTTGATAATCTGGACAACCACTGCGTTGTTTCGACAGCCTAAGTATGCCAGGTAAGCGACCGAAGATGCGGCTCTGCGAGCTCCAAACCTAGGAGTCTAGCTATGTGTAAAGCCGGTCAGTAGACAAGTGCCAATGCCGTGGCGTTCCTTTCATCCCTACTTGTTCGTAAACATGCAGCAACGCATACGAACCTTTGCTGACGTACAACCATGTCGGCGGCTCCGACATAAGATACCGCCAACTCGAACCGTATTAGGAACGTTACTGGGGTCAACGACATCTGGATATAGTAGCAATAAGAGAGATATTGAAGTACCATCAAGAAGGAAGCCACTCTTGGCACGGGTTTGCCGATCATAGCCTTGGAAGCAATCTCGTACCGATCCCTTGGGTACAGTTGAACCCATCCAAGACCCGAAAGAGGTGTCCTAAGTGGCTGTTCGACAGATACTCCACCGCGAAGTCGGCGATGAAGTGCTTAGTCGCTCAGTGTGTCACAGATAGGCGGACAACTCTTTGATTCGTTGAGGTTAGTGCGCCTGATGTGCTATGTTGTCAACCCCACAAGGCTTGCTCATGGAATCGAAGACAGCCCTACGGTTTACCGATGTATCCGAGTGCAAGTAGGAGTGGACATACGAACAATAGTGTTCCATTGCCATTTGATGATCAATCGACACAGCTCAGACTGACTAGGCAAGTGCTGTGAATAGTAGAAGCCTGAAGGGCACACCAGCTCCCGCCGTCAACCAGGTCGGCGAATTGAACCCTGCTTCCACGGATCCCACTGGCGACTGTGTGTCGAGACAATCAGCCAGGACCCGGCAGAGTGGGAGGTGTCCTGTCGTGTCGATGCTGTGTAGGTGGACCCGCACCAGCTGATGGGGTGCCACTTCGGCGACGAGCGGACGCCGGGCGTGCAGCAATCCGAAAAGAGCCCGACAACACAGGAAACAGAGCATGGATTAGCGAGAAGACATGCGCGGATGCTGAAGTCGTCGCGAGGTGCCTGTCTATTGGAGTTGTGGACGACGCCCGTCAGACGTCGTTTCCCCTCTTGCCGAGCTAGCCCCTTGCGGTTGGCGTTCCGCCCCGCTTTCACAACCACATCTCGTCCCTCTTCAGCCCCGAACACGACACTCGACATATTGGCACCATGGGGTGCTGTTTACCACTGAATACGGTGCTTGGCCTGGGAAGCTATGGCCAATACACTGAGAGACAGCATGCGGCTCAAAAATTCAGCCTGCCTGCCGGACGAAGACAGCATGAGTATAAGGCGCCATAATCATGCCACACATGTACACTAAACTACAGCTCTTGTTAAGTCTTGGAGCCTCTCAACATGTCGCCGTCCAGACGTTCGGGTGCATCCCCATCTTCCTCTAAGGGATATGTCTTCGTTTCATCGCTCCGCCATGTTGCTGCAGACGCGACCATCCGTTCACAAGCCGTCCTGGTTAACCTTCAAACCAGCATCTTCGGTGCAATCCTTCTCCTCCCCAAGGCGTTTGGAACACCCTTACCTGTTCCTGATCCGGGCTACCCACTACTAGAGTCCCCCGAACATTCCTATCTCGAGTTCGAGGCGACACCTTCAAACGACACCACCGTCATCGCCGACTCTCTGTATTTCTCAGACCGAACGCTCCAGTTCCGCTGGTGGATGAGCCGCGCCGCCAAGATTCGCTCATCCGGCGACTTTGCACGTTGCACGGGCAACTTGTCAATGGCATTGACAGAGGTTGGCGCGGCGTATCAGACGAGTTCGAATGGATCGACTTCCCTCCTGTCGCTACTCCCAACCGCTGGCGCGCTCATCGGAGCTCCTGCCAAGGAACTCTGGGTTTTGTACAAGCTGATGCCACTAGCCGGCCTGCTTTCCATGGCCCTCTCTCTGGGTGGGAACATCATCCCCCGCCAAATCGACGACTTCATCGACCTCGACAATTTCTCCTACGGCATGCGCGATACGGCCGCGGACGACGCAACAGGAAACACAGACGAATGTACAGACTTCGCCCAGAGCATCGCCGACCGAGTCCTCCACGACCAGAGCGGCTCCAGCAAGACCCTCGAGGCCACCATCATCGTTCTCATCTTGTGTGGCTGTCTGAGCTGCATTCTGGCCGCGTGTTGGTTCTTGCAGTCGGGTGCTATCGTTGTCTGGTGGTGCACAGGCAACAACTGGATGTTTCTGTGGTACGGCATTACTGTTTTCTCAGGCATGCTGGAGAACTTGGCCAACGTGCCGTTCAGTCGATCGTGGACTATCCGCGTGTCGCGCGCGCCCCGGCTTGTCATCCCTTCGGGCGCACCGTCTGTCTTTGCTCCTGATCCGCCAGAGCCCCATGATACGCACAATACACAGCAGAGGCCACTCTCGAAAGACGAAGGCACTGTAGCGCTCGCCAAAGACGGAAGCCACAAGGACGAGAAACCAGTAACCCCCATGTCGGGCCCTCCGACCCCTTCCACACCCGCTCCCCCACCCCCTCGTTCCAACCACCCCGCCAAATCCGTCAATGAGAAACGCATCCTCGAGAAACTCGCGCGAGGCTACAACACCGTCGGCACCGTCACCCTCCAAGAACCCTGGTCCGCCTCCCTCTACCCCATCTACGTAATCATCAGCCAAGAAGGCGTCTCGTTCCCACACCGCCTCCTGCGCGTCATCTCCAAACTGATCGCGGTCGGCGCCTTCACCTTCGGCACCGCGCTGTTCGCCAGCTCGTCGCTCGTGACCATCCTGGCCGCCACCATCACCATGATCCTGGTGCTCGCGGCCGGCATCTTCGGGCGCGTGGCGGCCATGTGGCTGTCGCGCGTGCTCATGAAGGACAGGCCGATTGTGCACAAGGTGGTGAAGCGCAAGGACGATCCGAACCGCTACGTCGAGGCGCTGTTGAGGGAGGACGGCTTGGTCTGTGAGGTCATGGGACATGTGGTGGTGGACGGGAGGGTCGTGAAGAGGGACCGCCGACCGTTGAAGTGGAGCATGATTTTTGGCGTGCTGGCGCCACCGTTCGATCTGAGGAAACTGGCTAAGTCCCCTTCTGTCAGGACCCAGTAAGCTGATGCTGTTGCACCATGCTAGGAGTAAGCTCGATTACGGGATCGGGGATGATATTGCAGTTTGCTTGATATAATGTGTATACCAGTGCCAGTTAGCGGAGGCCCACTGGGATCCAACCAAGTCGACACATGCGCTGGCCCCGCATTAATTCTAATCAGTCAGTAATATGTGCTTTTATTTTTACTTTTTAAAATGTGCTAAAAGCACAAACGGAAGTACAAAGCTCCTCATACTTGATTACACAAAAATCGTAGTTCAAAAAAGGATAACACAAAATCTGCCATCACTCAATATACCAAGAATATTCACCACCATTTGCTTTCGCTGAAGTGGTGCAGTCTGTGCGGGGATAGAATGTGGCTAATGGATGGCAAGCTCATCAAGGACACGCAAGAGCCGAAGGCAAAGTGTCGAGATATGTATGCCTCGACGACACACACCCAATAATCTTCACATACAGATAGAACCTCTCATTTGATCTAATCCCGCAACGTCTAATCCTATATACAAAAAACACACTGCGCTCCCACAAACGCGTCACCACCACCGCACCTACGCCTTGCCCAAGACCCACAGCTCGCCATTCGACGAGATATCGCTGGTCATGTACAGCCGCGCCTGCTTATCGAACGCCAGCCCCGCGGGCCTGAAGCAGCCAGAGCTGAACGACGGGCCGTTGCCCTGGCACTTCTCGACGGCCGGGTTCCAAAAGATGTCGACGGCGCCGGTCGTGCTCGTGAGCGGAGCAACGGGCGTGTAGTTGCCGTCGGCGCCCTTCTGGATCGCGACCTGCACGACCTTGAAGCCCGTGGTGGGGCTGCGGTTCCACGAGCCGTGGTAGGTGATGTACAGGTTGGTGTTGTCGGGGTCGAATTTGAGGTCGATGGGCGCCGAGTGGGGCATGAGGGTCAGCTTCGGGGCGACGGCCTGCGCCTTGCAGTTCTCGTCGGTGGTGCTGCCGCTGGGGGACTGCACGAACCAGTCGCCGACCTGGAACTGCTTGTCGGTGAAGTCGCTGGGCTGCCAGACGGTCAGGCAGGTTGGGTAGCCGTACCAGGCGTCGTTGGGCTTGGAGACGTCGCCCATGTAGTGGATCTTCTCGCTGGGGTTGTTCGTGTGCACGTCTTTGCCGTTGCGCTTGATGTCGTCGGCGCTGTTTTCCACGCCCCACAGCCTGTGATGTTGTTAGCTTGCACTCGTGCAGGAGACAGCTAGAAACCGAACGCACATGTTATTATTGTCGAAGGTGATGCCGACATCGTTGCGCTGGCCGTAGCCTGCGTTCCAGCCGCCGCTGACATAGTTGTACCCACCGCTGGGGAGCTTGGAAAGGTCAAAGACCTTGATGATGGCACGAGCCGTCTTCTTATCAGCGCTGGCAGTGTCGATGTTGGCATTCGATCCGTGAGAGACGACCAAAAGATTTGGTAGGTTTGGCGCAACCGCTAGCGTGCGGGTCAAGTGGGAACCGCCGTTGAACATGCCGGTGATGATGGTCGTCCGGGTGCCCACAGTACCGGCAGCGGCATCGTAGGGCCAGGAGAATGCCTGGGTCATGGAGCTGGCATACAGAGTCTTGCCGTCAGGGGACATGGCAATGCCGTGGTTGAGGCTATTCAACGTGACTAGCATCTTGGTCGAAGTAGTGCAGCCGTCTGCACCCATAGCATGGTACGAGATACCCTTACCAGCCTGGACCACCAACATGTTACCCGCGGTGTCGAACTGGATGCTTCGCGGTGAAGTCAAGCCTCCCGCGATCTTGGTGGCCTTCCATCCGGATGCCAGGTTGCTCTGGAAAGCAGGGTTCCCGACACCGGCGCAAGAAGCGGGAATGACAGCATTCGCAGGCTTGTTGGTGGCAGACGGCACAACGCTCGTTACGATGGTTGAAGGGGCGGGCGCCGCTATAGGAGCAGTTAGTAGATTGCTCTTGACCAGGGATTCAAAATTGTCAATGCGAGCCGCGTTCAGGTCATGGATCCAATGTCCAAATGCCGCGTGTACGTTGAAGGCTGAGGTGTTACTGGCCGGGTCCTCGACAGCGGAATTGCCATAAGCCCATGCAAACTGGGTTGTGCCAGTGCCATTCAGGGAGTAGGCAAGTTCCTCGTTGGTGAGCCATCCAGTGCAGCCCTTACACAAGGCGTTGACGGTCCAGTGCGTGGTGTTCGTGGTCGTTCCTTTCAAGAGAATGTGCTCCGCTCCATCATAGCCTTGTGGAAGACCCATGGAACTGTGGCTGTTAGATAGACCCGAGTAGCGTGATATCTTACGACTTACAAGGCGAATCGTGCGGACACCGTCGCCGATTTGCCATTTGCCCAGGCAACAGTGAGAGGGTTCCACACCATCTGTCCTCCCCATGCAAATCCGACCCAGGTGTTTTCCACCGGTGCGGTGATCTTGATTATGGCATCGTATGGAGCGGTGACGTTCTTGGGAAGCGCAATACCAAAGGTCATGCCTGACCCCGCGTCCGAATAGGAGGAATAGCAGATCTTGGTCGCGGCATCGCATACAACTTTAGATGCAACCTCACCTTCTTGAGCAAGAGCTAAAGGCCTGTCAGCGCGTGTAGTGTCACTAAGAGGTATCATTCACCATAAGTCGCAAGTGAAAGAGCACTGCTGACGACCTGAACGTAACGCATGTTGAGTCGATGGAACGATTGCACTGCGGAAAACCGGGTTCTGATGGTCCCCGCAAAGGGCTATCCGCTTTTCTTTTATGTATGGAACGTGTCTTGCCATAGTGGCGATGTGTGGAATGCAAGGAGTCGTGCGGATACCCTCCCATCCTGTAATACCCTAATATGTGACGGTATCTCAACGTATATTGTATATGAAAAGTTTGGAGAAGACTATAAAGAAGCGCGCAGTGACTGGCCAATGTTTGCCCTCGAAATTGCAATATGTAACCAACAAATACAATCGAAGCAATTCGTCGAATGTGGGGAGCGTCGTCCATTTTGGGTAAGTTTCAGGCTGAGTGCGGCAATCGAAATGTTGAATTGATTGGATTCGCTTGACCAGGAACGGGGTTGGGTAAAGGCTAATGCTTGTGAATGCACATGTGCCCCATCAATTTTGATAGACATGGGGACCACTATAACCCGGGTTTGTCGCCACGATATCAGATGCAGCTTTTGTGGGGTGGTGAAGCTGCTAGACTCATAACAAGCCAGGCGTAGCACGGCAGATGGGAAAGTTGCAGGGGTTATCTGAGCCTTTGGGTACCATGAGGCATCCTGGATATCCTGTGGGTGCTGGTATCATCGTATGAGTCGCGAATCAAAGCCAGTTAACATAGTCTTTCAGGTCCACAGAGCTTCCAGTGGCGCTGACCTGGGCTATTTCCGTTCTGACAGCCTACATAGAGGACAGCACTTTGCTTTGGAGAGAGCAAAGATCTACGATAGTGTTGATGGTGCTGACTTCATGGCGACTCTCTTGGAGGTTCCCTTTGACAACCCTTTCAGTGTTTGCCTCCGTCTCAGCAGCTGTCTTTCCCCAGGCCTCGACACCTTTCGATCCAGATGGAAGGAGATGACTTTCTCCGGAGAGGCGTAAGAGAGCATCGGTGATCTCTTCATTTGCAGAAGAGATCTGCGCTTGCATGTAAACAGTTTGCTGGAGCAAAGAGCGTTCGTTCCCAGCAGTACGAGCAAGACAGGGAAGATGGGGGAGAATATCTGTGATTGGCTTTTCAGAAGCCAGAGGGTCTTTAGAGTCGACTAAATCCGGCTTATTACCAGAGGCATCGTTCGAGGTTTTGCTGTTCCTGGCAGCCGGCTGTGCTATCAACCCATGAGCCTCGACCAAGGCTGCCCGACATGCTGTGTATTGATTGTAAGATTGTCGCATATCGTCCTCCGACAAGGCCGTTTGCGTGGTTGTCGTGTTTGCAGTAGTTCCTTTGATAGGTGAGGCGTCTTCTAGAAATTCCGACTCTTCATTCATCTTCGCCAGCTCGCCTTCGACCCACTCCACGATCTCGCTTCTGGCGCAGTTGAGAGCGTGTATTTGTTTGCTCAAGCTGGGGATTCCTTGGCGCTGGTTTCGTGCTTCTACTCTGTCTGAGTTTGCTCGATCCATGCCAGCCTTTGCCTCGAGGACTTCTTTCTTCAGTTTGAAGATCCATGTCTGGTCATCCTGACCTCGGGACAGCTGTTCTAGGCGCTCTGCGGGCAGGTCTGGCTGTTCTCCAATAGCGTCCTTCACTCGCGCTTTCGGGTCTTTTAGCCCCACGGGTGGGTCAGCATTCAGCAATTTCTCTAGAGATTCTTGTATGACCTGGAGTTCTGCAAAGCGCCGGCGTTGTCGAAGAAGCGACACATAGTTTCTCGTTACTTCGTTGTCGTACTCTGATTCAGACTGACCCGATGTTTCTTGAATGTGGTGTTCTTGCAGCTCTTGAAGTGATGATTGCAACTCACGATGTCGTGCTTGGGCTTGTAATCTGGCGCGGAGTGCCTGCAGGTACCTCAACCGAGTATCTTTGAGACCCGGCGGAGCTGTATTGACCGCAGAATAGCTGTGCGGACACTCCTGGTTGAGATGTTGGTTTTGTGTAGTGGTATTCACCGGTCTGATATTGGCGGTGAGATATTTGGACAAGGTTCTGCGTATCTTCAAAGTATCGTCTCGGGTGTTGATGTATGGTGATAGGGCTCGGTCCACCTCCGGAATCGTGCAGCTCTGGAGGGGCATTTTGTTGGTGTATTTGTTTGTTATGTCCGGTTTGTGGGGACACGGCTGGAAGTTGGTGGAGAAGGGAAATTATAGCGTGTGACTTGATTTGCTGCGCACAAGTCCACTGTGCTGTCTAGGTAGTACCAGGTTACTAGTGTGGTGATGATGGAACCTGGGGAACGGATGTGTGAAGCTTGACATTTCGCTCGCTTGTTTTAGCGTCCACGCGCAGTCACCTGACCAGGGACTAGTCCCTAATATGCTATCATCCGTTCGTTGTACAGAGTAGATATATCTTTAAGCCAGTTTTCCGATTGATGAATTCTTACGCTTTGCACTCTTACAGTCATGGCAAGCATAGAGCTATTGCTACTACCAAGGCCCCCTAGACAAAGTCAAGATAACTCTGTGCTGCCTTGCCGTACACCAAAGGCGACTAACCTCATGATGATGTGCGAGATTGAAAATGTTGAACTAGACAATCCAACGGTAGACTAGTGACTGGTGACTGGTGACCAGGCACTTACTCCGTCGACGGGTATCACTTTCGGTGATAGCCAAGATGCCCGTACACTGGGTTCGTTCCCAAAACGTCCAGTGCAAATAGCGGAAGTAGTTTGGTGACGCAGAAGACAGAGGGGAGCCGCTCAACATAACCCCGAGCATGTGTAACCACAGCGGCGCGTCTCGTCCCAATCAATCGATGAGGCATAGCTGAGGTGTTGGGGTGGCAGGCTAGAGGATGTATTCATGCGTGCGTAACAGCTGGAGCTGGCCGTCCGGCTTGTAGATGGCCACTCCTGCTGCAACTTCGCCGCATGTAAGAATAAGGCAAGACAGGCCAGGCTGGATGAGGCTGCGGCATGTCAGCAACTCGGCTCAGGCGAGAAGCATCGGACAATATCTCCCAGTGCGCTGCACATTAGCCGGGCCATGACGCAACGCGACAGTGGGGGAAGTGCAGCGCTGCGGGGAGCTGTTGTTCCCTCCTCCTCATCACCCTCTCCATCTGACGGCACACCCGGCTGGCGCAGCATCGACGGGGTCTCGGACGCGCGGTGAACGGCGGGCCAGCGTGGAAGACACAGGACGAGCAGCGAAGGGGCCCGCACCCGCACCCGCACGCAACGCCGGGCTGATTCGTGGTGGGCGATAAGAGGGCGACAGCGCATGCTCTGCTTTGGGGCAAGGCGAGTGGCGCAAGCAGGGGAGCTGGAAGCCAATTGCACACGCGCAGAGGGCCACTCCGCCGGCGACGGCCTCAGTGCGCAGTGCGCAGACACGGCCAGCTCACACAGCGAGCGGCCAGCGAGCAGCCAGCCTCGGAAGCGCGCCAGAGCAGCAGCAATTGGGGCGTGCAGAGGCGCTGCACTGCGGATGCTCCCACCGGGGCATTGGTGGTCGAGGTCGTGGCGCTGGCCTTGGCGCGTTTCGCGGCGTCCTGAAATATTAGTTTGCCATGTTATTTCGCCTGTCTCAAAGGGGCTGTTTCTGTCTGCTCACAGTGCTCGCCGTCTCTGCCCTTCACCACCGCTCCGCCCGCCGCCAGCCCGCCCGCAATTGACGACCGCACCAGCATACTAACTCGCTGCGCCAGATCGCACTCCCTGAACCGCAGAGCAGCTCCCTCGAACCGCGGTGCCTGGCCTGCTCAACCTGCTCGCGCATCCAAACACACCCACGCCCGGGCCCCCGTCCCCTCCCTATCCGCTGTCCCACCAGCGAATGCAGGCGGACACGACCGCCCACGCCTGGCACACGACTGCTCTCCACGATGCCGTTCTTCAGAAATGTCTTTCGTTCAAAAGATAGCTCCAAAGCCGCCAAGGGCAACCACGCCGACGCTCCCGTAGCACCCCCGAAGCCGCGCTGGGAGGACTCATGGTCGCGCAAAGAGGTCGCGCCCGACGAGATCCAAGAGCTGATACACGTCGCGACGCAGGAGATGAAGTCCAGAGGCATGTATCCGTCTCGTGCGCTGGGAGCTGCGAATGCTAACCCCCACCAGCCCTCGACTCGCCTTTTCTACTGCTCCCCTTCCGCCCCACGTCAGACCCGAGTGCCGCCCGCAACTTTGTGCGCAACTTCTTCAAGGCGGCGTACGAGGGCACGAGGCAGTACTCTGGCGGAGGGCTACAGCAGGAGTTGCGCCTCGCCGAGCCACTGGTAGGACCCCATTGCCCCACACGAGCAGCGCAGCGCAGTGGCACTGACACAGACAGGTCCTTTGCAGCATAATTAAGTGGTGTTGGAGCCGATTGCCGGGAGGCGTCGTCACTTGGGACGCATATGAGCTTTTCCGCATCGGGGAATCCGGTAAGCTGCAGCACATGAGGACGCGAGAGCGTGGTGGACGTACTAACGCGCGCCACAGACTCCAATTTCGCGCGCCACGCCTTCGACACCTTCATCCCGCTCAGTGTCGAGTCGGAAGCCCGCAAACAGATCATATTCGATTTCTTCGACCTCCTCGCGGCCGTCGCAGCACGCAGCAAGACCAATGGCATGGGCGGCCGGAAACTGTCTCGCATGGCAGGCTGGTGGGCGTTGGAAATTACAGATGACGGCAAGGGCTTCGACGGAGGATACCGGTGCTGGGAAAGGTACGTGCGCCCATCTTCTTCTCCTTTGCCAACGCTGACTCGTGCACAGGGCTGCGGATGCGGCGAGCCATCTCTTCTTTGCCTATCTTCGGTCGCTGTCGCCGGACCCTAATGTCATTGGCGGTATCTCTGCGCTCCCGCGCTCTCTCCAGGCGTTGTTGTCCCAGACCGAGTATCCGCCACAACCGCCCGACCTTATGCGGAGCACGACGACCAAAGTGGTCATGATTGTAGATTCTGTTTCACCGACGCCTTTTGCATTACTTCGGCGCGCCAAACATTTCGAGTATCGCGATGACGACGAGGCGCTGCAGCAGTTTTCTGCTTACGAGGACACAGTGAAGGCATTGACTGATGAGTGTCGCCGGGTCCTAGAGTGCATCTCGTCAGCAAACCAGTCGATCGTTTCCCCACAGACCTCGAGTCAGGCTCCCTCATGGTCTCGATTCGAGGACATGGGGTTTTCTGGAATGCTCGACAGCCCATCCGCGAACAACACAAATGGTTCGTCCACCGCCAACAGCACGCGGGAATTTTCGAGCCTAAGGTCTGGTCCTCGTTCGAGAAACACGGACTACGGACGCCCCACCACCCCATCCTGGGCCGACTTCCTCTCCGCTGGTTTCGCCGACGAGAATAACCAAGCCCCGCCCAGTCTGATGCTGGGCGTCGCAAAGCTTCCTCCCATTGGCGAGGGCGCTCGAGTACACAGCTCGCAGTCGCACATGCGCCATGGTCTGCAAGCCGAAGATGATCTAGAGCCTGGCGAACTTGCCAGTATCAACCAGTTCGATCTCGATGACACCTTCTGGTGGGTATGGATGACGAGTCTGGCTGGCGAAGAAACTACAGAGCGCAAGGCTGCGTTTGGAAGATGCACACTGATTGAGACTCGGATTCCTGGCGCGAAGTGGCTTGTGATGGAAGAGCAGGTCAAGGGCGCTTCGCCGGGTCCAGAGGAGGGCGCCTATATTGCGGAAAAGAAGTCCAAGTTTAGTTTTACTAGACGGGGCCGACTTGGACGCCGAAAGTCAACTGGGAAGAAACCCACTGGAAAAGAGCCGTACAACCGTACCACTTCGAACACGCCGATGAGCAAGACGAGTATCGCCCCGGACCAACATGCCCGGATTCAAGCTGCCGCAGCGAACTTGGCTCAGAAGCAGAGAGACGAGCAGGCCTCTCAGCAGCTGGCGCAGCGTAGAGCGAGGATGGACGATGCAACTTCCACCAAGACCAACAGCGTTCTCACGTTGCAGCCTCATCTGGTGAGCGAAGCTGGGCCCGCCATGAAATGGGACAAGAGATTTGGTGAAGAAGCCATGGACCGCGACCAACTGCGTGCTCAATATCTTGGCGACGTCAAGGCTGGAAAGGGTTCAACTAACAACCTCCTGGCGACTGCCAACGGGGGTCCACCGACGCTCTCTCGCACTGATCTCTCTAATCGCGAACTCCCCTCGCTCCCCCGGTCGGAGAACGACGCGCAGAGTGCGAGGATCGAGCCACCAACTCCAGCGCCATTACCAGGCACCCCGACTGCTGGCGCTGCCAGATCTCACAGAGCAGAAGCTTCATCTGCAGCTCCTGTGTCTTTGCCAAATGCTACTCTGATAGCGGACGAGAAACCTACACCTCAGCCGGACTACTTGGACCAACATCCCGCACTGCGGAAGCCAGTACCAGAACGGAAAGCTGTGGTTAAGCCTGCAGTAGAGGTGCGCGTCAGTGAGGAACATGGATCTTCTGTCGATGCCACAGCTTCGAAGAAGCCGTCACCGAAGAAGCTCAAAAAGAAGGACGGCGCAGGCGGATTTAGAAAGCTGTTCGGAAAGAAGAAAGTAGATACGTCTGCACCCGAAGTTTTGACTCAGCCGGCTGAGCCCGTGCACGAACCATACTACCCGGAGGCAGATGCTGGTCGAAGCGTATCCCGAATCGAGAACTACGATTCCCCGGCTCGCGAACGATCACCTACCCCGAGTATTGAACAGCCACAGGTTGTCAACTCGCCTACTCCGGACATCGAGCCTAGCCCTGCTGTCAATGCCACACTGCTGAACTACCGCGACCCTCCTCGCTCGATGGCGCCTGGCCCAAGTTTCCCTGAACAGCGCAACGCTGATCAGGATTTCTCGCAGTTTGACCAAGGCCCCATGAACGACATGCCCGCCTTTGTGCCTGACGATTCCGACGACGACGACATGGCCGCTCCGGATGTTCCTCGCCGTGCGGCTCCGGGTATCCCTTATTCGCAGGACCCTGCTACTCCTGATCACGAAGCTATTTCGGACGACGTGTCAGAAGAGTCTCTCGACCTCACGCGGCAGGTGTCGCCTACGCAGGACAGGTGGGCGCAGATCCGGAAGAACGCTGCTGAGCGCGCGGCACGCCTCAGCGAAGAGCAGTCCCGTCGCAGCCAGAGCCAGAGCGTGCGTACCGACGAGGGCGAGACCAGCGGCGAGGAGACGATCGAAAGCCGCGTCGCCCGCATCAAAGCTCGCGTCGCGGAACTGACGGGCAACGTGGACGGGCAGCCGCCGGCGCCGGCCTCGGCTGGAAGACGGTAGAAGGCGGAGTTGTTTGTCATGCGGTCAGTCAAGCCAACACATGTACATGCGACTTGCGACTCGCGACTAATGCATACACAGATGTCGTCGTGCCGTAAAGTATCCATTAAAAAGCTTCTGAACCCTATTTGAGAGCTCTGATACCCCCTTTCCATTACCTTTTTTTTCTCCTAGAAACCCAATAATACCCTGTCAGCGTTCCCTATTCCATCCATCCTTGTAGCACACAGGGGAATCTTCTGGGTCTGCGTGGTTTTCTTTCCCTCTTTCCCTTGCTCTCCGTGCTTTCTGGGTGGTGGATCTGCTAGTGGTGTGTCTGTGTCTGTGTATATGACGGTCGGTGCAGAGATGTTCATATTTCAAGGGCCCGTACGTACGTACGTGCACTTTTGTGGAAGTTTGTCTGTCTGTCTGTGTTCCCGTTCTAGTACAGTGACGACGGACGGCCGTGAGCGGGCAAGCTAAGCTAAGCTAGTACAAGCAAGCAAGCAAGCAGTAGCAGCATCTAATGATAGTAATTTGGGTATGATGGATGGAAAGCGGAGAAATCAGCGGTCTTGAGGCGATATATCCAATTTCCCCTCTCCCACAATGTCATTTTCAAATTTCAGACGCTTTTCCTGGGGGAAGGATGTGTGTGTGTGTGTAGATGGGTGGGTTGAGGAGAGGGAGATAAGAACGAGGGAGGGAGGGCGTAAGTGCTGTGCTAGTGAATGATGCATACACTCCATGGTGATGATGCCTTTGCTCAAGCGTCCTTTTTGTGATCTGATCTGATCCGATCATGTGAGTGGTTGGGTTTGGGCTTGGTGGGTTTCAAGCCGATATGTTGTATTGGAGTAGAACAGGGTAAGGTAAGAGTAGGCAGGCTTGGGGCTAGTTATTGATTTGCCGCACGCACTCACAGCTAGGCTAGGGCCTCGACCCTGAACTGTTGATTGTTGAAAAGGAAGTAAGATGGTCGGAGGATTTTCAGAAGGCTTGTTTTTGGTATGCATGGGCTTTGCTTGTTTTGTGCGAAACACTACGGCGTGTTTCTTTTTCCTTCTCCATGCATGAGTCATGTATGTCCGTCCCACGCCCATGTCATGAAAGGGCTGGACGTAGATGCTGATGAGATGGAGCAGATAGAAAGATGGAAAGATGGTGCTTTGCCTCTACCTTCGCCGTATCGTATCGTACGCGCCGCCGTGTGATATCTTGGGACGGTGGTACTACTATGATGATTACGTGCAAAGGAGCGTATAAACAGAACAATGCAGGATGGGGAAAAACTGAGATTGGACGGTTCGGAAGAAGCGGATTGCGGCTATTGGTTGGGTGCTTGATGTTAGGAGAGCATATATGTATGCAATGGATGTGTGTACTTCTAATAATAAGAGGCGGGTTGGGTTGGGTGGAGAAGCGGTTTGGGTACCTGCGTCTGGTAGATTGGGATGATGTAGCGGGCCGCTCTGGATGGAATGTACTGTAGATGGGGATAGGGAAAGATACCCACGGGAAGGAGGAGGGCATGTGTGCCTGCATGCATGCTTGTGTTTCGGTCCTTGGATTTGGGGAGTCAGGCCAGGGATTGGAGCTTGATGCTGTATGCACGCAGGTACATCCATCAACATGTGCGGTGGTGCTCGGTTTAGAAACATTAAGCTTCTCACAGGGGAGATGATGAGATCGAGACCCCACGGACGGTCTTAGTTTGGAGAGGGGGTGGGGAAAGAAGGGGTGCTGACTGGACTGGGTAGGGTGAGGGGCAGGAATTGGGTGGTTTGGTAGGGTGGGCTGGAAGGGGAGGGCAGGGCATCATGGCTGGAGACGAGGAACGGAACGGGTGGAGGTTGGAAAGTAGCCAGTCAGACCAGAAGGCGAGGGAAAGAAGTGTGGATGACATGTCTGGCCGCCAGCGTCTAAGCAGGTGAGATCATGTCAACTGCAGGGCTAGCTGCCGATGACAAAACACTGAGGTTCTGGCTCTCGACTCTGCGGGAAGAGTTTGTAAGGAACGACGTCGGCCGTTGGACCACCTGGGCATCAACCATGACGCACGGTCCGGATGCGTGGTGGCATGCCCTCGGCATCGTTCGTGCAGGTCGCAGCTTCTAAAAATACCGCGGGATCGCCCACGGATTGCAAGCCGCGCTAGCGGGGCTCCATGTGCAGCACGCCGCTCACACAAATTCAACGTCAGTTGGTCGCTGGTGCAGGACCAGCATCGCGGGATCGACGCAATGGGGATGCGCACAGGCGGAGCTGCATGTTCATTCGTTGCGCGGTTTATGGCTGGCGAAGTGGTTCGACTGAGTGTACGCTGTGCGGTAGGTAGTACTTGGAGCCTGGGGCTGATGGTTGACCGGCGAGCGAGCGAAGATGCTACGGGACTCCCCTGGCAGAACTCATTGCCAGTAAAGACAGACTTTAGGTTTGACAGCCTAAGAGTTTTCAGCAATAGGTAGATAGTCTGCTCCTGTCTTTACAAAGCCCGATTGTATCTAGCATACTAGGTATTGTCCATGCGCATCGGAGTGACAGGGCGGTGACAGCAAGCGAACCAGCCTCGCTGCAACAATGCTTCTGCATCCTGCTCGCCTCTGGGAACAACGCCTTCCGCAAGCCGAGGGCCCGCCCGTTCCAAACTACCTACCTAGCTGGGCGGCCTCCGGTGTTACAAGAGCGTGGCTTGGCAACGGAATGTACAGGTCCTGTGCTACCGCGCAGCTGCGGCGCAGAATCCTCTTGACAGTAGAGGGCTTTCTAGCAACAGGTTGAGAGTGTACCTGTATCTTTGCAAAGCCCTGTTGTATCTAGTATATTGGGCAATGTCTAAGCAAAGCCTGCATGTAGACGTAGGTGGGTATCGGAAACGATTTATGCCAGGGAGGTGCTCCGAGAGCCTGCTTCGCCGCATAGAGTGGCAGACAAGCTGTGCCGTGCGAGCGTGTCGATCCAGTTCGGTGCTCCTGGGCTGGGCTGTCAGGAACGCTGTCACTGCGACTGATACCGTGTCCCGCAGGCCCAAGTCCTGCCCTCGATTCTCGAAGCTCCTGTTCAGTGTTCATTAATTTTAGCCAGTCCCGCCGAGGACGTGCAGAGAGAACCCCCCTCTGCTAATCTAAGCGTCGTCTCCTGCATCTGGCGCAGATTGGGTGAGAAAGATACGTCTCCCATGCGTCCCTTGGGCCGGGAGAGCAGAGTCTCACGGCGAACGTCTGTCCCGCAACGATGGCTTCGGGGGCGTGCCGCGATGCATGTGCTCGTGTTGTGGTGCTGCAAGCTGGGCAGGCCGTTGCCGTTGCGCCCCCCCGCTGGAATGACCCTTAAAATAGCCCTTCCGGACCATTAGCTGTCATTATTCGGGCCCAGAGCAGCTAAGCTCACGCTGTGAGGGTGCTGCTGAAGCGGTGGGCTCAGGATAATTAGCCTCTACTGTGCATGGTGTGCAGATTGCGAGGCCAATCACCGGACGGGTCCTCCAGAGAGTGAATGTGCTAGCGGCTTGGTTCTGAGCACAGACCACCCGCTAAGAGGCCACGGGTTCTATTATTAGGAGCCCACGCCCACATCTCTCCCAGATCTTGCACACTTTCTGAGAGCCTCACGCTTGCAGACGTTGCTCGGGCCTCCTGCGCGCTGCTCAAGACATATACCTGTCGACCGCGCGCCGAACAACCTCGCTATCCGCGCCGACGTCCGCCGTCTCCAGCTCGCGCCGTCTGAAACACGTAGCGTGTTCGCCGCCTCCTCGCAGCTGCACCGCTTCTTTTGTCCGGCCTCCTCCCTCGACCCACCAGCCACACCTCTGCAGCGCTCCTGCCGTGCCTGGCGGTCGATGCGCGTTGACGTCTGAGTCTTGCAACCATGGGTCGCCGCAAGATTGAGATCAAGGCCATCAAGGACGACCGGAACCGCTCCGTGTAAGTGCTCCCTCGTGCGAGTTGCGACGACATGCGACTGACGATCCGCGCAGCACGTTCCTGAAGCGCAAAGGCGGTCTGTTCAAGAAGGCCCACGAGCTTTCCGTGCTCTGTCAGGTCGATGTCGCCGTCATCATCTTCGGCCACAACAAGAAGCTGTACGAGTTCTCGTCCGGCGACATCAACGAGACTATCGGCCGGTATCAATATGTAGGCACCCATGCACCCTTGCGACTGACTCGCGCTGACACGGGCATCTAGTATGGCGGAGCGCACGAACACAAAGGCCCCGAAGACTTCATGGGCAAGAAGGACATTGACGACGAGGACGAGGAAGACGTCGAGATGGGCTCGCCCCCGCGCGATTCGCACACCCCTCCCGAGCATGCCATGATGTCGCACCACCTGCAGAACCAAGCAGCCTTCCAGCACATGAGGCAAACCACTCCCTCTGCGTCTCCGCCAATGCCCAACGGGTTACCATATCATGCCCGACATCCTTCTCCCCAGCCTGGCACCCTGTCGCGACCTAGCTCGCGCGCCCACATCCGCCGACCCAGCTCCAACCTCGCACCCCCTCAGCACCACCCTTCGCAACCACCTCCGCCGCAGAACAACTATGCGTATATGCCGAACCCGCCCTTTTATAACCCCCAGGCAGCGCAAGGCATGCCGCCAAAACCCCCACAACCCCAACCCCCTCATTTCCAGTATACACATCCTCCGCCATCCCATCCTCACGTCCAACAGTTCATGCAGCAAGAACAGCGTAGACAGTCAATGCCGCCGGTCTTCCAGCATCAACAGCAGGAAAGGCCACAGCAACAACAGGCGCCAATGGTACCCTCCCCACCGCAGCCCGAACATAACCACTTCCAAAGTCCCCCTCTTCCGCAACCCAAGCCCCTGCCCTCTGCCGCCAAACACAGTATATTCACGCCCATTGACGACAGCCGATCAATGCTCGCCGCTCACTGGGGCAGCAGCAATGTCGAGGCTGCTCGCAGTGAAGCGCCCATGATAAAGAATGAAGGCGGTGTTCGCTCCCAGTCCATTGACGTGGCGGTCATGTCTCGAGTCCAGGCGCAAGCCAATGGGAACTCGCCGCCTCTTCCACTCCCCTCGCAGCTGCCCAATCCGCCCCAACGGACGCACTCCACCTCATCGGTACCAGCCATCCCTCCACCCTCGAGAACGAACAGCATCCAAACAGATGCCAAGCGACCACGACTCAAAGTGCAAATTCCTAGCGAGCATTCCGACGCTGGCAGTGCGACTGCGGGCTCATCACCCAAAGGGTCCGCCACAACAGGCGTCACGCCGGCTCGGACGAGCACCGAAGCTTCACATTCGTCCTCCGGCGTCGTTCTTCCCCCGCCGTCACCGAGTGCAAACTCGCTATTGAGTGCCGGAGCAACCGGGCCCCCGAATCCATTCGCACGCCCTCCACCCCCCGCGAACAACGGCTCGTACGGATCACGTAGTGAGATGGACACGCCCATGTCTGCGCTGCCCAGCCGCTTCGTCGAGAACGGGCTGCTCCCCTCGCCCTCGAGCTTCTACCCGGAATGGGGTTTTGGCCGCGATACCAACATGTTGCCGAGCCCGCTGAATTTCCAAACTCCGGTCGTGCCAAACGGACCCAGCTTCCGCGACGACTCGGCGGACCGCAAACGGAAACCGTCAGATGAGGGCTCCGACGGCGGCAACCAGAAGAGGGCGAAAGCGTAGTCGAGCCCCTCCGACTGGCTAAGTTGTTGGTGCGAGTGCGTGCTGTTTCGACATGTGTGGCCTTCGAAAAGCGTGTGCGGACTTGTATTCTACTATTCTTACTATTACTAATTTACTGATGGGGGTTTACCCAACTGTGTGTCGTCCTCGGGTTACCGGCTATCTAGCGGGACATGTTTCGGTTCGGTTCGTATTTCCAGTGTTTCGACGACCTTTGCAGCGCCTAGTTTCTGCTGGACATATATCTCTGGAGTTCGAGAGTGTGGGCGTTCGGATACCCTCAGGCTCTCTTTCCTGCTGTCTACTGCGAGCTCTGCGAATGGATGGGGCTCGCTGGAAAGGCAGCAGCTTTGTCTGTCTTTCTCTGTTTGTTTTTTCTTCTTAGTTCTGCTACTTGATGAGTCGAGCTGGTGGTGGATACAGATATGGGAACTTACTTACGATGGGAACGACGGTGTTGGCATCAATCGATTGTAGATGGTAGAATACTATATCGGACGATCGTGGCGTTGCTGCTGTTGAAGATGAGTTTGTTTGTTGTGCAAGTGGGGTTGTTTGCTTGTTATCTGTAAATGGTGATTGACCAGGCAGAGTTCAGGAGTACTGCAGCCGCTGGAGCCGTGTCCGTCCGTAGCAGACAATATGGGGGCAAAGTATGGCCGGTCCGTTGCGTGCGTAGCTCTGAACTCGTCTTGGTGGCCATGTTCGATATATTCACATAATATGTAACCAATTGATATTGGCGGCTACGATGGAGAGCATCTATATTTTGCTCCTAATCCTGGGGTCAGAAATTCTCACGAAGTTAGTCACGTCTGCACTCTGCAGCTCCGACCGATGGATTGCCGTACCGGGACGGCTTCTGCTGCAGCCATGGGAGCACGGAGCCTTACCTAGGGCGGGGCTCACGTGGTTGACCGGGCGCGAATACGGCGTCATGCCCAAGCCCCGCGCCGCGCCCTCACGACGGCCATCAGCCGCAATTTGGGCCGCCAGTCCAGCGCTGCGCCAAGTCACCGTCTTTTTGACTGCTCCCCGCTGGCATATATATCCCACCGAGCTGTGCCTAGTCCGTCCTCAAGTATCACGTCGCAGCCCGCTCCCCTCGTCCGCCCCCCCACCACCCTCGCCCAGCATGGCGTACAACAAAGGCTTCAACCCGGACCGGCTGCCTGCCCACGCAGAGCCCGAGCAGGTTGGTTGACTGGACCCCGCGCGTCGACGCAAACTAAGACACTGACTCGGCGGCAGGCTGCTGCGCTGCTCTCCCAGGGCCATCCGGCCTCGCGCCCGCCGCGCACCTCGTCAGCGCGTCCCGACTACAAAACAGCCTCGCCTGCGATCCCCGGCGGCCGCGACGACCGTTATGGCAGACCAGGCGGCGGCAGCAGCAGCATCAGCTACGACAGCAGGCCTCCGCCCGGCGCATTCAACGACCCGCGCTACGACAACCGCGTCAACAGCCCCCGTTACGACCAACCGCTGCGCCACGAACCCCGCTACGACGGCTATGGCTCGCCGCCGCCGACCAACTATGGGAACGGCCCTCCGCCGCAAGTCCACCACAACCGACCCCCGCAACGGCCCCCGCCAACACCTGCGCCGCCGAAAGACGCCAACGACCGGGAGGCACTGTGGAGGCTGTTTGGCGCAGTGGACAAAGATGGTATCTATGCCCCTGAAACACCGCACCCACGCTTGAACTCTGGCTCAACACGGCTACAGGAAGCGGGCAGTTGACCGAAGCCGAGCTGCGAACTGCGCTGGTAAACGGCGACTGGTCACCCTTTGACCCTCACACCGTGCGCATGATGATCAGGTGCGCTACATCAAACCTCACCAATAAGACCCTCTACTTACGCCGGCCAGAATGTTCGACACCGACCGCTCCGGGTCCGTCAACTTCGAGGAGTTCTGGTCAGTCCACTGCCCTTCCCCGCATCTTCATCCACTCGTTTGCTTCTAACGCGCCCGCAGCGGCCTCTGGGGCTTCATCTCGGCCTGGCGCGGCCTCTTCGACCGCTTCGACAAAGACCGCTCCGGCACTATCTCGTACCAAGAATTCACCGAGGCCCTCGTCGCCTTCGGCTACCGGCTGTCGCCGCAGTTCGTGGTGCTGCTGTACCGCACGTACGACCGGCGCGGCGAGAACGCAATTAGCTTCGACCTGTTTGTGCAGGCGTGCATCAGCCTGAAGCGCATGACGGACGTGTTCAAAAAGTACGACGAGGACCGCGACGGCTACATTACCTTGAGCTTGTAAGTTCTGTTTCATTGAGATTCCCGTCTCAAGCATGCATCCACTTTTTTATTATTGGCTAACTCGAGGTGAAAACACAGCGAGGAGTTCCTGACAGGTGCGCAAGCTCTCTTCCTCTTCAATTCGATCTCGCCCGAAACTGATACCGGCCTGTACTAGAAATCATCGCCCAGCGATGAAACAAACACCAACCCACAAATCCACCCACCAACTCACAAAACAAAGCAAGATAATATCCAAAAGCAAAAAGAAACATGCATTCTTGGCCACATATGGAAGCTGTCTGCTTTTTCTTTTCCGGCCCTCGTTTTCCAGCTCAACTCAGCTCTTAGAAGCAGAGGCCCCGACTTAGGACTTTTGCGCGAGGATAAGTAGTAAACCCGTTTTTGGAGCCAGCTCGTCCGTCCAAGCGGGGGCATTGTTTTGGGTGGTGTCGGGCATGGAAAAGGAATGCTATGGTATGGTACCCCAGACAATTCGAGGCGTGAACAGACTCTGGATTTCGCAAACGGGATTTGAGGGGTTTCCGGTCCTGGGTCCTAGGTCACTTTGCTTTACTTTTTACTGAGGCATGCGTTGCGTTGACGATTCCCCATGATGCCCGGTTCGGTTATTTATCTAGATACCCGTTATAAAAATTATATATACATGTTTAGTTATATTTTTGAAGGGAGAGAAGGGGGGGGGGGGGTAGTTATAAGAGTGAATGACCGGGACTGAACTGAACTGAACTGAACTGCAGACGACGTTACTCACGATGAAATCAAATCAAATCAGATCAGACGCAATTATTCAACTGTTTAATTATACAGCCTAACCTAACCTGCCTAATCGGGCAACTCTCCAAACCCCATCGAACACGGCCGGGTAAACGCTTGGAAGACTTGAATTCTTTCTTGTACACACATGTCAATGTACTCGGTCGGTATGTTATGAACATGTATGTAATAATTGCCTGTCTATGAACACGACCAGTCTAGACCAGTCTCCCTCCCTCCTTTGTATAAACCACACCCTTTACACTCCACTGCACTCCACTCCCCTCCCTCCATAAGGCTAAAGAACAAAAAGAATAGAAAACGCCCTCTAATGCCTGCCCAAAACTCCAAAGCAATGTATGTATGCATCAGCCACCACCCGATCGATACCAAAAGTCTTCATACAGAGCCAGCCCTACAACTCCCTCCTATCGGGAACCCGCATCTCCCAACTACGCGGCGGCACCACCAGCCCCATCCAGTAGTTCCACAGCCGGCCCAACTCGAAGAGCACGATTCTCACACTGTGTCTCCCAGTCAGTTCAGTTCAGTTTCCACGCCGCCTGTTGTGCGTGGTGCACGGCTTGGACTTACAATTTCCCCGGCAGCGCCACCCAGCTCTTCATCACATACACAAACACGCGCGTAATGAGCCCGATCTCGGCCCAGAACTCGTCGACGACCGTCATGTTGCGCGAGTCCCAGTCGCGCGAGAAGTCGGGCATGCCGTCGTCCTCGACCGCGACGACCGCCGGCTGCTCCTCGTCGTCGTCCGTGAGCAGTTTCTTCGTCTTGAGCGCTTCTTTGGTGGACTGCGACGTGGGCGTGAGCACCACCGCGGCCTTGGGCGCCACGCCGTCGCGCTCGCCGAGCATGGCGCCGAACTGCTTGATCGCCCTGAGCGAGTGCGAGAGGCGGTCCAGCGTGTTCAGCAGGGCGACGAGCTCGGTGCGGCGCAGCGGCGGGTCGCGCGACGAGTCTTGTTCGTCGAATTCAAACAGGACTTTCAGCGCGGTGCCGTAGCCGCTGGTCTGCAGCTTGCCCCACAGGCGGCACTTGTCGCAGCCAACGCAGTCCATGATGCGGCTCACGTTGCGGAAGCGGTTGCGGAAGTCCTCCTTAAGGGCGACCGAGTCCGGGTCCTGGAACATGACCGTCTCGTCGAAGATGTCCGGGCCGGAGGGGATGGCCGAGGCGAGGCGCAAGACGCTGTTCTTGGTGCGCAGGTCTTGCGCGGGGTCCTCGGAGCAGAAGGAGTAGTCGGAGACGTGCTGGCGGATCTTGCCGACGGCGCGCATGATCAGCGCGAAGTTGAAGTAGATGTTCGAGACGCGCTCGGGGAAGTTGTGCAGGCGCTGCTCGTAGCACGACAGGTTCGGGCCCCATTGTCCCGTCTTCTGGTCGAGATAATCCCAGCACAAGTGCGTGGAGATGGACGCGTGCATGCCTGAGATGACACGGTGGAAGACGCGCTTCTCAAGGCAAGTGTCGTCAAACTCGACCGGATCGAGTCTTGCCGTGGCCGTTCCTTGCGCAATGGCAGACTTGACGTTATCTCGCAGACCCTGGCTTTTCATGACGTCGCGGAGCTGATGCGCGGCCTGCATCTGGCCCTCATTCCCGAAGCCACCAAACGACGCCGCACCGAACGGCGAGGACTGAACGGTCGACTTGGAATCTTTCGGAGGCTTGCTGAAGCAGTTCTCCCGGTAGATAGCCTCCCAGACCTGCTGAGACCCGACACCCCCGTATCCAGTGAAGCGCTCCGGATTGTCCACCAGCGACACGTAGTCCCCCTTCGCCGAAGCGCGTTCGTCGTCTGGGATGCAGTAATCGCGGTCATCGCACTCGTCGTCATATTCCACCACACAGCTCTCGTCCACATTCATGCCCAGTCCTCCCTGCAGCGGCCGTGCCTTTTGCTCTCTCTGCTGTTTCTTCCCGGGATGCTGCGCCGTCGGGCCCTCGAGTTTCCCCAGCTCCTTTGCGCGCCAAACCAGCGGGATATCCTCCTCATTATCCAGCGTGTTCACCGCACACGCCACGTTCCCGCACATGCCATTCTCGTCGTCCCAGAACGGGCATTTCTTGCTGTACAGGCTCAGTCGGTAGTGCGAGAAGAAGTCGGTCTTCTGGGTGATGGACTGGAGGTACGGGTGGATGGCGTCGTTCAGCTGCTCGAGGGTGCTGTAGCTGGCGCACGCATCGGACACGATGGCTGCCGGTTCAAACTGCGCAACACGTTTAGTATGCTGGCCCAGGAAGCGTGCGTAGTTGCACAACGAGATGCTTCTTACTGCGCAGACGTCTGAAGGCGGGTTCTTCGACTTGGATGGCGTGGCCGCGTGCGAACTACCCAGCAGCGAGAAGACTGCCAGGTAGAACACTTGCGCTGCAGACCGCATGATGTATGAGCGAGTCTGTATATCCTAAGCCGGAGTCTCCGAATCAGCAAACGTCTGCGAGGGCGTCTCATGGTGCCGACTTACACTGCAAGCACTCTGCACCCTATATACAACCGGCTACCCGTCGCTCGGCGTTGGGCTATTGACGCGGGGCAGTCAAAGAGGCCAGATTGAGTGATGTGCGGATCCTCGAGGACGGCACGAAGGTGAAGTGTGGCGGGGCTATTCAGCAACTAATATGGGAAAGCCGAGTCGAATAAATGAAAGAAGAAACAGCGGGCGGACAAGGGACCGAGTAATAGCGAGCGGGAGGCGCGAGGCTGGTTCGCGGGCTATTCGACGCCAGGTGCGGAAGTTGCACAGTAATAAATGGAAGTTACGTCTCGCGGGGAATTGTCATCACGGCCATATCGGACCATGGCGGGACGTTGGAAAGGTGGCCTCAAAGTTGACGGACGGCGGACGGCAGACGGGACAAGGGGATGATTGAGTGTGGCTGTGACGCGGCCGGACCCCTGGCTTTTCTCGGCAACGGACCGCGTGGCGTAGGGCTGAGGCGCGGCCCGGGTCCAAGAGTACAAGAACTGACGGCATGTCACCAGCGGCTTGCTATTGGACAGCCATCACCACTACCACTCTCCAACTCTAGCAATACATATATCAAGCACTTCCAAACCCAAACCGCGCCAACCAAGTCAGACCCTTCTCCCATTCCCTCTTCAATCCCCCACAATGGCCTCCCCTTCAAACCCCTTCCCGCCCCCCCACTCCACAGCCCCCACCCTCCCGCGCTCCACAGCCCTCTCCACCCTCTCGTCTCCCTCCCTCCTCCTCGTCGACGTGCGCCGCACCGACTACGAAGGCGGCACCATAAAAGGCAGCATCAATCTGCCGGCGCAGAGTTTCTACTTGAACCGCGCGGTGCTGTATGAGCTGTGCAAGCGGGCGGGGGTGCAGAGGGTGGCGTTTTATTGTGGTGAGTTTGATGTCTGCTGCAAATGCGTGAGGGAGGGACTGAGGAAGTTGGGAAGGGCTGAGCTGAGTACTTACTACATCCAGGCTCCTCCCGTGGCAGGGGCCCGCGTTGCTCAGGCTGGTTCGCCGACTACATTTCCGAGCAAGGCGACAGCGATACGCAGCTTCAGTCGTTGACGCTAGGCGGCGGCATCAAGGGCTGGGTGCAAGCGGGCGAAGCCTACATCCAGCAAATGGAAGCCTACGACGCCGAGTACTGGAAGCAGTTCGACGAGCCGGAGAAAAAGGAAATGCAGTAATAGTACTTGCACCACACCAATTAGAGATCGGGCACACTTTCATTCCCCGGCAATGCAATGCCTGTCGAGCAGAGTGGGATAAGGGTACAGAACTGAGAACACATGTCCGCTAACACCTTCCTTGAGACATACCAAACATGTCCGCAGCTGTCTAGATCTTGAAATTCTCAATCCACTTCCTCGCCTCCTCAACACCCTCATCCACGCGCTCAGCATCAGTGCCCTGTCCACTAGCAGTTGGGGCGCCCGGCTTCCCCCCCGCCTTGCCACCCACGATATCAGTAACCGTCTTTGCCCACTTCGGACCATCGGCGCCCTGGGCTTTGAAGTGCTGTCCATCCGTTAGCCATATCCCGCAAACTATACTATATTAAAACGACATGCTTACCTCAGAAACATAACACCCGTGCACTATCTTGCCCTCTTCAGGATTGGCGCTGAACAGGTACACGCTCTTCTCTTTCAACGCACTCTTCGGCCCGCTCACGCTCTTGATGGCCTCCGAGATGGCTTTACCGACATTACTCGACCAGTCGACCTTCAGTACCAACGTCTTGGCATCCTCATCTTTCGCGAAGAAGTCTGTCACCGCGTCCAGGACACGCTTGTTATCGGCCTTGGCAAACACCTTCTGCTCGTCGAGAATCGCCTTCTGGATTTTATTGAAGCGGTCGCGGAACTGCGATTTCGTGAGGGCGGAGATGGACAGCTGGTTGAGCGCAGAGCCCATCTTCTTAGCCTCAGCCTCCTTTTCAGCGCCGAATTTCAGGTTCTCGAGCCTTTCGATCTGCGCCTCGAATGCGGAGGCTTCGCGCTGGACTTCGTATGCTGCTTGACCCGTCACTGCAACTATGCGTCGGATGCCCTTGGCAATACCGGATTCTTCGAGGATGACGAGCTCCTTGATCTCGCCTGTCTGCTTGACGTGCGTTCCACCGCAGAACTCAACAGACACCTTCTCCCACTTGGGGTTCTTGACGTCGGCGAGTAGGTCCTCGACCGAAACACCCACAGACACAACACGGACTGGATCTGGGTAAGTCTCGCCGAAGACGGCGCGCACCCCTCTGATCTCGCGTGCGGTTGCGAGAGGTACGTCTTTGGCATACACTTCCGAGTTCTGCCGTATGTAAGCAGTAGAGATCTTCTCGATTTCTCCGAGCTGGGCGTCGGGGATTCCGGATTTGTGGGAGAAGTCAAAGCGGAGTTTTTCTGGTGCTACAAGGGAGCCTTTCTGGTCGACTTCATTGCCGAGAACTTCACGAAGAGCGTAGTTGAGGACGTGAGTTCCAGTATGGTTGTTGCGTATCGGGTGGCGGCGGAGCTGTGACTGATTAACTTCATCCTACATCCAGAGGTCGAGATACCCACCTCATCATACTCAGTGATGACCTCGCTGCCGACGCTCAACTCGCCATACTTGAGATAACCGGTATGTAGCACGTAACCTGCGTATACCTGTACATTCTCAATACTGATCTCAGCCTCTCCATCAACCAGTAACCGCCCAGTATCATACTCCTGACCACCCTGCTCGGCATAGAAGTTTGTCTTGTCGAGTAAAACACCGAATTGTTCACCTTCGGGAACCTCCTTTGTGCTCTGCAAGAACTTCTTCCCGTGATAAATAGCCTTGATGACGGACGTGATATTCTCCCTGCCATACTTGGCAGAGTCGTCGGTCTTGGGCACGTCCGTCATGTTCTCTAGCGCACCCAGGTCATGAACGTCTAGCTTGACGAGGGCTGCCGCAGCCTTCTTGTCGCCTTTGCTAGCCTCGCGAGCCTTCTCCTGCGCCTCATCGACCTCCTTGTCGTTGATGATCATGCCCCGCTCCTCCGCCATCAGCCTCGTCAGATCGACGGGGAATCCGTATGTGTCGTACAACCGCCAGACGTCATCTCCTGGGAGATCATTTGAGCCCTTGACCTTTGCCTTGTTGGCGTACTTTTCGAACATGACTTCGCCACGGTCTAACGACTTGGCAAAGCTCTTCTCCTCCTCATCCAAGATCTCCTTGATGTCCGCCTCTTTCTTCTTGATCTCCGGGAACATGTGGCCCATCTGCTCGACCAGGTTCGGCACAATCTGGGAGAAGAAGTCGCCGATCTCGGTCCCGAAGTACTTCCTAGCGTAACGGGCACCTCTCCGCAACACACGGCGGACAACATATCCCCGGCCAACGTTGTTGGGTACACCGCCGTCGGCAATGGCAAAGCTGAGTGTTCGGACGTGGTCGGCAACGACTCGATACGCGGTGTCAATGCCGTCTGCGTCATCGGTTCCAAACTTGCCCTGGTATTCCCTAGCTTTGGTAATCTCTTGTATTCGCTTGAACAGGGGTGTGAAGACATCAGTGTCGTAATTTGACTTCTTCTTCTGCAGCAAGCACACCAGCCGCTCAAAACCCATGCCCGTATCTACGTGCTTGTTCGGTAGCCCCCGCAACGACCTGTCTGGCTCGCGGTTGTACTGGATGAAGACGTTGTTCCAGATTTCGATGACCTCCGGATCGTCCTCGTTGACTAGAGAAGCAGCGTTCCTGTATTTCCCGTCCTCAGGCTCCCTCAGATCGTAGTGGACTTCCGAACACGGCCCACACGGGCCCTGGTCACCCATCTCCCAGAAGTTGTCTTTCATATTTCCAGGGAGTATATGGTCCTCCGGCACGCCAATCGTCTTCCAGAGCTCCTTCGCCTCGAGATCTGGATCCAGTCCTTCCGAGCCCTCGAAGTACGTCACGTATAACCGCTGGGGATCAACACCGTACACCTTTGTAAGGAGCTCCCAGGTGAAGCCTATAGTCTCCTCCTTGAAGTAGTCGCCGAAACTCCAGTTCCCCAGCATCTCGAAGAAGGTGTGGTGGTAGCTGTCCTTGCCCACATCGTCCAGATCGTTGTGTTTTCCGCCAGCGCGAATACATTTCTGCGAGTTGACGGCGCGCTTGAGCTGGGCGAAATCGGAGGCGGGGTCGACGGTGCCTTGGAAGATGGACTTGTACTGGTTCATGCCAGCATTGGTGAAGAGGAGGGTCGGGTCCGAGAGGGGCACCACCGAGGACGAGGGAACTGGGAGGGTCAATTGGGGGGTTTCCGGGAGTCATTGCGCGGGAAGTAGTATATATTCGAGAAAAAGGTCTGAATAGAGGAAGTGCAGCTCACCGAATGTATGTCCCCGCTCCTTGAAGTAGCCCAGAAAGGTGTCCCGCACGCGGGTCGCACCCCACTCATGCTTCTCCTCGAGCAGCGACATGGCGGGCGTAGTGCGCAGGCCTCGAGCACGGAGGGGTAGTGCAGGTAGTATCGAGTGTGGCAGCGAACTTCTCCCCGGCGTAAATGGAAAGGCTCGTGTGCTGCGGGTCGAGAAGAAAGCAGGACGCGTAGTCTGTCGAGCAGCAGGAACAGCAGTCGACGTGACTTCAGCCCATGGGTGACTCAGTCGCAGCAGCATTCACTCGACGCGGTTGCGGTGGTGCCGAGCCCACGGCCGCTCCCCAGCTGCAGGTGCTGCCCTGGCCTGCCCCTCTTTTGCGCGACTCTCCAACCTTCTCGAACGTTCGCCAATTGGCCAGCAACCAAGACCGACTTTAAAGGGCGGCCCGCCACCAACCAACGCTGCAGCTCCACCTTCATCAAAGCACAACGGACGCGCTTATTACCGGACAAGTCGAGATTGCTTATTACTCAGTGACGACGTGATAGAAACAGAGCAGACTCGGCACGGGTGGGATGCATGGCGGAGGTCGTAGCTCCCAGCCGAGACCCGCAACCGCAACGGCGACAACTACAGGCACAAGCAGGGTGCCCGACACAGAGCGCGCCCCATGGCAGGAAGAGAGCCGCCGACGGCACACTCGAGCATGAGCAAAGGCTGAGCAAGCGCTTCGACCGACTGAAGCTGGGCATGCGCCGTCTGCACCTGCACGAACCCAGCCCATCTCCAGCGCGCAAACGCGACCGAAACCCACCGCGAGCACCCCCCGCCGACGACTGCATGCAAGTCGAGGACTCGCCGCACCGCGTCTACATCCACGACCTCGCCGCCGAGCTCTCGGACATCTCGTCCGACGACGAGAACCCGATCTTCCTGGCCGACATCGAGAAGCACATCGCGAAGATCCCGCAGCACATCCTCGCAGGACCGGAGCCGAAGCCGAGTCGGGACAACCAGCTGGTGCTGTACAATGTGCCGGCGTCGTTGACGGTGCCGGCGGAGCAGGACAGTGTGCGCAAGGCTATTGTTGAGGCGCGCGCGAGGGTTAGGCAGAGGCAGGCGAATCCGATTGCGGAGATTGAGCGGGTGGGGGTTGGGAAATGGATGAATGGCGGATTCGAGGAGAGCAGGCGTGTGGATATACCCCCGATGGCGGACGATCCGGATGCGATGGATATCGATTGACGGACACGGCAGGACAAACAAGCATCTATAGAAGTGAATTTCTCATTGGGTATTGATGCTTAATACATATTACGTCTAAAAGCAATGATCCAGTCATGCAGTTTGGTGAAGCAAAGCTACCCTGAGTCACCGTCTGCTACCTCCCCTTCTCATCATTCTGGACAGACCTAGCGCCGCAATTTCGATATAAAGTTTGTGATCGCCAGCTTTGCTTGCTGTGGTCGGGGCGGTAACTCCGGCGTCTGATTTTGATTGTGGTTCTGCATCTCAACATCTCCACTTTGTCCTGCTCCAACTACACCGTTCTGCTGTGGGCCAACCACCCCACTCTGTTGAGGAGCCATAGGGTACGTTCCCGTTGGTGCTGGCGCCATGCCATACTGCGGCATCTGCATGGCGTTCTGGTGAGGTTCCATCTTCATGGCACCCGCTGGAGGTGGGGCGTAGTAACCGGGCGGTGCATCGTTGCCATTGTACATTGGCGGTGGTTCGGAGTGTGTTCCGTCTGCGCGCTGGCCGTAGGGCTGGCCGTTGGGTTGACCGTATGGTGGTTGCGAGGCGTAGAATGTGAAGTGGTTCTGGGGCGTCTGGCCGTATTGCCGGCGGACTCGGTAGGAAATAAGCCACTGTGCACGCGTTAGACCACATTATGGTGCACTTGCAGATGAGTAGACTGACTCGATGATATGCCAGGAGCGGCTTTCCCTGCTGCAGTCGCTTTTTGGCGTGCAGGTACCCGCCCACGAACCATCCCAGGAAGACAAAGACGAAGACCATGAATATGACCCATTTGATTATCGTTCCTTTCTGGGCGCTTGTCAGTGTTCAAGCTCGACGCTGGACAGACGCGCGGGATCTTACCTCTGTGTACCAGAACCCCTCCCGATAGCAATCTTCATTTCCATCGAAGTCCTCAAAGCAGTTGTATCTCTTCGCCAAACCCATGATTACTAGTGTGACAAACTTCGAGCTCTATGAGAAGTATTGACGGCACAAACAAGTGGGGACTCAGGCGGTATAGAAAGACGAGGCCGGAGGTGTAGAGACCAGGTAGGTAAACAAGACGGATTTCGGAGATCAGTCTGAGCCAAGAAAGGGGCGCAAGAGACGGGTCTTTAGGCAAGAGACGGGTGCGCCACAGACAAGTACGTATAGCTAGGGCTGAGCAGTAGTCCGTAGGTCGACGAGAGCAAACTGTATCAGGGTGGGTAGATCCGACGATGTGCGTTTCGGGGGCGTCAAAGGAGCCGGTTTCACGCCTGTGTCTACGGGTACGAGGTCGATGGTTTATAACGCAAAAGAGGGATCGCTGGAGAAAGACTGGTTATCAAGCGGGATGCGTTTTGGGGTAGAGAGTCGCATGAGAAGACAAGTTAAAGGAAAAGAAGTAGGTGTGGCGGGTGTGGAGAATTGTCGATGAGGTTGGCGGATGGCCGGGAAGCCGCGTACGCAAGGGGGCGGGCCGGGGTTCATGCAAGGCTGCGCAAGCCGAAAAGCTTAGCCTTGCCCACGTCTGGAGGGCTCGAGCATCGTCGACGACAGGCCGTGTGACACCGCGCCAGCTTGCTACATCGCTCCATGAACTGTAGAAATATGGAGTACTAATTACTAGATCTTGATCTCACATTTCACGGCGATTTGCAGCTATGATTTACTATGACTTCAATTGATCGATCTATCGTACTCGACTGCGCAGGCTTGGAACGCGCGTCGCTGATGTCATGCTCCAGCGCCAACAGCGACAGGCCTGCACCCTTCTTCTAAACATACAAGCGGCCCTCCGCTACCTCGGTAATGTCCCAGATGCAAAAAGAAAGTACATATAATGTTATGGTGTGGTATCGTGCCTGTAAACTCCCGGTATCCAGCCCCACATCCTGTGACTCGGTGACTCGCCAACCCAGAGAAGCAACCGAATACTCTTCTTTCGCCGTGCTGCGCCGCATTCAGACCTAGGGACTCAAAGAGAACCACCTTTGTCGTTGGAATGCTCACACATGTTCAGCCCACCAGTCGTCTGATTACATGTCGAATAAGCAGATATGTCGAATGACAATGTGTTGAGAAAAGTACAAGTCGAAAGAAAATGTTTAGTGTAATAGGTTCCGCAGCGACGGACTGGCACTGGCACCTGTGTTCATTCGCGCCTCTGGTGCCATCAGAGGGGGAGCGTCCCGCATTATCGCATCTCTAGGAGTCGATGGCCGGGTGTTGAGGGTAGCAGGACTGCCGTGTTGAAACGGGGAGTACTGGGGGATTTGCGGTGGCCCGGTATACGGACTCTCACTCGACCGTGACGAGTGGTGGCCATGGGGGTGAGTGGGCGAGTAAGGCATTCGAGGCGACTGCATGCCGTTGACCATCATCTGTCCGTTGCTGAGGTGAAGAGAAGGAGGGGGACCGCTAGTGGGGGGATGAGGCGGTGGATATGGACCTCGCAGGGGTGCTGAAGTCATCTGTGGATGACCAGGTGGCCCTGTGTATGGCGGGTATCCGTTCCCCTGGTGTATCGGGTTATACGGAGAGTGAAACTGCGGAGGATGCACAAGAGGAGCTGAAGGCGGGTGGCCCATGCCATTGTGGAGAGCGTGGGATGACGGCACATGGTGTGCAGGGCGTGGAGGACCTGACGGACCTAGTTCTGGTGGCAGAACACCTGGCGGAAAATCTCTTGATGACATAATAGGCGGGGCGCCATTGCCGCGCCAGATTGGCAGATCAGCTGGCACGCCATTGCCGTGCCAGGTTGGCAGTGGAGGAGGCTGGTGTTGCGGAGGCATATTTGGGGCAGGCGGGTGCCACGGAGCTCCGAGAGTGGACGGCAGGGGAACAGATTGCGGTAACGATGATAACGGCGGTGACCGGACAGGGAGTTGTTGCTGTTGAGGCTCTGGGTGAACCGATGCTGATTTCTCCCGTGGTTCAGGCTCTTCCGGCACGTTCAGTTTCTTCCAGTGGCACTTCTGGCACATGTAAGCGATAGGCCGGGCACTCGCAATATCAGTCTCCACCCTTAAACTAGCCTGAGGCTCAGGCGATTCCACCGGCGGAGCATCAGGCATAGTGTGGTCTCCACCGTTGGCTAGAGGAGGTCTGTCAGGGTGTGGCGTCAGGTCTGATGCAGCAGACACAGCGGGCTCTACCCCGTTTGTTACGACAGGGCCGTCCACAGCGCGAGACGTAGTCTGCGGAAGTTGCTCTGGCTCCTCGACTTTCCACCACCTCGGACTGGCGTCGACCTTGCACTTGGTACAAGTCCGCTCGGGTTTGGCCACAGGGACTTCGGGCGGCTCATCGTCCTTGACAGGAAGGCCTACGTTTGAGGGTCGGCCTCTTGCCGAAGTGGGTGTTTGATTCGCGACCGTGGACGTCCGGCGGCTGGGGCCTGGTCCTGACGCCTGTGGGACAAGGCGGGTCGACTGATCGACGAGATTGGCTTTCCGCGCGGTTCCAGTGAGTGTCAGATCCGCTTGTTTGAACTCACGCGCAAACAGTTGCAGAGCGACCATGTCTGTGCCTTCCACGATCTCATCCATTTTGTGAACAATGGTCTTGGGCGAATGCTCCTTGCACCATATCGCGGCTGTCATCGAGCCGGTGTCGCCGTTGATCGTCACCGTCGGTACCGCGTCTCTTCGCGTAGCTTTGACAGGGGTGATGTCGAAGCCGAAGGTGTATCCAGCACTGTGCGCGCAGCCGACATGAAAATTCGCATGACACTGCAGACACGGCACACATGCCCCGCTATGCGATTTGCAGAGCTTGCAGACCATGTCGTACCGAAAGGAAGGTGCGCCGATGCCTTCAACCATGTCGAGCCGGTTCGCGCTACTGAACTTTGTCTCGGGAAGCCAGATGGCGCAGTAGACGTGTACCCAGTTGTTGTCGGCCGTGCGCTTCAGCGGCTCACGCGGGATGATTGGCCGGCCCTTTTCTTCCTGTTTCAGGCGGTAATCTTCTCTAGCTCTGTCAACAAGCTCCTTCTCCAATCGCTCTTTCTCCCTATCCCTGTCGGTCTTTTTCTTATGTGATACCTTCGGTGCCTCGTAGGGGTCGAAATCTGTAACTTTGTGAGGACATAGAACACACTCGTAGTTCTGTAACTTATTAGCAGAACCCTTCGAGTAGGATAAGGTTACTTACGTAGGACACGCTCTCCTTCTTGTCGTTTTTGCACGTGTCACAGAACCATTTGCTAGCCTGCCGAACCTCTTCAATGCCGTAACAGGACTTGTGAACCGTCATCCGGCATGCGGCGCATTCCAGGCGTGTTCCATCTGTTTGCCGACACACCGCGCATGGGATAGTTTTCAGCCGCGGTGGATTCGGGACGGGAGGAGGCGTGGGTGCTTTCGGTGGAGGTGGTGGCGGTTTCTCCTTTTCCTTCTTCTTTACAATAGGCTCAACGTAGGGTGTTGATGCGCCGCTATCCACAGCAGCCACGGCAGTGGTTTTCTGCTTCTTTTTCGGAGGCTCGGCAACGGACTGGGCAATAGCAGGCGGTGGGTCTACGTAGTCCGGAATTCCGTTCATGACGCCGGTGTCGGATTGGGCAGCGTAGACCTCCCTCAAGAGCTCTTCGTCAATCCTCCGCTTCCAAGCTTTGCCGCCGCCTTGAGCAACCTTTTTAGCAATCTCATCAGTGTTTTCCCATTTGACTGCATATTTGCGCCAAAGGTTGGCACAGCGCTGGCAAAGCGCAACGACGTAGCCGTTTGCTTTATCTTTGCTAGATCTCCCGTCTGCAGCCACTGTTTGTCCAGGGACAGCGCCGGGTGCACGTCGCCATTGTCGCGAATGCCGGACGGTGCAGAACTTGCACTGGAAGGTTCGCTTGCGATGTACGGCCTTGTTGCTGTCGAAAGCGGAGTCGTCAACATCGTCCGCAATGTCGTCGAGAAGCCGTGTTTGAGAGTCCGATTCGACCACCTTTTTATTCCGGCCTTTTCGGTTGCTGTACGTGCCCCAGATGTCTCTGCCCTTGGGCGTCTTCTTCCACATGTAGTAGTAGCGCACTGCATCGCCGTACAACATATTCTTGCTGACATGTAAGCGGACGCTCCGGATTTCTGAACCGTATTTGGCGACTCCTTCGTTCCACTTCTTCTCCTCTTCCTTTGTCAGCTCGGGTATCTTCAAATCTTTCCGTTTGTCGATTTTTTTGACGTGCTTCAGCGCTACGTCTGCATCATACCCGTGCTTGGTGAATAGCGACAAGCATTTGTCGAGGAAGTCCGTTTGCCACGGCTCGACTCCAACATGGCTAGCCAGACCTTTAGCCCGCTTCATGTAGGTTTCTACCTGCTCCTGGCTAGCTGTGGGCGCGTCGTCTTCCCCTCGACCAGAGGGAACACCAAAAGGAGGCAGCTTGAACATTGGCTCCGCAGTACACTTCGAGTCTTTGACTGGGAAGTCTTCACCGCGCTTGACGTACCCTGGCGGCTCGTCCATGACCCACTTCGGCCGCTTTGCCTTCTCGATCTTGTCCGCTTCTATAGCAGCGACCGTCTCTTTGGAAAGTTTTGCATCTTTCTTGTGACTTGCTGTTTTGACATATCGCTTCTTGATTTCCGCAGGCTTCACGAGCTCCACAGGCCGTCCATGCCATACATTCACGTTGGCTTGGTGTCGCGGGCCGAGTCGAGAACTGGCACGGGGGTAGATAGCTCGGTCGTCGTACTGTAGAGCATCCTCTACTCGGCAATGGATCCCTAGGTACCGCATCGGCCACTTTTTCGCCAGTGCTACCTCGGCCTGGGTCGCGGGGTGAAGATCCATCTGGATGTCCGAGTCGTTCGGGCTTGGCGCAGTCGTATCGCCGCTCGCCTCCTCCTCTTCCTCATCAACCATCTCCTCGTCATCCCCCTCTTCGGTCCCACCCACTAGTGGAGTCCGGCGAGCTTCCAGCTTCTTCTCCTGAGCCCTGCTGCACGGTCCGCACGCCCAAGCAAATCCACGTGACGGCTTTTTCAACAGTGGCGGACGAACGCAGTTCATGTGATAGGTGTTGCGACAAACAGCGCACTCTACAGAGTCATTCCTGCGATCTTGTTAGCTGCTAGTATTCGAATGCAAACTTCGCGACTCACGTTGCACAGAAACCCACGCAGCGTTTGCAGGATTTCACCGCACTCGTCAACTCTTTCACGCGGCTCGTCTCTAGACAGATGTATTTCCATCGTTCGTCTAGAGCTTTCTTCACCTTCTCCGGCACGTTGATGACTGACTTGGTCGGAATGACGTCGTACCACCGGTGGATGAAGCGATCAAAGACTTGATTGAACCAGAAGCAGTCCTTCTTCTTGCGGTACTCGTCCAGATCTTTGATTTCGGTTCGGTGCAGAATCGTGCATCGGCCTCTCAATGACGTAATCGGGCAGATATCCGAATGCATCGTGGCGTAGACTAGACGCGTGTCGTTGTTGTAGCGTTGCACATCACGCGGGCGGTAGAACCAGTTCACTCGAAACGTGTCGATGCGGGCTTTGGGGTCGCCGTTGACATGGATAAACTCCATGACCCTACATAGGTAGTACGGCTCGCCGGGCGGCTCGCAGACGAGAAATACTTGGTCTAGACATTTGGTCAGAAAAGGGCTTAACAACGAGGACGATGATAGTAGATTGAGGGGAAGATGGGAAAACGAGGGGAAAATTAAAACTAACCATCGACAGATAATACATCGCCATTGTCGGCCACCAAGCGGCCGTTCTGAAGAAACGCGCCCGTCTTCTCAAAGGTCATCATGTTTGACTCGCGCGTGCTGTTGGCGGCTATCATGGCGTCTTTCGCACGCCGCGCTCCCACTTGGCTTGGCGCGGCGGCATGCGCGTGATTGCCATTTGTAGCGTGGCTGGCTGCATTTTTCCGTCGTTTGGGTGGCGGCGCTGGATTATTGATCGGAGTCGTAGCCGCAACAAAAGTCGAGGTGCCTGGAATATCGACGTTGGCTGGGGTGTCTTTGGGGGTGGGCCCGGAGGTGCCCCACGGCGCATTGCCCTGTCCAGCGCCGGAACCTTTCTTCCCACCGACACCTGAAGAAAGCCCGCTCTCAGTAGCCACCGACCCACGCGACGGCGGCTCTGATATGATCCCATTTCCATTCATGGCTGCCTGTTGCAGCTCGAAATCCAGCTCCACGTCCTCCGCATAATTGATTCGCGACGTGCCGGGTCGATTTCGCGATCGCGTCCCGTATGGCGCCGCAGCGGTCTCCTTGGGCTCCTTCGCCGAGGCGTGCGACGAACTCGACGTGGTGGCCGTCATGGGCTCCGACTGCGCGGGTGGCTCTGCGGCGGAGAGCGTGCCGTTGGCAGAGGGTGCAGGCTGGCGGAGGTCCGAGGCCACGGCTGCAGGCGTGGAGGTCCTCGTCGAAGATGCCTTGCTAGGCGCCTTCGAGGGAGGCATATCGTCGACGGCGGTGGTGGGGTTGGCGGAGTTGTCATGCGCGTGATCCTCGCTGCGCGCTGCTTCTGCGTTGGGGCGATTCACGGCTCTGAACGAGGAGCCCTCACCTCCGCCGTTCCGCACGTCGACCATGGCGAAATACCCCTGCACGGGACAGTTTCACCACAGCTGGCGGCGAGAAGAGCCCGCGGGGAACCCTCTGAGGGCAGACGCGGGCCGGCGTCAGCGTAGCGGGTGTGGAAGTGCCCGAGAGATTCGAGTATCAAGGCAGCATGGGAAGCCCCAACGGCGCATACATGAACAATGTCGAGGTGGGGAGGGCGGAAATCAGCACAAACGGAACTTGTGAGCAGTGGTATCGATGCAGGCGATGCCGGGGGTGCCAAAGACAGTGCTTGGGGGACAAAAGCGCGGCGTGGTGTGGGTTGAAGGAGAGTGTAAGTGGACAGATGCGAAGAAGGGTTGGGCGGAATAGATCTCCTGCCTGGGTCCAGTCCTTAGAGCGAGGTGTGCCAAGCGTTCCCGCAGGTGGGCCTAGAGGATGCCGGCTACTGCTGCTGACCCAGCAAGGGTTTTCTAGTAATAATATCTAACGCCCATCTCCATCCGCCCAGCGGTTGGCTCCCAACCCGGCTGCACCCACGCCTCGCACCGTACACGCGTGCCGTGCCCGTGGGGATTGATGGGGGTTGCCGCTCGCTCGTCAACGCTCTGACTAGGTTTTCCACATCGGACCCTGGATGGGCACACTCGATGGTGCTCGAGCCTTCGGCGCACGTCGTGTCAAGAACCGGCTCGAACTGCCCCCGGTCACAGGCACGCCAGCGCATCTGTCTGCGTGGGAGAGGTGTCTGTATCAAGTCTACAGCGCTGCCGGTCATGGTGGGCAAACCTCACGCGGAGAATGGCGGCGGATGCCCGGCTGGTGTGCAGAAGAATGCAGCGCCGCAAAATCCCACACACTCATTTTCCATCCCCAAATCCATCTCGAGATACTCCTCGCATGCGTCTTGCAGCGGACGGCTAGCATGATCCATCGCAGCAGTTTTGGGCGGCCCCAACTCGAGGAGGCGAGGTTACCACACCACCGAATGCCGTATGAAGTCAGGGCAAGGACGAGCTCTAGCTCCATTCGGCGCCGGCCAACCGCGTGAAGCCACCCTCAGTACGACTACATCACCCTTTGTCTCAAACGCCACGACGGGTCTGCGCTCCATTCGCCGATATAGACTGGCTGTCTATTTCTGAATTGTGGTCTGCTCGAGTCTACTATTACATACGATCGCCCTGTGCCGTGGCGCGCTCCAGACAATGGATAGGGAACCAGGCGGTCGGCAGCAACACGGCGCAGACCACCCCACCAGGTTTCCTTGCCAATCGAAGACAGATTCTACCCGGTACTCCTCATAGAGTATATCTTTTCGGCAAGACTGACAAAGTTTGCTATAGTCTTGCGGAAGGCAAAGCCCTATCAAATCTACCACACTAGATAATGCCATGACATCGCCAGCAAAAGCGAGAGGGGCAGAGCAAGGCTAGCTTGTACCGACGCATTCTGTCTCGGGCATGAAGGCGCTAGACGAAGCGTTGCGTTTGGCCTCGTCACGGCAGGTCTTTATCCCCGCGAGACAGAGGTGAGAAGTCGTTTAGTTCTGAGGCTGGCCCTAGCGCTCGACGTGCTTGAGCTAAGCCTCTTTCGGCGCGCCACCGACCTGAACCCGACCACAGGCCGTCATGCTGTTCCAATAACCACCAATCTTCAATCCGCTCTTCGATCCGCGTTTAATCGCGACTCGCACCTCTGAAATGTCGCTGGTCCCGGCTGGATCTCTGCGTACGAAGCGTGTAAAGCTGCGCCTGCACCTCGACCCAACGCATGTCGAGTGACGCCAGACGGGGATTGACAGGGTTCCGGGAGCACGACCCAGCAACATGCTCCGGTGCGACATCAGCTGCTCCTTCAAAAATATCTCATCATATGCAATCGTCGCAGCCGCACTAGATGCCCTCGATGCAGCTTTTGTCGTTCTGCTGGTAGACGTGGTTCTGCAGTTGTTACTCAGCCCCATGACAGTTCGGATACGATGTCCGCTGTTGAGACTTGGCACACCGGCTGACCGCGGTCGAGCAACGATTGCATCTCATTGTACCGGCACACAATAGCATCCTTTGTCGCTATCTGTCCAGACTGTTCGAGGACGACCACAACACTATCGGTAACACCGCCAGGCACTCAAAGTCCGATCTTCCAGCGAGTGACATCCGAAAAAGCGCCGCAACTCCATCTACGTCTGGGGATAGGACCAACAGAATGCTAAGTAATACATCATATACTAGAACATCGGGACTGTTCTGGCCACTACGCAGTAAAAACTCAACTAATGGCACCTTCAGCTGTTGCCACCGCAGCGATGTCCGATGGGCTCAACACCACACGGCAGCCCCCAATATCTGTCCAACCACAGCAGTTGCTGGTTAGCATTCGTTGACAGCTCAGAAAATGGCGCTGCTAATTTTTCTCCCACGATGCAACTAATTCTGCGGCTAGGGGTAAGAGTGCGCACTTGGCCAAGCATTCCCTCGATTCCTCTTGCGCACTGTGAGTTGAACCGTCGCTAGTCGTTGCGATGGGCTGTGGAACACACGAGCTGCGGAGTCACGCACACATCGGCTGGTAATCTGGTTATCCATGGTTCACATGTCACACGAGCAACACGAACGAACATTTTTTCAAACGGCAAATGCAACCAATCAACGCGCTAGATATCCGATCATTACATTTGGAAACAGCGATACACCAGCGAGACCACACTTCTCAACGTTATCATCCAGCGTCTGTAACCAAACTATTACCGCAGCAGTGCACTAAAGTATGGACTGAATCCAAGTTACCGTCTCACTCTACCCCGCATTCCAACTTTCACACCGCGACATCAATCGTCCGACCAGCCACCTCTTTATGCCTCATCTCACATCAACAACGATGGAATTAGGTTTTACAATGCGAAGATCGCTAGAAGACCAGCCAGGCCGGCACCGAACATGTGGACTGCATTCGCGTTGGCAGCGCCGCTCGGGTTACCGCCAGCAGCAGAGTTAGTCGCAGATGGGTTGCCCGTTTCAGATCCAGTAGAAGCACCTGCTGTTTAGTGTCAGTGTTCATTCGGAGGTAGTATGTGTCTGCGTCTTCGCTAGCAGTCACACGTACCGGTACCAGCGGCGGCGTCGGTGCCAGTGGGTTGGGCTTTGTTGCTCGCAACCTGGGACGCAGCGTTGGAGGCTTGCTGTCCAAGAGGAACAGTCTGGCTGCTTGGGAACAAGCTACCGATGCAGCCCTGGACACAGTCTGAGAACTTCTGGGTGGCCTCAGGGGAACCGTCACCCTGGTCGCACTTGGCCGCACACTCGTTGGTCCCAATGACCTGGGATTCGTTGGGACGGGCGATTCCGAGGCACGCAGCCTGGCAGGTAACGTCGCCAGGTGTGCACGCGATCGCGCAGCTTTGAGAAGGAGTAAGGTTTCCAGAGGCCGCGGCGGCCGGGGCGCTGGTGATGGAAGCGTCCTGCGGTATGGCGAAAGCACCGACAACAAAGGACAGGAGCACGGTAGAGTACTTCATTTTGATTGTTTGGTTGGGTGGGTTGTACGAAGGGGTGCTACTAGATGGGACGGTAGTACGGTCGGATTTGGATAATTAAGAGATGTAAGACTGTGAGCGAGTGTAAGTCAAAAGTATGATGAAGAATGCAAGCAAAAAGCGAGTGTGGGAAGACGTCAAAGCGAGGAAGACCTGAAGCAGCGAAGCCGTCCCATCTTATTGCTGCCCACAAGTCAAGAGCCAAGGGGCTCTCCCGCTGTAATTGCTTAATCTTCTTAGCGACAGCTATCCCGATCTGGACTAGTGCGTTCGGGCGAACCTTATTGTTGGGCCGCGGTTCCTCTCCGCTGCAACGCGCTAAAAGTTAGAAACGCGTCAACCCAACATCACTCTACAACTCCAAATGCAACAACACGCCAGCTTGCCGTCCAGTTTCTCGTGAGCCAGATGGACAGCGATTACGATGACGACCTTGACGACACAGCATTTTTGGAGGCGGCTACACAAGCAGAGAAGGATGACTCGCCTCCATTCCAGGCATCCCCCCGTCCACTGAAGCGACGGAAGATCGCACAAGCAGATGACAGGACTGCGTCCATTCCGCCAAAACGAAAACAAAATCAACGTCGGAGGCCTTTTGAGGATTCATCAGACGATGAAGAGGGCTCTGACCAGGCTTTCAAACCAGCTGTCGCCACCGCCGGTCGTAGAGCGTCGACTGGATTTGACGAGGAAACTCCCTCCGACTCAACTAAGCAGAGACGCAGAGGGAAATCACGCGCAAAAGATGAAGCCGGAGATGGAAGCTGCTCGCCAACCAAAAAGTCTCTGATGTACAAGAAAGACAGGATCCACGTACCGACTGCATTCGTGGATCTCACCGACATTTTCCAGACACAGCCTTCGCGGGAGGACTCACCGCCGTGGAGACCGCGGGGCGCAATATGGTCCAAGTCAGCGCTCCCCATTGGCGTGCATCGACCGGCCTCAGCCCTGAACTCTACGCGCACCATGACTTTACCAGACAAACAGTCTATATCGTCTAGGCCAGCTTCGCGGGCGTCGAAGACTCCTGTAGAGTCGGTCTTCTCCAAAGCTGAGCCGTCGCCCACGCTTCCAACAGAGGCGAATGCATCTGTGGACTATGACCCAGCTGGGGAACTAGCCGATCTGCCTTCAGATGCGTTTGCTTCGTCATCATCGTCGCCTCAGAAGCACGATGGGGATGTGGTTCTAATGTCAGAAAGGCGCACCCGGGTGATGGCACCACAGGCAGGATTACGGCAGACGACCTTGTTCGGCCGTGGTGAAGCTAACGGTCAGGTTGCACCCTCACAGGTCAACAAACGCTACAGTTTTATAGTTGACCAGAAGGAGGAACCCCCCACGCACCACAAGCTTGACCTGGAGGCGGCAAAGACGTGGGTGTATCCGACGAACCTAGGTGTTACCCGAGACTACCAGTACAATATTGTTGCCCGAGGACTATTCCACAATCTCCTCGTGGCGCTTCCAACTGGTCTAGGAAAGACGTTTATTGCAGCAACGATCATGTTGAACTGGTTCCGCTGGACGACCGAGGCGCAGATCGTCTTCGTGGCTCCGACGAAACCGCTCGTCTCGCAGCAGATTGACGCATGCTTTCACATTGCTGGTATTCCACGCTCAGCCACTACTATGCTCATTGGCGGCGTTCCTCCAGCCATAAGAGCGGAAGAATGGAAGAGCAAGAGAGTGTTCTTCATGACTCCCCAAACCTTGCTGAACGACCTCAAGTCCGGGTACGCTGATCCCAAAAGGATTGTCCTTCTCGTTGTTGACGAGGCTCACCGGGCGACTGGCTCGTATGCATATGTGGAGGTTGTGAGCTTCTTGCGCCGCTTCAACCAGAGCTTCCGGGTTCTGGCCTTGACAGCAACACCGGGTGCGGATGTGGAAGCGGTGCAGAAGGTGATTGACGGGCTGGATATCTCCAAGATTGAAATACGTACGGAGAGTTCGCTGGACATCCGCTCCTATATCCACCAAAGAACTATCGAGAAGCACGCCTTTACCAACAGCGACGAGATGGAGATGTGCATGGATTTATATTCTCAAGCACTGCAGCCGTTGGTGAATAAAATTGCCGGTGTCAACGCATACTACAGCACCAATCCTTTGGACTTGACGCCGTACGGCTGTACCCAAGCGCGGCAGAAGTGGTTTGCGCAGGCTGGGAAGAATGCGTCTCAGGGCCAGAAGGCGATGGTCAACTCCATCTTCTCTATTCTTGCCTCGGTCTCTCAGGGAATGGAGTTGCTTAAATACCACGGGATTGGTCCGTTTTACACCAAGATGAAGGATTTCAAAGATTCTCAGGCCGAAAGCAAGTCCAAATACAAGAAGGAGATCTGCGACAGCGATTCATTTAAGAAGCTGATGGTCAGGCTACACACTTGGGTCACCAGCGACACCTTCATAGGCCACCCGAAGCTAGAATTCCTGCAACAGGTCATTCTCGACCACTTTGTGAACGCTGGGGAGGGACGCAACGCGGACGGCGCACCCCCTTCGCAAACGCGCATCATGGTGTTTGCCCATTTCCGAGACAGCGCAGAGGAGATTGTGCGAGTGCTGAAGAGACACCAGCCGATGATCCGGCCGCGAGTCTTTGTTGGTCAGTCGCACGCGAAGAACTCGGACGGCATGGGCCAGAGGGAGCAGCTGGAAGCGATCAACCAGTTCAAGTTGGGAACGTTCAACACGCTTGTGGCGACGTCTATCGGCGAGGAGGGGCTGGACATTGGTGAAGTCGATCTCATTATCTGCTACGATTCAAAGGCCTCTCCTATTCGAATGTTGCAGCGCATGGGCAGAACGGGCCGGAAACGCCGCGGAAAGATTGTCATGCTCCAGATGAAGGGGAAAGAGGAGAGTGACGCGACCAAGGCGAAAGACGGTTACGAGAAGATGCAGGAGCTTATCGCGGAAGGTTCGCGGTTCGCGTTCCACGACGAGGTATCACGCAGGATCCTGCCGCGGGATGTGCAGCCTGTGGTCGACAAGCGGTTTGTTGATATTCCGCCGGAGAACTCGCAGTCAGATTGGCTCCCGGAGCCGAAGAAGAAGAACGGGAGAGTGCCAAAACGGCCGCCAAAGAAGTTCCATATGCCTGACGGTGCCATTACGGGTTTCGTCACGGCAGGTCGGATGGATGAAGAGATTGCGCCGAAGGCTCGCGCGAAGAAAAAAGCTGCGCCAATGTACCCGAACGAAGAGTCCGTTGACCCAGCTGCAATCGAAAGCGTCCTCTTGGATGATGCAGCAATAAAGGATCTCGAGCGGCGGTATCAGACGGTCTACGATGAAGACGATGCGCCTATCATCCCCGATCTACGCGAGAATACACACCCAGCTCGGCAGCGCGTCTTGTCGAAGACGACGTATTTTCGCCAGCCCGGACGTGTGGCCCAAGCGTTTGTGGCTACCCTCCAGCGGATGCACGCCATGGACGACGACCGCATTGCGGAGTTTAGGCGGAATCTGCACTACTCTGATGTGGAGTCGGACCCTGAGAACAATATTGTCGTATCAGGATCCGAACTAGCGGTCGAGGAGCACATGTGGGCAGACGACGACCCAGCCTCGCAGCCACTCCCAAAACCAAAAGCGAAGCCAAGGCCCAAGCCCAAAGCAAAGACGACGCCTAAGGCTGCTGCTCCTCGTGGCCGACCTCGCAAAGACGCGGCCGCTGCAGCAACCCCCCTTCGGCAGACGAAGGCGAAAGCTAAAACTCCCAGAACAAAAACGCCCACCTACCGGATGTCTGCACTTGTGGATGAAGCCGATCCGTCTTCGCCCCCGCCCACCGATCCCCGCATGCGTTTCGCCTCCCAAGCTGATACCATCGGCTCAGACGACACTGTCGGCGCAGACGATCCGCAGAACACGCAGGCGTACCTCCTGGACTCGGATCTCATGAGCTTCATCGTGGGCGACGATGAAGAAGACGACATGCCGCCGTCGAGTCTTCCGAGCTTGGACTTTACAGGGCTGGGGAAAGGCACGCAGGCGGTGGTCAAAGGGGGCCGGCCGAAGCGGCCGAAGAAGGCAGAGAAGATGTTCACGAGCGACCCGACGGACGACGATGCGGTTGTTAGCAGTGATAGCGACGATGAGATGCCTATGAACAAGGTTGGAGGGGCTAGCAAGAGCAGGGGTGTTCTGCTTGCTGTGGGTCCAGCTTCAGAGGAGGACGATGAGCCAGTCGTGCCCAGGAAGAGGGCTCGTAGGGTCGTCGTTGATGATGAAGAGGATGATGATGAGTGAATGAAGGGGTGGGCATATGATCATGATTTTGAGACTTGCTGCTCGTCGTCTTTTCAAAGACTTGGAACACCACCGAGAGAACTTTCCCACTTAGCTTGCAACTCTATCGTATACCAGCAAGGCACTAATCCTAGTCTCGAGATACTTCCTTAACCAACAAAGAACATCTTGAAGTTTCTAAAGCCTGAGTGACATGTCAGAAGCCGTCGAGCTTTGGATGTGTAGCCCCGCTGTCGTCATCATCCCTGTCGCGTTGCATCACGACAGAGCTACCCCTCCTCTCGCCATTGCATTGCTCTAGCTAACACTCTTCTCCTTCATTTAACCTCAGTTTCCTCACGATCATACAAAAAGCGCACTCTCCCGAGCGTAATTGAGGGCTCCCATTACCCGCACACCATCAACGAACCATGGCTCTCGCGCCCAAGTTCGCAGGCCAGAAGCTAGCGTCGGACAAGATCCACCCCAAAGCGGTGCATACCCTCGAGCTATGTGCGTATAGCCTCTAGCAACCCGAATCCCCTTACTGACACTTCCACTTCCACCTCCTAGATCTCGACTACGTCTGCCCCTTCAGCGTCAAGCTCTTTAACACCATCTACAACAACTCCTCCCTCCGCACCACGCTCCTCACCACCTACGCCTCCTCCCTCGTCCTCATCTTCCGCCAGCAGATCCAGCCCTGGCACCCCTCCAGCACGCTAACCCACGAAGCCGCCCTCGCGGTCCTGAAACTCTCCCCCGAGCGCTTCTGGCACTTCAGCGCCGCGCTGTTCGCGCAGCAGCAAGAGTTCTTCGACGCGAACGTCGTGAACGAGACGCGTAACGACACGTATAAGCGCTTGGCGAAGATTGCGGCCGGGGTGGGCGTCGATGAGAAGGAGGTGTATGGCTTGCTGGAGATTAGCGATAAGCCGGCGGAGGATGGGAGCTTGAATACCGGGAATGGCGTTACGGCGGATGTGAAGGTGCAGGTTAAGGCGAATCGGCTGGTGGGCGTGCATGTTACGCCGACGGTGGTGTTTGATGGGGTGGTTGCGGCGGAGATTTCGAGTAGTTGGAGTGTGGGGCAGTGGGAGGATTGGTTGGAGAAGAATGTGGTGTGAATGTGGGAGGGGAGGGCAAGATTGTGTGATCCTCCTGATAGTCCAATTGATTCTAGCAAGACTATGCGAGCATTCTACTGCATTGACAAACCCCTATTGTATCTAATTTACAGGGTAATGTCCGGTGTGGAGGAAGTAGAGAGTAGGTGTCTAGCTAAGAGTAGGGTGTCAAGGTGTTTAATAGTAGCTATCTATAGTTGTCTCTATATACAATCCTCTTAGCACTGTAGTAACTTTTAGCAGCATGTGAGATTTTTAACTGTGTTAATACAAAGCCCTCTTGTATCTAGCAAACAGAGTAATGTGCTTGAGTATTAGGCGTAGAGAGACCAGGTCTAGCTAAGGCTAGGGTGTCAAACGTGTCTAATAGTTGCTAAACAAGGCAGTCTCTCTGTATAATTCTCTTAATTATATAGTAGATTTTAAGAAGTATACGCAAGCATTGTACTACGTTTACAAACACCTGCTGTATCTAGCACAGAGGGTAATACGGTGAACATAGTTATGCATAAGGATTGCATTGAACTACCTAGGCATCCAGAAGCCCCTGTCTTTCCTCTCCCCTACGCTCCGCTCCCATCACCCAAACCCTCTAACCTTCGCACCAGGACCAAGGAAGCCTCTACAAGGTGTCCTCTCCCGGCTCCTCCTTGATGTGCGGCTGGCGCATCGCCGGAGACCGAGTAAACTCAGGTCGAGGCTGCAGAGAAGAAGAAGCACTGTTGTGCTGCTGCTGTGGGACCTCTGACGGCTGGACAGGAGATACAACGCCCTGCGGATCCTGGATAGGAGACGCGGAGTTTTGCGGCTCCTGGGGCGGGACAGTTGAGACCTAAAATTGAGCAGGAGGTGCAATGTTTTGCGGCCCCTGTGCAATATTCGAATCCTGCTTTGGAGCAGGAGCAACGTTCTGTTGCTGCTGTGCCATCTGCTGTGCCGTCTGCTCCGCCATATGGGCAGCATCGCTGCGCTGCTGGTCCTCGGGGGAGGGAGCAACGTCGCGGTTCTGTAAATGGGGATTAGTGACTGGAGGATTAGTAAAGGGAGGCCCGTGTGGGATCTGCTGTTGCTGATTCGGGATGCTCCACTGCTGAGTAGTGGACGCCTCACCAGACAATGATGAGCCCATAGGACCGACGCCTCCGGCATGCTTGCTCTGGTCCAAGAGAGGTGTCATGTGGGGGGTCGGGGTCGATGCTGATGACGCATTTTTGATCCTGGCCACTCGCTCGAACATCGCCTTGCTGATAGACAGCGGGAAAGTGAGGCTTTGTTTGGGGAGGGTTTGATTGTACGCGATGATGGTCATGCAGTTGAACAGTTCCTCGTTCTGCTTCTCCAGAGCCATGATCTGGTTCTGCTGAGCCTGGGCAAGATTCCGCAGGGTCAGCATGTCGCCAGTTATAGACAGGACATTGCGCTGCAATGCCTGCACTTCAGCAGAAGCGGAATCCTGATCAATTTCCATGTCGTCGTTGTCTTTCCTGGCAGGAGCGGAGCTCGCTGTAGGATTAAACGGATTAAACACGCCCTGAGGAGGCTTAATACCACCACGGCGAGGCGTGGATGCCAAAACGAACGCGAGTTCTTTAGCAGAAGGCCGGTGGATTGAATCGCGCTCGCGGATGGGTTTTGAAGCCTTGTCGGGGGAGTGAGATCGCTCGTCGCGTTGACCTCGACGGCTGGACTCGCCTCGGCCACGTGAAGTGCGCGAGGGGTCTAGGCCGCGAAGAAGGGACGGTCTATCTCCAAGTGCTGCTTCCACCAGTCGTCGCTGGTGCAAAGTCGTATCATGTGAGGGCAAGGCTAGCATATTCGTTAGTATGTGGAGGTCGAGTAGTGTGATGTGTACTTACTACGTCGAAGTGTGGCTGGCTGGGCGGACAGACAGCACACGGTGCACGGCACTGAAGCCAGTTGCGGCGGTGGTCCTTGTCCACGGCTTCGAAGCACTTGGCACAGCTTGAGTACCGTCCTCCGATGCCGATTGCCTTATGAGCCAGCCGTTGCTGCTGGTCATTCATCAACGGCTGGTCATCGGGCAGAGGATCAGGCGGTTTCTTTTCGTGGCGACCGGGACGGCCGTACGAGTATTTGCTTGCATTGGTCATGATGGCGAGTTTATCGTAATCACGTTGCAAGCGCAGTTGTGTGAGGAGGGGAGGAGGGGGAGCGCGAGAATTTTTTACTTAAGCGGGCTCCGGTACCAAGTTTCTCCGGTGCCGTGACAGCTGCGATAACGGCGGACCGATAGCGGCATGGCGATAGCGGTGTGGCGATAACGGCGCCCATATTCACCGGATAGATAGGGAAGGGTTGCATGAGAGGCGACAGTGAAAGGAGTTAAGTGGCAACCAAAAGACTCTCTAAGAACAGACAAAGACTTGCCCGGAGATCCTAAGCGTACTAGCTTTCAGATATTTAGGATTAATGTCTAACAGACTAGAAATGTTTTGAGAAAGAAAGCACTGATACAGATGAATAGATTCTCGCCAACGGTACAAAAGTACCAACTCACGACAACTCCATGCAGTGTCAACTGAGACTACGAACCCTAACCATAGTATGCGTAAGAGACGTATAGAAATCCCACAAATGTGTGAGCTTTGATATTGATATATGTCAATCATATGCCTTGGTTCGTAAACAGTACCAAAAAAAGGGGCTTGCGAAGCGGCGCATATGAAAGCCCTGCAAGGCACATGTATCGTCAATAGTCACTTAAAAGCGCTATCAATTTGTTAGTCAATCAAAGGAGCTGACGACAGAGCGTCAGCGCAGCAGGTATTGTGAATGGATTTGATTCATCTCATAGCGCATCTCATAGCGCATCTCATGGCCGATCTCATGGCCGATCTCATGGCCGATAGCCTCGCAGCGCTCGTTTTTCAACTAATCTACACGTTCATGAACCAGTTTCCTGTCCTAGGTTAGCGCAAGGAGCAGGTGGCGGGGCATCAGGGGGCTTACCTCTATATCCAGCGGCCAAACCGCCAATGCCAATTCAGACCTACTCAGTCTCATCCATAGGCGCGTCGTTACCAGGCGCTGGACGTCGAACGGGCGTCGGATCATCGTAGAGCTCGTGAGAGGACACGCGGTGATGGCTCACAGAAGGCCAAGATGACCCCTGACCCTGACCCTGAACCTGACCCTGATTTCCGACCTGAAGCACAGAGAAATCGCTAGAGAGATCATAGATCAATTCACTGGGGAGTTGCGACGTAGGGACGCGTCGATCGGAGCTCTCAGGAGGTCGGATAGATGGCAGGTCGGGCAGGTCACCGAGATCAGGAAACTCATCATCACCCTGTACGCGATTAGTTACTGAATAGGCCACTAAGCCTGGATTAGGAAACTAACCTCTGCTTGAATCTCCTGAGCCAACCGGCGTTAATAATCAGCGTTTCTCATGACGCTGGTGTCGGTGACGTTGAACTTGAGGCGGCGAAATTCGAATGGCTCCTCGAACATGAGACCTCTGAGTAACCGAACGCGGGAGATAGCGACGTAAGTAAGGCCTAGAGCGAAATCTTTGCGTCTAGAGACATTCAAAACAGCCTTGTCAACGCTAATACTCTAGCTCTTGAGAATAGTAATTGCATAGGCGACAGTGACAGGAAATTGAGTCTAGGTACAAACTGTACTACTCCTATACTATTTACGCTTTACTCGGAGAATAGAAACTAGCTTCTAATTTGTATTTAGATCTAGAAGCAATTTAGAGCTGTCGTATTTGTCAAACGCAACGAGCAAAGCTAGAGCTAGTTTCTTTCGAAGATCAACTGTACCGACAGGCTACACAATATTACGAACAGTACCTACTGCTTCGTTGACAAGAGCAGCTTCTGTTTACAGGTTCTCTAAGAGCATAATGCAGCAATTGATAAAAAAGAAAAAAAACTAGTAGAGATTTCTAGCATTATTACTGTTTGCTTTTTCTGCTTAGGAACTAGTGTAATCAGCGGCGATACGAAGGACAAAATAGTTGTTCAACCGAAGCTAAAGATAATTAAAAGCAAATACCTTCTTTTGTTTGGCGTAAATATAAACAGCGTTCTCGAACTAAGCTTTTTTATTAACAGATAACTTTGCCTTTACTCAAGAAGTTAGCAGCTTCTAATTCTCTATAGTAACGCGATTGTTTTAGAAATTATTCAACGCTGTACGAAATAGCTGCTAATTATCGCTTTGTTGCTTTATAACCTAAGTTAGCGTAACTGTCTAATTGAATAGCTTGTACAGGCTTTAGCTAACGACAGAGTTGGTGTTCGTTGTTAGCTTAGTACTGTACAGTAAACTATTACCTACAGGCAGCAGTTAACGGAAATTTCTTACAAGAATAATATTAAGACCGCCGAAATCGACGTCGGCGTTTTTAGAGAATATCTCGCAGCAACAGTAATCAATAAAAGCGAGTTAATTAAGACTAACTATTGATTTCTTGTTAATAATAAAATAGTGAACGCTGCAGAAAGAAGCCTAGATTAACTGAAAATTTTAACGTGTTAGAGGCTCGTAATTCTTTTGCTTAATAGGCAACTAAAACAGGGCATAGAGAGTTCGCTTAATAATGTTGTTTGCAGCTACACTAGTAGGCGCTGCTCGAATAACTAGTACACGCTTTTTTACTTTCTTGGCGCAGCGTTCGAGCGCGGTACAGATTGCTATAATAATAACTAACTTGCTAGTACTACTAGAGCTCTCCAAATAGAATCGAATAAAAGCGAAAAGTAGTCTAAAGATTCTATTTTCATAATCGTTGATAATTATATTATAAATTAACTTCTGTTTAACTGTAAAGTTAGCATACTAAACATTAGACTGCGCCTAAATAGCGATAGAATAATTTGTTTTTTGCTTTTTCTAGTAGTCTTGGTTGATAATATAAGTTTCGATTTGGTTATCCCAAACAGCCTAGAGATCTATAGAGCGATTTCCGAGGTAGTTTTCTAGATCTAGATTATCTTCAGCGCGGTTAGGCAGGCGACGCGCAAGTTTACTCTATTTTGCATCAATGTTAGTAGCTTTATCTTTAGCGAGATCATCTTTAGCATCTTTATAAACAGATTTAAGAGAATTTAGTAACGCAACGTTAAGTCCGTTAGAAAGATAGGCACAAATATTAAAGCAATTACTGTAGGCTTTTATAAATAAACTACAACGCTTGTAATGTAAACTAGAAATCTCAAAAAAGTTATCAACGTAACGAAACGAACAATGCAACATAAGTTTAATGCGACTGTAGTTCTCAACGTCGTTGAGCTTATAGCAAGGCTAAAGGTTAAGTACACGCTTTTTTGCATAAAGTCGAAAATTGTATAGCCGCCGATAGTTGTGTGAGCGTAGAAAGGTAAGATAAGTAACAAACTCTAAATTTTCAAGCTTCTCTTTGTACTTTTAAAGCAACGACATGCTACGGCAAGTTTTCTTTCTTTTAACCTAATACAAGTTAGGTTGCTTACGCTCTAGGCGCAAATCTACACTAACTATAGTACAAAAGCACTAACTTAATAGAAAATTAAGCAAATAGTAAAATACTTTTTAAGCAAAGTAATCTCGATTTTCGATAAGTTTGTTTATAAGTTTGGTAACGAGCGACTAAAAGAGCTAAGTTTTATTAACGTATAGTACCAACTTTGTTGCCATCTCTTTAAAAGAGAAAGATTTCTTTTTAGCTTTGGCAGCGTATTTGACAATATACTCGATAACTGCTTTCATATTAGTGCAAGGGGAAGTGTTGATCTTGGCTATTTAAGCTATAATAAGAGTACGATTGTACTTGTTCAATATGAAATTATTTCGGATTGGTAGAAAGCGTAGCCAATCTTTGCTAGGCTAGGAGCTAAGTATTGCTCGATTGCGAAGATTCTCGAGCATGTGAAAACAGCACTCTTGAACAGGTAAGCAGCTGTTTTTAACAGTGCGAAGGCAGTAATACTTGCTATATTCGTAACTTTAAACTTAGTTAACGAATTGAGATAGAAAGCTGAATTTGTTATCTAATTTAGTCTTAGGAATCGACATTGGTGACTTTTTCTCGTAGGTTTGCTAATATCTACGAGTAGGCTTAAAATTAACTACAACGACATGCATGCTCTAGTAATTAGCAAACTCCTACTGTAGTTCGAAGGTAAGTAGATTTTCAAAATCAAAGGCACTATTAATCTAATACAAACTATAGTTATAAGCGCTGCTACGTGCCTGCTATTTATATCGATGCTAGTAATTAACGATATTTAGTTTGAGTTTCAAAACTTCCTTCAGAAATACGTTGAAGCGGCGATAAAAGTAATAGGCAACAATAGCAGAATTGTCTTTAACTACCTCTTAAGCGATCTGGATACGCTAAGCAAGTGTAGCATTTTTCTACTTATTATATTTCGGCATGTGCTGCATAAGGGAATTTCAATAATAATCCGCAGCGAAAAAAGTCAAAAACACGTAAGAACAGCCAATTTGGCGGACTATTAATTCGAGTTGCTTTATTTTTCCGCCTTAGAAAGGTCGAGTGCCTCGAAGACTACTAGAGTATTAGGTAATAGAGTTAAGTAACTGTTTAGCTTTTAGACTATTATTCTGAAATGCCTAGCGAAGATTATCTAGAAACAACTTTCGCTGCTCTTGTAGAGCAATCTTGCGTACAAAAAACCTAGCGCGAGTATTAACCTGTTTTCTTATAATAGTGTTGAAAACGACGTACTAAAACTAAAAGTGTTAAGCAAAACGCGCGTCTTTGTAAAGCAAAAGATAGCAGACGTATTCTAGATATTTAACATTACGTAGTTAAGTGCTAACGTATTCTGCATAACTGTAGAGAAACAGTGTTAAAAACGCCTAGCTCAATAGCGAATAGACCTTGTTGAACTCAGAGATAAGAGTTCGTCTTAGAGTTGCTATACTTATAGTTGGACTACGACGTAGCTGTTTGCTAATTGTCCGCAGATTTGGATCGACGTTATTGAGCTAAGCTTTAATTTCCGCTATTTCATTACGTTCGGCATGGAGATCTAGGACAGCGCTATAGTTAGAGTTCTTCTCGTTATTATCGGTAGAGATCGAGCAATCAATCTCGTTCGCGTTCTCTAACTCATTGATCATGAGATTACCGTTAACAAACGCGTTATCAGGCAGAGCGTTAAGGTTTTCGTCGTTGATTTCAATGTCCTAGTAGCCTGGATAGTGTTGACGCAAGAACTTTAGCCAAATAGTAATTCCGAATTTCCTTACGCGGTAGTCCTTGCGAAATTGACGCTCAAGACAAGAATTATCTCTCTAGTTTGCTAGTCGAAAGATGATAATGTCTAGGTTAGATAGCAATAGAGAGAGCTTGTTGTACACTTTTGTTGTATTACACAAAAAGTTGACGACGTAGCCGCGATACTTGTATTAAACGCTACGAACCTAGCGAACCTCTACAAAACAGTAGACGCAAGCAATTAACATCTTCTCTACTTAAGAAAGAGAATGCAAGTAAGCAAGAACAGCTCTAGGATTTATGTTGTTCTCCGCATGGTATAAATAGAGCAAAGGCTCTTTAATGATGTCGCGATCGACACGTTTGCAGGACTCACAAACACCATCGTCGTCCAAAATCATGTGAAACTAGCGTTCATGACAGCGACTGCATGTTTCGAGACTCTCCCTGTCGATCCGTTTGTGGAAATCTTTCAACAGTTGATAATCCTGATCGGTCAAAGCGGGATCCTCAGGCCACGTTTCTGAATCGAGATCGAGATCTGGATCAGGTTGTTTTAGAGAGTCGATGTTCGCCTGACGTTGTCGCTAGGTCAATCCAGGCTCAAGACCGCCTCGAGCACGCCCTCGAGATGCAGGGGGAAATGAACTCGGGAGGATTGATGATCCGTATTGTGACGATGTAGGTCCAGCTTGTGATGAAGAGTCAAACTCGCTATGCTGAGATAGGCCTCCGAGGGACGCCGGCGGGACAGCGGACGAGCTTCGGCAGTACAGGCAAAGTTCCAACTCTTCGCCTTCAATATTAAGGGGACCTTCGAAGAAGACGTGACGAGCGCGCTTAGTTTTGCAATACATACAATATCGCTTCTCCTCGCCAATTAGAGTACCGTAGAGCAACGTGCCCTCAATACAGTAGGCGCAAACACGGTTGATAATGTCGTGCATAAGGCGAGACGCACGTAGGACGTCGCAAGGTCCTTCACATATAAAAAACAGTGGCTTAAAAAACAGAGGAGATGGGGTCCGCGACCGAGAGTAGCCACGACCGCCGACAGATTCACTCCTTCCACGACCGCGATAAGACCGGCTAGAACCGCAGGTGTAAGTTGGCTTAGGTTCATAATCCGGTTCGTCGATATTGACATTGAATAGAGTGACAGGCACACCCAGAAACCCGAACTCCTGACGGAGTTGTGACAATAATGGAGTAGACGAGGGATCCTCTCCAGCACGACGCTAAGTGCGATGAGTTCGTTGCGTGTTAACTATCTGCCTACGGGCCGCTGCCGTTGTCGGACTGTCGTCGCTGTGCTGACCGCGAGGCAGGAACGTGGGAATAGGCGCTCTCGACGGCGTACTGCCGAAACCGCGCGGCAAGCGAGATAGGCCAGATAGAGTTGTGGGCAGTCTAGGAGACGAGGCAGGAGCGCGCCCGCTGAATCGCCCAACCGTCGCTGACGACGGCGGCACCGAAGAGAGAGTACTAGAGCTCCCAATCACGACAAGACCACCCGCAGTAGTTCTCAAATCGATCGAGCTACGACTCCGCGCGAGAGATGATCCGGTTGGCTGTAGGAAACCTGGGCTAGGCGTTCGGGGGGGAGGTCCTGGATGAGGCGGCGGCGTCGGTCCAGTTCGTTTCTGCAGTACGACTTCGTTAGCCCGACCGCCGCGTAGCGACAGGGAGAGGAGAAGACGATAGCCACCTCTAAAGGCCGCGTCAGAACAAACAGACTTATAGCGAGAGTTTGAGTTTGCAACTGCGCAAAGGAACCTTTAGGTTAATTTTCAAAGACTAGGCCCTATACCGCACCAGACAGCTGTCTTCTAGGGGCGCAGATTTTACTAACTCGTCTAACCGCTGCGCAGACATTGCGGACGCCTGAAGAAGTAGCTCTCGTTAACTATATGGCGGGAGAGACCCCCGCCGACTCCTCTTTCGCCTGCGGCGGGCTTTGTTGATTGTAAAAGCAAGTAAGAGTTACTTACTGAAGCTGTAGCAGTGGCTGCCTTGCCGCGACAGACGTGGCAAAGCGTATAGTACGACTTGCCGTCAGGTTTGAGATCGAGGTCAGTGATGGGGTGGTTTTGACTGCGACGGCAGGTTCGATTCGACGGGCGAGGTGGAGGAGGCATGGATTTGTTAGGTGGGAGCTGTTTTCGAGGAGGCCCGCACCTGGAGGGCCAGGCGGAGGCATTGCACCTGCCGTCGCCATCTCGCGAGCTGCGAGGTGAGGCAACGCTGCAAAAGCGTAGTCAGTAAGTGATCGCAAATGATTGCGCTGAGCGATTTATACGTACGATTCAACAATAAGATTGCTGCGCGCGAAGTTGCTAGCGGCGTGGGTAGTTTGCGAGAGAGAGGTTGTGGGAGGTTGAAGAGTTTGCAGAAAGTGAGTGAGGTCGCTGTTTGGGATGGTCCACCTGTTTAGGCTTAGCGCGGCGATGCCAAGGATCGTGAGATTACGTCATCGCGGAGGTTCGTCTTGGTTTTCCCGACGTCATGTGATGCAAACATGTCTCGGCCAATCAGAAGCCTCGCATCCGTTTTAGCGCGAAATACTTCGGACGAATCAGCGTGCCTGCTTCTTTGCAACGGGAACGGGCTTTATATGCTTGCTTCGCAAGCAATGAAACTGACTAAAAACGTGTGCAGTAGACATAAAGCTTGATTTAGTAGGCGAATAATGCAAACTATCGCGACTTATCTATAGTAGTGTGCATACCATTAGATCTTCGTACTTTATTATCTCTTCTGTAGAAATGCATAGTATGTTGTTGTGATATTGTCTTGGGAGCAGCGGCCTCTGGCAGATAAGTGAAATCCTTACAAATGTCCGCGATGCCTATTACAGAAGGCGGTGAGATTAGCTTTGCAGGACGACCCAACGTCGTTCCTTACCTCTCCACAACTCTTTTCTACACAACGTACGGATACTTATAAAGTGCGTATCTGAATGTAAGTGTAATTTTGAAAAGACTATAAATGTTGATATCAAACCTTTCAGCTTAGAAGAGAATTTCCTAGCACTTCTCATCCAACTTCCAATACATACTACCCACTACACAATAATCACACCAAGAAGGATTGGAGCATAAATCTTAACGTTAAGCTTTGTAGCATATTGCGGTTAAGATTCTGCTAGACTTGGAAGCGGGGTGTAGAGACGCAATGTCGACAAACACATCAAGATGCTGCTAGCTCTAGGATTGGCGTTGACAGCACAACCGCTCAAGGTCAGTCTAATTGTGGCTCAACTCTATAGATACCGTGCTCATTACGTGTACACTGTAGACTGCTGCGTCTGACGCCCCGACCCCTTCACTCGTTTCTCGCTGCTGCATTCACTCACTGGATGCTTCTGGAAGCCTGTGGAACTAGCCGATATCGCAGTGAAGTCGGTTTTCAGAGAATGTTCGCGAGTTCGGAGCGGAGCCGATCATTTGGGTTCAGCGCTAACCCAAGTGCGGTCAAGTGGGTTCGCGTGTTCTGGCAGCGGTCAACTTCTGGCTCGTAGCTCTCACCTTCCCGCTCTGACTATCCACCAATATGGACGACGACGACGGCGCACCCAGAGAGCCACAGAAGCCGTCTAACGACGTCAACGTCGAGATGGACGAGGCTTATGGCTCCGTAGTGAGTTCCGGTTTGCCTGCAAGATATCGCCGAACACCCGCCCCGTTCCACAGCTTCCAGGAAATTCGGAGCTTTGGAACCAATCCGTTGCCACCCGGTCTGGACGTGGATGCTCTCCTCGCGAAGCACTCGGACATCATCAGGCGCTACGATGAGCAGCATCCGACCACTGGTAAAGGCCGCGTTACCTCGTTGCAGAAGCACGAGGCCGCGATCCACGAGGACGAGCGGGGGTCGAAGAGTCCGAAGTACTCACAGAGTCCAATGCGCGAGTTGCACAGTATCCCTCACGCGCCCAGCTCTGTCATACTTCACGATGCCGACACCGTGTTGCCCCCGATCGAGCAGCGCGACACGAGCTATGGAGATCACGACGAAGATGATAGCAGGGAGCTGCACTCGCCATTCTTGCCAGCCCATCTAAGTCTCCTCCTCGGACGTAGAGAGCTGATGCCGTCAGGCTCCCGCATCTCTGACAGCGGTCCTCGCGAATCACAGTATCAGGCATCTCCAATGATTAGCCGTGCAAGATCGCAGTCTCAGTCAGCACAGCAGTCCGCTGGTGCTTACAGATCGCAGATCTCTGCAGCTGGCCATTCGGGAGCGCGCTTCCAGACAGCACAGCAGTTCTTCCCTGGCGCTGGTGCTTACGCAGCGCAGCTCCAGCCATTTCCTGCAGTCGGTCATTCAGGATCGCAGTTCCAGTACTTTCCCTGGAGCTGGTCCTTACGGGTCGCATATACAGCCCGTTCCTGCAGCTGGCCAGTCGGGGTCGTACTTCCAGTCAGCACAACAGCCGCCTCCTGGCGTTGGTGCTTACGGATCGCAGTACCCACAACCTCCTACCTTTGGTCACCCAGGATCGCAGTTCCAGCCAGCACACCAGCCACCCCCAGGCGTTAGTGCTTACGGATCACAGTATACACAACCTCCTGACTCTGGTCACTCAGGACCGCAATCTCAGCCATTTACGGCAGTCGGTTATGCGGGGTCGCAGTACCAGCCAGCACAACAGCCACCCCTAGGCGTTGGTGTTTACGGGTCACAGTATCCGCGATTTCCCGATATTGGCCGTCCAACACCACAGTTTCAGACAGCACAGCAAACTTCTCGTGGTGCTGGTGCTTATGGACCGCGGTCGCCACCCGGATTGCAGTCGTCATTCGTGCAGCAACCTTCTCCTGGTGCCCAGTCAGCACAGCAGTCATTTTCTCGCGCTGGTGCTCACGGATCGGACCCGAAATCCTCGCCGCTGCCATCGGCTCAGGCTTCACCGACATTGGGCTCTACTCGTCCAGGACTCGAGTTTGAGGCGGCACAAGTAGCGACTCCCCTCAAGCGCGGTCCTGGCCGGCCAAGGAAGCACGTTCCTCCTCCACCCGATGATCCGGTCGAGCTTCCCTTCTTCGTGCGGAACTCGGCCAACACGGCCTGGATGGCGTCCCTCCATCTTGACAGCGAGACTCGCGGCGTCATGGAAGCCCACATCTCAATGTTGGCTCACGATGACAAGCACCGAGACCGCTATGACAAGATGTGGAAACGGGGCGAAGAAGAGCTCCACCATGCTATCCTTCCTGCATGGCGTGTCATGTTGTCGAGCGTAATCGCACTGTCTGCGACTACACTGCAACCTCCACTATCGCCTGTGCAAAGTGCAGCAGTACCGGCAGGCAGCCTTGCAGAAAGCTCATTGTCAATCCATATGATGCGAGCAGCTATGCCATAGGGTTCTTTTCTCTGCCCACCAGTGAGCGCCCGGGAGTCAAGTGGACAGCCGTGGCGTACTGGGTAAAGCCACAGGCAGAGATACAACAGCGGCCCAAAGCAGTTCCCAGATCCGTTCGCAAGCCTCCGCCGCCTCCGTCGTCTAGGGGGACTCGGACGAGTGGTCGCACCACGAGAGCAGGGGCTACGTCTGGCCAATCGTCGGAGAATTAGGTCGTGGAGTTAGGCCGGGCAGTTATATGGGGCAGTTGATTCGGAGAAGGGGATCGGGGAGGTGTGGTGATATATAGAATGGAGTGAACTCATCCTCATGATTATGAAATCTTTCCACCATCGTGAAGTGTCCCATTTTGCGGTATCAGCCTGTACTGTGTTGGTGACAATGAGATAGATAAAATGCACCAACATGTGCTCATCAACTGCTTGATGGAGGTGATCATCTATGGCCTTAGACATGTCACGGCGTCACACAGTTTTTTCACGGTCGGTCTGGAGTTATATGTGAAGATTCATCGACAGCCCTCTATCCTCTCCCCAACACCCCCCATTCATTTTCCTTCATCTCCCATCCATACACCCTCTACCACTACCTTGAAATGTGGCAATCCAGTCGATCGTGCGATTCCTTAAGAGCCGCCGCCAGATTAATGACTAGGGCACGGAGCGAATCGCGCTCGTCGACGATCGTACTGCCGATGTCGGCAAGCTCGTGTACTTGGAGCCGCATATTGCAGGCACCGTGGTAGAGCAGATCCGTAACGCCAAGCAGATAGCGCGATATCTCTGCTGCGTCCTTTTCGAAGCCTACGATGTTGGTCGGGTGCGCGAATCTGAACGCGCGGATAGTAGTACCCGTGCGTGATTCGTGCAGCACATCGTTGACTTCGACCATGTACGAGTGGAACTTGGTCATGATTTCGTCGATCGCGCGAAAGTATCGGCGGTCGACATCATTGTCCGACTCGATCAGGAGGCTAACCCACTCGCTCATCCGCGCCTCCATCCACTCAAGCAGATCCGGCGCAGGAGTGAAGCTGTCGATGGGTTGCCATTCGAACTCGTCGCTCGACACGGATTTGAACATTGTTCGGTTGTAATCCACAAGCAAACCAACTAACTGCTGCCGGTCGCTGCTCGCCGCTATTTGCTGCAGCTCAGAGCGAGCATCCAGTTGCGTCTCGATCTGCGAGCCGGTCTCGAGGAACCATTTGCGCCAATCTGCTCTTCGTACCAAGCCAGTAGCATCGTCCAGGTAGTCCGCGGCAAAGTCAACGGGTTTGATATGATCGTCCCCCAGACCTTGGCCAACGAGAATTTGTTTGGATAACTCCACGACCTCGTTAAACGTCCACTGGAGTTCAGAGCGAAGGTGCTGGTTAACGTCAAACGGAACGGAGAGCTTCTTAGACGCAGTGTCGACGGTGTTACCGAAGGTGCGTATAACAAGAGAGTGCTCATCGTTAAGCTGTCTCAGTGCGTCTTCGAGAGCTCGCGCGGATCGCGCCTCGACTCCATCGAAGAGATTGGTGAGCCTCGTCTCGAGAGCATCTCCTTTGACTTGGACACTGAACCGGGTCGAGCCAGCCATGACAGCTTGTTCGAGACGTGCAGTGAAAGCCTGATGCTGGTGCGAATTCTCGTTGAAAGCACGAATGACTGTGCTTAACTTAGAGTCGATAGACGCGTCCCAGAGACTGATGTGAAGGTCCGATGCGGCAGAATCCAGCTGTTGGGAGATCGGGCGAAGTGTATGGTCAAGCTTATCAGTAGTGTGCTTACTAGCAGCCTTGATGAATGCCGTTAACCTCTGCTCGATAGGCAGCGCCGGAAGCTCATCCGCGAATTCCGAAGAGGCGATCGTCAGTGCGTTATTGAGGTTTCGAATGAGGCCTGAATGTGCGGCATTATCTTTCTCTCTGCTAATCCCATCCTGATGAAATCGGGAGTTGACAGCATTGATGAATGCCACCGCCTGTGTCTCGATCTCGCCTCCCGGCAATTGCATAGAGAGCTGGCCAGATGCCTCCAAGAGTGCAGCAGCGATTCGCTGGTGCATCTCATCGTGAGGCTGGAGCGCCGACAACCGGTCTTGCGCTGCTGTGTTTCCCGAGTATGAGGTGAGCGCGCTTACGAAGTCGCGCAACCTAGCCTCCAAGGAATCCTGCGATGGCAAATCGCGGTTGCAAACCTGAAGCGAGATGTCTGTCAGGTATTGATTGAAGTTGGCGAGAGTTCGTTGATGCTCATTCGTGAGCTTCTCGTTCTCTTGAATGGCCGCTTGCAATTGCTTTTCAGCCTCTTGCATTGCGGTCTCATGTCGAGACCCGAGCTCGTTGAGCTTCTGCGTCCACTCCTCTCGCATCTTCCGGTCCTCGGTTATGGTAGGAGCACAACGCAAGTCCGCAAGTAAGTCCTCGAGTACGGGATTAAAGCCTAGGCGATGATCGATACCGTGCTCGAGCTTGGACGTGCGATGCTGTAGACCCAGTTCCAGCAAGCTAGGCTCGGAGGGCATTGCTGCGACCGCGAGTTGGCTGCGGTGGGGATCCATACTATGGAGAAGGGCGGGTAATTGCCCACAGATTCGTCTCCTCCGGAATGTGGCACCAAGACGATGGCTGTTTGGAGAAGTCGGAGTTTGGTGTCGAAGCTGTTTTTGCAATCGAGATAGTTGTGTAGTGATTTCGCCGCAGCGCCAAGCGTGCACAGCTCACATATATTCCAAATTAGATTAGCTTATTTTCAACCCGATTTCGGCCTCAGTAACATATGCATCTATCTCTAACTGGTGAGTGACCTGCAATCAGTATCTAAGAAAACCTACTACAGATAATAGCAGGTTTTCCCATTTGAGAGTGCGCTCCACCAAACATCCACCCATTCTGCTTACGCTGAGAACAAACGAGGCTCCCTTACTCTAAGCTCGCGGAAACTTCTCTGAGCCTAGTGATGTATAGATACTTGGGAAATTTAGAACATAGATAGGACTGATACAGAAAGAGACTAAGAGTTTGAGACAATGTAACAAGAGAAATAAAGAGGGATTGTGAAGAAATGTACAAAGACGACAAATCTAAGCATATTAGCATTGATTTTTCAAGCTTATCAACTTACCTTTTCCAAAGCTAGGTACCTAGAGTCTCACACATACTCAGGGAGAGAGAGCAAGTGTCCTGTGAAAGGACGTGAACGGAAGTGAAAGGACTGTCGTTGATAATGCGCGAAGCTAAAATGCACTAACCTGTGCGCTTAGCAATCTTCTATACCCAATTGGTGCTTAGCGTGCTGTAATAAAAGGGCGATATGCGCGTGCGATCCACGGGGTTTTGCGAAATTGCCTAAATAGGTAGGTTGAAATCTGAACGAGATATCTTGTCCCTCTACGTCACTATGTTACCTGTTGTTATTTTAGTCTGTATGAGCGCTTATAGGAGTTTTAATAGAGAACATAGTCGTACTTATACAGCGTAATTCTCCATGCCCACACCTAGAACAGTGCCCATCACAACGCTCGTAACCAATGCACTTGAAGCCAACCCAAGAAAAGTCCTACTCCGCCAGGTTGACCCAACAGAAACGCCGAATAGCAAGCCGCAAGCAAGACACCTACCGAGCATGCCAACGAGAAAACCCCCAGGCCAAATCATATTCAGTAAGCCCACCGAAACAACAACTATAAGACGCCACCACTTGTCCTCCCGCAACCATGCTATGAACCTCTTGCGGTGACTGAACGCGCCATCCGATATTGGCGAGACGTAGGATATTCGACCTCCGTTCGATTCCTTGACAAGCGCTTTGATCTCTTTCTCGGTGAGAATTTGCAGGTCTTGTCGGTCGGTCGGCAGTCCTTTGTGCATAGCGCCTGCGAGGTCGACGATGGCTTTGTATTCTCTTGCGACAGCATCTCGACCACGAGCGCGCATGTTATAGTACGCGCTGAGCCACATGAAGTAGATACCGATAGTCCAGAAAAGGAGGAGTAGTACCATCAAGAATAGCTGGATGAACGAAAAGCCCCATTGATAATTCTGCAGCAGGCGTTAGAAAGATTGGCCACGTATAATGCGACGAAAGAACCATACCTTGGTACTTTGACATGTTCCAAACTGCTCGATGTACGGTAGACTATAGGTCACGTTGTTTTGGGACCAGATCATACTTGATCTGTTTTGAAAAGGGTGCCGGCCTGTCTGATCTGTCCAGTTCCAACCGAATAGGCGTGTATCAGTTATATAGCCCGCTGATATATTCAGGACTGGCGCTTCAAGTGACTGGTTCATAAAGTTCGAGGTTGTGTTCTTTCTACCATAGAAACCATGCTCTGCGACATCTACAACGTCGTTAGTTATGGACTCAAACATATCTTCTAACTTTCCGCGTGTCTTACAAGCTGAAACATTATTTTGAAGATAGAATATATTGGACCATTTAAGCGCCCTTTTATGGCCGCCACATGTATAATTGTCACAGTATCCGATGATAGGATCATCTGTAGATTTTAGCGACCTGTAAGATTATCCGCATGCATATCTAACTTACAGTCACTTGGCTCGTCAGCAGGTATATAATAGTTACTACCTTGATTAATTCGCCAACCGTCATGAACGACATATAAGACAGGCTCCAGCTCTCGGAAGGGTATTAAACTGCGTGTTTCCTCAGTAGCGTTGGCGTCTGGAATAAACGCTGAAACAGAGCTGCTATATCCCGTCATAGCGCTACCCAGAGTAGGAAACACAAGAACAAACGCCATAGTCGTGACGATGAAAGTCATGGCAATCTTGGAGTGGAGGCCTTGGCGGAAGGCGAAATCTCGCACTAGAGAAAAAATCGACAGAATCGAAGGTCCGTCTTGGATAAAAATGGTGTAGAAAGAGCGGTACGTGATCGGTTTGACGTCCATGGACGTTGAGACATGGTCGGCGAAGACTTTCCAGGAAACATAGGCTAGAACTGCCTGTCCACCGCGGCCAAATAGCTAGATGGGCTATCTCAGCATGCATAACAGCCAGATAGCTGATGAGATTTACGTACAACGTCCCATGCGATATCAATAATCTTCGCTTGTGAGAAGTTGAGTGGTCCAACCCCTAGTGTGATTTGGAAGAAACCTGAGCTGTCCCAGTGGCTGTATGTGTCCGGTTCTAGACGGAAGGTCGCATCAGGAGCGCAGGCGGAGTCGAGGAGTCCGTAGCTGGAAACAGAAGATAGCAACCCGAGTATTACAATAAGGGACATCAACCCAACTATCCAGCTAAGCACAAGAGACCAAAATCCAACTCTCGACCAGCGGATGGAACGGAGATCTTGCCGAACATCGTGGAACGTAGCGTGCCAGAATTGTGCCCGCTGGAAGTCGTGAATAATATTGCCTGGAGTGTTGTAGTTGGGCAGAGGAGACATGATTTTCTGGTGCTAATTAGCTAGTGAGGGCAGCTTCGCCGCTTAAAACATGAAGACAACTCGATGGGTGGGGTCTGGAAACAAAAACTCAACTCTAAGCCCGTGGCTGCACATCATCCGATGATGATTGGTGCTCTTCGCTCAGCTCGTATCAACATGCATTTCGATCCCCTTCTGCCTTCTTAGCCGCTGGGCCCCCACAAGGCTGACACGCGCTCCATCGAGCGGGGAACCGTAAGTAAACACAGACGAGTACTGCGTATATCGTAGAGTCTAGTCTATAGGTTTTGTTAAAAACAGATAGCAACACACGCCCAGCGCGAGTATACGCTTATCTATAAACATCCTAAGCCATATTAGCAGATCCATGCTGCGTTTGAAAAAGAGAAGAGCAGGAAAGCTACCTACGAAAAGGAACTCTCTCATCCCCAGCAAACTGATAAGTAGCCTTCTCTAACCTGCTGTACTGCATACGATGTACCCTGCGAACGAACACAGAAAGTTTTTGGAGAACGGGACGGGCGTCAGGCGTCGGGCGTCCTTCCTGCCGTAACGAAGATCCGCCCTCCGCCTACTAGCGTACCGGTACATATTAGTAAGCCTCTTGGAAGAACCACAAACAGCCATCTATCCACCAACAAGAAAAAAAATAACTCTGAATGTCAAAGGTAGCTAGTGACATCAGAGAGAGACCCCCTTGTCAAACAAATTTACCTTGAGTATTTTTCTCGTATCGAGCAAAACTATTCGTGTTCGCGCCAGATTGGTCTAGAGTCTAACCACCACCGGGGGTCCGCAAGGTGCCGCCCAGCCTCAACCTTCCCCTTCCCAAGCAAGCCCGAAGTGATCGACATCGCCCTCGACCCCAGGCATCGGAAATAATCTCGTATCGCGGGGACCCGCTAGACCTGTCTAAGACCTAGAACTCTCGGTGTTGCACAATTTGTGGAGAAAGGCAAGCGGACGCGACGCAGCGCCGCGCGCTGCCTTGTGCGGAAAAGAAACCGCAAGCGGAGGTGTGTAGGGCAATTGAGACGAGTGAGTGTGCTGTTGAGATATCGTGCGAGATGGCTGACTTAAGGCATAAGAATGTCGGTGTTGGCTCCGAAGGCGGTTGTGAAGATTTGTGGGGGGAAGGGGAAGGGGATGCCGACGTCTGAAAGAATGTTGCCTGAAAGAAGAAGTCGCAAACAGATCGCCACTGCCGTTTCCTGTTGTGTCCTATCTATCGATTACTGCAAGTTGGGACATCAAGTTACGATTCACAGCATTAAGTCACTTATTGATACAACTGATTTCAGAAAGTCTGTACATTCTGTATTACGGTCTATCTATACAGATAGAAAGCCGTTGGTTTATATTGTAGTGTCTATCCAGGTCGCGACATGGTTTGTCGCTCCCTGACACCAAAAATGCATGTCAATGCAATGCGTAGAAAGTATTGACAGCGAATAATTACCACCCCACACCACCCCCATGCTAAAACGGCCTTTTTGAAAAAATGGACAAAGAAGATGAAATGAAAATGTTCATGAAATGAGAAGTAGCTGTCCGTAGAGGAAGAGCGGTTGCGGCCGAGACAGAGCACATCTCCCAGCTCCCAGCACAAGATAATTAAGGCGTACTATCATCACGCCGGTCCTACCAGGGATTCAGAGATAAAAGTCATGGAGACTTTCTCGACAGCAACAATGCAGGGTATATTTCTACCCATCGCTTACAAACGGAGCGGCGAATCAGTCGAGTGCACGTTCCACCTCTTATCCAAGTCGTTGACAAAGTCCTTTGCCCAGGCGGCCGGGCCGCCGGTCACGGTGCGCTTCTCCTCGGCGCCCTCGCTGCGTGCGATCCACTTCTTCATCAAGCGTGCGGCAACACCACCATTCGCGCCGTTGCTGAGGAGGAGATTGGCGCTTCCGCCAGTGTTACCGGTGAACGCGTTCTTGCGGGCAGTGGAGAGGAGCTTCTTCTTCAAGGCTTCAGGGTTTTGGCCCAGGCCGGCGGGGTCCTCGGCCATGAGGTAGGCCATCACACCGGAGACGTGCGGGCAGGCCATGGAGGTGCCGGAGAGGAAGTTGATGACGTCGTCGCCGAGGTTCCAGGCGCTGACAATCTCCTCGCCGGGAGCATAGATATCCACGCACTTGCCAACGTTCGAGAACGAAGAAATTTGGTTATCGATGTTGGTGGAGCCGACCGTGACGACCTTCGAGCTCGCACCTCCGTTGTGAGAAGGCGTGGCACCGCAGGCGTCCTTGCCATCGTTGCCAGCGGCGACTGAGACATGGATACCCATATTGACGGCGTTCATAATGACCTCGTCGACCACGGCGGACTTCCCTTCCAGACCCCACGACATGCTCATGACAGAGCCGACGAAACCAGGCTGGGTTTTGCGCTTCTCGTGGCTTTTGATGACCCAGTTCATGCCCGCGACAGTATCAGAAGACAAACCCGCACCGTCATCACCCAGTACTTTGATAGCGATGATGTTGGCGCCCGAGGCGACACCGAACTTCGCGCCAGCGGCTGTGCCAGCAACATGCGTTCCATGACCGTCGCCGTCACCTCCGGCACCGCTGAATGTGAACCCTTGCTGGGCACGGCCGGTGAAGACAGCGTGGGAGGTGCGGACACCGGAGTCAATGACGTAGATGTCGACGCCAGCACCGAGTTTCTCGTTCTCGTAGGTGTAGGTGAATTCTTGGCCCTGGGCAGATCCTGACGCACCGGCCTCGTTCGAGATGCGCTGCAGACCCCATGGAGAACCGGACCGCTGGACGAAGGATTGGACAACGGCCTCCTCTTCCACCACTGCGACCTCTGGCATGTCGATGAAAGCCTGGTGGCAATGTTCTCCTGCCTGGATGATAAGGGTGTCGAATACAGTGTTGTGAAGAACTTTTACAATGCTTGTATCATTCTCCGAGAGCCCGACTTTCCGGAGAATGTCCGGAATCATCGACGTCTCATTCTTGTATGCTATCGCGATGTAGGTTTTTCCTTCTGTGGCGTTATGGCCCGGGTTTTTGCTCTGTAAGCCGATGAAGCCTTCGTTCTTGTGAGGAGCAGCAATCACTGTCGACCACGAGGCTAAGAGAGCCGCGAATGCGAGAGTTGTCTTCATGTTGATGTAGAGGATACGATCGATCCAGAAGAACAGTTAAAAAGCTAGGGAAGGGATGTCGAATAGCGCTGCTGATCGTCAATAACTTGCTCAAATGGGAAGGAAGAACAGCGGAACTGAACAGTCTTATGAGAGGAGTACAGCACGAGTGGAGACATAGTACAGGCAGGGAGACATGACACACGTTGTGAACAATACAATGGTGTTGTGTGGGTTAAGGGCACAATGCATAGTAGAAGACTGAGGCCGAGACTTACATCAACGCACAAGCAATGAAGGTGAAGCTTCAGGCGTGAGGGATGCGCGTTAGGCCAAGACGTGCCAGCACGCAACGAGGATTAAAGCTGCGGCCGGAAGTGTAAGAAGTTGGCGAAGAGAAAGCAAAGCGAAGTGAATGAAGCGAAGTGAAGCTAGTGAGTGTGGTTCAACTTCAACGACGGGCAGGCGCTCTAAATGAATGAACGAAGGCGCGAGAGAGAAAAGAAGCTGTGGGTTTGGAGGGCTGCACAGGAAAGAGTGTGTCTCAGGCACGGGGCAAGCGGAGCATGGGGGACGAAGTGGCTGATGTACTCACACGCAAGCTCCATCTCACTCGGCAGGCCAGAGACACCAAGCTTAGCGATGAAGCGGCCGCATTTGAAACGCTGGGCACCCGGCATCCTCCCGCAGCTGGCCATGCCCAATTCACTGGTGCGAGTCCACGCGCCAAGGGTGCTGGCCAGCTCCAGGGCTGGGGGTGCGGCGAGGCGGCAGTGGTGCACGCAGCCTGCGGTTGATCATTGGGGGCGCGGAAGATTGTTTCCTGTCTCACCGCGGGCGCGTGGAACGCTGGTGGCCGACATGGCGCTGGTGGGCGACGCCGTCTGGAGGTGTTTGGATGCCGTGGAAGCGGTGCAGACGCTCGCAATCAGAGGTTGTGGGTCGTTGACGGCGAGCCGCAGAGGCAGGCGCGCACTAGCGGCAGCCCGGCGCTGATTGGCCAGGACGCTGCTGAAACAGCGGGGGCCCGAGACGCGGCCGCACCAGCACGGCGCCCGCAACGCCGCAACGCCCCTTCGCCTGTCGAGCCGTTCCCCACCGCATGAAGGCGTCACTCAACTGGCGGCACCCATCGCCACACGCACCGACAAGGGGCTCGTCTGGCGCCAGCGAGATTCATGCACCACGAAACAAAAAACAACCGCGGCCACCAACGGGCGATGCCATCGGCCATCGGCCTCCCCCGCGCTGCCATTCGCCGGCGTCCGATCGGTTTCGTCGCGTCCAAACCTCCACGGCCGGTCGAAACCAAACAATCTGGACCTGCCAGCGCCTGTTCACATGGGGCCTAAAATTCCCAGCGCGCCGTTTCGGACTCTGATGAAGGACCCTCGCCGAGATTGCCTCTGGCCTCGTGCATGCGAGCGACTGGACGGACTTGTGCTGTGGCTGGTGCAAGACTTCCACTTTGGGCACCTGCTCGAGTCCGCACGCCGCAATCCGACGTCCACCGCCTGGCACCCACGCTGACTTCCCCGGACATCGTATGCCGGACATGTGTTCAACGCACGAGAAAGGAGGCAAGCGTGCTTTCTGCAGTGCCGCTTTCGGCAGGACGTGTTCGCAGCAGTCGATACAAGAAGACGCCCCATCCTGTGCGTTTCGACGCTTTCCTCGACATCGTTTATAGAAACGAAGTCCGGCATAGGGCAGGACGCTGAACGCATGAGAAACATGTGTAGCAGTATCCTATCACCAAGCGTGACAGTGGCATTGACAGGCGGGGCGGAGCAGATGTTCCACGGCATGATTAAACAACTGGGCAAAGGACGTTGTTCTAAACATCGACCCACTGGAGCCCGACTGTTGCACCTGTGCCGCAGACACACAGTATCAAGCGCTGCGAGTAGATGAGGCGTCCTGGATTGGGAGTCACGGAGCAATGCCCTGTCGACAGCTACGTCGTAACAACAGCCACAACCACGCGGCCAGTACTAGGCGAAGCAACTATGGAGTAACAAGCATATGATAGTCTTTAGACTTTCACGCCGCTTCCTCCCGTCCTGTCTGTACAGTGGGTACGGTACGCAGCTGCATCGCCAGGACCCAAGGCGATGCGATCGTGGGGAAACAAGCACCAAGCATTGTTAAACTTCTCCACGCCGCTTCCATCTCTCCCGACTGCGCCATGGACAAATTACATTGACAACCAACGATTGACAGCCAAGGTGCATAGTACGACTAACATAGAACAAACCGCACCCAGACATAGACACCGATATACAAACATACAACATCATGCCTATCCCTATTATTCCGGACACACCGCCCGCCCACGCCGTTTCTAAACTGCAGCAACAGCAACGGCATAAACATAACCCTACAGCCTCACCATTAGGAACAGACCGTCACAAACAAACATGCGCGCGGGCATCAACCAACCCACCACGCCGCCTACGCCGCTCAAACACGAAGCCCGCCCGGCACAGCCACCAGCTTCAAACTCGGAGACTTGACTTCTCCTCAATCTATTTGCCTGAATGTTCCGAACCCTCCATTTAGCACGCAGCTTGTCCAATAATAAACTCCATCCAATGATGAAACCGTCACAGTCATTGCGAAACATACACCATAGACAACCGCCTGGTTGTGGTATCCAGTAATTCGCAACGAACCACTACCATTACCGATTAGACGTCTACCCAGTCACACGTTTCCCGTCGACCTCTCTGTAATTGCACACCATGAATTGATACAGAGAATGTACAATACAGTCCAACAATCTACAACCTTAGGAACACCAAACCACAACGTCCCGATCCCGGGCCATGCGATCTTCCGTTCCCAGAAAAGCGACACAGAGAAAAAACGCCCCCATGCATCTGCATCTCCATCTAACAATAAAGCCCAGCACATCAACCAGCCCCCGAGTTCCAAGCACCCACCTCGCACGCATAGCCTACACATCCTCATCGCTATCCTCGCCCAGCAGCTCCCCCTCATCCGGATCCACAACCGCATAGTCTCCCCTGCCCCTAGCAAAAGAACTGCGGCTCGTGTACGTCCGCCCGCCATAGCCACCGAAGCGGGTCGCCACCGTCCGCCACAGACTGCCCACCAGCAGCGGCACCGCAGCCACCACCGCCACGAGCCCCGAGATAACCGCGACAGGCCAGCTAATCCACGGGCTGTCGCTCCCCCCCTCGCCCAGCCGGATGCGGCCAAACTTGCCGTCCCAGTTGCGCCAGACATAATAGCCGATGCCGCCAGCGGCCAGGAACGGCAGCACGACAGCCAGGAACAGACCGAAGCCGCCGAGGCCGTGCTTGCGCTCGAACTCGTCTTCGAAGCCCGGGCAGGGGTGCGGCGTGCTGGTGTGGTCCATCTCGTTGCCGCCCGCGCACGTCGAGATGGGGATCTTGCGGTACGGCGTGACTTCCCACCACTCGCGCGCGCCTTGCTCGCACGCGGCTTTCGGGTCCGGGAGCTCGAGGCCGGCGATCTGCTGGCACTCGCCGCCGGGCATGCGCTCGAAGTTGTAGTTGCTATGGATATGTGTTAGTAACGTGGTACACTGATGATGTGGCTGTCAGGTATGTCTGTCTTACCATTCGTAGTCGCGCCGCGTGCAAGCGCAGCTCTGCGTGATGTTGTGCAGAATCTCGATGCGCTGCCCGTTGTAGCACTTGGCGTCGCGCTTCCTGCGGTGGTACTGTGCCACGTGCCCGAACAGACACTGGTTATCACTAAGCGGGTGCTGCGGCGACCAGAACTCGTAGTCGCCAGCGGTAGGGTTCTTCTCGTCGAGTTCGCACTTGCGCAGGAGGCCGTCCAACCGCGAAAAGTCGACGTTGACAGTGACCAGCTTGGTCGAGCCCTTGCCCCAGATGAGGAAGTTCAGCGACGTGTCGCTCGGCACGGTGGTGATGGCCTCGACGGCGATGGCGTGGTCGGAGAACTGGTATTCGTTCCAGGTTACGCCGTAGTCGAGCGAGTAGAACAGGTTCTTGACGTCCTTGCCTCGGCGGACGATGACGATCACCGAGCCCTGGTCGCCAAACTCCCAGGCATAGTTGCCTTTCTTGATCTCGCGCCAGGTGATACCCGCATCCGTGCTAATGTACGTATACGACTCGCCGACTGTGTCGAGATGCTCGCCCACGTTTCCGACACCCATCACGAGGCCGACGGCGGTAGGAGAGGAGTAGGTTTCCCGTGGGTCGACGCGCTCAGTATAGCCATGAAGGTGCAACGAACACTTATTAGTATCGCTGACATCGCAGTCGTACTTCTTGTTATCCCAATTCTGGGCTGGGGCTTGCAGAGGAGCCCAGTCAGCGCCGTCGTTGTGTGTTATGAGCGTCTTCTTCAGCTTCTTCTCGCCACTGTCAACTTTGTCGATGTTAGAAACAACGTTAACCACAGCGACGCCCTCAATGCCCTGCATCTTCTCGAAATCAACGTATCCCATCGTGTTGCGGTTGACGCCGTTGATGCTCATAATGTAAGATGTGCCGTTGCTGTTACTTTTGATGATGGAACCGTACTCCTGGCCCTCGCGCCCGTTGACCGTGACATGCAGGAACATGGAGTGCGTAGAGCTTTCCAACACTGTGTAAGCCGTCTGGTGGTCGACGTGGAATTTCGGCGGGAACTGAGCGTCGGCAAAAGTACTGCCGTCGAGACTGGCATCCAGCTTCAACGATTTGCCATCATCGCCCTTGGTCGCTACAACGATGAACTCGGACATGGTCGCAAATTCAACCACAGACTTAAACTTGACTTCTTTGTTCTTAAACCAGTCCTCGCTCGTGATGAGTTCGATCGGCTGGCCCACCGCTTCATTCGTGTACTGCTCACAGAAGACGAGCTGCTCGCTGACCTGTCGGCCTGCCTGGCGCCACACGAACGCGCATTTCTTGACGTAGGGCAGGAGCGGCTGCCAACTGCCGTCGTAGCCGTTGTTCTGAGAAACAGAGGCAACAGTGTGGCAATCTTTATCCCCGCCCTTCTCGCAATGCTGGCCTCCCATCCAGATGATCCAGTCCGAGTGCTGCGGGTGGAACTGCATGATCTGGCGCATTTCGATATTGGGCATCTGAGGAGCCTCGAACGAGTGAATCGACTTCTCGTTGAGAGCACGGTCCTTGGAATAGTAGACCTTCTTCGACGCGGTCACAAAGAAGACGTGGTCGTTGTTGTGCGGGTGGGGGTAAATCGACACAATCTCGTCGTCCACCACCCTCTTCCATGTCTTGCCGTGGTCGTGCGAAATCCAAGCTTCCCGCTCACGGGTAAGGAACACCACGGTCTCGTCGCCCTTCATCTTGTCCTTGTCGTCATCCTGGCTGGACTTTTCAAGATAGTAGTGTTCACGGAATTCGGAGCCACTGAATTCGGTGATTTCACTCTTGATCCCCTCTGCAGCCGGCGGTGGTTTCGACGCCTCGCCGCAGTCGCGCTCGGTTTGCTTATCCTTGCTGGTCTCGCCTTTGCATTGGTTGCCCGGGATTTTCCTCCAGCCAGAGCTGCCCATGTACTTGTCTTTGCCGTCCTTGCAAGCCCCGTCGGGCAGTTTAAGCGCTCCAGAAGGGGTACATTTTTTGTCTTTGCCTTCGCCGCTAGGAGTGAAATTGAAATCGCACTCGTAGTCTCTGACTTCGTCGCAATCGCAAGGCGTGGATTTAGGAACAGGATCCTTGAAGTCGTCGGCAACGAAGCAGTCGGCATCCCATTTGCGGCGGCGGAAAGACTGCTCGTGACCCATGATGCAGATTGCCTTGCCGTCATCGTCAACGCGAGCGTTCCAGTCTTCAAAGTCGCCATCCTTGCATTTGCCTTCGTTCAGCTCCGAGAAGTCGAGGTGGACAACAACGTTTTCTCTGCCTCCGCCCTTCTTGCTCTTGGTGCCGTATAGGATGAACTTGAGGCTGGTGGAGTCGGGGACGGTGGTGAGTTCGCGGGCGCGGATCTTGTAGTCGAGCTTAATCGCCTCCCAAGTCTTCGGTTTGCCGTGCTTCAGCGAGTACATGATCTTGTCGGTGTCGCCCTCGTCATACACAGCTACCAGCACAGATCCCTGATCGCCAATCTCGTACTTGTGGGCTTCTGTCAGCGCCAACTCCCAGGTCAATCCCGCGTCGTCCGACACGTAGAGGTCGCCGTCTTCGTATTTGCCCAGTGATGAGCCCGTGTTCCCTATCCCCATTACAATGCCAGGCGCAGGACTGGAAAACACCCTCCCACTATTGTGAGGACCGGTGACCGAATGTAGATGAAGCTCTTTGTCCTTCTCGCCCTTGACCGTCAGTTTCTCAAATGACCTGCCGTCGTCGAAGCTGATGCGCGATTTGAGCTTCTTCTTAGCATTGGGAGAGTCGATTTTATCAAAGTTGTCGACCACATTGACCAAGAATATACCCTGGATGTTGGTGATCTTCTCAAAATCGACGAAGCCATCCCGGTTGCGGTTGGTGTGATCCACGTTACGAGTAAAGTAAGTTCCGTTCGAGTTGCTGGTATACAGGGATCCGACCCAAGCGTGGCTGGAGGTCATGACATCGACCTGGATGCTGTAGTCGGTAGACTCCAGAATGGTGTACGCGTCCTCTTCTACCTTGCCGTCGCCGAATTCGGCCCGATGCCAGGTCTCGGTATCGCTGGTAACATAGAGGGCCAGTTCCTTGGAGTGATCGGACTTTGCTGCGGCGACAATATAGCTCTTCACTGAGGCCATATTGGTCATGCCCTGAACAGTCCGACCAGAAGACATGACTGGCTCTTCTTCATCTTCAAAGTAGCTGTGCTGGTCAGCCACAACTCAATTCCCGATGTGTTATCCAATGTTATCCAACTCACTTGTCACTCATCAGGAGCCTGAAGTCCTTGGGATAGTCTGAGAACTTTCCCCTAGTTATGCACAACACCCGCGTATCATGCGTATCTTTCGAATCGCTGTCGTCAAGGAATTTCTCGGCCCCCTTTGCCCACATGCACATCTTGCGGTCGGCGCGGAGGAGCTTCGGCTTTGTGGCGAAACCATCTTCGGTGTACAACGTCTACAACGCAGTTAGCACAAGCCGTGGGTATTGCAATCGGGTGCTGACCTTTCCCAGGCACGGCGCAAACATGCAGTCCTCGGCCGTGTTGAAAAGAAGCTTCTTGCTGTCGTGGGCGTGGAAGCTGATCGGCATCCCCGTCACCCACGACGGCCCTATCTCGGTCTCGAAGGCCTTCCATGTCTCGCCCTGGTCATGTGTAATCCAGTGTCTGGACTGCTCGCCGAGCGCCACAGCCACTTTTCTGTCAAACGGGTTCTTGACTATGCCCACGCTCCGCAAGTCTTTCTGCTCCTTCCAGTCTTTCCCGGCGTTGTCGGATCGCCAGACCTTGCCCGTGTCTGCCTCGGCGAGTACGGCGACCTCCGAGTCATCGAAGTAGAAGATATTCCAGAGCTCGCCGTCGAACGTGGTCAGCTCGACGCCCGGGTTGTCCTTCTTGGCCGCGGCGAAGGGCGACCATGCCAACAGGGCGGGCAGCAGTATGCCCCTAATGAATCTCATGACGCATAGAGAGGTGGAGAGCGGTCGTTCCGGGAAAGAGCGAAGATGGGGCTACGTGACAGCTGGCTGCTTCGCCGTCTGCACCTCCGAGTTCAAGGCAGCGCTTGGCGCTCGATACGGGCGAGACGTGGGGGCTGAAGACGCGGTATTGCCTCGTCCGGGCGGCTTTGGGCGCTGTATTCGAAACTAAAAAAGCTGCAAACAGGAAAAAGGAGCACCGCACGTAGGTGAAGAGAGTAACTAAGGTACAGGTGTCGCAGGTGTCGAACCAACCGCCCAACATCTAGCGGCGACGGCAGTATCAGGGCCGGCTCGGGCATGGCTCGCTTAGCCTGTACTTCCGCAATCGCCCCCGGTCGCCGAGGCGTCATGGCTCGAAATAGCCACGCGACACCTTTTCACACTGTGACACTCGACCTCCACCTTCACCTCCACCTCGCACTACCTCTCGATCTATGACTTATCTCGCCAGACCGCTGCTTGGAAGAGCTCCTAGTCCTTTTTATTTCGCGAAGCCTACCATCTGAATGCCTATGGGAGTTCACGCCAGACTTAATTCATTGGTTTGCCGTGGTTTCAGCAAACGCCTTGGATGTACGGATCATAAATACAGATAGGCATACTCGTACTACTAATACAGGGACATATCCTACCTCGAAAGATAGGCCAAGTTGTGCATCAGCTCAGACCCGCTCAGGCCGTTGAAGGTGACTTTGCTACCCTCCCAGGCTAATGAACCGTCTTTGTCATTCCTGTCTCTAAGCACGAAGCTTAAGACTGCACCTCCCGCTCTTCTCTTGTAGCATCGCTGTTTCTACCGTATCCCACAGAGGATTGCCCGCGAGGTATCTCTCCTTTGTCGTTGTTGGCATGCGCGCACCATTCTGGACCAGACACAGTGCAATCGGGATGATATTCTGAATGCAGACGTCGTCATGCCGCAGGGACCATGCATCGATGAGCAGCTTGTGCAAGGCAGTCTCGCCGATGCGGTCGGCTTGGTTGGCGTTGGCGCCGTATTGGAACAGAATCTTTACTATATCGAGCGCATCAACTGGCGAGCCGGCTACTGCGAGTCTAACACACTGATGTAAAGCCGTCAGATTGCACGCTGGAGGCGCATAAGACACGGTAGCTCCGTTCGCAATCAACAGTTTCGCAACTTCGGCGTTCCCGAAATGGATAGCTATCATCAACGCAGACTGCCCGTTCCAGCCCTTAATAGCGTTGGCATCGGCGCCGACTTGGGAGATATTGCAAGCCGGCATATCAGATACGACCAGTGCTCGTTGACGTCTTCGCCGTTCTCGAGCCGCTTGCGAACCTCGACCATGTCTCCGGCGTGAATGGCTTCTCCCAGGGTCGCGTGGCGGAAGATGGGGTGGAAACGCACTGCACGGCGGCGCAGAGTAGCTGTCGAGGGCGGTGGGTGGCGGATAGTACTGCTCGACGCGTCGGCTCGAGTTCCAACGTCAGGGGTCGTCAGTGGAGTACGCTTTTCCTCTCTCTCGACCACACCTTGATAAGAGCGACGCAGGAAATGTTGTCGTATGCTTTCGAAGCTGAGAAAGAAAAAGGCATATGCGACTAAGACAATGCCCAGAACGGTGAGGTAAGGAATGGCTCTAACAGTGTGAAGTGCCTGAGGTCGATTGTCCCAAGTCTGAGATGTTGCATTAAATTCCTTGGGCACTTTCAACAGCCCCCTTCTCATCGCATTGATTGAACCTGACTGCGCACTCGGAGGCGGCGGTAAACTCTTGCTCACAGCTCTCAAACAAGCCTGACTTTGGATACCCGCTGCCAGCTCCTCTCGACACTCTTCAACATAATCTTTCACGGCCGTCCATTCCGCGAGTTGCAGGGACCTCTCGGCATATGGTTGCGATTTGAATGCCGGAGAGAGTGCTACGACGGTGAAGAGGGCGCTGAGCAGAGCTACTGTCCAGCCTAGTCGTGCAGAAGTCTTCTCGGACAGGCTCATACTAGATCCAACAGATTTTCATGAAAGGCTAGACTGGAGAGAAGGGGTGGACGACGTCTGAGAGCTAGTGGCTTCAGGCTGAGGCTCATTTTGGATGGACGGATTGGCCAAGAAAGGCTGGGGTGGTGTAAAAGATGCGGTGGGCGGCTCGATATTGATGGTGACCGTTTCACTCGCCATGACTAGAGGATTAGTGTTCGGGCAGCAACATAACAAGACGCAACAGTTGAGGCAGCGGGCAGCGAAGGCAGCAACGAGATCTTACATATCGGATGTATGGTGGCTCAGCTGTTCAGCCCCACGCCGACGTCACTGTGTATGCATGCTAAGCAGTATTTAGGCTAGCGCCCGAGCCATGTGAAAGACAACCGTCGCTCCTCTTCACCAACTCCCTCAACACATGGTATAAGGCCTCGAAGGTAAGTTATACACGTGCATGCTTCCTGAACTTTCAAGAAATGTAGGTTTCGAGCAGCTTGGTCCTGTTGTTCTTGTCCGCCTACCCTTAGGTCTTTATCCTACTCCTAAGTTCTTGTTATTCTCTCTAATCCACACTCCCACTTTTTGATATCCTTAACATTTTTCCATCCCCATCCTTTCTCAAAGACAGACATTCGGATTCGCTCATTGCGATCAGACGTGAATCACTTCCCTTTATCAGAGAACGCTGAAGGTATGGTCAAATACCTAGATATATTTGGCCCGCTCCAGTCCAGTCGCCAACATGTGGTACCAAATTCCTAGATTTGCGAAAGCCCTGCTCGAAGCCACCATGTCGATCTATATCGTCGTTTTCAGAGTCTACTTGCCCGGAAGTCCACATGCTGTTGTTATCTTCCTCATATATTTCCACCTTCTGTAAAACGCTTCCATGTTGTCACAAACTTGCTAATTACGATTTTCAGATTCACAGCAAATGGATTCTCTGAACAGGAATTTCTAGAATCCAAGAAGAGCCGACATGATGGTTGTCGTCATTTTCTCCGGTTCAGGCATTTAATATCGCCGATTTTTCGTTGATCTCATTACGGCGTCGAGGTCGATTTTAGAGAGAACAAGCACGAGGATCCATTGATTTGGTCTTTTGTTCTCTGTCGACGCTTCAGCTCTGCTTCAGCTCCGGTTATAATTTAGGTCTTTGGGGTATGTTCACCAGCCATTATGCGGAGAAGTATTGGTTTTATACCGGTTTCGACTTCGACTCCAAGTACCGACATAGCGCGTCAGTCACGCATTTTTTTACAGACATGACCCACTGTCGCCTAATTTTTTCTAGCACTGCAGCAACAAGACATCAAGAATTCGTTGTGTTACTTTGTAGCTTCCAAAGCATGAATCTCAAGAACCAGCTTTTAGAATCTCTCGAGGAGCGTTGGAGGAGTGTGGAGAAGGCCAAAGGCGGGGGAAGCGGTTTATATACGACGGTTCAAGACTGTTGAATCCATCTAACGATCATGTGCGATTTTCGAACAGATGAGTAGTTCAGCTAGATTTCCACACTCCAGCATGTGATTTTGGATGGGTGATTTTCGAACGCGGCTCCAGCGACACATGAAATCGCCAGTGGCCATTTTCAGCTTGACACAAGCCCCAGCTCCATCAAGAAAAGCAGGTTCAGTGTTTAAAGAAAGAGAAGCGGTCCACAAAGATGAGTAGTTCAACTAGAGTTTCGAATCCCAGCATGGGTCCGGAGGTGGGTCCTTTTCGAACGCAGCTCCAGCGACACATGAAATCGCCACTGGCGGTTTTCAACTCGACACAAACCACAGTTTCATCGAGAAAACGGGTTGAGGTTTGAAAGAGAGAGAAGCGGTCCAAACAGATGAGTAGTCCAACTGGTCTTTTGACTCCAGTATATGGTTCTGGAAATGCTGATTTCGAACGAGACTCCAGCGACACATGTAATCGCCTTTGGCGGTTTTTAACTCGACGCAAGCCCCAACTCCATTGAGGATCCGGTCGGGCGTTTATAGAGAGATAAGAGGTCCATGCAAACTAAGCAAAGATCTTCTAACTCCCACAGCCGACTCCAGCATGGACCTGGCCCATATCTTTTCCGAAAGCAATCCGAGCGACACATGCGGCCGCGGCTATCCAAATTCCAGTCAAAGTACTCCCCGGCTCCATGGACCGCGCGAGTTGGGTTCCAGAAGAGAAGCAGACCATACAGGTAGATCAGCTGTCTTTCGTTTCCACAGCATCAGCCTAGGCGCTTGAGGCTTTTTTGAATACCCCGGGACTTAGTCAATGTCCTGGAAAGAAGAAAGGGGGAAAGAGGGCTTATATACCCCTTCCAAGGAAGCCAGACGGACCATAGTACAGATTCCACCCAATTTTTAGACACGTAAGTCCCGACCGCACTGCCGTCTTCAGCCACATGCCATTCCCCTCCGTAAGTTTAAACAACAACCTTTTGCCACGCATCATCTTTTCCAACGTCGGTTTCGATGTACCCTCCAGCAGCTTGCGCACCACCCCATTTTGAGCTCCTTCACTCTTTACAATAAGAGAAAGCTCATTCGATGGTATGTTCACGTTTTTATTACCCGAGAGGACATGATAGGCCTCTTGACTGAGTTTTAGACACCCATAAGACTCAAGAGCGCGTTGTGGGAGAGAAGGGGGAAAGCGAGAAGGTGCTTATGTATTCAGGCGAGTGCTCGAAGCGACACCGATTCTGACTATTTTGGTTTCTTTTGGCGGGATCTCAGTGTATGGTGTCCCACTTACGCGCGGAGGGTGCTCGAACTCCAGCATGCACATTGAGCATCATTTTTTTCGAACACTCACGAGAACCACAGCATCGAAGTTTCCATCCTCATCTTATAATTAACAGTATTCTCCTCCCGCCACTTATACTTCTGTCGCCTAGCTTATTTTTAATCCAGTGCGGACATGGAATTTGGCGTGTAACTCTTTTTAGTCCGCCTAGAGAAGTGTAAAATCTGTGCAAGAAATGAAGGAAGACAGAGAGTTCAGGAGGGTCTAATATCTCCCATCTCCGCAACCCAGACCATGCGTCTGGAGTCAAACCAGTTTGATATCTGGCCTTGCTTTATTAACCCACTCTTACGAAAGCCACAAAGTCCCATCAGTAGTTTTCTTGACGTGTTTTAGTGCCACACAAACCAACATATAACACAACCGCAAGGATTTTCGTCGTGTTTCCAGAGTGTGTATATCGACCCGCAAGACCATAGCAGTCCATGTACTGCGCCAGCTTATCTTTTCTATTGAGGACAATCTCCTCTCACCACTCATGCCATCGTTTCCAGTCGATTTTTAGTCCAGCACGGCCATGGAATTGCGCTAAAGTCTTTTTAAACTCCTTAAGATAGTGTAAAATCTGTAGAGGAAAGAAAGCAAGACCGAGAGCTGACTGAGGATCTTATATACCCCATCCCCATCTCCGCACCCGAAGCCGCAGAATGTTTGACTCCATGGATGAGGCCCGGCGACCCAGATCTCATGAAGTACGCTGCGAACCAGTTCAAACCCCGCACCCCGACTACAAAAGCCCCATAGGGACGATGTCCTAGTATTTTAATGCTACCAAAAGAATCCACATGGGTATGCCGGTATATCCTTTTCTGGACGAACAGAGGACACATGGAGCTTGGCCTATTAAGTTTTAGATAGTCTGTGCTTGAGAAGGCTCTGTAAAGAGAAAAGAGGAGAGTAGAAGAAGAGGGCGGTACTTATATAGATATAACAGACGCTACAAGACGGGATGACACGCCATTAAGTAAACACATAAATTTAAAAAGCGAAAATATGGTACAATCAAACAAACATTACTTAGGCATCAACTCGTAGGATATAGACATAATACTACCTCAGCCGTTCAAACGATCACAACTCATCCCGCTTCCGGTGTCCAGACTGCTGGCTTTCTTGCTGCTGCGGCGGCGGCGGCGGTTCCTGCTGAGCCTGTTCATGCTTGGCACTCTCGACATCCTCCTCCCACATCCTCTTCTTGGGATTGCGCGGCTGCGTCGACTCTTGCAGCACCGTGCCATCGCCTCTCACCACCGGTTCACGCTGCTCGCTCTGCTGCTGCTCAGGCTGCTCGGGCAGCTGACTCTGGCTCTGCTCCGCCATTTGGCCGACGTGCTGGGACAAGCTTTCGGGTGGACTAGGATCTTGGACGTAGCCTCGACCTCCGCCGCCGACGCGGACGTACGGCTGCTCGGCGTTGGTGTTGATGACGCGCTTTGGAATCTCGCCTTCAGCGCTGGGCTGTACTATGAGACTGCTTCGGGTCGCTGACGTAGTTGCAGCGCTGGAGGTGGCAGCGGTGGCGGAAGAAAGCCCGGTCACGGCGAAAAGGACGCGGAAAAGGATCTTAAGCGGCCAGATGACAAACCAGGACAGCGGTCCGTAGAGCCACCGGCGAAAGATGAGCCAGATGACAGTTGTTGCTAGGATGTAAAAGGTAGTCTCCAGGTACCACGTATCGCTCTTCTGACTCTTGAGTAATGTTCCTACTAGCTTCCTGCTATTCGATAGTAGAGTGTTCAAGTCTGTGTATTTTTCTCCCAGATCAGCAAGAGCGGCTGTAGACTGCTCAAGTGTTTCCTGTGCAAACTTTGAGCGCGAGAGCTCCGTTTGCATCAACTGGTGGGTTCGGCGGAGGGCAGCAGTTACGTCTGACGAGGCTTGTGTGACGATTTCCCCCTCAGAAAGTTGAGAGTTGCCTTGATTTCTGCGGCGGTGAGCTGAAGATGGGGTTGAGGAGCCGGACTGGAGGTTGGAGAATAGAAGTTCGCGTTCTTTAAGTTTGGCGCGGTCGGCGTTGTGTTTAGCAGTCAATTGGGCCTTTCGGAATTGGCTCCGCGAACTGTGCGCACGCAAGTTAGCAGGTAGCAAATAAAACAGGGTAGAGGGTCCTACGATTTCAAGTCCTCAGTCAACCGTGCAAGCAGCACCGCAAGTCTCGACCTCTCGTTCTCACGGACGCTATCTCGTCGTTTCGTAGCTAATCCCGCAAACTGCACAACGTCTTCAACTTCCTGTCTCAGCAGCTCGAGATCCTCTTCGAGTTGTTTCAAGCTTTCGTGTATCTCCGCACTCAGTTCCAGCCGGATATCCCCCTCTTCGGCGTCTAGCGGCTGCGATCCAGGCTGGAAGTCTAATTTCGATAATCGGTGGATGAGATGGAGGAGGGATTTGTTCGATTCGGAGAGCGCGTTTAGGCGGTTCGTTAGGGTCTGCGTAGTAGCGGCGAGTGGCATGGTGTCGGCAGCAATGCGGCCAGCTGGTCGCAACTAGCTATGACGATGTTCGAGTCGCAGCGGAGAAATAGGAAAGACCGACGACCGGCGCACGGACCTAAAGCCTGAAAGTTGCGGAAACGACAATCAACCTGCGTGTCGCCCGGTCAATTGCTTCCAGTGCAACGAGTTGTGTAAGTTACAGGTTATCTTGGACGCGGGCACTCCTAACAGATCTCAGACATCCCCCGACGCCCGCCTACCACTCCTTTGCCCAATCCTTTGTCCGCCGACGCCCGCGAAAATGATCACCCGGTTCCTCACCAACGTGAGCGTCAAGTTCAACCCCTTCTCGCCTCGATCCAAATCTGCGCGCCTGGTCCTCTCCCTGATACCATCGACTGCGCGAGCTAGTGGGCTGAGAGTGGAGTCCAAGATGTTGCCGAGGGACAGCAAAGAGCCTGCGTCGCTGGGAGTCAAGTTCAGTATGTCTACATAACTTCCGGCACTTGGTTAGCGTTGGACGAAGCTAACTGTTCTTAGAGGACGGCAAAGAGATGAATCTGGAGCTGGACAAGATGCGCATAACCGAGGTTGTGGAGACCGTGGACCGACATTCTCGTCAGTTGGCCAGGAAAGAGGAGCTTTCGGGCAACTGATTGCGCCTCACTGAGCTCGACTGTACTATATATGTAGATACATTAGATGGAGTCACGCCTCGTGGGATCCTCCTATCGGTCATACGAAAACATTTCCATTTTTTGGACTGTAGATATCTGGGCCAAATAGTCGGCGGTGATACCATAACATACATGTCCATGATTGAGCCGTTCTATAGCTGGTGTCCTATTGTGATCTACCAACCTTCTATCCGTGCCAGTGCTGGCCCCAAGATTGTACCTAACCGGACGGCGCACCGGAGATGAAGAACCACTTGTCGATGCTAGGGTCGATCGGGGCGGGGCCGTGGTTCTCTCCCGAGGGAATGTTGAGCTGGCCGGGATCGACGCGATCCGCGGAGTGGGAGACGCTCGTGTTGGTGCTGTAGCAATGTAAGAGACTGTCATAAATGCATGATAGGGTAAGCTTACAGGGAGAGGTCGCCCTTGGGGGTCTTGCCCGTGATGAGCTTCTCCCAAGCCTCAGCACACTCGCGGACGATGTCAGTGGCGTACTTCCTGTTCTTGCACTCGCCGGAGAAAGCAAACTGGTTCTCGGGCTTGCCGTCCGGGATCTTGTAGATACGGAACCACTCGTTGGTAGCCCTCAGCAGGCCGGGGAGATGGCGCTCGACATCCTCAACATCGTTGAGCTTGGGAGCCAGCGGGTCGTTCACGTTGATAACGATGATCTTCCAGTCGGTCTCCTCCTCATCGAGCAGGGCCATGACACCCAGTACCTTGACCTGGATCACCTCGCCCGGCCTGAAGACAAGCTCGCCAATCTCACAGACATCCAACGGGTCATTGTCGCCCTTGGCCTTGGTCTCCGGGTGGACAACATTGGGGTCTTCCCACGTCTACAAAAGCAATCAGCGTGGTCTCCGATATCGGGTTGACGTGATCGCACCTGAGGGAAGGCACCGTAGTTCCAGAGGTAGCCCTTGTGCGGGAAGCAGTTCCTCACGTAGCGGAGCTTGCCCTTCTTGATGTCCTGCTTGATGGGGTTGAGCGTCTCCTCCTTGGAGATCTACTGAAGCGTCAGCAACGGAAGCATGAGCGGGGTAGCATCGGCTGTTGAGGCCAGCGATTGCGGGCGCGCACCTCCATCTTCGCATTCGTCCAGCGCGGCACCTCGACAATCATGTTGAGGACCGTCTGCTGCTCATTGGCGTAGAGAGGGATGTCGTGGAAGGGCGACACGGGGACGCCATCCTTCTCGATGAAGATGCGGTGCTCGAGGGTGTTTGCGGCGCCGATTCTGCGCGCCGTGTACTGGCTGGACGATTTGCTGTGAGAAGCCATTGCTGCTGCCGATGGATTTGGGCTGGAGGAGAGGTGCCGTGTGATTTGTCTTGCCCGATGGTGAAATTTGTTGACAGCGGTGGGCGTGGTGGGGCAGGCAGGTGCGGGCGGGCGGCGGTGCCTAGGCGCAGCCAGTGTGACGATCGTCACCGACGACTGTCTGCATGGAACAGTCGGCGGAAAGGGGCAATGCCGTGGAGGTGCAACTCTTCTGGCTGCGGTGGGCCACAACAGAGATGTAGGGCTTCTCATGTAAACACCAACGCTCCCGCAATAGATCAGCCAAACGATAGCCGGCAATGCGCGTTCTGCGGGAGTACACACGCCTTCAGACCGAGGTGCAAAGACTGACCCGGAGACTCGGTCCACCATGGGTTTTCTGTCATCGCGCACGGATCACATGAATCTTAAATCACCTCAATACAATTTATGGGGACGCCAGAACCCGCTGTCGACAGCGTTATCTCCCTGTTCTACGGTTTCGCTGCCATGTCCACGCCGATGACGATGTAGTTCTACAAGATCCTCCACCAGCACATCATCCTCATCCTCATCCTCCACTGAGTATGGTAGTGTCTCTTCCGGCCGTCTGCCCCATTCCTGGTCGTAGTCTTCTACGTCATCCTCTTCGTCGACATATGCACCGTCCGCATAGTAAGTATGCTCGACAGGATAGTTCTCGTCGGCCGCATACTGCTCGGCGAGGCTTTGTCTCTGTGCCTGCTGTTGGTAAATGCTCGGCCCGGAAAAGTTTGGCACTCGCGGCGGATAGATAATCTCAGCTCCTGCGAATCGCACCGAGGGCAACCTTTGTACGGCGGGAGTATGTCTTTGTAACCCATCCCTATGTCTCACATTAGTATATCCAGGTTCCACCATGTCTGCCTCGTACGACGTAGCGGCTCGACGTCTATCATTGAAAGAAGAGTTGCATTCCTGTAAGATTCTTCCCAAGCTCGACGAGCTTTGAGGTTCAATGTCATCTGCTGCCTTGTCCTTCATATCATTTTCAGGAGGGCCTTCCCGCATACGGCGTCCAGCAGGCTTCTGACTGGGAAAAGGAGCATGATTGGACTCAATGGCGTCTATGTGCTGTGAGGGCTGGTAGCGACCTCTAGTATCACCGTCGGGTACGACCGGTGGCATCGAGGACGGGGACGCAGCCGGTTCGGACGTTCGAGTCTTGTCGGTACGGTCGACGAGGTTCACAATGCGTGGCGAAGAGGTGTGTTTTGGAAGCGAAAGAGACCGGGAGATGCGCTGATATGCTGGATTCGATGAGGATACTTGGAAGCGTCCATCACTACCGTCTGTTACGTGCCTGGTCACTGAGGGGGCTGCTTGTGAGTTCCGCACATTCCGACTCTCGGTGTCCCCCTCTTGTCGGTTGCTAGGCATTGAGTCTGGCTGACCAACGTTGACAGTCAATCCTGCTGGAGGAGGCCTTGGAGTCCCACTAGGTGCCCGGATCGACTCCGACCACGAGACGTAACTCCCACTCTCAAGCCGCGGCCCTCTCCTTCCGAAGCCCAAGTATGGAGCTTTGTCGGATGATTCGACAGTGGGTATGGCGTTATCGGCCACTGACGATCGCTCCCGCTGCGGACGTTCGAGCTCTGGTTCGGCGCATTTCCTGCTGGCGCCCTCCTTCGCTTGGATATTCACGTCTCTCTCTGCTAGTGCGGGTCGTACAGAGGTAAAGTATGCAGAGATTTCTTCCTCCTTCGCATGTGCATGGTCCTTTTTGCGTTTCTTCTTCGACACCCCTGGCGGAGGGGCGGGCTCCGGTTGGCCTTTGTGCTTCTGCAAAAACTTCATCTCAGAAAAGACGAGGTCGGGGACTATAAGACGGATCAGTTAAGGGCTCATAAGTGCGGGGGCCCTGCAGACGGGGAGCTTACGGCCACGCCCCTTGACCGGCGACGACACCCTCCCCTTGCTGAACAGACCCAGTTTCTCTGCCGGCTTCAACTGCGCCAATCGTCAGCACACCACCAGACAGCCAGAGGTATATCAGACACCCTACAGTCAGTCGATCCCTGGGAACGTTCTTGGCGTGAAAGCTCTGGACCATGCCAGCGCCTGGTTTCTCCGCCTTCTTGCGCCTTGACTTGCGTTTTGTTTTCTTTGATTCGCCCTTCCCCCGTCGAGGCAGATGCGTTCCCCGCTCCTTTATATCCTTCGAGGTGGGCTCGTAGCGCTCTGGCCTGGTCTTGCGTCGAGGTCTACGTGCATATGGCTGACTTGACGTGCTGCTTCCCGATGACCGGCTCGAGGACTTGGAAGCATCACTGCAGGCGTCCTCGTCTGCGCTCTCTTCGATGTCGGACTTGTGCTCGACCGGGGACGCCTTTCTGCGGCGGGGATGCGCATCCAGCAGCGAGCTGTCCGACGTGCTGCGCTTCCGCCTGCTTTTCTGCTTGGGAGCCTGTTTGGGTTCTTCTCGACGAGGAATAGGGGCCAGACTGCGCTGCTCGGGGGGACTCGGGGGCTGCTGTGGGAGCACAGTCTCATCCAACCACCTTCGAATATCCATACCAAGCTTAAGACGAGCATATATGCCCCCGACAAACGTGATGCACGCAGCTGACCGAGCGAGCCGTTCCGCGTGGAGGATCAAGAGACTGCAAAGTTTAGAGAGCCCGTTGTCGTCGTACCGCAGCCCATCGGGGAGCAGCCGGCAGCGGTGGTCGGCCAGAAGACAGCTCGATACGCGCAGAACGGAGAAAGGGATTGGCTTTGTGTAACAGACTGGGAGAAAGCTGTTGCACGTCCGATGGAAGAAGTCAACAGCCATGGATCACACGTTATGGCGGGGGTTCTGGAGTGGAAGGCACCAGCATCGCCGTCACAACCTTGGAACCCACAAGGGAAGTCACGACGCCCGCTGGAACGGCCATACCGCAGTCGTCGAGGCAGGCACGATCCGACGGTCGCTGTGCTTCCCGCGATCTGGTCAAGACGGCCCCTGCGGTGATGGCTACACCCGCGGACGCAGACCCGTCACGCCTGCAGCCGGCGTCTTGATGGAACACACGCTCGCCCCGACGTTCTGCTGCTGGTCTTGATGGCGGTGAATTTGTGTTTGGATGGTGCGCGAGGCTTGCCATGGCGGGCGCTGATTGGCCGGACCACTCTTTGCAGAGCGAACGGGGCATGACGCAGGCGGCCGGCTCTGTCAGACCTGCTACGCATGGCGCGGAATCACAGGCAAACAGCGCAATGCTAGTTATTAGCTGCTACCTACCAGGCAGGCTACGTAGAAGAGGTGAAGGATGAGGCTCCACGGCGTGAGGCATAACGTGCGCTGCGGAAGACAGTGCCGTCAACACACGCTCCTCAGTCCTCGCCCTACGAGTAGGTACCTGCTCGGCGTCGCGTACTCTTACACCGCGTGATGTTAATGTTAGACTCTGGAGTTGGGCTGCCGCTGCCCGGACGCACGAGCCGGGATCAGTCCCAGGCCAACGCCAGCGTCTCCATGCCCGGCAGCGAAGTTGCGCTGCGATAATCGCCTGGATAAGCATTCTTGGTACCGTCGTCCACACCCAGTAACGCCCGCCCGCCCTTCACAAAGGCGCGGCAGTTTGGTTCCTTTTGGCTGCGTGCAAACGACGGCCTCTTGCACGCGCCGCACTCCACACGCACTGCTAACGGCCCAATCATGCACCAGCGCGCCTGGACGGCACGCTCTGGCAGAATGTGAGAACTCAGCGTGGCGAACCTATCACCAGATCGAGCGGTCGGTTTTTTGCACATAACGCACATCTGGCCCAGCGAGTAGCAGCCCGCCGTTCGCGGCCTGGGTGGCCAAAAGCCGCATTGAAAACCAGACACGGGACACCTGGACTAGACCTGGCCAGCGTGCCAATATACGTCGACGCCGTCGTCCTATGCCCAATAATTGTGCAGCATCACCACTCCACTGCCAACTGCCAACTGCATCAGGCGCGGGCCCAGCGCGGAAATCTACACGGCGGGCGGCCTCGTTGACGGCGCATATGCAGTCCGTGGAGGCTGCAGACAATCCTCACCGTCCGGACCGCGCAGACAAGAACCGAGTCCGTCGTTTGCTCGACCCGCTGCCTTGCAATATTACCACACGGTGCCCCCCTGCAGTTCCCCGTCCCCCAGCGATTGCGCCAGCGATTGATCCAGCTAGCGCTCTTTGCCTAGGCCGGAGGGGTATTTTCCTTCGCATCTTTTCTGCCCCGCCATCAGCTGCTCAAACCCTCGACCCTTCCCTCTCCACCTCACCTCACCTCTCCACCAACCTCCTTCTCTCTCGGTTCCCTTGTTAACAACCCACGCTTCTCTGCCCTACAGACAGCAATCGCCACAAACTCCACCAGTCCCCGCCTCGGTGTCTAAGACTAAATGTTCGTTCGTCATGTTGCTCCTGTTGCCTGCTATTCCGTGAAGCCACCATGGCCTCACTGCCCTCACTGCTTTCCTTGATCTCGACACTGCCGCTTTGGTACTTCCTTCTCCTACTCTTGTCTCGAGTCTTGTCCTGTCGCGCGTCGTCCCTTACCTCGAGTGCGTGAATTGAGACCGTGTAGAGTTCGTCCAACCCACATCATCATGTCGAAGCTCTTCATTGGGTAAGTGCCTTCCTCTCTCACCTAACGATCGAACTGACGAGTCTCAGCGGCCTTGCGTGGCACACCGATGACACGACACTGCGCCAGAAGTTCGAGGAGTTTGGCTCCGTTGAAGAGGCTGTAAGTGTTCTGCATCTGCGTCATGGTACGCATCGCCGGTCAAATGTATGCTTACGCAACGTCAGGTTGTCGTCAAGGATCGCGACACCGGCCGTAGCCGTGGATTCGGATTCGTCAGGTTCGCGCAAGATACTGAGGCCGATGCCGCCATGCAGGCCATGAACAACGTCGAGTATGTACCTCTCTGCCCAGCAAGTGCTGGACACTCTACCCTCGCGAACCGAACTCCGTGCTGACGAATAGCTAGGTTCGACGGACGCATGATCCGCGTTGACAAGGCATCCGACCGCTCCGGAGGCGGCGGTGGCGGTGGTGGATTCAGCGGTGGACGCGGTGGCGGCGGCGGCTACGGCGGCGGCCGTGGTGGTGGAGGTTACGGAGGCGGCCAAGGAGGTAAGTGAATCTTTGCACCCCATGTGGTTCGTCACTAATTCTTATTTACTAGGAGGCGATGGCTATGAGAGGGGCGGTAAGCGCAACAGTTCCAACGTACTGCTGACTGCGCAAGTGCTAACTGAGTTCACAGGATACAGCGGCGGCGGCGGTGGCGGCCAATGGGGCTCCCAGCAAGGCGGCGGCGGCGGCGGCGGCTACGCACCTCGCGGCGGATATGGAGGCGGAGGCCAAGGCGGCTACGGCGGACAAGATCAGGGCCAGGGCGGCGGCCAAGGCGGCCAGTGGTAGATGTCTCCAACGGTTTCTGTGCGACTGATCGGCCTACTTTCTCTGCAGAGCACCTGCCTTCGACGATGTAACGGGCAACGGAAACTGGATGTATCGGTCTGAAAATGGGGCACGCCTGAAACTAATTAGGGATTTCTAGACAGGTTCTTCTCTTCACACTTCAATGGGTGCTGGGCGGCTCAATGAGCTTTTGCGATGATCTGATGTCCTGAGGGCAGGCTGGTTTCGAGATTGCGACTTGGGTTGGGACCTGATGATGAGATTGATACCCGTCTCTGAATCAGAGCGTACTCCTCTTTGTGTTTTGATCTACTTTCTTTAGTCATACACTCTCTGAAAATTGCGATTGCGTCTTCACAACATGCTCTACGAGTGACTCGGCGATGCATGGACTTCAGGTACGCCGTCGATGAGAGTGCGACAACAATCAACGCATAGGTGAAGTGCGAGCACCCGGATAGGAATAGCTCGCAGATACTCTGATCCCGGCCTCGGCTATTCTCCCCACAATCCCGTAAAGACTACCGTACGCAATAATCACAACACACACCCAATATCGCCGGCATGAAGCCAATATGGCAGCTCTACAACATCCGGAGTGTGCGCTGCGTGTCTAGCCGCAGGGCAGCGATACAACGGACAGGCCGACGCCGGGGAACAAGCGTCCTGCACTGTGATAGCCTCGCATGCATCGATGGGACCGCCAGCAGGCGCCTGGGCGGGTTGGGGCTAAATCGCCGAGAGGATCGCCGTTCGCTGGCAGCAGGAAAACTCAGTTCAGTCCGCCTGGCGCTTGCGGGAGACCTTTGACCTTGATGTCAACGATACCAACCGCACCGCCACAGACGTGACCCGCATATGGTTGCCTGAGCAGGATTATCGTGGCTGAAAATCAACCTCAGAGTCGGCTCAGACCAAGAGTTCGGACCGCAGGCGCAGGCGCAGGAACTAAGCGCCCTCTCAGACGTCAATACGAGAAATGCAAGACATCATGAAGAGTTGGAGTGGTCTAGAAAATCAGGAGGCGTGTAGGTCTCCACAAGCGCGGGATAGTAAAGCCCGATTTGTCGTTGCGCCGCTGGTGACGCTTCTTATCGTTGTCGGCCTGCTGGAAGCTTATTTTCCATCCTTGATCAGTTCAGTCCTGCCTTGGACTGGCTATCCGCAATCCGAAATATCAGCAAACCTATCTGACCCGTTTGACTGGTCTTCAGTGAGTTCTTTTACGATCCTGTGGTTGCTTGGGGCATGCAGATTCGTGTCGTGTTCTATGTAATCTTCTACGCCTATATCTCGACGTTTAATCGACCAAACTTCCAAGAATTTATGCATATCCCTCGATTGTACTTGTATTGACTAGTTCTAGATTGAAGCAACGAAATATTTCGAGTTCCACTCCTGCTTTGGCAACTTCAAATGCGCTAAACTGGAGCTTCCTTTCGACCAATTCAATGGAACATACCCAGATAGCACTATCAGCCTCGCCATTGTCAAACTTCCGGCTAAAGTTCCCGTGGAAGATCCTAGATATGGTGGCCCTATTCTGAGCAATCCAGGGGGGCCCGGAGGACCAGGTGTTCTTTTCGCACTGCTGGCTGCTGAAGGGCTCCAGACGATCGTCGACTCCCAAACTGAACCAAAACTCACAGCAGATGGAGTTGGGAAAGAACCGCTAGACGGAAGATATTATGATATTATCGGTTTCGACCCTCGCGGCATTGGTTGGACAGCACCCCGGGTCACTTGCCTGCCAGATAGTCCTTCGGCTTGGTCATGGGATTTGAGGGAAAATGCCGAGGGTATCGTGGGTAGCTCCGATGCTGCTCTTGGCCGACTGTGGTCTATGGTACATGCCTACGGTGCTTCTTGCAAGCAGGCTATGGATACTCGAGCCGGGCCCGATATCAAGCAATACATGACCACCGCCGCTGTCGCCCGAGATATGCTCGACATCATTGAGCGCCACGCCGACTACGTGAATGATCAACTCGATGACGGTACTGCTCATGTTGCCGATCCACCAAAGCTTCAATACTGGGGTTTCTCTTACGGGACGTATATTGGCGCCACATTTGCTTCCATGTACCCGGACAGGGTCGGTCGTGTGATCCTCGACGCTGTTGTGAACTCTGACGATTACAGCGCTGCCCTCGGTAAAGGCAGTCTCCATGATAACGAGAAGGTCATGAACTCGTTCTATACCTTCTGTGTTCTTTCCGGTCCGGAGGCTTGTCCACTTGCTACGGCAAACTCTACTGCCGAGGACATTGAGGACCGTGTGCGGCACATCGTCCAGTCGCTTTACCACAACCCGCTCGCCATCAGCTCCGCGCAGGGGCCTGAAGTTCTCACCTACTCTGATGTGAAGATGTTGATATTCGCCGCTCTGTATCAACCCACCGAATCCTTCCATTTACTAGCCGAATTACTAGCGGAAATTGAATCGGGAGGCGGGTTATACATCGATAATGTTTTGTTAGCTGCTCGCTTTCGGCACATCTACTCCTGTCCCGTGAACGGCTCTGAATCACATGGATACGAAGGCTTGAATATGCTGGCACTGTTCGCGGTACTTTGCTCTGATAGTGAGGACCTCACATCGATGAGCATCGGGGAGTTCGAGGACTATTGGCACGTGTTGGAGGGCATTGCGCCTACGTCGGGCTCGATCTGGTCGCTCCTAACACTGAAATGCGCAAGCTGGAAAGTCAAGGCTGTGCATAAGTTCAAAGGTGCTTTTGGCGGCAATACGAGCCATCCCATCCTCTGGCTCTCCAATACCGTGGACCCTGTGACGCCGTTGCGAAGTGCGAGAATTATGAGCGCTAGGTTTCCCGGAAGTGTGGTTCTTGTTCAGGACATTGCTGGGGTGAGTCTCACTGCTTCCGAGGGGGGTTTACCAGTGCATTACGCTTGACTGACTGATATTACAGCACTGCTCGCTCGCAGCGCCCACATCCTGCGTCCTTAGATACGTCAACGACTACTTCCAGACGGGCGCGCTCCCTGACCCGGACACGCTGTGCATTCCGCCAACCTCCCCGTTCTCTCTCAACTCTACGGATCCCAAGTCTCCGTTCTACGATCCTTCGCTCGGCAAGAAACTGCCGGTGCACAATCTGGCGTTGAGGGATGAGCATGAAGTGAAACTAATGCATGCCGCCAGAAGGCTACAGCGGGTGAGTGCTTCGTTCGGGATGTTAAGGCAGGTTCCTGGTAATGAGAGGGTTGAGCGGATGTTGGTGAATGCCCACAGAGAGATTGAGTATTGATGATTGAGAGGATAAGATTTAGAAGGGATTAACACATCGCCGTTATCTTGAAAATTATGGACTCCATACTTGTTGAATACTTAAGAGGGGCAAAATAGTAGACGTCATCTGCACTAACTTAAGACGGTAAGACTGTGCCAAGAGATCCGCTCTGTAGCGGGGTGAGTTCATCTACCGTAACGTCTCCTCCATCTCTAAACAAACAAACACGTGTAGCTCCGTCAACAAGTTCAACGAGTTTCAAAGATTGATCATGTATGGCTGCTTGGGCTGGGATCGCATCGGTATGTTGCCGTTGCGTCGTTATCCCTGTCCACCTGCAGCCTGTAAGCCGCAGCCTTCTCAGCTCGAGACCCCGCTGTCTACGAACTCTCACTGCTAACCTACTCACCTACACAGTCAGTTCAGTAGTCCCTCATTATCAACTTCGTTTTTCCATAGCGTGATCTCTACTAAGTCTTTTCCCTATCGCCCTAAACATTCGACCGAGCTCCCGGTGCAGCCTTGTCCATGCACGCGCTTCGGCGTCTCTCTCGCTCTCCGCGATAGAACAGACGATCGTTCTTTCATCAGTCACCACCGTTGGCAGCGAATGGATTCCACGCCCCCAATTTCCAAAGACTGGGACTGGGCAGACCGGGGTACCCCCCACGTCTCCTTTGCAAAGGATGAACCGCTCCCGTTCCAGGAAGGCAGAGTACTGGGCCACGGCGTCAATGGCCCGGTCTGCGAAACGACTATAAAAGGGGTTCGCCTGGCATTGAAGAGGAAATTCTGTCGATACAAAGTGGGGCAAAGAGACCTCCAAGAGATCGCAATCATCAGGAAGCTTCAACATAAGCATATCATTCAGTTGGCCGGTTCGTACACCCGCGGGCCATATCTTGGAATCCTACTGTACCCCGTCGCTACCTGCGACATGGCTACTTTCCTCGAGGATATCGACTTCATGCAGAGCCATGAACCATCCAGTTGGCGCGCAGAGATAATATCCGAGTATCAAGAACGTAGGGCCCGTTGTGGCGAGATAAGTCGTTCCCATCTCCTAGGAGATGATATCAGTATCGAGAGGTTGGAGATAGCTGCTAGGGCCAGACTATGGGAAAGTTATGGGTGCATCGCAAGCGCCATGGCGTATCTACACAGCAACTCTATACGGCACAAGGATCTCAAGCCGCTGAACATACTCCTCGCTCGTGACGGTCTCTGGATAACAGACTTCGGACATTCGTCAGATTTCTCCGACTACAGCGATAGCGCCACGAACGGCGGCGAACGAGGGACGCTCAAGTACTGTGCTCCTGAAGTCGCTGCATATGAGCGGAGCGGCCGTGCCGCAGACATCTTCTCGCTTGGGTGTGTTTTCTTCGAGATGGCTGCGTTGCGCCATTATTCACTGGAAGAAATAAAGGAACTCCGACCGGCCATGGATAGATCGTTTCACAATAACCTTCATACCATCTTTGAAGCCCTCGGTGCTCATGGACGAACTGACCTTGACGACTTGCCCTTGGGTATTGCCCGATCAATGATGTGCAAAAATCCGGCTGATCGCCCTACGATTGAGGACGTTGTTCACCACATTGGCTGGGTACAGGCCATGTCTGCCATCGAGCTGGAGACGTTTTCCGGCTTACAGTGTCGACACTTGTCTATACCCGCTCCGACCATGTATTCGTACGACCAAGAGCTAGTGATCACCATTGGAAATACCTTTCACGAATGTCGTGGCGAGCATATCGCAGTCGAAGGCGAGGAGCGCAACCAATTCCCGATCGTAGCCTTTGTCGAGTGCTTCCCAGCGGACTATCTAGAATGTGTGATATTCTTGCATGTCAGTATCAACCATCCCCTTTACCTAACATAAAGCCTTGTCCTCACTAAATCATTGCCGCATAGTCTCCAAGCAGTCGCAAACCCTTGACCATGTGTTTCGAACCTCAATTTGCGAGGCGTTCGACCATATGGGGTACATATACTCTAGCCGTACTTCTGGTGTTCAAGCCTGGCCATTACGTCGACTCACCGCTTGCTAGTCAAGTGCCATGGCCAGGTAGTGAGCCCCGTGCGGCCCTTCCTATGACTTGGGACCTACAAGTGGACGAACCGTATGCGTCAAAAGCTGGACGGGTACGTGTTCGTTCAGTCAGGCCACAACGGTAACAGGAACGCCTGACTGATGGATTCAACCAATGTCGAGAACACTATCCACAACATATGATAATGAAAGCTGCCGATGACGTTCTACCAATACCTTGGCTATTGTCGGTTGCCCTAATACTAGAATCCATCTGTTCCAACGTCTAATAGCACCGGGTTTTACGTTCAACTTCACTGTCCTATTCTATGTCTCGAACACGCTTAGACTGGCTTCATACTCACTCTACTCCGAATCATCAAAGTACCAACCCTTAGCACAGACCCCTACTTCAAGCTGCAAAGCAGAAAAAAAGCCTCACGATAGCAACCGAGACACTAACTACGACATTGCCACGATGCTATGCTCAGGTATCTCACTCAGTTAAGGCTTTTCTCTTCTTTTTACTTTCTTGTTTCTCTCTCAGTGTCTCGGATATCCTATCAAATCCAATCCAATCATGCAACCTGATAAAAAGGAGAGTTTCCATCATCCAATGCTTATCCATGTCCATATGCCTGATCCGTATTCCCAATTCCTAACCTATACATATCCACCTAGAATATACCCATTTTCCGACACCCATGAAAAATGAAAAATGAAAATGAAGCAACCAATACAGCAAGTAGAGTCTTTCTCCGTCTCTAGTCTCCACTAATATAGAGCAGAGCAGCCAGGACAGTGAAACCAAATATATATATAGTATCAAAGAAAGCAAAAAAAAGACAGAGAGAAGAGAAGAACCGACAAAAAAAAGAAAAAGGGGGTAATACCAAATATCAGCAAGATAATTCCATCATAAACCAGACCCCGCAAATGGACATCTACAAAGCCGTGATCACACCATGATATCGCCAACGAACGCACACGCACCCCTCCTATCCCTCTCCCGCCACCCGGCCCCCACCCTCCGATCCCCCTCCAAACCCTCCTCCCCCGCCCAATCCGCCATGCGCTCCTCCTCGACGACCTCGCCGTCCTCGGCCCGCACATGCGCCGTGCGGCCCCAGCCCGTGCGCGCGAGCTCGACAATGCCGCCGAACTTGTGGTCCGCGTTGGCGACGAACAGGCTCTGCCCGTCGGGCGTCAGGCTGATGCCCGCAGTCGCGCCGAAGAAGTCAAAGACCTGCTTCGACTCGAACGTCTGCGCGTTGATGATGGAGATGTAGTCGTCGGCCTCGCCGGCGACGAGCACGCGCGGGCCGCTGCCGATGGGCGAGAAGCGCAGGGCGCGCGGGATGGAGAGTTCCGAGCGCATGACCTTGGGCAGAGCCTTCGGGTGGAGCGGCGGCTCGTCGTGTTCGAGCACGGTGAGCGGCCGGCTCCAGTAGCGCGCGTCCCACACGACGATGGTCGAGTCCTGGGCGGCGGTCGCGACGTGGAAGCCGTCGTCGGCCCAGGCGCAGGCGAAGACGTCGTCGGCGTGCGAGTTGAGCGCCTCGAACGGCTGGCCGGTTTCGGCGTTTGTGATGAGCGTTTCCTGGAAGTCGCCCACGACGACGCGCAGGCGGCCGTCCGGGCTGGTGGCGGAGCAGTTGACGGCTGCCGGGTAGCGGAATGAGTTGGTAAAGGTGTTGGTGGCGCAGTCGAGGATGCGGAGGCCGCTGTCGTTTGAGCAGAGGACGGCGTGGGGGGTGTAGGTGGTGCGGCAGTCGAAGAGGTGGACGTGGTTCGTGATGTGCGACTTGGACTCGGGACACTTGTCTTGGATGGTGCCGTAGACATGAGGTGTGACGTACGTCGACGAGAGATCTCTGATGGCGTAGTCGCCCTCAAAGCCACCCACAATGAGCACGTCCTTGGCAGCGGCGAGTGTGGTGACGGAAAACTGAGTGTGCTCCACCATGTGTTTGGCTAGGTCCATGACGACCGTAGCGGTCGCGCCTGAGGCGTCGGTGTGCAGGACGCGGTCTCTTGAGGCATAGTAGATGTCGTTTCTCGACGTGGTAGCGAGCAGGTTGCGGAGCTGGAAGTGCGGGATGGCGGCTCGGTGGGCAGTATTCATGCGCCGGAATGAGAAGTAGTTTTCGGTGTCTGGAATCGGATCGATTCTCTGTTCAGTGTCAGTCAAGGTCTCTGCTGCGATGTAGCAGTCGCTGAGTTTACCCGTCGCACTTCCCGAATCTTCGGCTGCATGCGCCCAGTCTCAAAGCTGACCCGTTTTGCGCGGACCTGCTCCCGGCTCGCGTACAGGTAGCTCCAGTCAATGCCTTGGAAGTCGCATTTGTCGCCCTGCAAGTCGTCGCGAGTGATGGTCTCGGGCACCTCGGTCACAACGAGGCCTATGGAAGCGCCCTTTGGCGGTTTTGCGTACTGGTGGAAGAAGTCGGTGATGTGGAGGAAGGTTTCTTTGTTCTGCACGACGAGGTGCTCTTCGTAAGCGGAGGCTTCTATGCCCAGCATCGAGTGAACGGTGGCTTCTATGTCCAGGATTGAGTAAGTGAGGATATGCTCGGGCAGGCCCAGCGTCACCAGGAAGGACGCCGGCAGCTGTCCCATGGTGAGCGATTCGAGGGCGGCAGCATGCTGTTCGGGAGGGTCGTGGGTCGCGGGGGTGAGGCTGAAGGGGTCCGCCAGTCCGCCAACGTGGTTCCAGTGCGCACTTGCGGGAGCTGTCATGGCAGGCGGCGGCGGATGTACCACGGGGCTCTCGACGTCATTGACTAGCGGGATGCCGCCGTCCTGGTCGTCGTCGTCCATCTCTTCTTCACCGTGGCTGGTGGGCGGCCGCGAGTCCATGAGGGTGGCGAGTATCGTCGCAGCAGAGATGATGTCGTGGGAAGCGGAGGCGTGGTCGGTGGGCGCGTTGGGCAGCGACGAGTGCAGCGTGGGGAGCGAGTCTGGGCCCGGGCCGCTTTCATTCATTGTTGCTGGTGAGCCGGCGCCGTGGTTGGGGCGAGTCCAGGACTATGAGCTGGCGGCCGTCGAGGCCCGCTCTCACCCGCGGGCACAGCCAGTCTGGAGCTGACACCTCGCGACGCGGCGGGGCGAAGGGGATTAAATGCGCGTGAGGCAGCCGGGCAGCGACGAGTTGCGAGGCTGGCCTGGCTCGCTGCGGCGCGGCGGACGTCGGACTGCGCTGCTGCACTGCTGCAGGCGGCGGCGTGGGGTTGAAGTGGTGACGGGCGATGACGGGCACTGGGGGGGTTCTTTTGGCGGCGCCGGGGATTTCTAGAAGACTCGAGCGGAGCTATGTATGGCCAGCACAGCGACAGGCGGGCCGGCTGCCTCGTCGCGGGCCCGTTTTGCATGCGATGGATGCGAGGGCGACGGCGCGGGTGCAGGTGGACTGGAGGCGGCCAGGTGTGGGGTCGAGAAGCGGATGCAGCCTCGGGAAAAGGTCGAGGCCGGCAAGTATTGGTACCTGCCCACCCTGCCACGACCGGCCGCCTAGCGATGCTGATGCTCCATCAATGCAGCAGCCGTGGCCTGAGCTGAGCTGAGCTGAGCTGCGCGGAGCTGAAAGAGCTGGGCAGCAAGACTTCATGCGCAGGACTTGCCTTGACAAGCAGTTAGGTTATGCTCGTCAAGTGTGCATGTACATGATGTGCAGTGCCGTGCTATGTATATGAAAAGCACCAGCCCAGCATAACAGTTCTGATATCTCGGTATGTATGTATATCAGATCACCCACGAGTCGGGTCGAGCCAACGCCGCGCTGCCCAGACCACACGTTCGGCAACACCCACCACCTCCACCTCCACCTCCACCTCCACCTCCACAGCCGCGTCGCAGGGCAGGTGCGATCGGATCGGATCGTGCCCTAATCTGCGCACACGCACACGCACACGCACACGCACACGCTCAACGGCCGCCGCCGCAGACACACACCCGCTGAAGCCCGTCCGTCCGCTCGCCCGCGCGCCTCGTCGTCGTCGTCGTCGTCAACAACCAGCCCGAGTCTTACGGTATGGTACCTATGCATCGACACCTCGCGGAGCCTTGAGCTGGTGCAACCGCCGACCGACCGATGTGCCATGTACAGCGCACACGCAGAAGGCAGAAAGGCGGGGAGGGGGGTCACGGCTTGGCACCTGCACAACAACCCAACACATGGCACGGAACGTCTCCCACCCCCCTTCACACACACCACACACACCACACACACCAGAGCAGCCCGAAACGGCCCACGCCCACACCACACACCACACGCGTGCGAGCGCACCCCAGCCCCCACCGCCGCCATCTGACTGGTCCACGCAGTAGCCTGTAGTACGCACACCTACCTTTGTGCACCTAGCAGTGAGCACCCCAGCGTCAAGAAGCGAGCGCTGCGACTTGTCACGTCCGCTTCGAGACGGGAGCGCATATGATGTGTTGCGCTGCTGCCGGGGGTGGGTTGCACAAAATGGGAATGGGATGGGGGCCTGCCCCCTGCCGTGTGACCGACCGTTGTGCAACGGGCGAGCGCTGATCTTGATGTTTCTCTCGCCTGTTGGGCTGGGCTGCCTGGTTGTGATTGCTCTGCACGGCAGCGCGCCACAGCATCAGAGAAGTATGAGTAGAGAGACACACTTTAATGCCGAGTACTAACTGATTGACTGACTGACTGACTGACTGTCTGACGGTAACATACGGATGGATAGATACTGAATGGATGGATATTACCGCTATGACTAGCTGAACGGACTGACTGACTGACTGACTGACTGACTGACATGGCTGCTTGCTTGCTGTACACGCCGACGACCCACCCTCAGCCTTCGAATATACACTACACTACTACTGCGAACAGATAGATACCGAAGAATGCGAGAATAGAATAGAACAGAACACCGACAATCCCCTAGCCATGCAGTAAGAAAAGGTGCTTGCTTCACCGTCGTACGAAAAATGCACTCTTTTCGCTCGCGTCCTATGCGACGCCACGCCGCGGCCCTCAATTATCATAGAACGCATCGTATCCATGCTGCTGCTGCTGCTGTGGCCAGCCCCCAGCCGAAGTTGACTGCTGCGACCACCCGGCGCTGGGAGCTTTAAGTCGGCGTTCTGTTGTGGCCCAGGTCAGTGAGTGCGTCGTTGGCCCGGAGAGCGATGCGGCTTACCTGCTTCAAAGTCATGCCACCGTCGCATCGTGATCTTGCTGCTGTCGAACTCGCCCTCGTACTCGAGCCCGGCCTTCTTCGTCTTCTCGCCCGCCGTCTTGCGCGTGTCGCCCCAGCTGAAGTCGTCAAACTTCCAGTACGCGTACGCCGGAAGGATAAAGTTCCAGACGGGCAGCGACAGCAGGTACACAAACATCCAGGCTACATACGACCACCGGTGAGCCGTCACGACAATCAGGACGGCCGGTAGACCTAGGATCAGCGCGAGTAGTATAAGCGGAATCACAGGCGCTGTGGTATGCATAATCGCAGCCTTGAGCGAGATGGCAACTAGTCCGTGTCAGCGCAGCCGGGGCATGGGAACAGGAACTCGGAGCTTACTCAAATAGAACGTGAACGCAATGGCTGCCGGCAGCACCAGCGTCCCGACGAGCTCAATGAACACGACGAATTGCATGCTGAAGCAGAAGGTGCCACAAAGATCTCGTACGAGCACCAGCTCCATCAGATTGTGGACTGTACTATTAATCCATCGTCGGCGCTGCGACAACAAGACGCTGAACTTGTCGGGCACCGTCGTCTTGCACACGGCTTGCGGCACGAAAACTTGCTTCCGCTTGGGGAACGTCTTCAGCATCAGCGTTGACAGGTAGCGATCCTCGCCTAGCAGGAGCAGATTCTTCTTGTGCAACGTGTCCACCACGTTCTCCGAGTAGTGTTCGACAACGTCCGGGTTGGCGAGGATCGGTACCCAGTAGTTCTGACCGCCTTTCGGCGCCTTGATACGGTACATGCAGAAGCAACCGGGGAGGCACGTAACACCGCCGAAGACGGACTCGAACGACTTGGATAAGTGGTGAGAAATGAAGTACCTGCCGCTGTCAGTGGCGCGATCGTTGAACGTCAACCAAAACTTACTCAAACACCTGGATCATCGACACCCACGAGTCGCGCTTGTTGGCTATCTTTGTCTCGCCACAGAGGCCCATGATGTCCGGGTCTTTCACCATGGCGGAAATCATGTGCGTCACGCTGTCAGGGAACACTTTGGTGTCGGCATCCACCATGAGCACGATCTCGTAAAAGTCGGGCGATATGCCAGTGATCTTCCAGATGCCGTTGAACATCTCGAATTCCAGCTCAGTCATACGCTCGTCGAACATGACCTTCTGCAGGAACGACATGAGGATGATCTGACTGTCTCGCTTTCCACGATTGCCGGGCTTCGACTTTTTAGCTTCATCGGGCGTTCCACACTTGACAATCACCATCATGGGAACACGTTGCTGCTTGTCATTGGGAACGCGCGGGTTCTCGCCATAGTCATAGAAGCCAGAGTAGACCTTGGCCATGTTGTGTCGCTTCGAGCCACTGGCTACCGCAACATACGAGAAGGCGTCGACCTCATGTGGTAGGATTGCATGGTCCTTCATCATGGCGAGAGCGATTTCAGGGGTCGTTAGATCTTCACCCTGGCCCTTGATCATGCCGTCACAGATGACCAAGATCAGCTTGTGGCTGTTGGGGTAATCGGTGGTGGCAATAGAGTCCAGCGTCGTTCGCAGCCCTTCTGCACCTTCCGAGTACGCGGTAACCAGGCAGATTGAATGGGCCAATGGATATCCAAATGGCTGCCACTCTGGGGGAGGCTGGGGTACAACAGATTCGTGGATAAAACCAGCCGGCCCAGGACCTTCAGACTCCATCACACTTGAGTACCGGGGTTGCTCAGTCGATCCAGAAAGCAGGAGGCTTGATCGGCTTTCCTGGCCAGAAGGCTTCCCATCGTACGTCGGGAGAGTGCCGTGGCTGTTGTTGAGCTGTTTGTACATGGCGTTATTGGACGAAAGCATGCGGGACGAGTTACTCTGGCTTGTCATTGTGGTCGGTGGAGCGCGTGTCTTGGATACTTTCTCCATGGCATAAGGACTTGTGAATCGCGAGGTAGAAGGCAAAAACTGGCTGCCACGTTTGCTTGACCGATCGGGCCCACCGGCTGGGTCCATGAGCTTTGGCGGTGGACGGTAGATGTCATCAGTCCATTCCTCGATCTGCTGCTTCCGTTGTTTAGAATCAGCCAAACCTTGCGACGTTTTCGTGGCCCCAAACTTCCTGCTGATGAACCACTGAAAGGCTAGAGCCAACATGAACTTTGCTGCTACAATGGCGAGAATGAACGCCAGGGACACATAGAGGACAACTTTCGACGCTATGCAGCCGATGCTCTCGGTATCGATCGACCCGACTTTGATGATCTGGGTGAAGCACCGGGCGATCTGCTTTTCGCGCTTGGAAGAGAACGCATGGGTCACATCCACCCCCTTGACCGCACCATTGGTTCTGATTCTTTCGAACTCTGGAGGCACCTCAATTTGAGTCTCGTTGAACCACGTCAGGAGGTTCAGGTCCAAAACATCTCCTCCCCAAACCATCAGGTTGCGGGTGCTGTTCTTGATGTCGTCCCAGGTGAAGTAAACCTCCCCCATGTTACGGAGGCCATAGTAAGCCCTGCGCGCGTTATCCGACGTATGGCATTGGAAGCCATTGTATTCTTCGTAGGTCTTGTTCGGCTCGCTGGAACCATCTTGGTTGAAAGAGCGGCAGGGAAAATACCAGGCGAGGTCACCCTTCCCGTCGGACGGAATGTCAGCGCCGGGCTTTGCGTTGATAAGCCCTTTGCAGGCTCCGTTGACGTTTTGGAACATGAAACTTGCATCTGTTCCGCCAAATCCTAGATCATATACTACATTGGCGTTCTTCTGTACCCCACGGGCCATCGGATGTTTCGACATTCCAAGATCATAGGCTTTCCCGTGTATGATCAGAAGACCCTTGTTGACCTTGTTGACCTGCAGGCGTGCGCCCGAACCGGTGGGACAAACCGTCTCGGTGAATCCAAAGGTGAGAAATCCAACTGCCGCGCAGATCATAAGAATGATACTGACGAGCCCGATCTTCTCTCTCCAAGCACGCTGCTGGGCCTTCTGTGGTTTCCCTAAGCATCGTAAGACCGCGTCTGGGACCCAGAAGGTAATGATGGCGCAGTACACGCCCCAGAGACTCGGTGGCCGCAGGGCATCCTTCTCCTTCTGGCGCTGCTTTTCCTGCTTCTCCATCGTCTTGCTGCGCGTCAGCTTTCGTTGAGGGCGTTGCGGCTCGTCGTCCAGCGGGGCCTGCTTGTCGGTGTACTCTCCGCCCGATGCGGTCCGCAAATGTGGAGGCTTCAGATCTGTGCTATCTGAGCTGACTGTCTCCGCCTCCATGTGATCCTCCAAGATGGGGTCGTTCCCCGTCGTCGACGGATGCACGGCCATCTTCTGTGCATGCTTTCGGTAGTGGTAGTTGGGGTGGCTCGCGTCAATCCGCTGGCGCTCCGGCCGGACCAAGCTCCGCTTCCTACCGAGCTCCGTTGAATTTGTACCGCGCTGTGGGGCCATCATGGGATCTCTGTCCATCGGTACGGGCGTGCCGGGGGAGGGGAGAGGCTTCGGATGGTGATAAGCCTCGGGTTTGCTGGGAGTGCGGTCGTGACGTCGGGAGCTTTCGATGTCGGATGTGCGTCGCCGGCGCGATGGCGAGTCGCGATAGGACTGTCGCTCGTCCCGTCGCGGGGACGTGGGAGTCGGTCGCTGCGGTAGCGACATGATGGGCGAGGAATGCACACACTCCACGTGTTATAGCTGGTGGGTGAGGCAGCACCTCTAGGGCCAGCAGCAGGCGGTGTCCTGCGCTCGTTCAACGGGACGACTGGGTCCCAAGGAAGTGTCGCCGTGTCTGCGGTGGGTCGTGGGAGTATGAATGGGCTCGAGGCGGCGGCGAAGTGTTCGAGGTGCCGTAGCCGGAGGTTTGCTAAGGATGATGTTTGTAGGTGGTACGGCGCTGTGCCGGGAGGGTTCAGCGAGTGACAGCGAATGCAGTGGCAAGAACGAGCGACGGCGGCCACACGAGGGCCAGGTGGACGACAGTGAGGTTGCGACGACAACCACCGGCCGGACGACGGAAGCGTGAGAGAAACAGGCGGGCCCCTGACGGCGGGAGTCCGCAGGCGAATAGCAGGCCGCCCGGCACAGAGAGACCTAGCCTAGCGCATCTATTTCTGGGCTGTCTTAGAGAGGGCTTGGTTGTCCCAGTTACGGCTAGCGATACGGGTGGCGCTCTTTTGGGCCCGCTGCCTACACCTACCACGCAAAATCTCCATGTCACTGACTTTTAGAAAGCTGGGAGGAGGAGGCAAAAGCATAGAGCGCGTTCAAGTGCGGCATCAACCAGTCTCTCGTTCTGCGGCACCGCACGCTTGTTGTCAACGGGCTAGCAGCTCGTTCTGCGAGGGTATGGTCAAGGCAGGCGCGACTACGGAGTAACTACTGTACTGCTGCGGCTCCACCAGTCAGTCGTTCGTCGCTTCCCTGCAGCACCAGCACCAGCAGCTAACCACCCCGTGCAGACCTCATGTCCACAACTCCACGGCCTGGGGTATCATTGTCCTGTGCGCGGCCGTTGTTCACGCCGGTGGAACGCCGTCCGGTCTTCTGCAGTGGCCATGGTCCATCATCATCTCAAGGAGATTGATTGCTATAGCGCGAGAGAGATCAACAAACTCCTTCAGAGAACGCGTGCACAGCAGCGGCAACGCTACTCAGTGATCAACCTGTGGCTAACCTCCGGTGATTCTTGGCCGATGCAGCGGTGAGTTTTGGCCATTGTGTCCTGCTGTATATTTTATATATCGACTCTTCCTGGTCAGCTGCTTCAACCATCCAGTGTGCAGCTGGACAGGCAGCGCAGCCTATGGACGCATTGTAGTAAACGTCTTCTACAACGTGCAGACGTACGGAGCCTCCTAGTCTTTTGACAGATGCTAACAGCCAGCTTCTACCCAGGTACCGAGTTCCGTGGCTGTCAAACAGTTCTGGGTCGGCACGACGACATGCCGGTATAAATGGCTCCTTAGTAACTTCTCCATGCCCATGTCCTCGGCTAGGTAAAGATGGTACTGGAATCGAAGCATGGGAGTTTGATATTGACATCCAACCAGGCGGTGGCTTGCAAAACCGCATTCCTGACCCCTCTTGACCGCACCCAGCGTCCTCAGCCCAGCCCACTTACTCATTCCAGCAGACCGAGTGCGGGAGCTTCTGCTGATGACTGGCGTCAAAGTACGAGAGCGTCGTGTTCGGCACAAGCACGATGGTGAGGCGCGCCATGACTTCCTGATCCGTTGGCGTCTCAAGAGTGAGCCTGTCTCAAAAGACGCTCAGTCCACGGGGTCGCCTAGTCCCTCGTTGCGCTCAGGTTCAAATATCAATGCGCCGCCCCTCGACGAAAGTGAAGTAGAGGCATTATTTACTCACTTCAGCCGCCTTTCCGCCCCCAAACTCGCCTCGTACTCGCCGCGATTGTGCCATCTGACGCCCCACGCCTGGCGCTGTGGAGAAACGCCCGACAAGAGGGACCTTTAGGGGTGTCGCACAGTTCTTGGGCTGCCTAGCAAAGAGGCCGGACGCGGCAGTGCCTGTTCCCGCCGGCCATTTTCGTTTTCTGTACGTACAAGAGCTGCTTCGCATGTGGGGTGGACGTTCGTAAGGCGACATCAGCTGCACCATCCACCCCTCCCGCCTCCCGCTGTAAGCATCTATACCACTCGTCTGTCCCAAAAGTGGCATGTAGTGGTGCAGAATCTATCCCGGCTCATCCATCCGTAGTTGCAGTCGTCGTCAGCTGTTAGCCGCAGGGTCCCGCTTTCCCTCCGTACTTGCTACTTGTGAGTTCTCCCGCCCCCACCCCTGCATGCGAGATCGTGAAAGACAGGGCTCCGGTGCGCATCCTCCCATGCTCCTGCATGCCAGAGGAAACACTCCAAGCTGTGCGCTTTGCCCTCCACCATGGTTCAGGCCAGTCACTTACTGCCAGCAGACGGTGAAAGCTAGTTGTTGCAGTCCAAGGCTTCCGGGGTAGTTGCTGTTCCAACGTCTTTACATACGGGAGTCTCGAATATTAGCCTCCGCCACCGCACATACGCAGGCCCCCCGCGATCCGAGTCAGGGAGCTAGGCAGGGAAATACGTTAACATTAGAGCAAACCATCGCCCGCCGGACGCGCTTGAGCACCAATAATCCAAGGCCATGGCCGAAGCCGCGGCAATACCACCAGACAGACCTCCACCAGTTCCACCACACGATGTGGCAAATTCAGTAACCCGCGAGCACTTCGACTCTACCCGGTTCAGCCACTCCAGCACGGATAGTCGCACGCAGTCGCTCCGCCGGAAGCCGCTCGCTGGACAGCAGTCTGTGATTCCGTCTGTCAACATCGACGAGCACGGGGACACGTTCGCAGGCGGGCGCGACTCCAGACAGTCCGGTTCGTCGCTCGTGGCCAGCTCGACGGGGCATTCGAGGACACCTTCGCGAGAGACTACCGACACCGGCCGACTCCGAGACTCAGGCAGTTCAGTAGCGGTGACGAGAGACATTCCGATTCGGCAGCTGAACATCAGCAATACTTCGTACAACGCGCGATATTCGCACGCCGCCGAAATGGACATTTCCGAGCTCCGCGACGATCCCGATCCCTCGATATACAGCCCGCGAGAGTCGTATCAAGCTGCGCGATACTCCCCACAACCAACACCTCCGCCTGCGTCTGTGCCGCGCCGCGAGTCTGTGCAGTCGCCGGGTGCTGAATCACAGCATTCGTCGAGAAGCGACAACAGCGGGCAGCAGCACACGTTCAACTTTGGACTTGACGTCCCGCTACAGGTACCCCGCACCGCGCTCCCGAGACCAAGTTCTGCATACACGCTGGGTTCCGAGCTCAATGGTCGCGGTCGCACACAGTCTCCACTCCTCTCGGCGGGAGGCTCGCCCTCGTCCAATGGATCAGCAATCAGCTATGCTCGACAGGCCTCGATGAGCCGCCGCTCTCCTGAGACCAGACCCGTGTCGTACATTGATCTCTTGAATCTTCCCTATAATCAGCAAATTGCGCCGGCTGCGAATCTAGGGAACACTCAGTTACGCCATGCTGTTGGCCAGAATGCATCGCTTCTTGACACGAAGAAGACGCTTGACATGTATAGAGCAAATGTGAAGAAAACCCAAGACAACGCTGTGCAGTATGAGTTTGCCTTGTATATGGTGCAAGTGGCGCGGGAATTTATGGCATCCGATGCAGCAGTCGATAATCCTAGCCTGGCTCCAGTGGAGATGTTACGAGAAGCACGACAGATCCTCCAGCGGCTAGCCGACCGCAGCTACCCCTTTGCACAGTATTACCTTGCGGACGGCTACGCCTCAGGTCTTTTCAACAAAGAGAAGCCTGACTATGACCGAGCATTTCCTCTTTTTATCGCTGCCAGCAAACACGGCCACGCAGAGTCTGGCTACCGCGCAGCACTCTGCTACGAATTCGGCTGGGGCTGCCGCAAGGACTACGCCAAAGCAGTACAGTTCTTTCGTGCTGCAGCCTCCAAGAACCACCCTGGTGCCGCGGCGCGTCTGGGCAAGGCCTGTCTGACCGGGGATATGGGCCTGCAAAATCGCTACAGAGAGGGCGTGAAGTGGCTAAAAAGAGCAACTGAGTCAGCAGACGGCCAGTACAACACTGCACCCTATGATCTCGGACTGCTACATGAGACGGGCTACGGGGAGGACATCTTCAAAGATGAAGTCTACGCGGTTCAGCTTTTCACGCAAGCCGCCGAACTCGGCCACCCACAGGCTGCGTTGAAGCTGGGAGAAGCTTACGAGCATGGTTATCTGCGCTGTCCCAAGGATGCAGCACTTTCCATTCATTACTACAATTGCGCTGCCCAAGCCGACATACCTGACGCGATGATGAATCTCTGCGCATGGTACATGGTTGGCGCGGAGCCTGTTTTGGAAAAGGACGAGAACGAAGCGTATGAGTGGGCTAAGAGAGCTGCAGAGCACGGTACGTCGTGGTCGTTATTCGGGTTGTTGTATTGGTGCTAATATTCTCAGGTCTGCCCAAAGCGCAGTACGCGTGCGGCTACTTTACGGAAATGGGCATTGGCTGCCGACGTGATGCTCTGGAAGCGAATGTCTGGTATGTCAAGGCCGCCGGCCACGGGGACGAGAGGGCAAAGCAGCGCCTTTCCATTATCCAAGCAGCGGCATCGGGTCAGACAGGTGTTCCTCCACCGCCAACAGTTGACAAGAGCAAGCTGAAGAAGGGATCAAAAGAGAGCGCAAAAGAGGGCGCCAAGGATGGTAGCAAAGACGGGGAGAAAGACGAGAGCTGTTTGGTTATGTAAGCGCGAGTTGGATAAAGCGCCGAATTCTTCTTTCTTTCTTTCTCCGCTCTTGTGGCTTCTACCGCCTCTACGATTTTGCTAATGTGTGTTGGAAATTTTCGCTTCTGTCCCCATCGTCCTGGAGTTTTGTTGACGGCATTTTCATCGGGCAGCATGGGCCGCAAACATTGTTATGGCATTTTCGGATTCGGGAAAAGGATGGTCGTTTTGGTACTTGCGTCGAAGCGCTGCTTTCAAAGACGCGTAGCCAGGCGAGCGGGCGGTCAGATACCATGAGTTGAAGTAATAGTTGGAAACCATGAATTGAAGAGCCTATTCCTGTCCACCACGGCTGTTCGCGGCTTTGGCAGGAGTGGTCGTCTGGTTGCTCATGACCATGAAAAGGCAAGGCCGGCCAACCACTAACCGGATCTTACGTAGATCGAGCGGAGTTGCCGTGGACGATGGTCAGTCATGCTCCCGGAGTTTTTGCGCGCCCTCGGAAGGTACGTAGCAATTCATTTCGGATTCGAAATACCAAAGATATTCCAAAGCTAACATCTCGCGAAGTGGAGTTGTCGCGACGGGCTTGTCTGTGTGCAACTCGCGTTCTGTCGAAGGGCGTGCAGGATCGTCCTGGCCGTCGATTTGCTCGGTTCTGGTCCTAAATTACCCGATCCGTGGCTAGCCGGTCTGCTTTCGGACAGACAAAAGCTAGACTAGTTGTGCCGACAACGAGTCACCGAGTCGGACGCTTGATATCAACTAGATACTGCAGGCGTGCGACAAAGAAGATAAAAGGAACCAGGTCCCAGGTTTCTGTTTCGATTGCAGTATTCTTTGTCCAACCCAAAATGTCGCCATCTGCCATTGACGTCGAAGCTGTCACTGATACGTCGGGTGTCACTCTTCCCGACCCGCTGTCGGCGCCCATCAAGAGCAACGATATCCTCGGGCGAAGGAGGAAGACAGAAAAGGGTCAATGGGGGATAGCTGCTCCTTCGAACACCGTGAACTTCAGACAGAAATCTTACGAGCACAAGCCGAAAGCCAGACGGTGGGATCGTAAGTCTAAGAGGGTAGATATCTACTCTACATAACGCTGATACATTTGCCAGACTATGCCAGCCCGGAGGCCTTGAACCGCAAAGGAAACTCTCTCAAGGGAGCCGTCAAGTACCTCAGCAGACCCGGTCTCATCTCTCTCGGCGGTGGCCTGCCATCATCTACCAACTTCCCCTTCGAAGAGCTCACCATCAAAGTCCCCGCGGTTGGCCATTTCTCCGAAGCCGAGACCCGGGACTCGGGCGTCACCATCACAGTGGGAAAACACGACCTAGCCAACGAAAAAGCCATCTTCGACATCGGCACTGCCTTCAACTACGGCCAGGGGTCCGGCTCAGCCCAGCTCCTGCGATGGATCACCGAGCACACCGAACTGGTCCACAAGCCGAAATACCAGGACTGGGCATGCACCATGACCATCGGAAGCACCTCCGCCCTCGACATGGCGCTCCGCATGCTCTCGCGACCCGGTGACATGATGCTGTCCGAAGAATATACCTTCTCCGCCGCCGTCGAAACCGCGCTCCCCCTCGGTGTCCGCATGGCCAGCGTCCCTATTGACGACGAGGGCTTACTCCCCGACGAACTGGACCGCATCCTATGCACCTGGGATGCCAACGTGCGCGGCGGCCGCAAACCCCACCTCCTGTACACAGTGCCTACCGGCCAGAACCCCACAGGCGCCACGCAAAGCGCGCCCCGCCGCCGCGCCATCTACGCCGTCTGCCAGAAACACGACCTCTTCATCCTCGAAGACGAGCCCTACTACTTCCTGCAGATGCAGCCCTACACCGGCGCCCACGCCCCCGACGTCCCGCCACCCACCTCGCACGCCGCGTTCCTCGACGCCCTGGTACCGAGCTTCCTCTCGCTCGACACGGACGGCCGCGTCATGCGCCTGGACTCGTTCTCCAAGGTCATTGCGCCGGGCTCGCGCGTCGGCTGGATCACGGCCTCGCAGCAGATCGTCAAGTGGTACCAGACGCACGCCGACGTCTCCACGCAGGGCCCCTCGGGCGCCTCGCAGCTGCTGCTGTGGAAGCTGCTCGACACGCACTGGGGCCACGCCGGCTACCTCGACTGGCTGCTGTACCTGCGTGTCGAGTACACGGCGCGCCGCAACGTCATCCTCGCCGCGTGTGAGAAGTACCTGCCGCGCGCTATCGTCTCCTGGCGCCCGCCCATGGCTGGCATGTTCCACTGGATGCGCGTCGACCACACGCTGCACCCGGACTTCCCCGCCAAGAGCATCGAGACTATCGAGGAGGAGATCTTCCTGCGCGTTATTGAGTGCGGGGCGCTGGTCATGCGTGGCAGCTACTTTTATGCGGATAAGGAGGCTGTGCATGGCGATATGTTCTTCCGGGCGACGTATGCGGCTGCGCCGGCCGAGCGCATTGACGAGGGCATTAGGCGGTTTGGGGAGGCGCTTAGGCTGGAGTTTGGGCTGGATCCGAACGGGAAGAATGGGCAGTAGATGCTGAGGGTGGGCAAAAGGAGCTAAGGAAGAGTGATTCACCTCATTTGTTTTTGAAAGGCGCTGGAGGCTATGAGTGTTGATACCGCTTCCTAATTAGGCGCATGGGCTGGCTTCAGGTTCACAGTTTGGTGCCTTTGCAGCATGCAACAAACTGCCTCTAAGAACAATAATGACTTGCTAAACGAGTGTGGTGTATGGTATACAGTCTCCCCGCAATCCGAACTGCCTTCTGACCCTAACGTATAGTCGACTAGTCTACTGCGCGTGACCCCAAAGACACGTACCGCAGTTCAAACATGCCGCATTTAAGCAACGAACTTCCTCTCCCCGCGCTTCTTCTTCTCTCCCTTCTTCTCCACCAACTTGACCTCGTCGCCGGGTGCGCGCTCAATCGTGTTGGAGAACGGCTTGCTCTGGCACTTGGTGCTCGCTTCCGAGTATTTGATCACGCCGGACTCGCCCTCGGAGTCGAACTGCCACGTCGTGCCGTCTTCGAGATTCAGCTTGACCTGTGTGTGCTACTGGTCAGAAACATGCGTCGTCGTTGTTTCTCTCTAGTAGTGAGTGGCGCACCACCAGGCCAAAGGACTTACGACAGTAGTGAAAGCGCCCTCGAATGCGCCGCGTTGGGCGACGGACTGGCACCATGCCTCCTCGCCGTAATCCAACGTGCCTTTCGCGCCAAACACGCGGATGTCTTCCTGGCCAGCTTCCCCGCCCTGCATAGCCGCGTTCGAGTATTCATACGACAGCTCCACAGAATGCTCGACCTTGAAGGTGGCAATTTCAGCAGTCACTTTGTTGGCAATAGTGACGCCTACCGAGTGCGTCTGCGTCAACGCCCACGTCTTTTTCGCCGACGTCGCCCATCGCTCTTCGAAGTTGTAGTCCATGGTGTTGTTGTTTTCCTGGTCGTTGATGAAATGCACTTCTTGGAGGAGGCGGTCGGTGATTCCGCTGCTCGGCACATTAGCAAAACAGGCGCTGGGGGAAAAAGAAAGAAATCGAACATGGAGCACTCACGCCTTCTTGTTGTTCAGGTCTTCGAGACTCTCCTTGTATTGCAAGGACCCGAGTTCCATGGAATGAATCTTGCTCTTGAGCATGCGGAACGTTAGCTGGTTTATGCCTGTGCCGAGTTCGTGCAGGCCGGCAGCACCCAGCATGATGCCACCTCCCGCATTGAGAACGTAGGGGTTTCTGCCATTAGTATCCTCTAACGAAGTCAGGGGTTAGCTAGTAGACTCGGCAGTTGAGATAGTTCTGGCAACAAAACAGAGCGAGTGGAAAAGTGGAAAAAAGGTCGAGTATCACGTACTGCACAACAGTTAGCTAGCATTTCCGGTTCTAGATTGTTCGTAAACTTACCTGCCATGTTCAAAGGTTTGCCCGTTGTTCAATCCAAGCTTGATACGTCCCATGTGGTGTCCAGAGCCGTCACCCCACAATTCAATGCTGGAGATGAGATCTCCGTTGTCGGGCTTCCAGTCGAATCGCTTGGCTTCACCCAACTGCCTGCCCACTTGCGGGCTCACCCATCCATCCGCTAGTAGTGGTGGCCGATTAGCATGCCACGTCTTCCCTCCTCATGATATCAGCACACTTACAGAAATAGAACTTCAGACCATTAACCCCGTTGCCCTCCGCCCAGACTTCTATTCCAGTAATAACAACTCCAATGTCGGCAAGCGTTTCGCAAAAGTCTGTTCCATCACCCCCACCAATAAAAAAAGGATCACTATTCATCATGTCTCTGTTGCAGCGATTGCCTTGGAAGCCGAGATCGTAGGAGTGTGCGAGACCGCATAGTAGGGACGCAGCGCCCAGAAGGAGGGCTCTGGTGGTGAGAAGCATCGAGAGGAATATCAAAGAATGAGAATTGATTCGTGTGCTACTAGGAGATGAAAGACTTGGACGATAGTGAAAGTGGGTTGATACTGAGCTGCTAGAGCTTCTCCAACCCGATCTTTATACCTACCGTGAAGTGTTGCGATCTTTTAATAGCTCGATACTTCAGAGGCAGAGGGCGTAAATTTGTCTTGGTCGAGTTGTAAACCAGCCATGACCCTTGTGGAGCTCCCGTCATCAAAAAGTTTGGAATTAGCAACGGACATTGCGGTGGACTGATGGTACCGCATACTCTGGTATGCATCGGTTTTGGCCGCCAGAGGGGAAAACAGCCGGTCTGCTGGAGATGGGTGGCGCTGGCTCGGTGCCGCGCCACAGAATCCAATAGCAGCTGAGTGAACGCCTCTACTGTAAGCCTCCTGTTAAGCTTAGATACTCACGGACGCGAAAATAGGCCAAAATCTAGTTCGTGCACTATCTCTGGCTGACCGGCCAATTTCCCCTCTGGCTAGGCACGGGTAGTTGATCGAGTTGTATATCAACTAGGTTGGAGTTCCTAGCTGAGGTTAGCAACGGACATGGCGGCGGACTGTTGTTACAGCAAAAGATCATGATTACCTCGGTAATGCCGCCAATAAGCAGACGTTGCGAGACTTAGCAACAAGGGCTCCTAGCTACAGCTCCAGATGGGTACATGAGACATCAGCGGAAAAAACAGAGAGCTTATGTTTGTAATTTCTAACTCGACCTGATACCATATTCCAATGTGAATAAGAAGTCCGGTCCGGTGCGCCCAACTCCTCAGTCCGCGGTGTCTCGTTGCAGCGCCCGAGTCTCTTGGCTCGAGCAAAGTCCTCTCGCGTTGCCAGACCTGCCGACCTAGGTTTCACCCCTACTCTGCTATCTCCACTCTCCCAACAAACTAACTCTACGGCCCCTCAATTGATAAAGTTGACGCAGAAGAAATGCAACAGCATGCTCGCGAAGATAAAGTCGGCAAACGCGCGCTCGTGCGAGGTGTTTTCGAATTCGGCCTTGTTTTCTGGGTTTGTCTGGATGCGGAGGGAGGCGGTGAGGACGAATTGGCCGACGGTGGCGCTGAAGCCGGAGAGGAAGGCGTTGAAGGGCTGGGTTGGGGGTTAGCAAAGTCCCGGAATTCAGATCCCACGTTACAAGTCACAATTCCTATTTCTAGCCGCCGTCCACAGCTTTTAAGTTGAACACCACAGACGTGCAGCTGCGAACAGCGGAGATAGTTGTGTTGGATATCTTGTGAGAAGAGAGCCACGTACAAAGTTGCCAACCACCACGCAATACACAAACTGCAGCACGCCCACCACCACCAGAAACGCCAGAAAGCTGTCCAGCAGCTTGACGCGCTGCGGCGTCTTCGCCGTGTATTTGCTCCATATGCCCTGCACAATGTCCTGTGCGCTGGTCGAGCCGCCGCCGCTCTTCGAGGCGCTCGAGGATTTGGCGGGTAAGGGGGGAGCCGGCGGAGCTGAGGCGCGGGATTTGGGCGGCATGGTGGGCGTTTGGGAAGGCGATTGGGCGGAGTGGGAGGGTTGCGAGGGAGGGTTGGCGGAGAGGGTGTGGTTTGCTGGAGGTGCTGGTGGTGCTGCTGGTTGAGGCCACAGTTCGCGATTCGAGTCCGTGCGCGGCGCGGGAAAGAGTTGCTTACGTATGCCGGGTGAAAGTCAACGGCAGGGATGAGCGGCTGCTGCCGTCGGCGATTCGGCGTTGGCGGAATGCGATTCTTGTGCGGGGAGAGCTTCCAAGCGGCCAGCTGGATCGCGGGCGTTTGTCAGGATGGATATGGTGTGAGGCTGCATCGACTACCTACTTTACTTGACGACGTCTATCTCAGCGCAAGAAGCTCCATCCACGAACACACTCCCAAACTCCAAGTAATCCAGACATCTGCCCAACTGAAAGACATTCGACTTCGTTGACGTCCGTCCCACATACAATGGTGAGCTACAGCCTAGCTGTCAAAGTGACGTGGAGTGTAAGCTAACACATGCATGCTAGGCTTCTCTCGATATCGTCGCTCTCATACTCGGTGCGCTCACCGCTGGAGGTGGCATCACGGGCTATGCGCGCACTGGCTCCATCCCCTCCGTCGCCGCCGGCGTGACGGTCGGCGCGCTCGTATGTCTCCCCGATCTTCCCTTCCAACTCACACTCCCATCCCTCCATTTGAGCTCCCGCCCTAACGCGACCTGCCAGTACATCCTCGGCGGGCTGCGCATCCGCAACCGCGGCAGCTACGGCGTCGAGCTCGCGCTGCTGGCCTCGCTCGTCCTCGCCGGAAGCTCGATTCCGCGCGCCATCAAGACGCAGAAGCCGCTGCCGATGGGGCTGAGCTTGTTGGCTGCGTATGGCCTGTTTGCGTTTGGTGGCGCTTGGTCCAGGGGACGGGCGACTTAGGGGGTTTCCTTGCTGTGGCGGCATGGGGATGAATGGGATAGGATGGAGTAAGATGGAAGGGTATAACAAACAAGGGAGGAGAGGAGTTTAGGGCACATGGGATGTGTAGGAATAGCAGCACGCTAATAGATGGGTTTTAATTGGCGTGGGCGAAGTGCGTGTGTGGGTGCTGTGAGTGCTGACTAACTTTGCTGGGGCTGTAGGAGTATATAAGCCCCTCTGTGATGCCATATCCAACCTCTTCCTCACACACTTGAACACGGTCACTTAAAACAGCAGGCTCAAGGCGCATGGAGTGCAGCTAAAAAACGAGAGTTACATGCTATGATGAAGGCCCGACCTGTCTGGCTCTCTAAAATAAACACTTCTACACCACCGCATGGCTTTCGGGAGCTCGCCCTTCTCATACTTTTACCACAGTTCGGATCTGGTTAGACGACTAAAGCATTGTGTTAGTCTCGATCCGACCAAGTCACTGCCTTCAAAAGATACCATTAGAAGCATGGTTCATATCTGGAATGGCTCGGATCAGCTATACGATTATGGAGCCTTGGAAATATGACCGCAGCTCAAACACCTACCTACTATAAAACCTACACACCCGTACGGTCGAGCTGACTGTCCACAGTCGTCAACGAGTAACGTCAAAGTCAGTCTTCCAGCAGCTAAATCATCACACCCGAGAAGCTATGGAGACTCCCTCTTGTGGTGCAATAAAAATCCCTCGCCACTGTCCCATGTTTCTTCCTCGAGGCCTTCCCCATGATTAGGCTCTAAAATTCTCTCAGACAACTACATGGAGCGCCTTGGGATACCTTATCCCCTAATATCTAAAAACAGAGAGAACCTGGATCTATGAACTGCCTCGAGCGCAACAGATCCACTCCTCCTATATCCCCGTCATATTTCCCGAAAAGAAAACCACAAGTCGCCAATACTATGAGTTGTGAGACTTCTCGTTATCTAAACTACCTCACGCCAGCCGAATGGGACAGCGTAAGAAGGACGAATACTTTATTTCACTGGAAAAAATCTAAAAGCAGATGTCCATGGAGAGAGTAGTATATCGAAAGTATGAACCTTCATCAAGAATGGCACGGAGGCAGCTTGCTATAAACCACACTACCAGCTATTTTATGTGGTGCGGAATCGGCTTCTTTGAAAACACATCAAGCCGCACCTATGGTCTTTTCGTGCGGCCGGAACTCTTTCTTTACTTCTATCCGGCGGTGATATACGCAACAAAATCTCAATCTGGGACAATCTATGGGGTGCAAGACGCCTTCTCTTAAAAAAACGCCTTACGATTTCACTCTGAGCCGTGTCGGTCGATGCAGAAACTATGCTCAAGGGACTGGATGGCGGTTCTCCCGTTGTTTATAAACCACGTACAGCCTTGTATATGCTGGTCTTTGTGAGAAAATAGTTACATGCTAAAACCGATGACAATCCACTGTTATGAAAGAGACTGAAGCGTGGAGGATACGAGATATAGATTTCCTTGTTAAAAAGTCGAGACATTGGCCTACTATGGACTGCGGGACTGTTGTGTGAGTTCAAACGTCGCCGAAACAATTGTATGCTTGGGGGTCTGGAAGGTCGGAGTGGGACATAATGAGTAGGGGGGCTGTTTTTGACTAAGTCCTCAAACTCTGGAATCACCCCCCCATGTGCTGCACCAAACGCACTACCTAATACTTTCATGGAGCTCGGTGTTCTCGGTAGCGCTCTTGCTGAGTATCAAAAGATCTACACCGCGGAATACATGAAGTTTGAGGTTGTAATTTACAAAATAAACTGTCCTCTAATTCGGGCATGGAACCGACGAAGTACCAAACGTCTCTAGAAGAGAGGATACACCTTCTCACCCACTGTCTAAGCGCCTGGGAAACTTCACAATAGCCTCTAGTGTGCTTCTTTCTTGAAGTAAAATGCGTTCACTTACATGGGGGGGGAGCGTTTTGAGCCTCTGCACAACGTCCAATCTACAAAATTCGTCTACGAAGCCCACATGTCGGAACGAAAAGCAAAGTCTTGCTTACAATATGTTTTGGGGAAAATCAAAAAGAAAAAGTAGCAGCATTGAATGACTGCGCTGGACATGATGTGCGCAAAGCTCGCTTCACTGCCTTCTTTCAGATGGAGAAAATCTCGAGAAAACCACGACATGGTTTGGGATTGCTGCTGTGGGAGTCATATTGATCGTCTAAATTTGGATCTTGTAGCACTCATGCTGCTTTCTGGCAGACGACGTCATCCAGGCAGCTGTGCAAATTTTCAGCAAACTGGCCCGGCAATTCGCAGCCCATATCCCGCCACTCCACTCTTCAGCGTCTTTAGGCAGGGTTTGCCAGAATAGGCTCACGGTAGCCAACCCGCTATAATATAAAGAGTGGAGGTGACGGAAAGCATCGTTTCGCGTTCGTGGCACCAAACCACATTTGCACTGAGCGTGATGTGCAGAAATACCAGTCCTGGATACACAAGACAATCAAGTGAACCATTATGGTGCCTGTTAGCGTTACATAGAAGCCCATACCGAACGGGTTCTGCTCCGTGGTAGGATCCGGGTACCTGCAGTTTCGTACGGGGCGGTTCGGTTCGGTTTGATGCCTGTTGCTACACAGACAGGTTCGGTGACACGAGGATATCAAATTCGGGGGATGACGCTGATGACGACGTTGATGAAAATTACCATGGTGATGATAAAAACTCGAGGACCTCGCTACTGGATTTTCTGTTTTGTTCATTGGTGATTCAGTACTAGCAAGCATTGTTAGCATTTTCGCCTACACAACGTTTTTGGATCTTCTCTACAGGTGTATCAACAACTGCGGTCAAATCATGGAGCGCCACGAACTCGCCATCGCCCCCATCCACGAGTACTATGTTTCTTCTCCGAGCCCGGACTCGACGCAAGCCCATCCCCCGCCAACATCCCTACAGGCAAAGCGCACGAAGCCCCCGGCGCCGTCGACGTCTTTATACCTCGTCCTCGTCATCGGCTCCCTGTATCTAGGCACCTTCCTCGTCGCTCTAGACACCACCATACTCGGCACCGTCATCCCGGCCATCACAACCGACTTCCACGCCCTCGACCAGATCGCCTGGTACGGAAGCAGCTATCTACTCGCATTGACGGCGTTACAGCCGACCTTCGGGAAGTTGTACAAAGTCGTGGATACAAAGCTGCTCTATCTCGCATCGATTGCTGTCTTTGAAGGTATTTCCCGCCCAATTCTTTCCACTGTAGATATTTGAGCTAATGACGACCATGCAGTCGGATCGATCGTATGCGCCGCGGCCTCCTCTTCGCCCGTATTCATCGTCGGCAGGGCGGTAGCGGGCTGTGGAGCTGCGGGCTTAATGCAGGGCTCTTTTGCCATCGTTACGAAGACGGTGCCGTTGGCTAAACGGCCCTTTTACTTCGGACTCTTCGTCAGCGCGTTTGGCGTCAGTATCGGGATTGGGCCGGTCCTGGGTGGCACGTTGGCGGATCGCGGGATGTGGAGGTGGTGCTTTTGGATGTGAGTAGCTGCTAAATAAACTGCGGTAGCATGTAACGGTCTGACGCGAATCCAGGAACTTACCGCTCGGTGCCGTGGTCATCCTCCTCGTCGCTGCTTTTCTAAAACTGCAGTCTGTCGACGGAGGAGTCATGGATCGTCCAAGCCGCAGCGGCAGGCATATATTCTTCCAGCTCGACCCAGTAGGAAGCATACTAATGATTGCCTCGGTGTGCTGCCTACTTCTTGCCATGCAGTGGGGCGGTCAAAGTCTGCCCTGGACCTCACCCAAGATCATCACTCTCTTTATCCTCTCCGGTATCCTGCTAGTTCTTTTCGTCTTGGTGGAGTGGAAAATGGGCGAAGATGCATCTGTACCATTCTGCGTTCTCAAGCAGCGGTCTATCGCATTTGGGACCGTGTACTTGTTCTTGTTCTCTATGCCAAATTTCTCGGTATGTACGCAATTCCCTTTTATATATCGATCGTGCTAATGCGAGAAGTACGGAGTTTATATACCGCTGTTTTTCCAAGCAGTGAAGGGCTTCAGTGCGCAGAGGAGCGGCGCGGAGATTCTGTTTTTGGCTTTGACGCAGATCTTGATTGTAGTGCTCGTAGGCGCGCTGGTGTCGAGATTCGGATACTACGTAAGTTACTCGACTGACTTTTTTCAATTCAGACTGACATGGATAGACGCCCTTCATCATCGGGGGAACGGCGCTGAGTGTGGTACGTTATCATGCTCGCCTAAGAAGATGCCCGCTGAGCTCTACTGACTCTAACACATCTTAGATCGGATCTGGCCTCGTCATTCTTCTTGATATCGATACCACACACACTGCATGGGCAGCATACTTCGTCATCTGCGGTATCGGTATTGGTGCTGCAATCAATCTGCCATATACCGCCGTCTCGACAGTCTTAAACGAAGTCGACATGGTTACAGGAAACGGTCAGTCATCTCCGAACGCGTTTCGAACTCGATGAAACATTGCTCATATGCTCCACAGCACTCCTACAGTTCTCCTTCCAACTAGGGGGCGCGGTCAGCCTCTGTATATCCCAAACTGTATTCCTCGGCACATTGAAGTCGGGATTGCAGGACACACTTCCGAATATGTCAGTCAGTGCAGTCATCAAGGCTGGAGCGGCCAACTTGCCGGCATTGGCAGAGTCACAGGCGGAGCTGCATTTGCTCAGAATGGCCTATCAAAATGCCTTGGGGGATGTGTTCATCTTCCTGTTGGTAACTGGGGGATTGGCTTTTCTAGCGTCGTTCGGATTTGAGCACAAGAGTGTCAGAAAGGTTGGAGGTGAGAGGAAGGAAGGAGATGGTGGTGATCACCAGACTGCCGATATGGCGTAGATAGGGAAGATGGCCCTTCTGTTGATTCCTCACGAGAGATAGAGCGATAGGGTTGAATGGTTTTACAGCCAGATCCTAGAAGAGGAAGGCTCAGCGAGTGTAAGATATGGCGCAAAGAACATAGTTACCTTGTTTGGATACGTACACGACGTTAAGAAAAGATCCAAATAGTAGGCATACATTCGCACTTGCTTGCACAAATCTCGCAGTCAGAATCTTGGAACTGCCCTGTGTTATGGAGAATCCGAACGTCGCTGGTATATCCCTACTCAAAACCTTCTGCCACATAATGTTGTGGGTTTTGTGTTTTAAAGAGATTCGTGTGGAGCCTCTCGTACGTTTTGTTACGAAGAGAAGACAGTTGATGTAGGAACAAAAGTAGAAAGGGATAGGGACTTATATAGCGAGAGAATGCAGATAGCACAAGCTTGGAAGAGGTAGTGAGGAGGAAGCTGTGAATATGAATGAGAAAATACCATCGATAACAGGTTACGGAAAATATCATGCAGTATTGCGCAACTAGGTACGGCGATGATGACTAGCATCACGATAGCATGACACAATGAATACTAACACGCTGTAACATTGTTGTGCAAACTCACGACATCGTCAAGCACGATTACCATTTTAGACGCCAGGGAACATGCCTCGATCAAAGTAGAGAGCAGCTCTAGGGAGGAATTGTAGGGCTTATATATCTTTCGAGAGAGCATCAGCTTTGGCGGTGTCGTTGCTCTCCGCATGCGGGGAAAATGGTGAGCGTCATCATTACGCTAGGTTCCACTTCGACCATGGCTCTCTCCGCTCACAAACCCACCTTCGGCTCTTGCGATCCCGTAGAAATTGTTTCCATAGAGAACATCGTCGTTTTTCCAGGCACCCCTCTGCCGATTCAACTGCTCGAAGCATAGATAAGGAGGACAAGAGGTTTTAGTGAGAGAAAGAGGAAGCGAAGATGTGGAGTTTGAAGTGGAACAAAAAGAGGAAGTTTATATACACGTTAGGAGATAGCCCTGTGAGAAACAGGACTTCGATCTCACATCGACGTGCACTGACCTGACCTGACTTAGCCTGGCGCGTAAAGCTTGCAGATATGCTGTTCTCTCAAGCTTACGACACGTTATCGGAATTGGTCTACGAGGCGTTCATGTAACGTAAGGACCATATCATGCTAATGATGATGATCATCACCACCATTTCGATCCCGCAGCAGCAACACCATCCGCACATTCGCCCCAACATCCTCCAGTCCTCGAAGCTCAATCACGAGACCAGGCCAAGCTCTTCGCATGCAAGGGCGTTAGAGTTAGTTTGAATGCTCAAAGTATCATCTAGTAATTTTCGGAGCGCACAAATCCGCTCCATGGTATACCTTATGCCGGGTTTCTGGAAGAGGTCATGGGAGACAAGTCCTTTATTTTTTGTTGGAATGTTGGAGGAGAGCGTGTGTAGAGGAGAAGAGGAGAGAGAAGCGAGAGATATGGGGTGCTTATGTAGGGGAGTAGAGATCATCTTGCCGATCATCCATCGGTGTAGTTTTGTCTTGGGGACTCATGACAGCTTGCTGCACCTGCTTTTGGTACTACTGTGGACTGCTTGTGGAGAAGCAAAGTAGTCAGGCCGAGGTGCTTATATACGTGACCGGAGTCTTCCCGCGGAAACGAACACACAACTCGTAACATGTGCTCGCAAACTTTCAGCCAGCCATGCAATCCTTCAGATGTAATTTAGACCACATTTTCATCTTTCGCCATGAATATAGCAATTACATCTTTCAACTTTACGTGCTCTAGACTCTCGCGCTAGAAAATACTCGATCAATAGTTGTAATTAGATCAGCTACGCGTGGGCCGATAAAGTGCTTTTCATACCACACACGATCGCTGTCTCCACACATACTCGTGCGTATCAACCGTTTTATATTGACGTGCTCCCATGCGGGGGAACATATCAAGCAAGCGCGCACTTTTTATCCAGCCATGATTTGTTTCCCATAGCCTTTGAGAAATTGCCCACCCATCAAACTCGGCCACATATGGCCAAAGCTGGTACATTTTGAAGGGGCCCGAATTGGGAGTATGTAGAGACTCGAGAGAAAGGAGGCAGAAGGTAGAAGAGGGGCTTATGTAGACCTATTGGACGCTACATGTGATCAAATACGTGATGACGGACTGCCCCGGGGGAAAAGCGGATGGATGTGTGGAGGATGATACGGGTCGAGAAAACGGTGCGGAAATGACAGAATGGCGGTTACGATAGTTGCATTGCAACTGAGGCGCTGACAGGAAGCATCGGGCTTGATCTTACTCATCATGTTGCGTCACCGTAGCATACTGTTAGATAGCTACTTTGACAAGACAGCATCAGGGGCTAAGAAGAGGTAGACGATGCGCGTTGACATGGTACGCGCGGACGTGATCAGCGATAATTCCCTGTGCTAGATGATAGCACAGAAGCTAGCCCTGTGCGCGTCGAAACATGTTGTGGCAATAGACGGGGGTGGAAGTCAAAGGGCACACCAAAGCAGGCGGTGGGAACCAAGGCGGCCACGGTGAAAGAGCGCTCCCCCGATGAAAGAAGGCGGGGGCGGTTAGTGACACGGAAACAGCGTGCGCCAAGCGTCTCGGGTGCTCTTCGGCTCCAACGGCGCAACGGCGGCCCAAGCTTGTCTTTAGTCTTCGGGATCGCGACCAGAAACACGCCAACCCCCCCAACAACCCACCGCCGCCCGAAACGGTTCTTTGCGACTCTGTCTTTGGGAGCAGGCCCGCCTGCGCTGCCCACCATGGCGCCCATCGAGACTGGGGACGCCCCGGACGAGCCCTCGGCGACCGCGTTCACCGTGCTGAAGCAGAAGCTGGATCTCGACTTCAGCTTCGCGCCGCGCATAGTCAAAGGCAGGACGACTCTCGAGATCCAGCCCCACTCGCCTCACCTGCGCGAAATCCACCTGAACTGCCGGCAGTTAAAGCCTACGCGCATCACAGTCCAGGGCCGACCTAGCTCCTGCAACTATTCGAACCTGTACCAGCGATTAACGCTGCACCCGGGCACCGGCATAGAACAGCATCACTTCGTAAAAGACCGGTTTCGACGGCACGAGAATGGCATCGAAGACGAGCTCCTCATCTCCATACCGGACAGAGTCAAGATCCGCGAGATCAGACCGGAGGATGTGGACATGGAGGCAGCCGCCGGCGGTATCGGTGCTCTTGGAGACGGCATGTACGCGCCCCTCAAGGTGGTGATTGAATACACGTTGGACGAGTTCCGCGACGGTCTGCACTTCGTGGGTGTCGACGACGGGGACTCCAGATATCCTCACGCGTACACGCAGAACTCGCCGTACGCCGGCTCAGCGTCGTGTCTGTTTCCCTGCGTAGACGATGGCATCACCAAGTGCATCTTCGATATCTCCGTTCGGTATCCGCGGAGTCTGGGCGATGCCCTTTGCAAGACTCCTGCGCCTGGTGCGGGTAGAGGCACACAGGCGCAAGCGGCTGGAAGCCCTAAAGCTGACAGCGTCATGAGCGATGTGGATGACGAACAGGAGGCTTTGTCAGAAGAGGAAAAGGCCATGGAGATGTCCGTGGTCTGCTCCGGCGAGCTCACTGACGATGTAAGTAGCTTCTACGTGTGTGTATCTGCTTTGCTAACAAACAGATCCTCGACCCTAACGACTCAACTCGAAAGACTGCTAGCTTCACGTGCGCCGTCCCAGTACTTCCGCAACACATTGGTATCGCTGTTGGGGTGTTCGAAGAAGTCGACCTCTCCGAATACCGTAACACGTCCGACGACGAGCGATTAGGGTCGAACGCAATCAGGGTGCACGCCTTCTGTCTACCTGGAAGGGCTGACGAGGTGCGCAACAGTGCTATGATGCTCGCTATGACACTCGATAGCTTCACAGAGCGCTACCAGAGCTATCCGTTTGAGAAAGCCTACAAGCTCGCTTTCGTGGACGATCTGGAGTCTGATACCACACATACCGCTTCTTTTTCAATCTGCAGCTCTCGCTTACTTTTCCCTGAGACAGTGTACGAGCCTATGGCTCATACCACCAGGGTACTGATACATGCAGTTGCCAGCCAATGGATAGGGATCAATGTTACCGCGCAGAATCCCCAGGACTCTTGGATCATCTTCGGCGGATCATGGTTTATGACCGAGCTGTATCTCCGCGACCTTTTCGGTCGGAACGATTTCAAATTCCGACAGAAATTGATGGCTGACAAGATCATCGAGATGGACACTAAGCGGCCGTCCCTTTTCAATCTGGGCTACTACCTCGCGCTCGACACAGGAGAGGTGGAGTTCATGGAGCTCAAGGCGCTCCTCGTGCTTTCCGTCCTCCACAACCGTCTGGTAAAACAGAGCGGGAAAAACGGTGTGGACCGATGCTTGTACCGGCTTTTGTTCAATGCTAGGAACGACAAATTGCCCAACAACGCCATCACCACGGATACCTTTCTGGACGTTTGCGAAAAAGTGGGACACCAGAAGCTTGACACGTTTTTCAAGCAATGGATCTATGGTTCGGGATGCCCAATGTTCGAATGCGCGCCTGTTTTCAACAAGAAGAAGCAGGTTGTTCAACTCACCATCAAGCAGACGCAGACCGACTCTATATTTGGCGGAAAGGAGCGTGGAACCGTTGCAAAAGATTTCTTGAGGGAAATCAAGGAATCAGAATATGGATTCAAGCCGACTACGGAATGGCCTGCCTTTGTTGGCCCGATGACCATTCGAATCCACGAGGCAGACGGAACACCATACGAGCACATCGTGGATATCAACTCGTCGACTGTTAAGGTTGAAATACCTTACAACACGAAATACAAGCGTCTCAAGCGTAACAAGTTGCAAAAGGAGCGCCAGGCGGCTGCCCAAGGCCTCGATGGAACGGGAGAAGCTCAGGAAGATATAACTTTCTATTCACTTGGGGATCTCTTCCAGAGCCCTGTGGAGGCTGACGAATGGAAGATCGCAGAGTGGAGTGCGGACGACGAATCGAGGATGGAGAACGAGTCGTACGAATGGATTCGAATTGATGCAGATTTTGAGTGGATCTGCAGAACCCACATCGTCGACATGCCAGCGTACATGTACGTTTCACAACTGCAACAGGACAAGGACGTTGTAGCCCAGGTCGAGTCTATCCAATTCCTCGCGCGCAAAGAAGGCCATCCTCTCATCTCCAGTTTTCTCGTCAAAACCCTCATGGATGTTCGATATTTTCACGGAATTCGCACGATGGCCGCCGACGTCATGGCGTCAAGTGCAAAAGCGGAGTTGGATTGGATTGGCTTCTTCCATCTGGAGAAAGCTTTCCGCGAACTCTTCTGCATCACAGACAACGCGATGACCCGATCGAATGACTTTTCTGATCGTGGACAATATCTAGTTCAATGCGCTATTCCCCAGGCAATCGCTAAGATCAAAGGACCTGATGGGAAGGCGCCCATGAAGGTGAAGCGATTCCTGCTCGATATCATGCGTTACAACGACAACCGAGGTAACGATTATAACGACGATCATTACCTTGCGACTCTCATGCAGTGTCTGGCGGAGTCTCTCGCGGTCACCAAACCTAGCCCTGCGAGTCAGGATCCTACACTTAGCCTTGAGGATGAAGCGGAGGAGTTCGAGTTCACGAGAAAAGCCATCGAAGAGCTGGGCCGTCACCAGCGTTTGGATGAATGGATTCCGACGTACCAAAATATCTACACAAGGACGACGTTAGAATGCGCCCTCAAATTGATGAGGAATCACGTCATTCCACTGAAGCCGTCAGAATTTTTGCAATATACACGCATCGGCATCTCTGATAACGTGCGCAAAATTGCATGGAACTGTCTCACCGCTCTGGGCATGATCCGCAAGAACAGCGTTCTCAAGTTCATGATTCATTCAATCTACTCGGATTCGTCTCCTTACTTCCGATCACACCTGATTCGCGTATTCGAATTCGCAATCGGACAGATCGCTACAGATAGTGTCTTTGCTTTGGAAGAACCGACTGCGCAGATGAATGGTGGCCTTGTTATCGATGACCAGACTGGTACGTCCCTTCGCGAAGCTACCCTTCAACGTCAGACTCTTCAGGGGGCAAAGCAAGGGCTGAAGAGCGATCTGGCCGGAAATATGAAGATGAGGCAGTCCCTAGAGCAAGCGCTGTGTTCGAAGACGTTGTCAGCCCGGCACGTGAACACACTATTGCAGGTTGTCGCGCTCTTTGTTCCGGCTGTCAACAGTCTTACAGTCCAATTGGATTATCCCAGGTATTGGAGGGTCCAGCATATCCGCGATGGAAAGCTGCGATTCTATCACTCGGACCGAGTGCGCACACGAGCAGTACGGCCTCTAGAGCCGCCAAAGCCGGTGGTGGCGGTGTCGAAGGAAGTGCCGAAGCTGAAGTTGAATGTCAAGAGGAACCCAGAACAGGCTGCACCCTCGCTTCCGACGCCTGTACAAATGACTAAACCTACGATACACCTTCCAGCCTCGGTTCGTGAACCGAAGATTGGAGCCCCCGGAAACCTCTCTCCATCTTCTACGACAACGCCGAAAGAAAAGACTCCCGGCAAACTATCCCGGGCAGCCAGCCCGGCGATGTCATTTCCAACCCAGAGTCCTGCCCCTCCAGCCCGTTCTTCCGTCCCAGCTCACTCCCCCGCCCCAGCAGCTGTCATACCAAAAGCCGAACCTATTCCCACACCAACGCCGACACCAACGGCCACACCCGCACCCGCACCCCCGCCAAAAACGATGCTCAAGCTCAAGACCGGCAAATCCGCCGCCGCCAAACCGTCCGCCAAAGCAGCCAGCTCCAAGCCCGCCGCCACCCCCAAGCAGCCGAAGGCGAAGAAGAGCCTCCTCATCAAGCTGAAGCTCCACCCCGCCGATCTCGCCGGCCTCAGCGACCCCAGCCGTAAAAAACGCAAGGCCGAAGACGACGGCGGCCGCGCGCCGAAGCGGCAGGCCAGCGGCAGCGAGGAGCCTCTGCACAGCGGCCGCGGCGCGTACACAGGTGCGGCGACCGTCATCGATAGGGTTGGTGGCGAGAGGCCGAGGCTGGTGCTCAAGATGCGCGTCGGCAAGGGCAAGTTGCCGGTCGAGACGAGGGACTAGTGTTTCTACCTACCTACTAGCCAGGCCTCGCGAGGGGTTTTTTTTCCCTTTACCTTTCTTTGTAATTTTTGTACTGTGCACAGGGCGGGCGGCATCCAACACATCACGTACCGACGATATGCGTTAGCGTCTGAGATGAGGTCGGTCTGCAGCATTACACTGGCGTTCCTTGTGATGGGGTTTGGTATGGGCACATTGGTGTTCTGCGTCTCTACTACCCTTTTTTAGAGCGAGCGAATGGCGTCGAATGGGGAACGGTCGGTTTCGGCACGGCTAGCATTCAGCGACGGCGTTTTTTTCCCTCTTGATTCATTCGTCATTCATCTCTAGGGACGTGGCCGGATAGGTCGATATACCCCTACTTTCTCCGTCCGTCGCCCCCCCGTCCGCCGGTCTACCTTAGTTTCTCACGCACTACATTGTTAGTAGGGCTGACTGATGGGATGGCTGCATGCATGTATGCAAGGACTTTGAAACCCAGAAATAATCGACATTCAATCAATGATTGTTAATGAATCTGGCCTGGCGTACGGATGTGCGTGGTCGTGTGGTTTTTGGTTTCTACGTGAAGATCGTTTATGTGCAGGTAGGTCTATCTGTCTGTCTGGCTGTGTTTGGCGGACACAATTTGTGCTGTAGGTAGGAGGTAGGTACGCCCGCTAAGTCCGGCCGCTGACCCGAGCACGGTGAAACGCGCGGGTCATGTGATCGCGTGTGAATATCGCGTTCGTTGGAAAAACTGCGCGACGGCACGCTATTTTACTCGAGTCGTGCTCTTCTTTTCCCGGCCTGTCTGCTTGTATCACCAACCCAACCCACAAGCTGAGCCGAGTCACGTTGTGGAGTTTCTTGAAATGTCAAATACCAAATACAATTGAGTATGTATGGATTGTAGTAGTAGTACTCACCTACCCACAGGGCCAGCGGAACCAACAGACCAGATCAGATCAGATCAGCCTCAGCTCAGCTATTCCATCTAGATGCGCAGTCCGCACTTCGCTCCATCCCATTCCATTCCATTGCCATTTCCATTCCCGTTCCCGTTCCAACCTGATATTACGTTTTAATTGTTCGCCGCCTAGGATATCATATCGTGAATCGGACCTAAGCTTATACAAATCGAAGTTTTACCCAAGAAACACGGACAAGAGAAAAGGGGGACTCCTGGATATACTGACGAATTTTGTTTTCGGGTGGGTGACCAACAGGTTGAGGGTTACGTATGATGGATGGTGGTGGGAAGGCTATTAAAGCGGGTAACTGGGGATAGGGAGATAGAATATGTTGGATGGGGAAAGTATATCGATCGTTGAGCGGGTGAGCTGAGCAACAGTCGTTCGTTGAGTAGACGACACCGTCAACGAACTTCCCAGAAGCTCAGAAACACAAAATGGGAATTTTGAGGGTCGCAGGAGATATTCACTGTGCGCCCCAGAGTATTCTCTTGATGGATTGCATGCCGAACCGATACACTGAACCGGGCGGGTGTTGATGCGGCGGACTGATGATGAACTGCGGTAGTGGTGTTCCTGTTCCTTCAAGACCGTAGTTAGATAGAGTGTTTAAAGTTTCAAGCAGACGGAGGATCCGTCTCACCAACGAATGGGTCTGTTGTGCTGGCGCTTTCGCTCTCAGGGGCTTCGGCATCGTCTGCAGGCGTTGAATCTGGCATTTCTAGTTCTTCGTCGTCGTTGGCTTCGCCGTTGACTTGCTTTCTTAAGCGTTGAGGAAGAGGGGTTTCGGCTTCTTCTTCTTCTTCTTCTTCCCCCTCCTGTTCCTGTTCTTCTTCCTCGCCTTCCTCGTCTTCCTCTTCCTCCTCATCTTCGCCCTCTTCTTCATCGTCGGCTGCACAGCCGAGTGTGATCGCTCCCGGACCAACGGGTTCAGACTCTTGATCGACGGGCTCTCCACACTTGAGGCAGTGAGCGGCGACCTCCCAGACTTTCTTTTGTGCACCCTTGCGTAGATCTGTGATTCGAAGGAGGTGTCTACCATCTTCGCTGTCGTGCATCTGAGCAGAGAAGGCTAGACGAGGAGTTTTCTTCGATTTTGGCTTGATGCAAGATGAACGGCGAGACTTGGGCGTCAGAGTGTCGGCTGCAGGGAGTTTGAGGTCGTAGCTAGCATAGGCATTCTTAATAGCCTCCTCTTCTAGACACGATTCGTGGAGCCAGGCTTGACAGGCGTCGCACTGGATCAGCCGATTATCTGGGTTGGAGGGTTTATTGTCTTTGCAGATTTTGGGCAGCTCCTAGATGCTATGTTAGCCGGAAACCAAGAGAGGAGTTATGCACCGTACCGAGAGCACTGGCTTCTTGCCGCTGACATCCAGCGTCTGCCTCCAAAATAGGATTTCCCCCTCGGGTTCTTTGTCGCTCTGATCCTCCTCCGGGAGCCAGTGGATAACCCGAGCCACATCCTCCACCGACAAAGCATCGATGATAGCCATGTCATTACTCGCAATCAGCTCGGTCTCCGCGTGATAAGGCTGCCGACCGCCGGGGAGATCCTCAGGCCGGTACATCCAATATACTCTGAGATAGACATGGTTCGGATTGCCCGCGCGGATGTCGAGAACGCAGCCCACCCAGCCTTGCACCTTAGCATTGGAATTACGAGCTTGCTTGTCATCGGCGCGTACAAAGACATAGTCACCGGCGAGAAATTCGGCTCCAGAGACTAGGTAAGTTGGTGTTAGCGTTATAAAGCCATGTGCCTCCGGTAGTACGTACTTGTGAATTTCCTATAGCGCATCGCGCTCTCCCATTCGAAAGCCTGATCTACGCGATAGCGCGTGTCGCTGAGGGGGCTGGCGTCGCGAAATGGGTTTTCCTGGAAGATGTTTGCGGTGAGGTTGGGGTCGGCCTGCTCGTCGTCTTGCACGTTGGCCCACTCGCTTTTCGGAACGAGCGCAAGGGTGAAGCCATGGAACTTGTCGCCCACCCGGTCCCAGTCCAGTTTCCGCTTGACTCGGCGATTGGCAGACGTGGATAGTTGGCTGTTGCCGTCAACGCCGTTTTCTGTGGCTGTTTGCGATGGGGCTTTGCGCTTGCGAGCCATGATGAGGGGCAGTTTGCGGTCGATGTGAATGAGGCTGCGCGAGTGTTTCCAGGGAACTGCACTATTCACCCGAGTCAGCCTGGACGAGATCTGTTTCTAGTGCTGGTAGTCTCACAGCGGGGTTGTCACCTATGGCGACCGGTCGCTCGGCGGCACAGCTGTCAACGGCCTCGGGGCGTGTTGATACGTTAGTTCGTGCGTCGGACGTGTCACACGGTGGAACTGGAAATAGGGAAGAGCCAGACAGATTTCAAAGCAGCAATGCACAGATCGAGACGCGATGGACGCGATGGCGCACGCGTTCGTCGTGGTTCGAGGACGCCAGCTCGGCGGCGGCGGCGGCTACTTAGCCTAGCGCCGTCGAAACCTGGGGGAGACGCCACATTGCCACAGGCACAAGCCACATCACGTGCAGTGGCGATTCACCGGCGCGCCTTGGCGACTTTGATAGGGCTCGGTAGCAAACAATCGCCTGACAGAGAGCCGACCTCCACGCTGAAGCACTTGGGTCCACAGCATATATAAGAGGACCGACTGGCCGACGCACGCCGCACGGTAGCAACATATCTGACGTATCCGACGTGTCCGCAGTGACATTCTCTTGACATGGCGTGAGGCACAGCTGCGACAGACCCTCTCACCCTCTATATCCTCACGCTCGTGTCTCTGCAGCTCCACTGAACCCGCCGAAGCTCTGACATGCACCCAACATGGAGCATGCGCGAGTTCCGTGCCTGTCTTACCGTAGACGTCCCGGTGCTCCACTCCCTCCCTCTCTTTTCTCCTTTCCGCGCTGGCCAAACACGAGGCCAAGCGCGCCCAGCCTCTATTCTCAGCATCATCAACTGCCAGAACCGTCCGCCGCAGTGTGCCGGACGGCAGCCCACGAGCCTGTTTCGTCCAGCAGCGCATCTGTCGCGCGGCTGGATGCGATGGCCTCGCGGCCTGGGGAGTGAAGACTCGTAAGCCGCCGGATTGGGCCATGCCGCGAGCCTCCCCACCACCTACCTAGCTGCCAGATTCACAGTGCACCTCATGAACCGTATCTAGATACGGTGCACTTCACGGAATACGGGCGGCGAGCCACGCGTTGCTTTTCGACGCTACGAAACCTGCTGGAAACGCGGTGGATCGGTGGATGTGAATCGGGGTGCCTTTTCGCGCCGTGGACTCTGATTCGCGTTTGGCCTTCGGCTGGCGGGCGTTCGTCATCGCCATCCCTGCCTTGCCCAGAAATTCCGCGCCAGCTCCACCACCACCACGTCGACCGCCGCCGCCGCCGGCCACAGCAACAGCCTCCTTTCCACACCCTCGTCCGCCACCTCTCTCGCTCTTGCCCAGCTCTTAGATTCACTATCCGCCCTGCATTCCCCAGAGCTTCCTGTGGAACTGCCCGTCGCTCGCTTTCCGTAGCTTACCGCCATACTATCCACATTCACAATCCACCCTTACGCGGTGCCGGCGCATCCGTGGGAAAGTGTCAACACCACGCGCCTTACAAGCCCCGTCCCCGGTCCGCCTGTCAGCATCGAGCCGCTCACCTGCATCTCTTGCGAATTGCTATACCGTCGCCATGGTTCGCCCTAAGAGAGGTAAACACCCGCTTCCTACACCTCCGTCCCCGCTCTCCCCCTCTCCCGCCCCACAACCAGCACTTGCTAATGCGCTCTCTTTGCTCCTTTACAGTGCTCTCTTTCATGTCAGAATGGGGCGGCGGCTCACCACACCGACGGACGACGTCAACGGCATCGGCCACCGCGTCCCCCGCTCCCCCGTCTCCCCCGTCTCCGACTGCGAAGCAGACCAACTTCTCCACCTCATCGACCGTCCTTGCAGACCAGGAATACTCGTCCCCAAGCTCCTCGTCACAGCCCAGGCCTGACTCACGCCCGACGTCGCGCCCCATGTCCATGATACAGACGTACCAGCCGCCGGTCATGGAGGTCAGCCAGGACACACTGCCGGAACTGCAGCGCATCTTCACATTCCTGAACAGTCATTCGAACAAGCTGTACCAGGAGGGCTACTTCCTCAAGTTCCATGATACGGATACGCGTACGCTTCGAACCCACTGCTGCCGCTACTGGTGAAACTAACATGCTGCAGGCGGCCGCCCCGCACCTGATCGGGTGTGGCAGGAATGCTTTGCCCAGCTGGTTGGCACCATTCTCTCTCTGTGGGATGCGAGCGAGCTCGACCAGGCCGGTGGCGATGCGGATGTGCTGCCTACTTTCATCAACCTCACGGACGCTGCCCTCCACATGGTGAGTCGCGTAATGACGGCATTGGTGGCTGCGCTAACCTGTCGTAGATGCCCTCCATGGTCCTTAGCGATGGCAAGCAGCTGGACAACATTCTCAGCATTTCGACAGCCGCGAGCAACAAATATCTGTTCCACTTCAATTCCTTCAACTCGCTGACCCAATGGACCGCGGGTATCCGGCTCGCCATGTACGAGCACACTACCCTGCAGGAGGCGTACACTGGAGCATTGATTGCGGGCAAAGGCAAGACCCTGAATAACATCCGCACACTCCTCGACCGCCAACGCACAAAATACGAAGACTGGGCGCGTGTCCGATTCGGTGCAGGCACTCCGTGGCGCCGCTGCTGGTGTGTGGTGACTCCGCCGGATGAGAAGGAGTATGTCAAACTTCAGAAGACGCAGAAGAAGGACAACATTTACAACAGGACGCCGCCTGTGCTCAAGGGCGATATCAAGTTCTATGACACGCGCAAGATTACCAAGAAGACGTCACCCATTGCGACTGTCAAAGACGCTTACTCATGCTATGCAATCTACCCTCAGTCGAAGCCGCTCATTGACCAGTCGACACTCGTCAAAATTGAAGGGAAAATCATCATCCACTCCAACCCAGAGTCTGTCACGGAGGGCTTTGTATTTGTCATGCCTGAGACGCGCCCCGCCGTATCTGGGTTTGAGATAATGCTTCAATATCTCTTCCCAGTTTTCGACACATTCGCTCTTTATGGTCGTCCGAATAAGCTGGTCTCAGACGTGCTGGATACTCGAGGGCTGATGTTTGCCATGCCATCTGACCGGCGCTATGGATACCTGGAGATGTGGGACGTGGTCAGCCTGATTCATAGTGAAGGCAGCGCGGGTTGGTCTGAGAGACAGTGGAGAAAGCAGCTGAAGGATCTTACCTCGAAACGCATTGCAACAGGTCCTAGGGACAACAACAGCAGGAGCACGAGTCGTAGGAACACCGTCAGCCGCATAAGCCTGCCGCCGTCTCGCAGTGGATCTGTGCGATTCGAAGACGCCTCGATACGCTCTCAGCCGTCCACCCGTCAAACATCACCAGCACGACCAGGGGAATTCGAACCTAAAGTCCCACGCCGTGTGGACTCAGCACCGCCCATTAGTGCATTTGCGACCCCCCGCCACAAGCGCTCTGTGTCGGAACACACTAATGGCTATAAGCAGTACAACTCAGACACTCCATCGCGTCTGGGACACGGACGGAGCGTTGATGACCATGATGTTCCGCCTCCTCCGCCAGCACATGGTCTACCCAGCGAACCTGCTCAGTACGCGGAGGGATATGACACTTCGGATGGAGAGAATACTAGCCCAGTCACACGTAGCTTCCCAGAGTTGCAGATAGCACCCACGGCACCTCCTCGAGGTCCCGTAGAATTGCCACCTACAATGGCGCATGCGCCGAGCCAGAGGCCCCCAGTGCAGCCGTATCATCCGTCTGCGATGAAACCGAATGCCCAGATGGACTCGGCCACACTTCATCAGTTGGCCGATGCGACGCGTACGCCTCTTCCGGCAGGAATTGCAGTAGCCGGGGCGGCTGCAGCATGGAGAAGTCAGGATAGCCTGAGTGGCAGGCGAAGCAGTGAGCTTGAACGCCAAGCGGTGGACGGAAGTCAGATGTTTTTGAATGCTAACTCTCGTGGCTACGCAGCTGACCAGTATCACCAAAACGTAAATACCTCTCGATCTGGGCATTCCGGCAGCCGGCTTCCCACCATTCCTGCTTCTCCGTACATCGAGCACTCAGAGTTTGTCGAGTCGCCAACAACAGCGTATCAACCCGCGGGCCCGCCTGTCCCAGAACATGCGGAGTTGCCGGCAACTTATGAATACGCTGAATCGCCAGGGTCTCAGATAGAGCCTGAGTTGCCAGGCTCATACCCTGGCGAGGAGAGTGAGATTGGCCCGCGTCCTGGTAGCGGTAGCCAGATGCATCGTAAACCAGTTCCAGGTCGGTCCCCATTATCCTCGCAAGAGGTACAAGACAATCGTTCGACCACAAGCTCAAGTCTCGGCAGTTTACGATACGACGTAGTCGATCTCGACGCCCTCGATAGTCTGAACTACACGCCCTCGTCTTTGTTAAGACATCCCAGCCAGTCCAGTAGTCGGTACGATGATGATATGTCGACTTCGACGCCAGACTATGCGAGTACGATCAGCGAAGAAGTGCAGCCGCGAAAGCTCCCCGCTCGAAGTGCAGACCGCCCTCGTAGTGGAGTTTTGAAATTTGTAGGAAACCCTGATCTGAACCCGAAGCCTGACCTAGTTGTTGGTGACGCCCATTACAAGGATATGAAGCCGGTCGCAGCTTCATCTGAAATTCCCACGATTGACTTTGGTCCGACGTATGCGCTCAATCCGACGACCAAGCGTCCTGCGACCAGTGGCACCATGACGCCGACCATCTACGAGAGCATGGCGCGATCAAGAGAGAATCTTGCACCCTCTCCAAATGAGCAGAAACGGCAGTCTTTCCTCGCGGGCCGAACAATCCCAAATGCCGCGACACATCTGCGAAGTTCCTCGGCGTCCCCGCAATTCTCAGACGCTCGTACTATAGCCTGGCAGCCTGGCATGACATCTCCAGTCCAACATGACAGACAGAGGCTCGACCCCGAAGAATGGGTGGCTCATCGTGCTGCCGCTTCTAACCAGCCCCAAATGTCCGCAATGTACACTCATGGCAGGAGCAAGTCGCACACCCCGCCACCTGTGATCCGCGCTCAGTCAGGCGATTGGTCACATTTGCAGCGAACTCCAGAAGCCATGCCTGCACGTCCTCCCAGCCGACCCCTAAGCCGGCCAGTCTCTCGCGGAGCCGGGCCGCTGCTTGATCAAAAGCCGACGTCGCTTTCTGCACGCGAGCAAGAACAGGTGGCGCGGATGACTAACACGCCCCTGCTTGATCTTTCGAGAAACCCCAACAAAGACAAGCGTCCAGCATCAGCCGGATTGACAGCATACATTGATCACCGGGAGAAAGAGAAAGCGGCAGCAAAGCAACACAGGGGCACCGGTGCCATGCAAGCTGAGATCGACAGACGCATGATGTCGACACAGCAGCGGCAGATGATGGAAATGCAGCAGATGAATCAGCAGATGGCTATGGCGCAGGGTGGGTATGCTACGCCGACCTTGATGGGAACGCCTCAAGGCTATCAGCAGGCTTTTGCCTTCTCTAGTCCAGGCCAGATGCAGCAGATGTACCAACAGCAGCCTGGGTACTTTCCACCACAGGGGATTTCACCGGGACTACAACAAGGATGGGCAGCTCCTAGCCCTCAACCCATGCAGGGACCATACTTTGCGCAACAGCCAATGCCACAACAACAGCAACCACTTACGCAGGCCTACGGCGCCAGTTTCGACCAGGCACAGGCGGCGGCACGGTACGCGCATCAGCAGGCACAACAACAACAACATCGACGGGGATGAAGAAGTGTAGCGAAGACGATCGAGGCACGCGGATCAGACTACGACGTATGAACAAGAAGCTAAAGCTATAAATTTTTCTTGGGGGTCCGCATTGCGGAAACTTCTACTGTACATGTTTGAGTTAGAGGCAGTCGGCATGGGTCTTTTTAATACTTGGAAGAAGACGAGGGTTTGATGGACTGTGTACAAACTTGGCATTCGAAGACGACTGAACCTGGCTACATTGCGGTGGGCGGGTGATTGGTTTTGGGCATATTGCATCTGCATTGGAGGCGGGTTTATCGTATGGATAGATATCTCCCTATGAAGCGTGTCTAACCAAATATTGTTATCTTTTTTGATTGTGTGGGTGGCTTGGCTTGTGGTTGTGGTTGTGTGAATGTGATTTGATTGGTGAGTGAGGTTGTGGCAATGGGACTGAAGTGGTGCGGTGAGACTCCGTACTGGTGGTGCTGCGTTTGGGTTGACCATGATGGTGATCACCATCATCATCAGTACTGCCTACGCGAACGGCATCCCTGGATCTCTATCTCTCTTCTCCTCTTCTCCGTCACCATGATCGATTTCATGGTATGTTTTTATTGCTCTGCTCAACATGCATGCGTCTGGAAAATTCTTTTGACTGACTACTGGGTTTCGTTGATATCTGCGCCTTCCCACTCTCCGCGCACACATCTATATGCGGGACCAAGGTTCTGGTACACTGCTGCTGATTCTCTCCATAAGTCTGGTTGGTGGGCATTTCTTTTTTTGCATTTTCGATCGATGTAGTGATTGGTTTGGTTGGGGGAAGGTAGGTAGGTAGGTAGGCGGCAGGAGTGGAAGGGTGGCGAGACCGGAAAGACAGGACAGGACATAAACGGCGGCAATACCAATTTTCTAGACTTTGTGCCGAAGAGGGTTGACCTCATTTATCTCTTGAAAGTAAGTTTTTGGAGGGGTAGGTTGAAGGAGTCGACTGCATAACCTGTTTGCGAAGGGGTTTTTAGAGGGGCGGGTCGGAGGGGGGACATGTAGCGATTTGAAGAAGGATTTGGTGGTTTGGTTGGGATGGGAGGGGAGACGCACACAGAGAGCATAGAAGAAAAGTATACACGGTTTTGGTGGGGACAATAATTAGGAGGCGTTTTGGAAATAAGAGGCCGCGCGAGCAGAAGAGTCACCGCATGGATACTGATTACCGGGGGTTTCAGGCGGCGCTGCACGGCATGGTTGACCCATGATCGAAGTTTCTTTACGGTTGAGGCGTTGGACAAGACGAGGCGTCAGACAACACGAGACGCATGGCAAGGTTGTGTTCCTAGTTTTTTATTTCGTTCTCTCCTTCCTGTGCGCGCTGCTGTCTCGACTGCACACCATTAATCTTCTCGTGTGTGTTTTTTTCTTTTGAAGCCGATGGGGTAGACCGAGGAAGGAAGAGGCGCGAACATGAAAAAGAGTGATTTGAGGTTATCGTGCGCGCACAGCATCATAAGGTTCGCGAAATTCTTTTTGTTTGTGTTATGGGACGTGGAGAGTAGGAGGGAGCTACAGGAGTGAGAAAGCAAGGAGTGGGGGAAAACACCCGCATAGTTGCATCTTGGTAATTTTTGGTTCAGTTCCGGCTGCGCCGCATGCGTTCTCTGGTGCAGCGTTCAGAAGTAGTCGAGGGGGAAGAGAGAAAGGAACGGGGAACCACATGCACCAAGGTAAAGCCAAGTTTTGGTTCTTTGTCTCCTTCATGAGTACAGCAGTAGTAATGTTTTTGGTGGTTTCCAGACGGAGGGGGAAGGCGCACGCCACATGAGTTTGAAGTCTTCAGTTTTTTTTACTCCGCGTCTGCTGCTCCCGCATGCGATGCATTGATAGTATCTTTGTTGTGTAGTAGTCGCGAGGAAAGACGGAAACCGAGTCCGCATATATTCCTGCCAAAGTGGTTTATTCGGCGTCCGCCGGATCCATGGACCTGAACCAGGACGTTTTAAGTACTTGGTTTTGAAGGGAAGGAGGCGGGAGAAAGACATTACAGCGGTTGAACGCGTTTTTTGTTCAGAACATGCTGCTCTTCTTTGAGGTAGTTTTCGTTGACAAGTGGCGGAGAGAGACATGTAAATTCGGCTACCTCCTTTTTGTTCAGAACCTGCTGCACGCATATCACGCTCTTCTATGTAGTCTTCATTGCTAGGTAGTGGAGAAAGACCAAGGCAAAGAGAAACCGCATGTGCTAGGTATTCTTTGGATTTGGATGCGAGTCTGCTGCATTCGACGCTGGTGCAATGGTTTCTAGTGCTTGGTTGGAGATTGTGGGGGGACAGAGCGGAGGAACACCATAGGATATAGCGGTAGATTGTTCGACTGCGGACAGCATACAACCGTTGTAGCGGTGATTGAAAGTTGATAATGATTACGGAGCAGGAGGAAACACACCATGTAGTTGCTGGCTTTTTTTATATAGTTCCGCACTCAACTCATCAACACGGGACCAGCATGAACTTCCTGTCGATCTGTTTGTAGTCCCAGTCGCAGAAAACACATGGATCAGCCGTTTCCATCGTTTTCGTTCCGGGCCCAACTCATCAGTATTCTTCTTGGGTAGTTTTTCGAGAGTCGGGAGGCTGCAGAGAGACTAGAAGGAAAGGGGGGAGGAACACCAGAACACATGGGAGGAAACTGCGCAAGATTTCTTTATCCTCCGGACTAGTCATGTTAAAGTGTAGTTTTGGGTTTGAGACAGGGCGCGAGAGACAAACACATAGTTTGTCCTTGGATAGTTTTCTATGTTCGGCTAATGGAACGGGTGGTAGACATATCGGCTTTCTCGCTGGATTTGGAGAATGGCGAAGGGCAAAGGGCGAGGGTGGCGGCCATAGATTGGAGGTATTTACGTTTGAGAGGGTTCGGGGCTGTGGCCGTTCGTCCATGTACGCGTCATTTTGAATTTGGGAAGGAAAGACACTCCATGCTGCATGTTTGGCGGTGGTTATGAGGGATCGCAGAGCCAGGCACATGTCCCAGCTCTCTACGAGTTTGTGTATTGTTCACTGCTTGTTAACGAACCGCATGGACCATTCCCATGACGATTTCTAGATTTTCCGAGGCCATGTGAGGCTATAACATCTTTTCAAAGCCACAGCTTATTATGTGTCGTATTGGGGTGCTGTATCCAAGTCGGAGACACATTTCACTTGTTGAATCCGGATTCGAGCAGGGGCCAAAGAGGCATGGTAAAGTGCCATGCACTTATACAATCTGCTTTAGAGTTCCTGGTAGCTACGTCGAATGCGTAGGTTCGAAACAGTATTCGAGACTGCGTCGTATATTCGTCGGGTCTGGAGCGCTGACTCATAGGTGTAGGTGAGATGGAGTTTGATGGCTCGCGCAGCCGCAACCATGTATGAAGTGTGGAACTTATTGAAGTCTGCGAGAAGGGACGAACGAAGACATGTCCGGCGTGGAGGATTCTTTTAGAAGGCGAGGAGGAGAATGCTCATGAGAACGGCACAGTGGATTTCGTAATTTATAGTATCCAAGAAGGGGTTCATCATGAGATTATATCTTGGGTTTTGATCCAAAGGAAGGAGCAGAGTCTGGCGGAACCCATAAATCAATCGCAGAGTGTTTTCGTTCCTTCTAAAGAGTGGAATATAGAGTTAAGATCGATGAAAGCGTCTTCGAAAGTTTTGTACAGTCCGAGAGCAGTCGTTCATAGACTAGAGGATGCGTTGGCTTGAGTAGTACGGCCAGGAAGAAGGAGTGGACAGCTCATAACGCGATCCGGGTATATTTTTGTTTATGTGTAGGCGAGGAGTAAAGATGCAACTCATTTCATATTTCGAGTGCAATTTTGCAGAAGCTAAGGATAATAGGTGCTCATACATCAGCTTGTTGAATATCTCAAAATATGGCGCCAACGAGAAGGAAGCAGACGGTGTCTCATGTCAATAGTTGTGAAGATGTTTTATCTCAGGGCTGGCTTCATAATGTGCCTTTCTCAAGTGCGTGGAGAAATATGTCTTCGTTCGAGGGGAAGGGTGCATATCGAACCATGTGAAGTCTAGGGAGAACGAGCAGACAACTCATTACCAGTAAGTTCTGGACCTTTGGGTTCTTGCAATCATTCTGAGGAGTTCAAGAGGCGGTTGGGAGGAAGCGTTCGAACATCGCTTGGTGGATCTTGAGTGAGAGATGTTTATGGAGCTTCCAATTTACTGGTTGGAGTGTAAAGGATAAGGGGTGTGAAAACACATGTCCGTTCGAATGGTTGTTTTTCAACTCTTTTATGCTTCTAGGGGATAGCGTGACAGCACGGAGATCAACTATAGGCGTTTTATGGATGTCATTTTAAAAATATGTCCGCGTTGAATGAACCTTGGAGATGCTTTCCTGCGGAGAACATGTACCGAAAGCTTTCGTGGTAGCCGTCCAGAAGACGGTCCACGCATGGAGATTTGGATTCCAGGGTTCAAGAGACTCCGGGAAAGAGGCTACGGTCCACATAGGCACCAGACTTCAGCATTTTATTACTTCTGAAGGTTACACGAACGAGTTAAGTCGATCCAAGAATCCTAAGTAAATGGAGTGGTGTATGTGGTTTCTTTTCCGAGACATTCGATACGCCCACACAGTTTTCGAACCGGGACTCGTCTCAAGAAAGGCCATACCCCAGATTTAGTAGTCTTTTAGTTAGGAACACGAAGAATTTGAGGATAGAAGTAGAGGATAAAGATCCGTCGCGAGGTGCTTTTATACCTCTGTGATCTCGGGGTGAGCAACGAATGGACGTCATATTTGGTATGTATTCTAGGAAAGCGTATGTCGGTACTAGGGAAGTTTCCATGATTTGCAGCTCACGCACAGACACACCGAAGCATGTGAGAAGCCGTATGCGGGAGGTGTAGGATAAATTCTTCAATATCTTCGTGGGCTTACGTATTCACGTAGGCTCGCTACCAAAGTCTGAACACGACACCGCACACACATGGCGAACATCGTCACTTTCACCAAAGAACCAGGATAACCGCCTAATTAGACATTACACATTATGCTAGATACATTAGGGCTTTGTAAAGATAAGAGTAAACTATCTGCTTATTACTAGAAATTCCTATGCTGTCAGGAGGATCGCGTAATATCTCCTATTAGCAAGGGTTGCAGCGTGTATGTATGCAGACAGGTATTTTCTCTTTCATATGTATCCAAAACTCTCCTATTACGTATCTAGAACTCCTTTGTTAGTTCTACATGTAGATTTCTACTAGTTGAATGGAGACCTCAGAGACACCCCATCCACACACTCTCTTTATTATCTTTCTACTAACAACTGACATCACACATGGCCATAAAAAATCGTCCAGAGACTATATCAATGTCTTCTGCCTAGAATAACAAAGTTAAATCTTGATTGTTTCCTGCTTCTCGCTCCTAGTACTAGAAGTCGACATATCTAGGGTGATAAAAACGTCAAAGTTTGTTAAATATGTAAGACGCCGGCGAATAGCGGAACTAGAAACGGAACATTGGCTGAACATCGAGCGAAGAAAAAGGCGACGTCAATGTAGATGCTAGTTGCAGAGACGAGCGGGACTCTAACGAGCGGTAGTGGATTTGGGCAACACTTACACGCATGTGACCTTCACTGAATAGCTCTCATTCAAGTTCTAGGATCTCTTCAAACGGGTATATAGATCTGGGTTATCTCTCTCTCTCCCCCTCTCTCCATCTCCACACTCCGCATCTGAAGCTGGAGTAAAATCCCTCACACCGTATCCAATGTGTCTCTGAAAAGAAAAAACAACTTTAGCATGTCTGCTAAATAAGAGACCAGGCCGTCATGTCGTTTCTCCTAACCCCTTGTATAATCTACAGTCTACACTACGGCCCAAAATTAAAAACACAACCACTGTTCTGCCATGAAAGACGGATATTAGCTACACATAAAAATATGAAGCCGAGGATTCCGGTCCCGTCACACTTAGCGACGCCAATGCCTACGAAACTGGATATATAAGCCCGTTTCCTTCTCCTACTTCGACACTCAGCAGTCTTCCGCGTCTAGAGAATTAAAACATACTGGAATATGACATGTGTTGAGGTATCCTCAGCGCCAAAAATGTGGCCAGTATGGTCTCTATGCTTCTGCGTCCTGTCTCCCACTCATAAAGAACTCTTTAAACTACACGACACAAAACGTATGCTGCAAAAGGTCTACGAGGATGAGGACGATGTTGGGGCGGTGGTGTGTGTCTGAGGCCGGTTTCAAAAATGGTTGAACACACAAGCCATGGCTGCTCGAGAGCACTAGCCAAAAAAAAAACCCCAGATATGGAATGTTCGGAGTAAAAAGCCGATGCGCCAATTGCATGAGAGTCGGCGTTCTCGGCCCTCTGTCCTAACAAATGAACTATCGAATCATTCGATGGACCAGCAACTGCGGCGCTGCTGAATGGACCTCATGAAAGATAGTAATTGGTTTCTCATGTCTGCAAAAGAAGACAAACGGTACCTACCACGGTATAATGGATTATGAACTTTCGTATCGAAAAATGGACGGTCGACGAGTCTATGGAGATCTCTGCTGGAAAAGCCCGGCCAAACAGTTAAAAACCAACAATAACTCAATTCTGCACGGCTGGAATAAAAGACTCAACGGCTTGTATATGGAGAAGAAGGTTCCGGAGGCTGTAGCACACTAAAAAAGGACTATAGGGTGTATGAATGAAAAGACGGCTGCTGTTGCTTGAGGGAGAGGCAAAAAACACACAGTCTATGACATATGCCTGGAAAGAGATCCTAGACAGTGAAGACGATGGAAGAACGCGTTCTGGTCCTTTGGTATTTAAAAAAAAATCTAAATCTGCCCATTTCATGAGACTAGGACCTTTGCTTTCCCAGAGGCATTTCGAAAACACACCGGCGGACTTCGCATGTCTCGAAAGAAACAGATAGGAGAGAAGGATTATGAAGAGACAAGCCTTGCGCGCCTACTCTATCACGCACAAGAAACTTGCGTAAGCTAATGTCATGAACCGACCAGCGCTGCTCTTCTGCTAGCCACCTACCAAAAGTCTCTTCCGAAGAACTTATGTTGGGAAATAAAAAGCGACTGTACTAACACACATGGGAAAACCTAGTCCCGCAGCCCCGGAAATTCGAGAAATTCGACGAAAGGGTCACAAATGTTCGGAAAGGGAAAGCGCATAAAAATAAATAAATAAATAATGGAATCTCCAGAACAATGGTGCCGGAACTGCTGGAAAATAAACCACATTCGATCCGAAACTATGGACCGGCGACTGCGGCTCTGTTTGAGAGTAAGAAAATAGTATAACGGGAATCTTATGTTTGCAGTTTGCAGTCCCCGCTGCATACCTTCCCGCCGTCTAGAGTCCGCCACTTCAAAACCTCAACAACATGTCCCGATGGCGCTGTCTGAAAACCCGCATACCACTATCAAATGTTGTTTTCCTTCCCGGCACCCTACCAAACATATACTAAAAGCAATGGAATACGCCATAATGCAGCAACGGAGAACCGGAAAACGCTTTGGATTTCAAGCAATGACTGTGAGCTTTTCTCCGGGACTACCAAAAACTGAAATTCGTCATGGACGTGGCTGGAAGGCTGGAGAGATGGAGAAGGAGTTGCGAGAGAACCGGAAAATGTAGTTTGAGCTGGAGCATGGTGGGTAAAGTTTTGGTGTTGACTCTGGTATGATTTGACGAGTGCTGAGCGGAAAGGCAAGAAAGAAGAGAAAAGAAAAGAAAGAAAAGACTTCTACACAATGATGATGTGGGTGTGTGGGTGCGTAGGAGGCGTGTGAAGATAGAAAGTGGTGATGGCCAACACCATCCAGGAGAGATGATCATGTACCCACCGCCATACCAGCAATACATCAACACTTCCTTCTTCCCAATGTCTCCTACCTCACTAGAAGCCACACTCTCACTCCACCAAAGCTCTCGAAGCCCCTCATGCCTATCGAAACTCCTCTTAATCAATCCTCTACCCCGCCCTTTATATTACCCCAGCTCCGCTGCAGCCTAGGTATTCACACCCTTGTCACTACTATGGAACTGCAACGCCGAATCCGACATTCCAGTTTGCAATCAATGCGATACCATATCAGAAGCAGCACGATTGATTTCGAATAAATCGCGAGCCACGCACCAGCCAAGCCACCATCTACGTGATCGCCGCAGGCCATATGAGCTCTGATCCGCAGCGTGATATGAGGCCACTTTTCCCGGCGCAGATGCGATCTTGAAGTCGCTCATTCTGAGACTTTGTTGTTTGTGGTTGGGGTGAAGATGGCGAAGCCGGCGCAGACAAAGTCGAAAGTGGTGGAGCGGCAGCGGCAAACTTCAACGGCTGCGAAACCAGGCATCGTACGAAAAGTCCACCCCAACACGCGAGTTTGACGGGTAACTAACGTTCGTGCAGTCTCTGCTCGAGATCTTCGGCATCGCGGTATTCCTCGTACTTCCCGTTGCGCTGCCAGCCATTCTATCCGGGCAATTGCGGCAATGGCTTCCACAGCAGCTGCAGGCGTACTTTCCGGCCGCGCAAGTTGCGAAACCAGATAATGCGGCGGAACATGCGAATGCAAGCAGTGCGACGACGACAGCTGCACAAGCGGTGCTCGAAGCATGTGAGGCGCATAAGTACACGTCAGAGATCGTGTCGCTAGATCCGCTGGTGATATACATCAACAACTTCACCTCGCCCGCCGAGGCGCAAGAACTGATAAACATCGGGTGCGCACTCCCCTCACCCACCTACCTGCCCGCCCCAACCCTGCTAAACACACGCCTAGCGAGCCCGAGTTCGCCGACTCTTTTATAACGCGCGCCCGCGGCGACAACCAGCGCGCCACAGGCCGGACCTCGCAGTCCGCGCCGCTGCCCCTCGCCCACCCCCTCGTAACATGCCTGCTAGCCCGCGCGCGCACCTTCATGGGCAGCATGCTGCAGCCCTCGGAGCCGTTCTCGGTTCCGCAGCTCGTGCGGTATTT